>CM038051.1:172828015-173473848 GCA_021397845.1 Areca catechu | reverse complement strand
GCATTGGAAGGTGGTTAAGTCCATCCTTAAGTATTTGAGAAATACTAAAGATCAATAGCTGATTTATGGAGAACCTGACTTGAAACTTGTGGGGTACTCTGACTCAAGTTTCCAGTCGGATAGAGATGATAGCAAGAGTGTGTCAAGGTTTGTATTTACCCTGAATGGAGGAGTGATCTGCTGGAAAAGTTCCAAGCAGGCAACTGTTGCAGATTCGGTTTGCGAAGCAGAATATATTGTAGCATCAGATGTAGCAAAGGAAGCTGTATGGTTGCAGAAGTTCCTTGGAGAGCTAGGGGTGGCACCTTCCCTAGATGGTCCTGTTCCGATGTACTGTGACAGCACTGGAGCCATTGCTCAAGCTAAGATGCCTAAAGATCATCACCGCACCAAGCACATTCTGCGACGCTACCACCTCGTACGAGAGATCGTAGAATGAGGCAATATCAATCTTCGGAAGATCGATGGAAAAGAAAATCTGGCCGACCCTTTCACTAAAGCCCTCGGAATAAAAGAGTTCGACTATTGTAAATGGGAAATGGGTATTAGATACTCTTCTGATTGGCTTTAGTACAAGTGGGAGTTGTTGGGAATTGTGTCCCAAAGCCAATCACCTGGGTTGTAGGCGGTTGAGCTAAGTATTGTACTCTTTCCTTGAATTAATAAAATATTATTTTTTTGGCAGCTCATCACATATTGTATTTCCCTGAAATGAACTCTTTCCATGTGATGTAGTCCTTAGGACTACACTGACTTCGATACAGAGAGGATGTATCGAGTGGTCCTTAAACCCTGTTCACAACCAAAGGATATATTGCACTGGACGGCAATATATCAAGTATAGGTTGTTGCAGTTCACATCGTTTGGTTGTCCTCTTGACCAAATGAGTGTGGTGACACTGATGTGATCTGCAAGTGGGATATGTGATATCTTATTGAACGTGACTCCGTGCAGCCCCTTTCTGCCAAAGGGATACTCACGATTGGATATGGGTATATGTGTCCCTGATGGGGAACTAATATGCATGCAATTTTTTTTGTATGTTTTACATGTTGAGTTAGGTGATTAATTCCCAAATTTCAGATCAAAATTATTTGTAGGGAATTTTGTATGAATTTTTTGAAGATCAGCATGCAGATTAGGACCTAAAAAAGTAGCAAAGAAGGACCGCCAGGGCTGAGAAGCCTCGGTTAGGGCAAGTTCTCCTACAATAAAACTACTGGAGGTAGAGGAGTGTACCTGACAACGTCTGTGAAGATCGCAGCGAAGGGGTCTCTCGTTCCTCGACGGATGCGGCCTGGAAAATCGAGCCAAAGACCCACGGATACCCGGCTTTCTGCTCGGTGATCTGATTGAGGCTTGGCTGGAGTCGTTGGATTCGTAGGAACTCAGGGACCTGCAAACGACCTGTCAGGGGTTAGAAAGCTCACAAAGGAATAAGAAAACAAAGTAAAAATAGCAAGGGAAGGCTTCTTTTGGAGTGGGCGTCCAGGGATCTGGAGGGTTTGTTGGCAGCAGGAAGATGATTGCAAACACCGGGAAGAAGAACTCTCACAAACCCCTTTATGCACACAGCAGGGTATCACACCACTCAATAGAAGAACTCAAGGTTTTCAGTCATCAAAAATTCTCCTCATACAAGATGCTAGGGTCCCTTAAATAGACCCTTAACCTTGGGCTCCAAGTAAGGGTACATAAGTCTTTACATAAGAATCATTTTCCCTCTCAAACTCTAGCTAGAAAATAAGGAAATATTAGGTAGAAGAATCCCTAAAAATTTTCTTGACTTGGTCAAGACTCCAAGGATGCCTAGGGGGGCGTGTTGGGCTTCTAGGAGCAGCAAAAGGCCGGCCAAAAGGGGCTCGAGTGCATGGGTTTGGGCCTCTGGAAGCTGGGGTGGCCTGGTAGCCAGGTAGCAGGAATATTCCCTGGTATCTTGCTTCTTAGGGGCTTGGGCTTGGCACCTGTGCTAGATTTCTTTGGGCTAGGATGCAGATGGACCTCTGGAATCATGGATGCCATTATCTATGAATATACTTTGGCATCTGGAAGGGAATCTGGGTATCTGGAGGGCATCTGCAAGAAATCAGGGTTTTCTGAATTTTCCTCCTGGGGTCTTCAAATCTTCAAGCTGGGTTGGACTTGTGCTATACTTCCATGTCTTCAATCTAGTTGGACTTGGTCTTCACTTGTATGATATAGTCTTGAATCTTTAGTATGCTTGGACAGGACTCAAAAATAAAATTAGCTCAACATGAGCTGACTAGCATTGGACTGAACTAGCTCAACATGAGCTGACTAGTACAGAACTGAAATAACAAAAAATACTCAAATAACAACTAAAATGGACTCAGATGAGCTAAGCCCTTATTACTGATGGACTCATAAATTATTGATCAATTTACAGAGGGTTAAAAAAGCCTCTGTCTTATTCTGGTGCCTCCGGTGTCCCCACCAATTCTCCCGGGGTGGGAGGAACTCGACCCTGTCGAGTGAAGGTCAGATTGGCTCACATATCTCTCGAAAAGGTCTGGGTTGAGGCGTTGCAAGTCCTCTCAAGAAATCCATGAATCGTCCGACTCTGGCCGGCCTTGCCATCGGACCAGGAAGCGTTGATAGACATGGCCCTGGGTCATGATGGCTTGATCGTCCAGGATACGCTCGATCCGTTCTCCTCTCTCAGGCCAAATTTGTTTGTGGACACTCTAGGTTAGGGTCACTCATAATGAAAAGGAATAGGTCCAAAGGCCTCACTAGGTATCGCTGTCGGTTCCCTATACTCAACCAGGTCTGTAATATTGAAGGTAGAACTAATGTCCAAATCCGAAGGCAATTCTAACACCTAGGCATTTGATCCAACCTTCTCTATCACTTTAAAAGGTCCGGCTCTGCGAGCATGAAGCTTCTTTTAGGCCTAAGCCTAACCAAGATAGAATCCACTACATCAAATTCTTTAATCCATCTTAGGGAATTAGCTAGTTGTTTCAAAATTAGTGCAGGTGGTGAACATGCTGGGCACATGCAGACTCCTAACAAGATGATGCAAAGGACTCATACTGACACCTAAAGACTCGACTATGCATTCCTATCGAAGAAAATTTTATTGAACTCTTTGGATCTAAACCTAATAGATTATAGGTTCTCTAGGTTTGATCCTAGCTTGACATGCACATGAAAATTTACAGTGAACTCCTAGCAAATTCCAAAGAGTATGCCAGAAGTAAGATGCAAACCTAACATGTGTGATGAATGCATGCAGTATGCTAATCTCAGTTAAATGCAATCTAATAATCCTAGAAATGCTGGAGGTGTTAGGCAAGGGCAGAAAATAGGAAGTGGGTTCAGAATTAGTTTGGTAGGGTAGGGAAAAAGGTTCAAAGTTAGTTGGATAAAGTTCGATATAAGAAGGCATGTCAGGGACTAATCCTAGACTAATGAGGCTAACCTTACGAGGTTGCGGTATAGCTATGGGGTTTGCATAATGGAAGGATAGGTTACTAATCTCAGGGAAGAGGTCCTTAATGGGAACTATAGGAGGAGGCTCATCCTGAGGGTACTGATTCAAAGAGATCAAGTCCTTAATAAATTCTTCAGGTTCTTGTATTTTAGGACTAGACTCTATAATTTGGCTCTCCTCTATGGTTTCCTCAGGTAAGGCTCTAGCAGCAGTACCTAGGTTCTCTTCCTCTATTTGTTCTTCCACTATAGCTTTAGGTTGGATGTGGTCAAGGTCAACTACCTCTAGGTTGGCTTCTACCTGGGTATCTATTGGGTTAGCTAATTCTAGGTCATCTAAAGGTGTCTCCTCTTCTCCCTCATACTCATCCACTAAGTTTGCATCAGCTTCATACACTTCCGCGTTAATGTAAGCCTTGTCAATCTCAGGAATGGTTGGAGAAGGTCGGCTAGGGGAAAATTGGCTAGGTCCTGGTTTCTGATTATGGACACTAATCCTAGTAGGTTCAAGTTGTCTAAAGGGTAGTGGCTTACTACTGGGTTCATATTTAGGGATACTAATCCTATGGGGTTCAGGTTGACTAGAAGAAGCATGACTAATACTAGGTTGATACTTAGGGGTTATGGGTTCTCTAGGCTCATAGGACAAGGGTGCAGATCTATGGGTCATGGGATTATAGGATCTGGGGTCATAGAATTTTGGGTCAGCTCTATGATCAGGTTCTAAGGATGGATCATGGTATGGGGTCCTCCTAAGGTTGGGCTTCCTATATGGGTCAGGATATTGGGTTCTCCTAGGGTTGGACTCCCTATATGGGTCAGAATATTGGGTTCTCCTAGGGTTGGGCTCCCTATATGGGTCAGAGTATTGGGTTCTCCTAGGGTTGGGCTCCCTATATGGGTCAGAGTATTGGGTTCTCCTAGGATTGGACTCCCTATATGGGTCAGAGTATTGGGTTCTCCTGGGTTCAGTATCATAATAATGGTCACGGTAAGGGGTTCTTCTAGGTTCAGTATCATAATAAGGGTCATGGTAAGGGGTTCTTCTAGGTTCAGTATTATTGTATGGGTCAGGCTGAGGGGCTCTCCTAGGTTCAATCTCTCGGTATGGATCAGGGTTTGGGGTCCTCCTAGGTTGAGGATTGTAGTACGGGTCAGAATAAGGGGATCTCCTAGGTTCGACCTCATTTTATAGATCAGGGTTTGGGGTTCTCCTAGGTTGAGGGGACTCAGGATCTGGCTCAGATTATGACCCATGGGTTCTTGCTATGGTCCCTACACGGCCTCCTAACTGGTCAAACCTTTTGGCAAGATGGTCAATTCTATTGTTGGTTTGGGTACCAGACTGAGTTAACTGGGTAGTCATCTGGGCCATTTGATCAGCTAGGGCTTTTATTTGGGCTTGTAAGTTTTCCATGGGTTCAGACATTTGTGAAGGAGGTGGGTGATATGAAACTCCTGATCTAGTGCTCATACAAGACTCGATCAGACCGACTATAGCTGACTAGACCTAGAGTCCAAACTAGATGCTCAATCAGGATGGCAAACTAGCCTATAGTAACCCTGTACTCAGCCAGGCAGGTGTAAGGGGAATGTTAGGTCCCTGATTGCCAATCCTAGACACCAATCAGAGATTGGCCAGGTAGGCGGACCAGCACACAAGCCCTTCGGGATTGAATCCCTAAACCACCGTTCTAGACACTGAGCACAAGGCACACACAGGTTAACTTGACACGGTGATCTAACACTATCCCGGACCCGACCAGTTGGTGTCCCTAGCCCACTAGGGCAAATTAAGTCTAATTAATTTTAGGTTAAGGCTTGGGACTGAATGCAAGGGATGTGGTTTTGGGCTAAGGAGAGGTGATCAAATCCTCCCCCCATCTGATATAGCAAGAGTGCCCTTAAAAGTAAATTATGCAATGATGGCAGGCAGATGAGGATGCAAATTAGGGTTTAGATTTTTTTTTTTTTGGTATTTTTGGAGAATATGTATATTTTTTTGGTATTTTTTAAATAGAATAAAACTTGCAAATCATGGCCTAATATACTGGAAATATACTAAAATTAAGAAATATGTAAAAACTCCTAAACAAAACCCTAAAACTTCCAAACTTGTCTTGCTAAAAAAAAACAGAGCCGAGAATTTGAAGGCCCTATTTCGGCTTGCAGAAAATTCACAGACCATAATAAAATCTGGAAAAAATCTTAAAATTACTGTGAATTATGATAAATCCATAAAAATATATTTCAGAGTTTTTGGAGCTTTTAACATGAAGAAATAATTAAAATAACAGAGTATATACGGACTGAAAAATTGCAGAAAACAAGCCCTAATCTAAGCTCTGATACCAAATGATGGGGAACTAATATGCATGCATTTTTTTTTATATGTTTTACATGTTGAGTTAGGTGATTAATTCCCAAATTTCAGATCAAAATTATTTGTAGGGAATTTTGTATGAATTTTTTGAAGATCAGCATGCAGATTAGGACCTAAAAAAGTAGCAAAGAATGACCGCCGGGGCTGAGAAGCCTCGGTTAGGGCAAGTTCTCCTACAATAAAACTACTGGAGGTAGAGGGGTGTACCTGACAATGTCTGTGAAGATCGCAGTGAAGGGGTCTCTCGTTCCTCGACGGATGCGGCCTGAAAAATCGAGCCAAAGACCCGCGGATACCCGGCTTTCTGCTCGGTGATCCGATTGAGGCTTGGCTGGAGTCGTTGGATTCGTAGGAACTCAGGGACCTGCAAACGACCTGTCAAGGGTTAGAAAGCTCACAAAGGAACAAGAAAACAAAGTAAAAATAACAAGGGAAGGCTTCTTTTGGAGTGGGCATCCAGGGATCTGGAGGGTTTGTTGGTAGCAGGAAGATGATTGCAAACACCGGGAAGAAGAACTCTCACAAACCCCTTTATGCACACAGCAGGGTATCACACCACTCAATAGAAGAACTCAAGGTTTTCATTCATCAAAAATTCTCCTCATACAAGAGGCTAGGGTCCCTTAAATAGACCCTTAACCTTGGGCTCCAAGTAAGGGTACATAAGTCTTTACATAAGAATCCTTTTCCCTCTCAAACCCTAGCTAGAAAATAAGGAAATATTAGGTAGAAAAATCCCTAAAAATTTTCTTGACTTGGTCAAGACTCCAAGGACGCCTAGGGGTGCGTGTTGGGCTTCTAGGAGCAGCAAAAGGCCGGCCCAAAGGGGCTCGGGTGCATGGGTTTGGGCCTCTGGAAGCTTGGGTGGCCTGGTAGCCAGGTAGCAGGAATATTCCCTGGTATCTTGCTTCTTAGGGGCTTGGGCTTGGCACCTGGGCTTGATTTCTTTGGGCTAGGATGCAGATGGACCTCTGGAATCATGGATTCCATTATCTATGAATATACTTTGACATCTGGAAGGGAATCTAGGCATCTGGAGGGCATCTGCAAGAAATCAGGGTTTTCTGAATTTTCCTCTTGGGGTCTTCAAATCTTCAAGCTGGGTTGGACTTGTGCTATACTTCCATATCTTCAATCTAGTTGGACTTGGTCTTCACTTGTATCATATAGTCTTGAGTCTTTAGTATGCTTGGACAGGACTCAAAAATAAAATTAGCTCAACATGAGCTGACTAGCATTGGACTGAACTAGCTCAACATGAGCTGACTAGTACAGAACTGAAATAACAAAAAATACTCAAATAACAACTAAAATAGACTCAGATGAGCTAAGCCCTTATTACAGATGGACTCATAAATTATTGATCAATTTATAGAGGGTTGAAAGAGCCTTTGTCTTGTTCTGGTGCCTCCGGTGTCCCCACCGGTCCCTCTGACCTAAGGTCATCACGGTAGCTTGCAAGCAACTCCCTGTGCTTTGGTGCCAGACTACCCGGATTTTTAATCCGGTGATGGAAGGTTTCTGGGTACAAGCAAGTACTAATGGAGCAGTGATGGACCAAGATGGAATTGACCTGTCCAAACAGTTTGGATTGAATGTCTCGCAGTATCTCAATTTAGCAAATCCTCGTCCAGGGTAGCCCTAGTGAAGAGTCACTGGGCTTGCGAGGTTGAGACACGTAGTGGACTGACTCTGTCTGGGTTGGCAGCCCAATCTCAGTCGTCCTGAGCATTAGAGGTCAAAGGGATGAATTATACGGTAACCATATACCAGAGGTTCGATAGTTTGCTCCCGCATCTTCGACCTATCCGGACACCGGGACCCATTACTAGATGGTTTCCTATGCTGGTACTAGAATTGTTCTAGTGCTACCATTTAGGTTCGAACCTATGAGGTCACACACCACAGAGGATTACTCCCTGATTGGGGTACCGATTTTGATTGTGAATCGTCTCGGTTTTATGGTTACGGTATTTTTTGAGCACTCTTTTCCCCATCTTGTCCTTGTCTGCATCAACCAAAAATTGTTCCGGGCTGACCAGGACTATGCCAGGATTTTTCTGAATCAATTTTGAACTGATTCGGAGTTCGTTTCGGCCTCCAATTGGTTGTGAACCAATTGAACCCAATTCTTTGGGATTGAACCAATTAAATTGAATTGAACCCCTTTTTTTTGGACCGGTTTTTGGACCAAGGGAATGGACCATTTTTTGCTTGGACTGGTTTTGAACCGGTGTTCTTTTTACCGTGTAAATGTTTACACGTTGTTGGACCCCAAGCGTTGGAAGCTCAAACGACCAAAACCCTTCCTCTGAACGTCACCGGGCATCCCTTCTCCTCCCTCCAGCCACTGTATTGTTCCCTTTAATCCTTGCTTAATGCTCGATTAATTTGGCTTAACCGAAGCCTCTTCATCGTACGTCCTCTCATGTCTTCAACGTCCACCCAGCCATTCCTATTCCCTATTCTTTTATATATTTGCTGCATCTTGCTTTGTTTTGAGAGGGTAGTAGCTAGTTGGAAACATTACTCCCGAGAGAAATCAGAGAGAGCAGAGAGACTTTCTCCTTGGGTTGCTGAGTACCATTGAGAGGGAGTGGAGATTTCCTTATGGTGTGCTCACCGTTCTATTTTTTTTTCCTGCTGTGACCGTGGACTCCGCCCAGCGGCTAGCACCGCATGTGAGGATCGATCAAAGGAGACCCCGGCGTGTCCCCCCTCTAGAGGGTGTTCGCATGAGCACCTAAGAGCTGGATCGTCCTCCATTGCTGCTGGTTTTATGTTTTGTTTTGGTGTTGCAGAAAAATTTCTGTTGCAGAATTTTGGAGAATAAGAAGAGGTCGTTGGATGATCCAATACCCCTCTTTTGAAGCCACTTTCATCAAGCAAGAACAACCAAAAAGATTCACTTGCTGTTGGTGAAGGAGAAGAGGCCATTTGGTTTGTTTTTGCTGCAGTTTTTGGAGAGGAAACAAAGCACTTCAAGAGGCTGCTGAATGAAGACAACAGGAATAACTTTATTCCTGTTATCCCAGTTATTCCAGCAGATATTCCAGGGTTATTCCTGGCGGAATAAAGGTATGGAAAAATTTATTTTATCATGCATAAATAAATGTATTTATTTATATATTTTACAAATAATATATGCCTTGTTACATGCCTATATTAATACATGCAACTTGAATAGATTAGGTTCTGGGCGGAGCAGTTTTCCGCTGCGTGATTTTTAAAAATTGTTTTAAAATCCATTCTGCTCCCATAGCTGTTTGCATGCCTAGCGCAGGATCTTGTCAAACCACCTGTACCCTATCTCTTTCACGACGACCCCTTCACCGTTGGCAAGGATGAGTCTGGCTCCACTCCCACTGGAGTTCGAGGCTCCATCCACATGAAAGATCCAGATGTCTTCCTCCAGTCCAGGCTCTAGCTGCCTATCTAGGGGGCTCTCTTCCGGCCCCTCACCCAGGCCTGCACACTCAACCAAGAAATCAGTGAGTACCTATGCCTTCATGGCCGACCTCAGCCGGTAGGTGATGTCGAACTCACTGAGCTTGAGTGCACACTTCACCAGGCATCCAGACATGTCAGGTCGGCTGAGTACCGCTTTCAGTGGTTGATCCGTCAGGACCGCAATTGATGGGGAACTAATTTGCATACAATTTTTTTTACATGTTTTATATGTGGGGTTGAGTGATTAATTCCCAAATTTTAGATTAAAATAAGTTGTAGGGAATTTTATATGAATTTTAGAATATCAGCATGCAGATTAGGACCTAGAAAAGTAGAAAAGAAGGATCGCCGTGGCTGAGAAGCCTCGGTTAGGGCAAGTTCTCCTACAATAAAACTACTGGAGGTAGAGGGGTGTACCTGACAATGTCTGTGAAGATCACAGCAAAAGGGTCTCTCGTTCCTCGATGGATGCGGCCTGGAAAATCGAGCCAAAGACCCGCGGATACCCGGCTTTCTGCTCGGTGATCCGATTGAGGCTTGGCTGGAGTCGTTGGATTCGTTGGAACTCGGGGACCTACAAACGACCTGTCAGGGGTTAGAAAATTCACAAAGGAAAAAGAAAACAAAGGAAAACAGCAAGGAAAGGCTTCTTTTGGAGTGGGCGTCCAGGGATCTGAGATGCTTGTTGGTAGCAGGAAGATGATTGCAGCACTGGAAAGAAGAACTCTCGCAAACCCCTTTATGCACACAGCAGGGTATCACACAACTCAATAGAAGAACTCAAGGTTTTCATTCATCAAAAATTCTCCTTCATACAAGAGGCTAGGGTCCCTTAAATAGACCCTTAACCTTGGGCTCCAAGTAAGGGTACATAAGTCTTTACATAAGAATCCTTTTCCCTCTCAAACCCTAGCTAGAAAATAAGGAAATATTAGGTAGAAAAATCCCTAAAAAATTTCTTGACTTGGTCAAGACTCCAAGGATGCCTAGGGAGGCGTGTTGGGCTTCTAGGAGCAGCAAAAGGCCGGCCCAAAGGGGCTCGGGTGCATGGGTTTGGGCCTCTGGAAGCTGGGGTGGCCTGGTAGCCAGGTAGCAGGAATATTCCCTGGTATCTTGCTTCTTAGGGGCTTGGGCTTGGCACCTGGGCTTGATTTCTTTGGGCTAGGATGTAGATGGACCTTTGGAATCATGGATGCCCTTATCTATGAATATACTTTGGCATTTGGAAGGGAATCTGGGCATCTGGAGGGCATCTACAAGAAATCAGGGTTTTCTGAATTTTCCTCCTGGGATCTTCAAATCTTCAAGCTAGGTTGGACTTGGGCTATACTTTCATGTCTTCAATCTAGTTGGACTTGGTCTTCACTTGTATGATATAGTCTTGAGTCTTCAGTATGCTTGGACAGGACTCAAAAAAATAAAATTAGCTCAACATGAGCTGACTAGCATTGGACTGAACTAGCTCAACATGAGCTGACAAGTACAGAACTGAAATAACAACTCAAAATACTCAAATAACAACTAAAATAGACTCAAATGAGCTAAGCCCTTATTACAGATGGACTCATAAATTATTGATCAATTCACAGAGGATTGAAAAGCCTCTATCTTATTCTGGTGCCTCCGGTGTCCCTACCAATTCTCCCGGGGTGGGAGGAACTCGACCCTGTCGAGTGAAGGTCAGACTGGCTCACATATCTCTCGAGAAGGTCTAGGTTGAGGCGTTGCAAGTCCTCTCGAGAAATCCACGAATCGTCCGACTCTGGCCGGCCTTGCCATCGGACCAGGAAGCGTTGATAGTCATGGCCCTAGGTCATGATGGCTTGATAATCCAGGATACGCTCGATCCGTTCTCCTCTCTCAGGCCAAATTTGTTTGTGGACACTCTAGGTTAGGGTCACTCATAATGAAAAGGAATAGGTCCAAAGGCCTCACTAGGTAGCGCTGCCGGTTCCCTATACTCAACCAGGTCTGTAATATTGAAGGTAGAACTAATGCCCAAATCCGAAGGCAAGTCTAACACCTAGGCATTTGATCCAACCTTCTCTATCACTTTAAAAGGTCCGGCTCTACGAGCATGAAGCTTCTTTTAGGCCTAAGCTTAACCAAGATAAAATCCACTACATCAAATTTTTTGATCCATCTTCGGGAATTAGCCAGTTGTTTTAACATTAGTGCGGGTGGTGAACATGCTAGGCACATGCAGACTCCTAACAAGATGATGCAAAGGACTCAAACCTACACCTAACAGACTCGACTGAAGAGGTTTATTAGGTCTTAACTACCACTTGGGCATGGGGGCATGAGTCGTGGTTGATGGATGACATGCAGAAGAAAATTTGCTAGTAACTCCTAATAAGTGCCAGAGGGTCTGCCAAAAGTAGGTAGCAAATGGGATGGGCTCTATGGATCCTTGCAACCTAGTAACCTCAACAAAATGTAACCTAATATTTCTAGACACAGGAGAAAACTCAAGAAAGGGTAGAAAATAGGAAGTGGGTTCAGAATTACTCTGGTAGGGTAGAGAAAAAGGTTCTGGGTTAGTTGGATAAAGTAGAATCAAAGAAGGCATGTCAGGGACTAATCCTAGACTAATGAGGTTAACCTTATGGGGTTGCGATATATCTACGGGGTTTGTATAATGGAAGGATGGGTTATTAATCTCAGGAAAGAGGTCCTTAATGGGAACTATAGGAGGAGACTCATCCTGAGGGTACTGATTCAAAGAGATCAGGTCCTTAATAAATTCTTCAGGTTCTTGTATTTTAGGACTAGACTCTATAATTTGGCTCTCCTCTATGGTTTCCTCAAGTAGGGCTCTAGTAGCAATACCTAGGTTCTCTTCCTCTATTTGTTCTTCCATTATAGCTTTAGGTTGGATATGGTCAAGGTCAACTAGCTCTGGGTTGGTTTCTACCTGGGCATCTACTGGGTCAGCTAATTCTAGGTCTATTAAAGGTGTCTCCTCTTCTCCCTCATACTCATCCACTAGGCTCACATCAGCTTCATACACTTCCGCGTTAATGTAAGCCTTGTGAATCTCAGGAATGGTTGGAGAAGGTCGACTAGCAGGAAATTGGTTAGGTTCTGGTCTCTGATTATGGGTACTACTCCTAGTAGGTTCAGGTTGTATAAGGGGTAGTGGCTCACTACTGGGTTCGTATTTAGGGATACTAATCCTATGGGGTTCAAGTTGACTAGGGGAAGCATGACTAGTACTAGGTTGATACTTAGGGATTATGGGTTCTCTAGGCTCATAGGACAAGGGTACAGATCTATGGGTCATGGGATTATAGGATCTGGGGTCATAGCATTTTGGGTCAGCTCTATGATCAGGTTCTGAGGATGGATCATGGTATGGGGTCCTCCTGAGGTTGGGCTCCCTATATGGGTCAGGATATTGGGTCCTCCTAGGGTTGGACTCCCTATATGGGTCAGAATACTGGGTTCTCCTAGGGTTGGACTCCCTATATGGGTCAGAATATTGGGTTCTCCTAGGGTTGGACTCCCTATATGGGTCAGAATATTGGGTGTTGGGTTTACTAGGCTTATAGGGTGTGGGTGCATAGGATTTATGATCATGGGATCTAGAGTCATAGGATCTAGGTTCATAGGTTCTGGATTCATAGGTTCTAGGTTCATAGGATTTGGAGTCATAAGATCTATAGGTTGTGGGTATACTAGGCTTAGAGGATGTGGGTAAATAGGATCTATCTTCCTGGTCTACAAAATCCTGATTGGGTCTTCTAGGACTAACCTTAGGGATTGGGTCAGGACGATAGCCTCTTCTAGTTTCAAACTCAAGATATGGATCAGGGTTCGGGGTCCTCCTGGGCTCAGGATTGTAGTATGGGTCAGGTTGAGGGGCTCTCCTAGGTTCGACCTCTTGGTATGGGTCAGGGTCTGGGGTCCTCCTAGGCTGAGGGTTATAGTATGGGTCAGGATGAGGGGCTCTCCTAGGTTCGACCTCAGGGTATGGATTAGGGTTTGGGGTTCTCCTAGGTTGAGGGGAATTAGGATCTGGCTCAGACTGTGAACCATGGGTTTTTCCTGGGGTCCCTACCCGGACTTCTAACTGATCAAACCTGCTGGCAAGATGGTCAATTCTATCATTGGTTTGAATACCAGACTGAGTTAACTGGGTCATCTGGGTAGTTATCTGGGTAGTTATTTTGGTAGCCATCTGGGCCATTTGATCAGCTAGGGCTTTTATTTGGGCTTGTAAATTTTCCATGGGTTCAGACATTTGTGAAGGATGTGGGTGATATGAAACTCCTGATCTAGTGCTCATGCAAGACTCGATCAGACCGACTATAGCTGACTAGACCTAGAGTCCAAACTAGATGCTCAATCAAGGTGGCAAACTAGCCTATAATAACCCTGTACTCAGCCAGGCAGGTGTAAGGGGAGTGTTAGGTCCCTGATTGCCAATCCTAGACACCAATCAGAGATTGGCCAGGTAGGCGGACCAGCACACAAGCCCTTCAGGATTGAATCTCTAAACCACCGTTCTTGACACTGAGCACAAGGCACACACAGGTTAACTTAGCACAGTGATCTAACACTAGTCCGGACCCGACCAGTTGGTGTCCCTAGCCCACTAGGGCAAATTAAGTCTAATTAATTTTAGGTTAAGGCTTGGGACCGAATGCAAGGGATGTGGTTTTGGGCTAAGGAGAGGTTTTCAACTCCTCCCCTTATCTGATATAGCAAGAGTGCCCTTAAAAGTAAATTATGCAATGATGGCAGGCAGATGAGGATGCAAATTAGGGTTTATATGTTTTTGGTATTTTTGGAGAATATGTATTTTTTTTTTTGGTATTTTATTAAATAAAAGAAAACTTGCAAATTATGGCCTAATATGCATGAAATATACTAAAATTAAAAGATATGCAAAATTGCTAAACAAAAACCTAAAACTTCCAAACTTGTCTTGCTGAAAAAAAAAAAACAGAGTCAAAACTTTACAGGATGTATTTCGGCTTGAAGAAAATTCAAAGTTCCAAATAAAATCTGTAAAAATTCTGAAAATTACTTTGAATTATGATAAATCCATAAAAATAAATTTTAAGATTTTTGGAGTTTTTAACAGGGAGAAATAATTAAAATAACAGAGTATATACGGACTGAAAAATTGTAGAAAACAAGCCCTAATCTAAGCTCTGATACCAAATGATGGGGAACTAATTTGCATGCAGTTTTTTTATATATTTTATATGTGGGGTTGAGTGATTAATTCCCAGATTTCAGATTAAAATACGTTGTAGGGAATTTTATATGAATTTTAGAATATCAGCATGCAGATTAGGACCTAGAAAAGTAGAAAAGAAGGATCGCCGGGGCTGAGAAGCCTCGGTTAGTGCAAGTTCTCCTACAATAAAACTACTGGAGGTAGAGGGGTGTACCTGACAATGTCTGTGAAGATCATAGCAAAAGGGTCTCTCATTCCTCGACGGATGCGGCCTGGAAAATCGAGCCAAAGACCCACGGATACCCGGCTTTCTACTCGGTGATCCGATTGAGGCTTGGCTGGAGTCGTTGGATTCGTAGGAACTCGGGGACCTGCAAACGACCTGTCAGGGGTTAGAAAACTCACAAAGGAACAAGAAAACAAAGGAAAAATAGCAAGGAAAGGCTTCTTTTGGAGTGGGCATCCAGGGATCTGAGATGCTTGTTGGTAGCAAGAAGATGATTGCAGCACTGGGAAGAAGAACTCTCGCAAACCCCTTTATGCACACAGCAGGGTATCACACAACTCAATAGAAGAACTCAAGGTTTTCATTCATCAAAAATTCTCCTTCATACAAGAGGCTAGGGTCCCTTAAATAGACTAAGGGACCTTGGGCTCCAAGTAAGGGTACATAAGTCTTTACATAAGAATCCTTTTCCCTCTCAAACCCTAGCTAGAAAATAAGGAAATATTAGGTAGAAAAATCCCTAAAAATTTTCTTGACTTGATCAAGACTCCAAGGATGCCTAGGGGGGCGTGTTGGGCTTCTAGGAGCAGCAAAAGGCTGGCCCAAAGGGGCTCGGGTGCATGGGTTTGGGCCTCTGGAAGCTGGGGTGGCCTGGTAGCCAGGTAGCAGGAATATTCCCTAGTATCTTGCTTCTTAGGGGCTTGGGCTTGGCACCTGGGCTTGATTTCTTTGGGGTAGGATGCAGATGGACCTTTGGAATCATGGATGCCCTTATCTATGAATATACTTTGGCATCTGGAAGGGAATCTAGGCATCTGGAGGGCATCTGCAAGAAATTAGGTTTTCTGAATTTTCCTCCTGGGGTCTTCAAATCTTCAAGCTAGGTTGGACTTGGGCTATACTTCCATGTCTTCAATCTAGTTGGACTTGGTCTTCACTTGTATGATATAGTCTTGAGTCTTCAGTATGCTTGGACAGGACTCAAAAAAATAAAATTATCTCAACATGAGCTGACTAGCATTGGACCGAACTAGCTCAACATGAGCTGACAAGTACAGAACTGAAATAACAACTCAAAATACTCAAATAACAACTAAAATAGACTCAAATGAGCTAAGCCCTTATTACAGATGGACTCATAAATTATTGATCAATTCATAGAGGATTGAAAAGCCTCTATCTTATTCTGGTGCCTCCGGTGTCCCCACCAGCAATGGGGTGCGCTTGGAAATAAGGCCTGAGATGCTGGGCGGACATGATTAGCGCAAAAATTAATTTCTCAGATCGAGAATACTTGAGCTCCGCATCACAGAGGAGTTTGCTCATGTAATACACTAGCCTCTGCGTTCCTTTGCCATCCATCCGAACCAGGACCGAACTGATAGCCTCCGATGTGACCGCCAGGTACAGGAGGAGCTCCTCTCCCTCCTCCGACCGGGAAAGCAATGGTAGCGATGCCAATGTCTTCTTTAGCTCTTCAAATGCCTCCTAGCACTCCTTCGTCCAAGCGAAATCGTGCATCTTCCTCAGCACCTTAAAGAAGAGCTGGCAGCGGTCAGTGGACCTCGAGATAAATCAGCTCAAGGCGGCTATTCGACCGGTAAGTCGCTGCACTTGCTTCTTAGAGGTGGGCTACTCCATATCTAGGATCACCTGAACCTTCATCGAGTTGGCCTCTATCCCTCTTTGGGTCACCATGAAGCCTAAGAACTTCCCTGCGGATACGCCGAAAGTGCACTTCGTTGGATTCAACTTCATTTGGTAAAGACAGTGGTTACTGAAAGTCTTCGCCAGGTCACTGATGTGGTCCGAAGTCAGCTTGCTCATCACCAGCATGTCATCCACGTACACCTGCATGTTGCGGCCAATTTGGTCTTTGAAGACCTTGTTGACCAGATGTTGGTACGTGGCACCTACGTTCTTGAGGCCGAATGGCATCATTTTATAGCAGTAGGTCCCATGATCGGTGATGAAGGTGGTGTCCTCCTCGTCCTCTGGGTGCATTCGGATCTGGTTGTACCCGAAGAAGGCATCCATAAAAGAGAGGAGGCGATGCCCTGCGGTAGCGTCCATGAGCTGGTCGATCTTAGGAAGGGAGAAATTATACTTTGGGCAAGCTCGGTTGAGGTCGGTGTAGTCCACACAGATCCTCTACTTGCTGTTGCTCTTCTTCACCATTACCACATTTGCTAGCCAACTGGGATACTGTACTTCTTGTACAAAGATGGCGGCGAGAAGCTTCTCCACTTCCTCATTGATGGCCTTTTATCTCTCTGCAGCAAAACTTCTCTTCTTCTGGTGGATCGGGCGACACCTTGGATCAATCGTCAATTGGTGGATGATAACCTCTGAAGGGATACCTGGCATGTCTGCAGCAGACCAGGTGAACACATCAGCGTTCGTCCGAAGAAAATCTAGCAAACGAGCTCGCTCATCTTTCGAGAGATGGACTCCTATCTGCACCATTTTCTGAGGGTCCAACCCAAGGGGGTACGTCAATAAGTGCTCCACGGGGCCTCCCCTGGGATCTTGCGCTCTTAAGACGAGATCGTCGATGCCGAAGCCGAGCTTGGCACTCCGGGCCCCTGGGACCGTCTGCAGGCAATACGAGACAGGTTGGGCCATCCCTCTCACCACTCCCATCCTGGAAGCAGTAGGGAACTGCACCAGCCACCTTTTGGTGGAAATGATCGCATCCAGTTGGTTGAGCCCTAGATGGCCCAGGATAGCATTGTAAGGCGATGGGAGCCTGACGACGGTAAACATCATCATGATCGTGCTCTACCGGGATGGGGATCCGGCGATAACAGGGAGAGTGATCTCTCCTTCGACCCCTACAGAATCTTTGGTAAAGCCCACAAGAGGGGTGTGCACCGGCTTTAGCTGATCATGAGACAAATTCATCCGGGAGAAAGCATCATAAAAAAGTACGTCAATAGATCTCCCACTATCCACCATAATACAATGTACAGGATGCTTTGCGATGGTCATCTCGACCACCACTGTATCATTGTTTATATTTTCACTTTCATTTCCTTTTCAAAGGGGAGTACATTCTCCAGGTCTCCCGCCTCCCGGGCTCTCTTAGGTGCGCACCCTATCCCCCAAGAGATCATGCCCACCAGCTTCTCCGTTGGACAGTTGTCAACCGCGGGGATGCAGGGAAGGGCCTTAAGTGGCTGGTGCTCTACCGGGGCCTCACTCTTCACGAACATCCTGAGGTAGCCCCTCTTGATTAGCTCCTCGATCTTCCATTTTAGATTACGGCACTCCTCCATGTCGTGGTCGTGCTCGCGGTGAAATTGGCAATACTTCATCTTGTCACAGGTGTTCCTTGGATTCTGGGGAGGAGGTCGATGGAGGTAGTTCTCACCCTCAATTTCCATGATGATCTTCATTCTTGGAGTGAGGAGAGGGGTGAAGGATCGCTCCGGGGCAGCACCATTCTTCGGCTTCGGACCTGGATGGAAGTCTGCAGGTGGTCCAAGCCTCCGGGTCCCAGGGACATCCCTTGGAGCAGGCTTCTTCGAAGGCTTCCCATCCAGCTCTTGCCTGGTGCGGTCAGCCTCCTCAGCACGGATGTACTTGTGGACATGGAGGAGGAGCTCAGAATACGTCTTGGGGGGCTTCTTGTATAGGGAATACGTTAGGCGGGAGGTCTTGAGCCCATGCTTCAATGCCAGCATGGCGACAGGCTCGTCTAGGCTATAAATCTCCAGGGTGGCGGTCTTGAAGCAAATGATGTAGTCCCACAGTAGCTCCTGATCTTGCTGGCAGATAGAGAAGAGGCTATCCACCTCCCT
The DNA here is from genome assembly GCA_021397845.1 of Areca catechu. Taxonomy (NCBI): domain Eukaryota; kingdom Viridiplantae; phylum Streptophyta; class Magnoliopsida; order Arecales; family Arecaceae; genus Areca; species Areca catechu. Next base: position 173,455,338 of record CM038051.1, on the reverse strand, counting down.
TAGCACCTTTCGGCAGGCATCGAAGTGTGCCACAAATTTTCCTTCCAACTGTTGGAAGGAGCTAATGGATTCTGGCTCGAGGTGGGTGAACCAAACTCGAGCAGCCTTCCAGAGGGTGGCCGGAAAGGCGATGCATAAAAGAGCGTCCGTCACTCCTTGGACCCTCATAAGAGCCTTATAGCTCTCTAAGTGGTCCAAAGGGTCGGTGGTCCCATCGTTGGGATCCACCTGAGGCATGCAAAACCGATTCGAGATCGATTCCTCTTAGATTTCCCGGGAGAACGGTGGTTGGGTGTTATAGCCCACTGGCTCGATTGGGGAGCTCTGCATGTTGGCGAAACGGTGAGAGAGCTCTGCCAACTTGCGCTCGTGCTCCTCCAGACACCTCTCGGCCAGGTGCCTAATGGCCTCATCGGTGGAACCTTCCACCGAGGTCGCTGGAGAAGGAGGTGCCGATCGGTCGTGGCGAGGGGCCTTGCCCTGATGGTGCTTGCTGCACCGTGCTGCTTCAGCATCGTCGACCGGGGATCGACTCTCGTGATCCGCCAAACCGGTATGGTTTCTCTTCATGGGAGTCTGATGGCTCCCGCAGGGGTTGGTCACTACCCGCAGATAGAAAGGCCTGCCTTGGATGGAGCGCAGGCTTCTACGGGGGCCTGCGGCTCAGGCCCGGGGGTCCCCGGCTGGGGCTGAGTGGCCAAGGAGCGCTGCTGGTGCTGCAGCTACCGCACAGCTGTAGTCAGTGTTTGCAACTGTTGGACAACGGCTGCAAAAGGACCATCCACCGAGAACAGCTGAGGGGGAGGAGGTGGAGCAGGAAGTTTCCTCTCCGGGCTGTGCAGGCCTGAGCGAGTGGGAACCTCTCCCGCCCGGCTGGTGGATACTTCGCTCCCATGCATCACCACCATGGTCGATGTACGCTCTTGCTCACAGGGAGCTTGCTTGTGCACGGGTTGTTGTTCTGCCCCCCATCCTGGTGTGCCAATCTGTTGTCGATCTTATCGCGGTAGCCTATAGCTTGTGAGCTGGCGCCGGTTCACGGACTCTCCTACCTCGAGATCTACAAGCCTCCAATCCAGCAAAACAAGGTCAGAGACCCGGGCCGGAGATTCTGACAAGGGCACTCCGATGATCAAGTTAGAGAATGGCAAGATGGAACAGGTCCACTAAGGCGGGTTCCCAAAGGATTCCAGTGCTTAGAGGAGATTTAGATGAAAGAAGTGTGAGGAAGAGAGGGGTTGAAGCCTGGCTTCCTGTGCTGGGTTCACTGAGCTCATGCCTGAGGACTTCCGGGGTCCCAGGATCGTTCTCTTGGTACTCTTCCCTCTTGTCGACTTACCTTTTCGTTCACTTTTACCATCTCTTTTATACCACCAGACCACCTTCAGTCCTCGTCCCCTCCCCAGAGGCTCTCGGAGATCTCTGGATCCCCTCCCTTCTCCTTCAAGTCCGAGAGTTAAGTGGCCGGCATGCCTCTTCCACCGTGTGCCATGAAAGGGGAATCTGGTGATACCTTGAGTCGAGCACGGGAGCCCTCCTTTCGGGGCGTTGACGGTGGATTTCCAGTGTTCCAGGCTCCTGACCGCAAGAATTTAATTCCTCGATCGCGGGGCCCTGCTTAACTGACATAAACAAGGTTTCGCGAACCGCTACAGGCCATACTAGCGCCCTGTACAGGATGCGGTGCATGCCGATTCTAGTAGCGACCAAGTGAACTGTGCCTCTACCTTCCTAAGGCTTTACAAAGTAAGGCTGACTTCGACCGAGGTGGACCCATCAGGGGGTGCCACCTGGGGATTGAGTAGAAGGGCCTGGCTTGACCTAGGCAGAGGTTGGCCCATCTCGGGACGCTGCATGGCGGAGGAGCAGGGGCTGCCAACTTCAGTGGAGGTGGACCGCTCCTGGGTGGAGACCTGGTGAAGTGGTAGAGGAAGGCTCGACTTCGGCCGAGGTGGACCCGTCTTGGGGTGCCACCTGGCGAAGGACCAGGAGAGCCCGACTCGACCTTAGCAGAGGTGGACCCGTCTTGGGGTGCCACCTAGCAAGTGAGCAGGGGACCGCCAGCTTCGACCAAGGTCGACCCCTCCTGGGTGGACACCTGGCGAAGTGGCAAAGGAAGGCTCGACCTTGGCCGAGGTGGACCCATCTTGGGGTGCCACCTGGCGAAGGAGCAGGAGAGCCCGGCTCGACCTCGGCAGAGGTGGACCCGTTTTGGGGTGCCACCTAGCGAGGGAGTAGGGGGCTGCCAGCTTCAGCCGAGGTGGACCCCTCCTGGGTGGATACCTGATGAAGTGGCAGAGGAAGGCTCGACTTCGACCGAGGTGGACCCGTCTTGGGGTGCCACCTGGCGAAGGAGCAGGAGATCCCGGCTCGACCTCGGTAGAGGTGGACTCGTCTTGGGGTGCCACATGGCGAGGGAGCAGGGGGCCGCCAGCTTCGGTCGAGGTGGACCCCTCTTAGGTGGACACTTGGTGAAGTGGCAAAGGATGGCTCGACCTCGGCCGAGGTGGACTCCTCCTGGGTGGACACCTGGCGAAGTGGTAGAGGAAGGCTCGACCTCGGCCGAGGTGGACCCGTCTTGGGGTGCCACCTGGCGAAGGAGCAAGAAAGCGCGGCTCGAACTCGGTAGAGGTGGACCCGTCTTGGGGTGCCACCTGGCGAGGGAGCAGGGGGCCACTAGCTTCAGTTGTGGTGGACACCTGGCAAAGTGGCAGAGGAAGACTCGACCTCGGTCGAGGTGGACCCGTCTTGGGGTGCCACCTGGCGAAGGAGCAGGAGAGCCCGGCTCGACCTCGGCAGAGGTGGACCCGTCTTGGTGTGCCACCTAGCGAGGGAGCAGGGGGCCGCCAGCTTTGGCCGAGGTGGACCCCTCCTGGGTAGACACCTGGCGAAGTGGCAGAGGAAGGCTCGACCTCGGCCGAGGTGGACCCGTCTTGGGGTGCCACCTGGTGAAGGAGCAGGAGAGCCCGGCTCGATCTCGGCAGAGGTGGACCCATCTTGGGGTGCCACCTGGCGAGAGAGCAGGGGGCCGCCAGCTTCGACCGAGGTGGACCCCTCTTGGGTGGACACCTGGTGAAGTGGCAAAGGAAGGCTCGACCTCAGCCGAGTTGGACCCGTCTTGAGGTGCCACCTGGCGAAGGAGTAGGAGAGCCCGGCTCGACCTCGACAGAGGTGGACCTGTCTTGGGGTGCCAGCTAGCGAAGGAGCAGGAGCGCCACTTCCCGAGCGAGGAGTTTTGAAAGAAAAATCCAGGTGGCACCGGAGGCATCCAGCTAGAACTGGCACACGTTCCACGTCAACGATGTAGCCATATCAAATGTATCTCTCAGTTATTATAACATTGAACATATATTACTTAGTGATCTTTAACTCAACATTTTTCTAAGTTTAGTTAAGAGGACAAGGATGTGAATGAGGGCTAGTCTTTAGCCTTAGCTTTTTAGGCTAGGCTTTCAAAGGTAAGATTCTTCTAGTTACCACGATGTATAATTGCACCAGTAGTACCCTATTTCATTTGACTATTCAAGCGAAATAATTTCTCTCGCAGCTCTATATTTGCTCTAGTTGTTGCCTTCAGATTTTTTGCTATTATACTTAGTTTGTCCTTAGACTACTTTAAGTATAGGCAACCCTTCAACCTTAGTCTTGTTGAGGATCACCTTGTCTTGCTTCTTAGGATCCTCCTACTTCTTTCCTTTAGGTTGCAACCCAAGATGAACCCTCTAGCACTTAATTTTTTGTCTGTTGATCCCATGATATTTGGAATAATTTTTCTTAAGTTGTATAATCTTGCTTCTTATCCTACTTCCTAATGTGGCTTAGTTTACTATCATTTTTGTCCCCGGTCTTTTGACATTTTGCCCTTCCTATCATTCCTTGTCATGTTTTCCTCAATTTGCAAGCCCTTCATGTTGACTTCAGTGATATGCTTAACTTTGAAAGAACTTTAACTTCGTTTGATTATTTTCATGGAGACTTCTTTGATAAAAAATTATATGGTTATTGTTATGGCCATCAAATTCGGCCTCGATCATATCGATAACTAAGCTAGAGCGATGGCAGACAACTAAGTATGGACAAGAATGTCGGGTGACCAGAGCATCCCGGTATCGAGAGGTCTGCGAGCTACTTTCAAGGCGAAGATAGGCATAGTCGAGTATTTAGAAGCCTCTAGATTAAATACTTACTCAGTACTAATACTTATTAGATACCAACTACTTACCTTCAATGACTACATTACCGACTATAGAAGACTAGGACATCTAATACAAATCAATCAAGCTACCAACTAGGAAAGAGATAGCAAAGCCGACTACTTCACTACCAACCAAGAAGACTAGAAAGGAAAAAATGAAGCTGACCGAGTAGCTGCTCCCTCGCAAACCGAATACTTGTTCAGTACCAATTATTTGCCCATTGCCAAGTAACTACTCAAGATTGGCTAAATCAAATAGACTTAGTCAGATCTACCAACATATAGCATTAAAGCTCCTTCTCTAGTAGTATACCATCCCTTCTACTCAAAGTCCATGATACCCAAGAAGCAAACAACCTCTAGCTATCCTAGCATAGATTATGGGGGACAAGATTTTAACAAATCCTACCATCCTAATAAAAAAGATGCTAATGAAAAGAATTTTAAGAAACAAGATCGTAACATCCTAGTAGAATTTATTATACATGTCAAAGGAAGCTATCTTCCAAACAATATCCAGTTACTCCACGTAACTCTATAAATTGATAAAAGGGGACCCTGGCGAGCTATGTTTAACACACTACTACCGTGCACATGTTCATTCAATCACCACTATGGCTCTCAGCTCCGACTAATGTTGTCCATCTCATCCTTCTTACTAACTTGAGCATTGATGGGTCCTCCATTGAAAATCTCGACCTAGAGATTGTTGTCACAGGTTTTCATCCAAGAGCTACTAGGAGTAGCACCCATTTCCATCCAAGGAAGACCGGAGAATCCTTGATGGTGCGGGCACCAGACTCAGAAGAAGACTTCAGAGCTCCATCTGGATCTCTGATTAACCTTGCCCGAAGAATTAGGGTTTTTGGTTTGTAATAAGAGTTGACTAGATCAACTCAATTTAGCTTGAGTCTACATTACCTGCATTTTATTTTGTTGAGTCATGTTGACTCAGTAGTGGACTAGGGTTTCAACCAGGGATGTTACATTTTCTCCCAAGACCAGGCAAGTGGACACCACACTCCCAGCCACACTCCCAGTCCAGGGGGCGCCATATCCACATCCAGCAGCCTTTGGTCCCCACTCCATAGATGGCAACTCCCTTCTTTCATGCACCAGATAAAGAGAAGAGCACAAATCAAGGGGGCGGCCAAGACTTTCCCAAGTGATTCCAAGCAAACAAGGGAAGAAGTTTTTCTTGGAAGAGAATATCAAGGGGCGCCCATTACCTGCCAAAAACACCTAAAACAAATATGGGAAGAGCCTTGACTTAGGGAGGAAGAAAAGGAGGAGTCCAAAAGAGTTCATCCAGGAAAGGAAGAAAATTTTCTTGAAAAATTCCAAGCAAGGTGGCGCCATCTACCTGCCATTTATAACCCCAAATCCTGATTTTTGGTATTTTGGCCAACCATATGTAAGGGATTTTCCCTAATTTGGAGATCCCCTCCTTTAGTCCCACATGGGAAAATATGAAACCCTTCTCCCTTGTAACGCATTATAAATTACATCCCTCTTGTAAGTTGAAAACAATCAATGAAAAGAAAAAATTATTTTGCTATTCTCTTGTGTTGAGTAACCTAGGTTTCTCTTCTTCCGCACTATTCTAAGTGTTGAGCTCCGTGAGGGGGTAATCCGGGTTCCATTGGAGCCTTGAGGAGGTGAGAGATCTCCATCTTTATCCAAAACCCTAGGTTAGCCACTTAAAAATCAAAAACCCTAGCCGCCCTTCATTATTTTCAATCCATCAAACCCTAGCTCCTTCCATCTCCCACGGCCTCTCTCTCTCTACAAGTCCAGGCCATCCACCTTCATCCAGATCCAGTCCGGCTACTTCAGATCCAGAGCAAGTTCCAAGGAAAATCACATCAGCTTCAAGGAGAATCCAGTTTCAGCAATTTCAATCCTCAAGTTCATCAACCTGGTAAATTATTCCCTTGACTCTCTGATTCCATCAATTGTTTTTCTTCTCTTCCAGATCTTGAGTTCAGGAGAAGCCAACCCGCCAAAGGACCAGTATTGGAGGATCCATTGCGAAGATATCTGAATCCGAGGATCCAACAATCTGCTCGGGAGAGTTCTTCCACCAAAATCTGTGAAGATCATTGTCTGGCTAGGTAAACCATCTCTTCTCTTTATTTCTGTTCTGTTGAAAGTTCGGAGCGAAACCCTAGGTCTGGGAGTTTCTCAACCCCCAGCGATCCGTTGCTTCTGAACTACTCTGATAATTTAGTTTCCTTAAAATTGTGCTTTCAATTATCATATTAGTATCTTTCAATGTTAGGTTAACTTTTCTTTGATTTGAAGCCAACTTCTACAAACATATAAAAACAACAAAAAAAAAAATAGTTAATCTTAATTTACTTTCGCATCGCATCCCTTTATTTGTTCTGCATCATTTTTGGTATCAGAGCCCAGTCTAGGGTTTCTGATTTGCTTGCTTACTTGTTTGGATTGTTTTCTCTTTTTATTTTGTCTGCTCGAAGTAGACTCCCCAAGACGTCCGGTCCTAGGAACTAAGCGAGGCGCAAGCCTCCTCCTCCCATTCCACGGGGTGTTCCTAGGGCGTGTAGGGGATCCATTGGGTTATAACTTCGTAGCAGGGATTATAAACGGGGAAGACAATCTAGTTGCAGCCCGTAATTGCCCTGTTGTCTAAATTATTTCTCCCTGCATAAAACTCTGAATTGCATGATTTTTGCTTCTTTGAAACCAGTATAATTGAACCTATTTTCCATAATTTTTCAGTGATTTATTTGTTTTGTTAAAAATTCTGAGCATTAAAATACAACAACTCTATTTTTTGTGTTCTGCAATTCAATTCTTTTTGGAGTGATCATCTCATAATTTACTTAAGGGCAATTGAGCATCTAAGATAAGGGGAGGAGTTGATTACCTCTCCTTAGCCCAAAACCACCATCCAATCATTCGAACCTAGACCTAATTTAAAATCAGTTAGACCTAATTTGCCCTAGTGGGCTAGGGACACCAATTGGTCGGGTCTAGGCTAGTGTTGAGTCAGTTTGCCGAGTTATTCTGTATGTGCTTAGCACTCAGTGTCTAGAACGGTGGTTCAGGGATCCATTCCCGAAGGGCTTGTGTGCTGGTCCGCCTACCTGGCCAATCACTGATTGGTGTCTAGGATTGGCAATCAGGGACCTAACACTCCCCTTACACCTGCCTGGCTGAGTCCTGAGTTATTACAGGCTAGCTTGCCACTCTGATTGGGCATCTAGTTTGGACTCTAGGTCTAGTGATCCAGTAGTCGATTTAGTCTAGTCTCATTTTGTGTGCTTGCTTGAATCATCATGTCTACCAGAAACGGAGTGCCATATCAACCTGGTCAAACCCAACCTGATTTAGAGGCCATGATCAGAACTCTTACTGAAAGTATGGCTAAAATGAATCAGGATATGACAAACACTGTGGCCCAGTTTAGCGCACAAATTCATGAGGATCTTACCCAACTTAGGGACCGAGTCCAAGTACTTGAAGAACCTAGACATCGGAATTGGACTCCTGACCCCGATTTTAATGTGCCTCAACCTCACCCACATCAGGAGCCTAGAAGGCCTTTATATAGAGATCCTGAACCTAATCATAGGAGGCCTGACCCAGAACCTGAAGATAGAGATGATAGATTCATCAGGAACATCAAATTAGATGCACCCACTTTTGATGGTAGTCTGAACCCTAAGGTGTATTCTGATTGGGAGGGTGAGATGGACCAATACTTTGAGTGGTATGCTATGTCTGAGGAGAGGAAATACAAGTTTGCCAAGATAAAATTAGTGCGTCAAGCTAGGTTATACTGGGGGAACATTGAGCTAACTACTAGGAGACGGAATGTTGAGCCCATAACCACTTGGCAGGGTATGAAAGAAAAACTGAGAGATAAATACCTACCCATTTCATACCAGCAAAACCTGTTAGACCAATGGCAAAACCTGAAACAAGGAAACCGATCTGTCTCAGACTACATAGCTACTTTTGATGAATACCTAATGAGATGTGATGTGAGTGAAGCCCACGAAGTCACTTTGTCTAGATTTAGGGCTGGACCTAGGGAAGATATCAAGAGAGAACTATTTCTGAGAGAGGTTACTGATCTAGACCAAGCCTACCAGATTGCACTGAACACTGAGAAATTTCAGAGAGGACCTATACCTTCTAGGGTTAGTGCCCCAATCCCAAGGAATGGACCTAGCCAAGTTATCCCTAGTAAACCTCTTCAGGGTACTTCTACCCCTAGGCCCATGGACAAAGGTAAGGCACCTGACACCCAGAGAACCCCTAGTTCAAATATCACCTGTTTTAAGTGTCAGAAATCAGGTCACATTTCCAGTCAGTGTACTGCCATAGCCTGTTTCAAGTGTCATAAGGTAGGTCATGTTGCTAGCCAGTGCCCACGGAGATCCCTTTACATAGAAAAGGGAGAGAATGATAATTCCGAGCCCAGTGAGGAATTTGAAGAAGAAGTTTATGAGGTCGGAATGAATTTGGTTGAGGAGTATGAAGGAGAGGAGGAACCCAATGAATCTGACCAATTAGGAGTTGTAAGATGCATCATATCCCAGAATCTAGTTCAAGAGGATTGGCATAGGACTAACATCCTACAGACTTTTCTTAAATTAGGGGATAAGGTATGTAAGATCATCATAGATAGTGGGAGCTGTGTAAATGCCATCTCTACTAGCACTGTCAAGATGTTAGGCTTAATCCCAGTTCCCCATCCCAACCCCTATAAGGTTTCTTGGGTAGATTCTACCTCCATACCCATCCAGTCTAGATGTCAAGTCCAAATCCAAATGCAATCTTATCACGAAAAGATTTGGTGCGATGTCTTACCCATGGGGGTGAGCAGTATAATTCTCGGAAGACCTTGGTTGTATGATCATGATGCCACCCTCTTAGGAAAATCCAATACCTGTGTCTTTAGTTTCAATGGGAAGAAGATTACGATCCATTCAGTTCCCCCTAAGGACAAGGTAACTAAAGGAGCCGGTAAGGTTAAGGAGATGAAAACTGGAGTGAACCTAATCAGTGCTAAGGATTTAGAACAAGAAATTCATAGTGGTTCACCCATCCGGATGTTGACTGCTAAGGAACTTAGAACTTCGGAACCCTCAGAGCCTCCTCAAGAAGTTAAACCTGTGTTAAAAGAATTTGAGGATGTCTTTCCCGAGGATTTGCTAGACCACCTTCCACCTCTTAGGGATATCCAGCATGCCATAGATCTAATCCCAGGAACGACTTTGCCCAACTTGCCCCATTACAGGATGAATCCATCTGAGCATGAAGAACTGCAAAAGCAGGTTGGAGAATTATTGAGGAAGGGGTTTATTAGAGAAAGTCTTAGCCCTTGTGCAGTCCCAGCCTTACTGACCCCAAAGAAAGATGGCACGTGGAGGATGTGTGTTGACAGTCGTGCCATCAATAAAATTACAATCAAATATAGGTTTTCCATCCCTAGACTAGATGACATGCTTGATATGATGGCTGGTGCAATGGTTTTTTCTAAGATTGATCTCAAAAGCGGCTATCATCAGGTTAGGATTAGACCCGGGGATGAATGGAAAACTGCTTTCAAAACTAAGGATGGTCTTTATGAATGGGTTGTTATGCCTTTTGGGTTGTCCAATGCCCCTAGTACTTTCATGAGAATTATGACCCAGGTACTTAGAGCTTTCATAGGAAAATTTGTGGTGGTCTATTTTGATGATATCCTGATCTATAGTAAGACCCCAGCAGATCACCTAGGCCACCTTAGAGCAGTCTGCCAAGTTTTAAGGAATGATAGACTCTACGGTAATCTTAAGAAGTGTGAATTCATGACTAGTAGAGTTATCTTTCTTGGTTTTGTAGTAACCCCTGACGGCGTGGCGGCCGATCCTGAGAAGATTAGGTCCATAGTAGACTGGCCAGAGCCAACCAATGTGCATGAAGTTAGAAGTTTCCACGGCTTGGCTACCTTCTATAGGCGATTCATCAAGGGGTTTAGTACTTTAGCTGCTCCTATCACTGATTGTATTAGGAAGGGAGAATTTCATTGGACTAAGTCAGCCCATAAAGCCTTCCTAGATCTTAAGGATAAAATGACCCAGGCACCCATTCTGAGATTACCCGATTTTTCTAAAGTATTTGAGGTTGCCTGTGATGCTTCAGGTGTAGGAATAGGTGGAGTCCTAAGCCAAGAGAATCATCCCATAGCATTCTTTAGTGAAAAACTTAATGATGCTAAGCTTAGGTATTCTACCTCTGATAATGAATTTTATGCGGTAGTGCAAGCTTTGCGTTACTGGAGACATTATTTGCTACTGCAGGAATTTGTACTATTTTCGGACCATGAGGCTCTTAGATTTCTGAACTCCCAAAAGAAGCTTAACCCTAGGCATGCTAAGTGGGTAGAATATATCCAGTCCTATACTTTTATCCTGAAACATAAGGCTGGAGTTGAGAATAAGGTAGCTGATGCCCTTAGTCGCCGATCTCTGTTATTAACTTCTGTTAGAACTGAGGTCATAAGGTTTGAGCAAATCAAAGAGGAATATGAGTCTTGTCCGGATTTCACAACTGTGTATCAGGATCTAGTTCAAGGACCATCTAGTAATCACCAGGATTATACCCTTGTAGATGGTTTTTTGTTCTTCAAAAATAGGCTTTGCATCCCTAGAACTTCTCTTAGGGAATTTTTGATTTGGGAAATCCATGCTGGAGGTTTAGCCGGCCATTTTGGAAAAGACAAGACCATTCTAGCTATTGAAGACCACTTTTTCTGGCCTAGCTTGAAAAGGGATGTAGCTAATATTGTAGCTAGATGTCGAACCTGCGCTGTTGCCAAACAGCGAAAACAAAACACTGGCCTTTATACCCCACTCCCTGTCCCAGATCGTCCTTGGCAAGATGTGAGTATGGATTTTGTGTTAGGTTTACCTAAGACCCAGAGGAGACATGATTCTATCTGTGTCGTAGTCGACCGATTCTCTAAAATGGCCCACTTCTTGCCTTGTTCCCAAACCTTTGATGCGTCTAAGGTAGCCACACTTTTCTTCAATGAGATAGTTAGACTCCATGGCCTACCTAAGACAATCGTTTCAGATAGGGATGTCCGGTTCACCAGTTACTTTTGGAAGATCCTTTGGCATAAGTTAGGGACAAAACTTAAGTTTTCAACTGCCTATCATCCCCAAACTGATGGCCAAACTGAAGTAGTGAACCGTAGCCTAGGAAATCTGCTGAGATGTCTTGTTGGTGAAAACACCAGAAATTGGGATTTATACCTACCAAGGGCAGAATTTGCGTACAATGACTCGGTCAATAGGTCTACGGGTAAGAGTCCATTTGAAATTGTACATGGGTACAAACCTCACACACCTCTTGACCTAGTCCCTTTACCTGTCCACACTCGAGTCTCCGAGTCTGCTGAGAATTTTGCACAGCATGTAAAAGACTTGCATAAAGAAATTCATGCCAAAATAAATTTAAGTAATGAAACTTATAAGAAGTTGGCTGATACTCAAAGGCGAGTCAAATCTTTTGTTGAGAGAGACTATGTGATGATTAGGTTAAGGCCTGAACGGTTTCCTCCTGAAACCATTAGAAAGTTACATGCTAGGGGAGCTGGACCATTTAGAGTGGTAAAGAGAGTAGGATCCAATGCCTATGTGCTCGAGTTGCCTCCAGAACTAGGCATTAGCTCTACTTTCAACATTACAGACTTAGTAGAGTACAGGGAGCCAGCTGTGATTCCTAGTGAGCCTTTTGAGCCTAACCCTATCATTGAGAGTGATCCCGACCCTGTGTGTCCACCAACAAACTGGCCTGTGAGGAAAGAGCATATTGAAAAGATCCTGGATGATCATGTTATCTCTACTCGTAATCGAGGATACCAAAGATACCTGGTCCGCTGGCAAGGAAGGCCAGATTCTGATGACTCTTGGATCTCTCGAGAAGAATTACAAGAATTGGACCCAGACCTCTTGGAGAGATACCAGAGCCAACTTGAGCCTTACTCGACAGGGTCGAGTTCCTCCCACCCTGGGAGAATTGGTGCGGGCACCAGACTCAGAAAAAGACTTCAGAGCTCCATCTGGATCTCTGATTAACCTTGCCCGAAGAATTAGGGTTTTTGGTTTGTAATAAGAGTTGACTAGATCAACTCAATTTAGCTTGAGTCTACATTACTTGCATTTTATTTTGTTGAGTCATGTTGACTCAGTAGTGGACTAGGGTTTCAACCAGGGATGTTACATTTTCTCCCAAGACCAGGCAAGTGGACACCACACACCCAGCCACATTCCCAGTCCAGGGGGCGCCATATCCACATCCAGCAGCCTTTGGTCCCCACTCCACAGATGGCAACTCCCTTCTTTCATGCACCAGATAAAGAGAAGAGCACAAATCAAGGGGGCGGCCAAGACTTTCCCAAGTGATTCCAAGCAAACAAGGGAAGAAGTTTTTCTTGGAAGAGAATATCAAGGGGCGCCCATTACCTGCCAAAAACACCTAAAACAAAGATGGGAAGAGCCTTGACTTAGGGAGGAAGAAAAGGAGGAGTCCAAAAGAGTTCATCCAGGAAAGGAAGAAAATTTTCTTGAAAAATTCCAAGCAAGGTGGCGCCATCTACCTGCCATTTATAACCCCAAATCCTAATTTTTGGTATTTTGGCCAACCATATGTAAGGGATTTGCCCTAATTTGGAGATCCCCTCCTTTAGTCCCACATGGGAAAATATGAAACCCTTCTCCCTTGTAAAGCATTATAAATTACATCCCTCTTGTAAGTTGAAAACAATCAATGAAAAGAAAAAATTATTTTGATATTCTCTTGTGTTGAGTAACCTAGGTTTCTCTTCTTCCACACTATTCTAAGTGTTGAGCTCCGTGAGAGGGTAATCCGGGTTCCATTGGAGCCTTGAGGAGGTGAGAGATCTCCATCTTTATCCAAAACCCTAGGTTAGCCACTTAAAAATCCAAAACCCTAGCCGCCCTTCATTATTTTCAATCCATCAAACCCTAGCTCCTTCCATATCCCATGGCCTCTCTCTCTCTACAAGTCCAGGCCGTCCACCTTCATCCAGATACAGTCCGGCTACTTCAGATCCAGAGCAAGTTCCAAGGAAAATCACATCGATTCAAGGAGAATCCAGTTTCAGCAATTTCAATCCTCAAGTTCATCAACCTGGTAAATTTTTCCCTTGACTCTCTGATTCCATCAATTGTTTTTCTTCTTTTCCTGATCTTGAGTTCAGGAGAAGCCAACCCGCCAAAGGACCAGTATTGGAGGATCCATTGCGAAGATATCTGAATCCGAGGATCCAACAATCTGCTCGGGAGAGTTCTTCCACCAAAATCTGTGAAGATCATTGTCTGGTTAGGTAAACCATCTCTTCTCTTTATTTCTGTTCTGTTGAAAGTTCGGAGCGAAACCCTAGGTCTGGGAGTTTCTCAACCCCCAGCGATCCATTGCTTCTGAACTACTCTGATAATTTAGTTTCCTTAAAATTGTGCTTTCAATTATCATATTAGTATCTTTCAATGTTAGGTTAACTTTTCTTTGATTTGAAGCCAACTTCTACAAACATATAAAAATAACAAAAAAAAAATAGTTAATCTTAATTTACTTTCGCATCGCATCCCTTTATTTGTTCTGCATCATTTTTGGTATCAGAGCCCAGTCTAGGGTTTCTGATTTGCTTGCTTGCTTGTTTGGATTGTTTTCTCTTTTTATTTTGTCTGCTCGAAGTAGACTCCCCAGGACGTCCGGTCCTAGGAACTAAGCGAGGCGCAAGCCTCCTCCTCCCATTCCACGGGGTGCTCCTAGGGCGTGTAGGGGATCCATTGGGTTATAACTTCGTAGCAGGGATTATAAACGGGGAAGACAATCTAGTTGCAGCCCGTAATTGCCCAGTTGTCTAAATTGTTTCTCCCTGAATAATACTCTGAATTGCATGATTTTTGCTTCGTTGGAACCAGTATAATTGAATCTATTTTCCAAAATTTATCTGTGATTTATTGGTTTTGGTAAAAATTCTGAGCATTAAAATACAACAACTCTGTTTTTTGTGTTCTGCAATTCAATTCTTTTTGGAGTGATCATCTCATAATTTTCTTAAGGGCAATTGAGCATCTAAGATAAGGGGAGGAGTTGATTACCTCTCCTTAGCCCAAAACCACCATCCAATCATTCGAACCTAGACCTAATTTAAAATCAGTTAGACCTAATTTGCCCTAGTGGGCTAGGGACACCAATTGGTCGGGTCTAGGCTAGTGTTGAGTCAGTTTGCCGAGTTATTCTATGTGTGCTTAGCACTCAGTGTCTAGAACGGTGGTTAAGGGATCCATTCCCGAAGGGCTTGTGTGCTGGTCAGCCTACCTGGCCAATCACTGATTGGTGTCTAGGATTGGCAATCAGGGACCTAACACTCCCCTTACACCTGTCTGGCTGAGTCCTGAGTTACTACAGGCTAGCTTGCCACTCTGATTGGGCATCTAGTTTGGACTCTAGGTCTAGTGATCCAGTAGTCGATTTAGTCTAGTCTCATTTTTTGTGCTTGCTTGAATCATCATGTCTACCAGAAACGGAGTGCCATATCAACCTGGTCAAACCCAACCTGATTTAGAGGCCATGATCAGAACTCTTACTGAAAGTATGGCTAAAATGAATCAGGATATGACAAACACTGTGGCCCAGTTTAGCGCACAAATTCATGAGGATCTTACCCAACTTAGGGACCGAGTCCAAGTACTTGAAGAACCTAGACATCGGAATTGGACTCCTGACCCCGATTTTAATGTGCCTCAACCTCACCCACATCAGGAGCCTAGAAGGCCTTTATATAGAGATCCTGAACCTAATCATAGGAGGCCTGACCCAGAACCTGAAGATAGAGATGATAGATTCATCAGGAACATCAAATTAGATGCACCCACTTTTGATGGTAGTCTGAACCCTAAGGTGTATTCTGATTGGGAGGGTGAGATGGACCAATACTTTGAGTGGTATGCTATGTCTGAGGAGAGGAAATACAAGTTTGCCAAGATGAAATTAGTGCGTCAAGCTAGGTTATACTGGGGGAACATTGAGCTAACTACTAGGAGACGGAATGTTGAGCCCATAACCACTTGGCAGGGTATGAAAGAAAAACTGAGAGATAAATACCTACCCATTTCATACCAGCAAAACTTGTTAGACCAATGGCAAAACCTGAAACAAGGAAACCGATCTGTCTCAGACTACATAGCTACTTTTGATGAATACCTAATGAGATATGATGTGAGTGAAGCCCACGAAGTCACTTTGTCTAGATTTAGGGCTGGACTGAGGGAAGATATCAAGAGAGAACTATTTCTGAGAGAGGTTACTGATCTAGACCAAGCCTACCAGATTGTACTGAACACTGAGAAATTTCAGAGAGGACCTATACCTTCTAGGGTTAGTGCCCCAATCCCAAGGAATGGACCTAGCCAAGTTATCCCTAGTAAACCTTTTCAGGGTACTTCTATCCCTAGGCCCATGGACAAAGGTAAGGCACCTGACACCCAGAGAACCTCTAGTTCAAATATCACCTATTTTAAGTGTCAGAAACCATGTCACATTTCCAGTCAGTGTACTGCCATAGCCTGTTTCAAGTGTCATAAGGTAGGTCATGTTGCTATCCAGTGCCCACGGAGATCCCTTTACATAGAAGAGGGAGAGAATGATAATTCCGAGCCCAGTGAGGAATTTGAAGAAGAAGTTTATGAGGACGGAATGAATTTGGTTGAGGAGTATGAAGGAGAGGAGGAACCCAATGAATCTGACCAATTAGGAGTTGTAAGATGCATCCTATCCCAGAATCTAGTTCAAGAGGATTGGCGTAGGACTAACATCCTACAGACTTTTCTTAAATTAGGGGATAAGGTATGTAAGATCATCATAGATAGTGGGAGCTGTGTAAATGCCATCTCTACTAGCACTGTCAAGATGTTAGGCTTAATCCCAGTTCCCCATCCCAACCCCTATAAGGTTTCTTGGGTAGATTCTACCTCCATACCCATCCAGTCTAGATGTCAAGTCCAAATCCAAATGCAATCTTATCACGAAAAGATTTGGTGCGATGTCTTACCCATGGGGGTGAGCAGTATAATTCTCGGAAGACCTTGGTTGTATGATCATGATGCCACCCTCTTAGGAAAATCCAATACCTTTGTCTTTAGTTTCAATGGGAAGAAGATTACGATCCATTCAGTTCCCCCTAAGGACAAGGTAACTAAAGGAGCCGGTAAGGTTAAGGAGATGAAAACTGGAGTGAACCTAATCAGTGCTAAGGATCTAGAACAAGAAATTCATAGTGGTTCACCCATCTGGATGTTGACTGCTAAGGAACTTAGAACTTCGGAACCCTCAGAGCCTCCTCAAGAAGTTAAACTTGTGTTAAAAGAATTTGAGGATGTCTTTCCCAAGGATTTGCCAGACCACCTTCCACCTCTTAGGGATATCCAGCATGCCATAGATCTAATCCCAGGAATGACTTTGCCCAACTTGCCCCATTACAGGATGAATCCATCTGAGCATGAAGAACTGCAAAAGCAGGTTGGAGAATTATTGAGGAAGGGGTTTATTAGAGAAAGTCTTAGCCCTTGTGCAGTCCCAGCCTTACTGACCCCAAAGAAAGATGGCACGTGGAGGATGTGTGTTGACAGTCGTGCCATCAATAAAATTACAATCAAATATAGGTGTCCCATCCCTAGACTAGATGACATGCTTGATATGATGGCTGGTGCAATGGTTTTTTCTAAGATTGATCTCAAAAGCGGCTATCATCAGGTTAGGATTAGACCCGGGGATGAATGGAAAACTGCTTTCAAAACTAAGGATGGTCTTTATGAATGGGTTGTTATGCCTTTTGGGTTGTCCAATGCCCCTAGTACTTTCATGAGAATTATGACCCAGGTACTTAGAGCTTTCATAGGAAAATTTGTGGTGGTCTATTTTGATGACTTCCTGATCTATAGTAAGACCCCAGCAGATCACCTAGGCCACCTTAGAGCAGTCTGCCAAGTTTTAAGGAATGATAGACTCTACGGTAATCTTAAGAAGTGTGAATTCATGACTAGTAGAGTTATCTTTCTTGGTTTTGTAGTAACCCCTGACGGCGTGGCGGCCGATCCTGAGAAGATTAGGTCCATAGTAGACTGGCCAGAGCCAACCAATGTGCATGAAGTTAGAAGTTTCCACGGCTTGGCTACCTTCTATAGGCGATTCATCAAGGGGTTTAGTACTTTAGCTGCTCCTATCACTGATTGTATTAGGAAGGGAGAATTTCATTGGACTAAGTCAGCCCATAAAGCCTTCCTAGATCTTAAGGATAAAATGACCCAGGCACCCATTCTGAGATTACCCGATTTTTCTAAAGTATTTGAGGTTGCCTGTGATGCTTCAGGTGTAGGAATAGGTGGAGTCCTAAGCCAAGAGAATCATCCCATAGCATTCTTTAGTGAAAAACTTAATGATGCTAAGCTTAGGTATTCTACCTCTGATAATGAATTTTATGCGGTAGTGCAAGCTTTGCGTTACTGGAGACATTATTTGCTACTGCAGGAATTTGTACTATTTTCGGACCATGAGGCTCTTAGATTTCTGAACTCCCAAAAGAAGCTTAACCCTAGGCATGCTAAGTGGGTAGAATATATCCAGTCCTATACTTTTGTACTGAAACATACGGCTGGAGTTGAGAATAAGGTAGCTGATGCCCTTAGTCGCCGATCTCTATTATTAACTTCTGTTAGAACTGAGGTCATAGGGTTTGAGCAAATCAAAGAGGAATATGAGTCTTGTCCGGATTTCACAACTGTGTATCAGGATCTAGTTCAAGGACCATCTAGTAATCACCAGGATTATACCCTTGTAGATGGTTTTTTGTTCTTCAAAAAATAGGCTTTGCATCCCTAGAACTTCTCTTAGGGAATTTTTGATTTGGGAAATCCATGCTGGAGGTTTAGCCGGCCATTTTGGAAAAGACAAGACCATTATAGCTATTGAAGATCACTTTTTCTGGCCTAGCTTGAAATGGGATGTAGCTAATATTGTAGCTAGATGTCGAACCTGCGCTGTTGCCAAACAGCGAAAATAAAACACTGGCCTTTATACCCCACTCCCTGTCCCAGATCGTCCTTGGCAAGATGTGAGTATGGATTTTGTGTTAGGTTTACCTAAGACCCAGAGGAGACATGATTCTATCTGTGTCGTAGTCGATCGATTCTCTAAAATGGCCCACTTCTTGCCTTGTTCCCAAACCTTTGATGCGTCTAAGGTAGCCACACTTTTCTTCAATGAGATAGTTAGACTCCATGGCCTACCTAAGACAATCGTTTCAGATAGGGATGTCCGGTTCACCAGTTACTTTTGGAAGACCCTTTGGCATAAGTTAGGGACAAAACTTAAGTTTTCAACTGCCTATCATCCCCAAACTGATGGCCAAACTGAAGTAGTGAACCGTAGCCTAGGAAATCTGCTGAGATGTCTTGTTGGTGAAAACACCAGAAATTGGGATTTATACCTACCAAGGGCAGAATTTGCGTACAATGACTCAGTCAATAGGTCTACGGGTAAGAGTCCATTTGAAATTGTACATGGGTACAAACCTCACACACCTCTTGACCTAGTCCCTTTACCTATCCACACTCGAGTCTCCGAGTCTGCTGAGAATTTTGCACAGCATGTAAAAGACTTGCATAAAGAAATTCATGCCAAAATAAATTTAAGTAATGAAACTTATAAGAAGTTGGCTGATACTCAAAGGTGAGTCAAATCTTTTGTTGAGGGAGACTATGTGATGATTAGGTTAAGGCCTGAACGGTTTCCTCCTGGAACCGTTAGAAAGTTACATGCTAGGGGAGCTGGACCATTTAGAGTGGTAAAGAGAGTAGGATCCAATGCCTATGTGCTCGAGTTGCCTCCAGAACTAGGCATTAGCTCTACTTTCAACATTACAGACTTAGTAGAGTACAGGGAGCCAGCTGTGATTCCTAGTGAGCCTTTTGAGCCTAACCCTATCCTTGAGAGTGATCCCGACCCTGTGTGTCCACCAACAAACTGGCCTGTGAGGAAAGAGCAGATTGAAAAGATCCTGGATGATCAGGTTATCTCTACTCGTAATCGAGGATACCAAAGATACCTGGTCCGCTGGCAAGGAAGGCCAGATTCTGATGACTCTTAGATCTCCCGAGAAGAATTACAAGAATTGGACCCAGACCTCTTGGAGAGATACCAGAGCTAACTTGAGCCTTACTCGACAGGGTCGAGTTCCTCCCACCCTGGGAGAATTGGTGCGGGCACCAGACTCAGAAGAAGACTTCAGAGCTCCATCTGGATCTCTGATTAACCTTGCCCGAAGAATTAGGGTTTTTGGTTTGTAATAAGAGTTGACTAGATCAACTCAATTTAGCTTGAGTCTACATTACCTGCATTTTATTTTGTTGAGTCATGTTGACTCAGTAGTGGACTAGGGTTTCAACCAGGGATGTTACATTTTCTCCCAAGACCAGGCAAGTGGACACCACACTCCCAGCCACACTCCCAGTCCAGGGGGCGCCATATCCACATCCAGCAGCCTTTGGTCCCCACTCCACAGATGGCAACTCCCTTCTTTCATGCACCAGATAAAGAGAAGAGCACAAATCAAGGGGGCGGCCAAGACTTTCCCAAGTGATTCCAAGCAAACAAGGGAAGAAGTTTTTCTTGGAAGAGAATATCAAGGGGCGCCCATTACCTGCCAAAAACACCTAAAACAAAGATGGGAAGAGCCTTGACTTAGGGAGGAAGAAAAGGAGGAGTCCAAAAGAGTTCATCCAAGAAAGGAAGAAAATTTTCTTGAAAAATTCCAAGCAAGGTGGCGCCATCTACCTGTCATTTATAACCCCAAATCCTAATTTTTGGTATTTTGGCCAACCATATGTAAGGGATTTGCCCTAATTTGGAGATCCCCTCCTTTAGTCCCACATGGGAAAATATGAAACCCTTCTCCCTTGTAAAGCATTATAAATTACATCCCTCTTGTAAGTTGAAAACAATCAATGAAAAGAAAAAATTATTTTGCTATTCTCTTGTGTTGAGTAACCTAGGTTTCTCTTCTTCCGCACTATTCTAAGTGTTGAGCTCCGTGAGGGGGTAATCCGGGTTCCATTGGAGCCTTGAGGAGGTGAGAGATCTCCATCTTTATCCAAAACCCTAGGTTAGCCACTTAAAAATCCAAAACCCTAGCCGCCCTTCATTATTTTCAATCCATCAAAACCTAGCTCCTTCCATATCCCATGGCCTCTCTCTCTCTACAAGTCCAGGCCATCCACCTTCATCCAGATCCAGTCTGGCTACTTCAGATCCAGAGCAAGTTCCAAGGAAAATCACATCAGCTTCAAGGAGAATCCAGTTTCAGCAATTTCAATCCTCAAGTTCATCAACCTGGTAAATTTTTCCCTTGACTCTCTGATTCCATCAATTATTTTTCTTCTCTTCCAGATCTTGAGTTCAGGAGAAGCCAACCCACCAAAGGACCAGTATTGGTGGATCCATTGCGAAGATATATCTGAATCCGAGGATCCAACAATCTGCTTGGGAGAGTTCTTCCACCAAAATCTGTGAAGATCATTGTGTGGTTTGGTAAACCATCTCTTCTCTTTATTTCTGTTCTGTTGAAAGTTTGGAGCGAAACCCTAGGTCTGGGAGTTTCTCAACCCCCAGCAATCCGTTGCTTCTGAACTACTCTGATAATTTAGTTTCCTTAAAATTGTGCTTTCAATTATCATATTAGTATCTTTCAATGTTAGGTTAACTTTTCTTTGATTTGAAGCCAACTTCTACAAACATATAAAAACAACAAAAAAAAATAGTTAATCTTAATTTACTTCCGCATCGCATCCCTTTATTTGTTCTGCATCATTTTTGGTATCAGAGCCTAGTCTAGGCTTTCTGATTTGCTTGCTTACTTGTTTGGATTGTTTTCTCTTTTTATTTTGTCTGCTCGAAGTAGACTCCCCAGGACGTCCGGTCCTAGGAACTAATCGAGGTGCAAGCCTCCTCCTCCCATTCCACGGGGTGTTCCTAGGGCGTGTAGGGGATCCATTGGGTTATAACTTCGTAGCAGGGATTATAAACGGGGAAGACAATCTAGTTGCAGCCCATAATTGCCCTGTTTTCTGAATTATTTCTCCCTACATAAAACTCTGAATTGCATGATTTTTGCTTCGTTGAAACCATTATGATTGATCCTATTTTCCATAATTTTTCTGTGATTTATTGGTTTTGGTAAAAATTTTGAGCATTAAAATACAACTCTGTTTTTTGTGTTCTGCAATTCAATTCTTTTTGGAGTGATCATCTCATAATTTACTTAAGGGCAATTGAGCATCTAAGATAAGGGGAGGAGTTGATTACCTCTCCTTAGCCCAAAACCACCATCCAATCATTCGAACCTAGACCTAATTTAAAATCAGTTAGACCTAATTTGCCCTAGTGGGCTAGGGACACCAATTGGTCGGGTCTAGGCTAGTGTTGAGTCAGTTTGCCGAGTTATTCTGTGTGTGCTTAGCACTCAGTGTCTAGAACGGTGGTTCAGGGATCCATTCCCGAAGGGCTTGTGTGCTGGTCCGCCTACCTGGCCAATCACTGATTGGTGTCTAGGATTGGCAATCAGGGACCTAACACTCCCCTTACACCTGCCTGGCTGAGTCCTGAGTTACTACAGGCTAGCTTGCCACTCTGATTGGGCATCTAGTTTGGACTCTAGGTCTAGTGATCCAGTAGTCGATTTAGTCTAGTCTCATTTTGTGTGCTTGCTTGAATCATCATGTCTACCAGAAACGGAGTGCCATATCAACCTGGTCAAACCCAACCTGATTTAGAGGCCATGATCAGAACTCTTACTGAAAGTATGGCTAAAATGAATCAGGATATGACAAACACTGTGGCCCAGTTTAGCGCACAAATTCATGAGGATCTTACCCAACTTAGGGACCGAGTCCAAGTACTTGAAGAACCTAGACATCGGAATTGGACTCCTGACCCCGATTTTAATGTGCCTCAACCTCACCCACATCAGGAGCCTAGAAGGCCTTTATATAGAGATCCTGAACCTAATCATAGGAGGCCTGACCCAGAACCTGAAGATAGAGATGATAGATTCATCAGGAACATCAAATTAGATGCACCCACTTTTGATGGTAGTCTGAACCCTAAGGTGTATTCTGATTGGGAGGGTGAGATGAACCGATACTTTGAGTGGTATGCTATGTCTGAGGAGAGGAAATACAAGTTTGCCAAGATGAAATTAGTGCGTCAAGCTAGGTTATACTGGGGGAAAATTGAGCTAACCTCTAGGAGACGGAATGTTGAGCCCATAACCACTTGGCAGGGTATGAAAGAAAAACTAAGAGATAAATACCTACCCATTTCATACCAGCAAAACCTGTTAGACCAATGGCAAAACCTGAAACAAGGAAACCGATCTGTCTCAGACTACATAGCTACTTTTGATGAATACCTAATGAGATGTGATGTGAGTGAAGCCCACGAAGTCACTTTGTCTAGATTTAGGGCTGGACTGAGGGAAGATATCAAGAGAGAACTATTTATGAGAGAGGTTACTGATCTAGACCAAGCCTACCAGATTGCACTGAACACTGAGAAATTTCAGAGAGGACCTATACCTTCTAGGGTTAGTGCCCCAATCCCAAGGAATGGACCTAGCCAAGTTATCCCTAGTAAACCTTTTCAGGGTACTTCTACCCCTAGGCCCATGGACAAAGGTAAGGCACCTGACACCCAGAGAACCCCTAGTTCAAATATCACCTGTTTTAAGTGTCAGAAATCAGGTCACATTTCCAGTCAGTGTACTGCCATAGCCTGTTTCAAGTGTCATAAGGTAGGTCATGTTGCTAGCCAGTGCCCACGGAGATCCCTTTACATAGAAGAGGGAGAGAATGATAATTCCGAGCCCAGTGAGGAATTTGAAGAAGAAGTTTATGAGGCCGGAATGAATTTGGTTGAGGAGTATTGAGGAGAGGAGGAACCCAATGAATCTGACCAATTAGGAGTTGTAAGATGCATCCTATCCCAGAATCTAGTTCAAGAGGATTGGCGTAGGACTAACATCCTACAGACTTTTCTTAAATTAGGGGATAAGGTATGTAAGATAATCATAGATAGTGGGAGCTGTGTAAATGCCATCTCTACTAGCACTGTCAAGATGTTAGGCTTAATCCCAGTTCCCCATCCCAACCCCTATAAGGTTTCTTGGGTAGATTCTACCTCCATACCCATCCAGTCTAGATGTCAAGTTCAAATCCAAATGCAATCTTATCATGAAAAGATTTGGTGCGATGTCTTACCCATGGGGGTGAGCAGTATAATTCTCGGAAGACCTTGGTTGTATGATCATGATGCCACCCTCTTAGGAAAATCCAATACCTGTGTCTTTAGTTTCAATGGGAAGAAGATTACGATCCATTCAGTTCCCCCTAAGGACAAGGTAACTAAAGGAGCCGGTAAGGTTAAGGAGATGAAAACTGGAGTGAACCTAATCAGTGCTAAGGATCTAGAACAAGAAATTCATAGTGGTTCACCCATCCGGATGTTGACTACTAAGGAACTTAGAACTTCGAAACCCTCAGAGCCTCCTCAAGAAGTTAAACCTGTGTTAAAAGAATTTGAGGATGTCTTTCCCGAGGATTTGCTAGACCACCTTCCACCTCTTAGGGATATCCAGCATGCCATAGATCTAATCCCAGGAACGACTTTGCCCAACTTGCCCCATTACAGGATGAATCCATCTGAGCATGAAGAACTGCAAAAGCAGGTTGGAGAATTATTGAGGAAGGGGTTTATTAGAGAAAGTCTTAGCCCTTGTGCAGTCCCAGCCTTACTGACCCCAAAGAAAGATGGCACGTGGAGGATGTGTGTTGACAGTCGTGCCATCAATAAAATTACAATCAAATATAGGTTTTCCATCCCTAGACTAGATGACATGCTTGATATGATGGCTGGTGCAATGGTTTTTTCTAAGATTGATCTCAAAAGCGGCTATCATCAGGTTAGGATTAGACCCGGGGATGAATGGAAAACTGCTTTCAAAACTAAGGATGGTCTTTATGAATGGGTTGTTATGCCTTTTGGGTTGTCCAATGCCCCTAGTACTTTCATGAGAATTATGACCCAGGTACTTAGA
This sequence comes from Areca catechu, assembly GCA_021397845.1. NCBI lineage: Eukaryota > Viridiplantae > Streptophyta > Magnoliopsida > Arecales > Arecaceae > Areca > Areca catechu. The sequence continues at coordinate 173,430,946 of CM038051.1, read as the reverse complement.
GCTTTCATAGGAAAATTTGTGGTGGTCTATTTTGATGATATCCTGATCTATAGTAAGACCCCAGCAGATCACCTAGGCCACCTTAGAGCAGTCTGCCAAGTTTTAAGGAATGATAGACTCTACGGTAATCTTAAGAAGTGTGAATTCATGACTAGTAGAGTTATCTTTCTTGGTTTTGTAGTAACCCCTGACGGCGTGGCGGCCGATCCTGAGAAGATTTGGTCCATAGTAGACTGGCCAGAGCCAACCAATGTGCATGAAGTTAGAAGTTTCCACGGCTTGGCTACCTTCTATAGGCGATTCATCAAGGGGTTTAGTACTTTAGCTGCTCCTATCACTGATTGTATTAGGAAGGGAGAATTTCATTGGACTAAGTCAGCCCATAAAGCCTTCCTAGATCTTAAGGATAAAATGACCCAGGCACCCATTCTGAGATTACCCGATTTTTCTAAAGTATTTGAGGTTGCCTGTGATGCTTCAGGTGTAGGAATAGGTGGAGTCCTAAGCCAAGAGAATCATCCCATAGCATTCTTTAGTGAAAAACTTAATGATGCTAAGCTTAGGTATTCTACCTATGATAAGGAATTTTATGCGGTAGTGCAAGCTTTGCGTTACTGGAGACATTATTTGCTACCGCAGGAATTTGTACTATTTTCGGACCATGAGGCTCTTAGATTTCTGAACTCCCAAAAGAAGCTTAACCCTAGGCATGCTAAGTGGGTAGAATATATCCAGTCCTATACTTTTATCCTGAAACATAAGGCTGGAGTTGAGAATAAGGTAGCTGATGCCCTTAGTCGCCGATCTCTGTTATTAACTTCTATTAGAACTGAGGTCATAGGGTTTGAGCAAATCAAAGAGGAATATGAGTCTTGTCCGGATTTCACAACTGTGTATCAGGATCTAGTTCAAGGACCATCTAGTAATCACCAGGATTATACCCTTGTAGATGGTTTTTTGTTCTTCAAAAATAGGCTTTGCATCCCTAGAACTTCTCTTAGGGAATTTTTGATTTGGGAAATCCATGCTGGAGGTTTAGCCGGCCATTTTGGAAAAGACAAGACCATTCTAGCTATTGAAGACCACTTTTTCTGGCCTAGCTTGAAAAGGGATGTAGCTAATATTGTAGCTAGATGTCGAACCTGCGCTGTTGCCAAACAGCGAAAACAAAACACTGGCCTTTATACCCCACTCCCTATCCCAGATCGTCCTTGGCAAGATGTGAGTATGGATTTTGTGTTAGGTTTACCTAAGACCCAGAGGAGACATGATTCTATCTGTGTCGTAGTCGACCGATTCTCTAAAATGGCCCACTTCTTGCCTTGTTCCCAAACCTTTGATGCGTCTAAGGTAGCCACACTTTTCTTCAATGAGATAGTTAGACTCCATGGCCTACCTAAGACAATCGTTTCAGATAGGGATGTCCGGTTCACCAGTTACTTTTGGAAGATCCTTTGGCATATGTTAGGGACAAAACTTAAGTTTTCAACTGCCTATCATCCCCAAACTGATGGCCAAACTGAAGTAGTGAACCATAGCCTAGGAAATCTGCTGAGATGTCTTGTTGGTGAAAACACCAGAAATTGGGATTTATACCTACCAAGGGCAGAATTTGCGTACAATGACTCGGTCAATAGGTCTACGGGTAAGAATCCATTTGAAATTGTACATGGGTACAAACCTCACACACCTCTTGACCTAGTCCCTTTACCTGTCCACACTCGAGTCTCCGAGTCTGCTGAGAATTTTGCACAGCATGTAAAAGACTTGCATAAAGAAATTCATGCCAAAATAAATTTAAGTAATGAAACTTATAAGAAGTTGGCTGATACTCAAAGGCGAGTCAAATCTTTTGTTGAGGGAGACTATGTGATGATTAGGTTAAGGCCTGAACGGTTTCCTCCTGGAACCGTTAGAAAGTTACATGCTAGGGGAGCTGGACCATTTAGAGTGGTAAAGAGAGTAGGATCCAATGCCTATGTGCTCGAGTTGCCTCCAGAACTAGGCATTAGCTCTACTTTCAACATTACAGACTTAGTAGAGTACAGGGAGCCAGCTGTGATTCCTAGTGAGCCTTTTGAGCCTAACCCTATCATTGAGAGTGATCCCGACCCTGTGTGTCCACCAACAAACTGGCCTATGAGGAAAGAGCAGATTGAAAAGATCCTGGATGATCAGGTTATCTCTACTCGTAATCGAGGATACCAAAGATACCTGGTCCGCTGGCAAGGAAGGCCAGATTCTGATGACTCTTGGATCTCCCGAGAAGAATTACAAGAATTGGACCCAGACCTCTTGGAGAGATACCAGAGCCAACTTGAGCCTTACTCGACAGGGTCGAGTTCCTCCCACCTTGGGAGAATTGGTGCGGGCACCAGACTCAGAAGAAGACTTCAGAGCTCCATCTGGATCTCTGATTAACCTTGCCCGAAGAATTAGGGTTTTTGGTTTGTAATAAGAGTTGACTAGATCAACTCAATTTAGCTTGAGTCTACATTACCTGCATTTTATTTTGTTGAGTCATGTTGACTCAGTAGTGGACTAGGGTTTCAACCAGGGATGTTACATTTTCTCCCAAGACCAGGCAAGTGGACACCACACTCCCAGCCACACTCCCAGTCCAGGGGGCGCCATATCCACATCCAGCAGCCTTTGGTCGCCACTCCACAGATGGCAACTCCCTTCTTTCATGCACCAGATAAAGAGAAGAGCACAAATCAAGGGGGCGGCCAAGACTTTCCCAAGTGATTCCATGCAAACAAGGGAAGAAGTTTTTCTTGGAAGAGAATATCAAGGGGCGCCCATTACCTGCCAAAAACACCTAAAACAAAGATGGGAAGAGCCTTGACTTAGGGAGGAAGAAAAGGAGGAGTCCAAAAGAGTTCATCCAGGAAAGGAAGAAAATTTTCTTGAAAAATTCCAAGCAAGGTGGCGCCATCTACCTGCCATTTATAACCCCAAATCCTAATTTTTGGTATTTTGGCCAACCATATGTAAGGGATTTGCCCTAATTTGGAGATCCCCTCCTTTAGTCCCACATGGGAAAATATGAAACCCTTCTCCCTTATAAAGCATTATAAATTACATCCCTCTTGTAAGTTAAAAACAATCAATGAAAAGAAAAAATTATTTTGCTATTCTCTTGAGTTTAGTAACCTAGGTTTCTCTTCTTCCGCACTATTCTAAGTGTTGAGCTCCGTGAGGGGGTAATCCGGGTTCCATTGGAGCCTTGAGGAGGTGAGAGATCTCCATCTTTATCCAAAACCCTAGGTTAGCCACTTAAAAATCCAAAACCCTAGCCGCCCTTCATTATTTTCAATCCATCAAACCCTAGCTCCTTCCATCTCCCATGGCCTCTCTCTCTCTACAAGTCCAGGCAATCCACCTTCATCCAGATCCAGTCCGGCTACTTCAGATCCAGAGCAAGTTCCAAGGAAAATCACATCAGCTTCAAGGAGAATCCAGTTTCAGCAATTTCAATCCTCAAGTTCATCAACCTGGTAAATTTTTCCCTTGACTCTCTGATTCCATCAATTATTTTTCTTTTCTTCCATATCTTGAGTTCAGGAGAAGCCAACCCGCCAAAGGACCAGTATTGGAGGATCCATTGCGAAGATATCTGAATCCGAGGATCCAACAATCTGCTCGGGAGAGTTCTTCCACCAAAATTTGTGAAGATCATTGTCTGGTTAGGTAAACCATCTCTTCTCTTTATTTCTGTTCTGTTGAAAATTCGGAGCGAAACCCTAAGTCTGGGAGTTTCTCAACCCCCAGCGATCCGTTGCTTCTGAACTACTCTGATAATTTAGTTTCCTTAAAATTGTGCTTTCAATTATCATATTAGTATCTTTCAATGTTAGGTTAACTTTTCTTTGATTTGAAGCCAACTTCTACAAACATATAAAAACAACAAAAAAAAAATTAGTTAATCTTAATTTACTTCCGCATCGCATCCCTTTATTTGTTCTGCATCACTTGACCATCATTGGAGTCCAGTGAAGGGTGATTTGGTGGTAATAGTTATCAATGAAAATCTGAAAGAAATAGCTTACTTATGAAACTTGATAGCACAGTTCGACATAAATTGATCATACTTATATTAGAGATATTACTACTTGATCTATCGATCATCTTTATGGCCTAATGGATAAAATTGCTTTTTTGATTAAGGCTTTAAATTTTCTTAATGCTAGCATAGAAAGAGCATTGTTACTCATATAGAATTCAATCAAGTAAGGTACAGCTAGAAGCATGGAGTGGGCAAAAGTTACCTTTTGGATATTGATAAAACTAATGACCTATGAGAAAATTGGAAGATACTACTTGGTTAAAAGTTTTTATAAACAACAAAAATTTGTTCATCTGAGCATTTCATAGATTTAAATAATCTTGGATCATCATGAGCCTAATAGGAATATAAATTAGTATCATATTATAAATATTGAAAAGTTATCTAATTTCTAAAAATACTCTTCATATCGACACCTTATCTAAATATTACGCTCTAAGGAGATTTGATACACAGAAAGACCTCTGGTGTTGGGATATCTTGGTTCAGCTATGAACCAGGCTCCGGTTCGACTTATCGAAGCCCCATTTCTCCGGACTATGGACTTCGAACTAAGCGAAGGACAACTGTAAGCAACTCAAGGCTTCACACCGAACTACAACATCCGAAGGCCAGTCCTTCGGGTAGCACCTTCGGCCCCGACCAAAGTCTGAACTACTCATCGACTTTCGAAGACACAAACTTCGGTCCCCGCCGTAGACATGATCTCCGACCTTGGAAAAATACCAAGCCTTAGGCCCACGCAAGGGGAAACCCGAAGCTTGAATCACAATCTATTCCAAAAAGGAAACTGTAACCAACGGTTACAATTGACACTCATCATGCCATGATCATGGCACGCAATTCCTGCAGCCACGCCTCCGATCTGGCCAGAACCGCTCATTGACAACCCACAATCGACTATCATGGGAGTGAATGGCTCCCCATGATCTCTGGGAAAAGAGCGGGCCACAGACCGGAGGCCATCTTTTAAATATGGGTAAGAAGGATGGCTCAAGAGGTACGCGTGAATAATCTCGCACATACATATTTTCAATCTCCAAGAACTCTTTTTCTCTTCCACTCTTGACATCTTCCCCATTCTGTGGCTGGAATCCGCCACTGACTTAAGCATCGGAGTGTCCTCCACCAGAACAACTCCAGCAAGGGACCTGTTTGTAGGTGAACCAGGGAGCAGTCCTGCAACGCGACGGCTCCAACTGGCCGATCCAGGGACTCCACGCCAACAGATTGGCACGCTAGGTAGGGGAAGTGTATTATTAACATTTTGTTAAGCTCCCTCCCAAACAATGGGAAGAAACAAAGAATTCTTTGATGGCAAGAGGAAAAGCTCAAAATGCTTCTACAAGCCGGAGTCGTGCTCTGTCTCAGGGGGGTGCACCCCCGGAGGAGAATGATGTTCCACCTCCCATGGTTACTGTGGGAGCACAGCAGTTCGAAGCTCTTTTGAACCAGGTTGCCAACCTGACGGCCATGGTTCAAGAGTTTTAAGACAGAGCCTTTCCGGTGGCAAACCCACCGGCTGTTTCTAGACATAGCTCTCGATCCCGAAGAAGGAGAGCACCATGGAAGGATTCAGCGCATCCCTCCCCCCATTCTTGGCCCTCTCCCGAAGGCCGAACTTCGAGACTGCCTAGGTCCGCCGATTCCCCACAAAAAGGAAAAAGGCCTAGGCAAACTTTCTCCTCCTCCTCTGAAGACTCCACTCCTGTGGAGAGAGTGTCCAAGCAGACTCCTGATTATGATAGGAGGTTCAGAGCCATCGAATCAGAGATGGCAAGGGCGCGAGATCAGAGAATGCGGGATCAGAGGGATCTCGAGGACCTGATTGTGGGTGATCTACGCCCACCCTACACCGACCGCATCATGGCTGAGGACATTCCTCGGCACTTCAGGGTATCCCAGATGGAACCCTACGATGGCACCACTGATCCCTTCACCATTTGGGCAGCTTCAAAGCCCATATGATGATTCAAGGAGCTTCGGACGCGATGTACTGTTTGGTATTCCCGGCTACCTTGAAGAAGTCCGCTCGAATGTAGTACTCGAGCCTGTGCCCAGGTACCATTGATTCCTTTTCCGAGTTAGAAAAATTGTTTGTCTTGCATTTCAGGACCTGCCGCAAGACTCCTCGGAATACGGACACACTCTTCCTCCTTCACCAGAATGAAGGAGAGAGCCTGAGAGATTACATCTCCAGGTTCAATGCGGCCATGCTTGAGATCCCCGATCTCAACGAGTACGTGGCCATGTCAGCACTAAAGAAGGGGCTTCGAACCTCCAAGCTTACTTTTTTCCTAGACAAGAAGTTTCCTAAAAGCTATGCTGAGCTCCTATCAAGGGCTCAAAAATACGTCGATGCTGAAGAGCATGCGGCAAATTGACGTTTGATTGAAGGGAAAGCCCCTTCAAAGAAGAAGAATAGCAGGGGGCAAGGCCCCCAAACTTCCAATAACAACGACGGCAGATATGCAGACCGCCGGAGAAGCCCTCTCAAGCCCAGAGCATTGGGAGGAAGATTCAACTCATACACCCCCCTCAACCTCTCTCGAGAAAAGATCCTCATGGAGATAGAAAAAGAAAATTATCTCCAACGGCCCCGTCCCATGAAGGCTTCCTCTTTTGCAAGGAATAGGAATAAATTCTGCCGATTCCATCGGGACCACGGCTATAACACAGAAGAATGCATCCAGCTGAGGGATGCAATCGAGGATCTCATCAAGAGAGGATAGCTGGGGTGGTACCTCGGTCGCCAGGGGCCCCGATCGGAAGCAACTGTTCCCCAGCCACCTCCCGAAGAGGCCGAATTGCCAAATCAAAGGCCCACCAATAGAGGTGTAGGGATGATACACCGGCCCGCCAACTAGAGAAGGGATGAAGATGAAGCTTCAAAGTGACTGAAAGATAACAACTCCATCCTCTTCTCCAATGACGACCTTGCGAGAGTCCGGCTCCCGCACGACGACCCTCTTGTAATTTTGGCCGTAGTGGCCAATTATGATGTACAGAGAATTCTTATTGATAATGGAAGTTTGACTGATGTCTTGATGTATGATACATTCTCCAAAATGTGTTTGCCTAGACATCAACTACAAAGATCCCCCATACCACTCTCTAGTTTCGGGGGCAACCAAGTTTATACCAAAGGAGAGATAGTGTTTCCTGTAACCCTCGACTCTGAGCCTTGACAAAAGACATTACCGATCAACTTCATGGAGGTCCAGATCCCCTTTGCATACAACATTATTCTGGAGAGGCCCGCCTTGAACAGGTTCCGGACCGTGATCTCCTCTCACTATCTCTTAGTACGCTTCCCCACCAGGAATGGTGTTGGAGAAGTTAGAGGGAACCAGAGGACGGCACGGCAATGTCTAATGATTGAAGACATGCATTTCAAAGATTCGACTACTCCGGATCAGCTGGATCCGAGGGATTCAACCACAAACCTTGGTGAACCCATGGAGAGGACCATCCCGATACCTTTGAAAAAGGAAGATCCCTCCAGAGTTGTGCAAATCAGGAATGCACTTGACAAGGAAACCAGAATGAAGCTGATCTGTTTTCTTAGGGGCAACACCGATGTCTTCGCCTGGTCGGCTTCGGACATGCCCGGGATTCCCGCCGAAGTGATTACTCATCGGCTGGAAGTAACCCCTGGGTACAAGCCGGTGCGACAGAAGAAGAGGAGCTTCACCCCCAAAAGATAGCAAGCTATTGATGAAGAGGTTGGCAAGCTCCTCAAGGCATGGTTCATCAGAGAGGCCCGCTACCCCGAGTAGCTGGCCAATGTAGTAATGGTGAAGAAAGCTAGTGGCAAGTGGAGGATCTGCATCGACTATACAGACCTCAACAAGGCTTGCCCAAAAGATAGCTTCCCTCTCCCAAAGATAGATCAACTGGTCGACGTTACTGCCGGCCACCAGTTGCTGAGCTTTATGGACGCCTTCTCCGGCTACAACCAGATCAGAATGGATCCGCAAGATGAGGAGAAGATGGCATTCATCACTAACAAAAGTCTCTACTGCTACAAGATGATGCCATTTGGCCTCAAGAATGCCGGAGGAACATTTCAAAGACTCATCAATAAGGTGTTTGAAAAGCAACTGGGAAGAAATATGGAGGCCTATGTTGACGACATGATCGTCAAGAGTCTCCATCGGAAAGACCACATTCGCGACTTGGAGGAGTCATTTAGTGCTCTCCGGCGTTACCAAATGAAGTTAAACCCGGCGAAGTGCGCCTTCGGGGTCACGTCGGGTAAATTCCTAGGCTTCCTTATCACCAAATGAGGGATTGAGGCCAACCCCAAGAAGATCCAAGCCTTAAAGGATATGCGACATCCCTCCTGTAAAAAGGAAGTCCAACGTTGACAGGGAGGATTGCCTCCCTAAGCAGATTTATCTCTCGGTCCGCCGAGAAATGTCTTCCGTTCTTCAAGGTACTTCGACAATCAAAGGGCTTCTAATGGTCCAAAGACTATCATGTTGCCTTTGAGGAATTGAAGAAGTATTTGGAGACCCCGCCATTACTCTCCAAGCCAAAAGAATGCGAGGTCCACTACCTATACCTCTCTGCTTCAAACGAAGCAGTGAGCTTGGTTCTTGTCCGGAAGGAGGAAAACGGGTCCCACAAGCCGATCTACTACATCAGCAAGATCCTACATGACGTAGGAATGCGGTATGCAAGGATGTAGAAGCTGATCTACTCTTTAGTGATTGTGGCAAATCGACTACGGCCATATTTCCAGGCCCACGCTATCGTGGTGCTAACTGATCAACCTCTCAAGGCCGTTTTCCGATCTCCGGACACTTCTGGAAGGATAGCCAAGTGGGCTGTGAAGCTAAGCGAATTCGATATTAGCTTCCAGCCCCGAGCGTCTATGAAGGCCCAGGTGCTCTCCGATTTTCTGGCCGAGTGCACCTGGAAGTCCAAAGATGAAGCCTCTTCGGATAAAGGAGATGAAGTCCATTTGGGTGCTTTATGTGGACGGAGCTTCCAACACTACCGGGTGCAGGGCTGGACTCATGTTGGCCGAACCTAATGGCCAGATTATAGAGTATGCACTCTGTTTCTCCTTCCACGCCTCCAATAATCAAGCCGAATATGAGGCCCTACTCGCCGGACTTCGGTTCGCCAAAGATCTGGGAGTCCAGCAACTCCGAGCCTTCTCCGACTCTCAACTGGTTGTGAATCAAGTCAATGGAGAGGCGCAGCCAAAGATCCAACCATGGTGCAATACCTGGAGAAGGTTCAGGCTTTATCCTCTCAACTGGAACATTTTGAAATTATTCATGTTCCCCGATCAGAGAACTCCCGGGCAGATGCACTGTCTCGACTGGCAACAACAGCGCCGGAGTCTCTCGGGTGCACCTATGTTGAACATCTTGAAACTCCAAGCATTGCCAAAGAGGCTGTAGAGGTGCGCCAGATTGATACTGAGCCAAGCTGGATGGATTATATCATCAGATTCCAAATGAAGGAGAACTACCCAAAGATAAGGCAAAGGCCAAGAAGATCCACTATATGGCATCTCAGTACGTCATCTTAGATGGAACCCTCTACAAGAGATCATTCTCCCAACCACTGCTGAAATGCCTCGGACCCACTGATGCAGATAATGCATTGAGAGAGGTCCACGAGGGCATATGCGGGGATCACTTGGGAGGCAGATCTTTAGCATACAAGATTATTCGACAAGGGTATTACTGGCCCTCCATCCAGAAGGACTCAGCTGATTTCGTGCGGAATTGCAACCAATGCCAGAGGTATGCCAATGTGCAAAGACAACCTGCGAGTCACCTGACTCAGTTGGCAGTCCCATGGCCCTTTTCCCAGTGGGGGATGGACATTCTTGGCCCGTTCCCACCAGCATCAGGGCAAAGGAAGTTTCTCCTAGTGGCCATCGACTATTTCATGAAATGGGTGGAAGCCGAACCATTGGCCCAAATCACAGAGGGCAAGGTGGAAAGTTTTGTAAAAAACTCCATCATCTTCAGGTTCGATATCCCACATATCATTATCACAGACAACGGGAGACAATTCGACAATTCAAAGTTCAAGGGCTTCTATGCTCGGTACCATATACAGCATCGGCTAACATCCATTGCACATCCACAGTCCAACGGAAAAGCCGAAGTCACCAACCGGACCATCCTCCATGGTCTAAAGACAAGGTTGAATGCCGCCAAAGGATTTTGGACCGAAGAACTGACCTCTGTTCTTTGGGCGTACCGAACTATCCCAAGAATAACCACTGGCGAATCTCCGTTCAACCTAGCCTACGGTACCGAAGCCGTACTACCTATCGAAGTCTTCCTACAGTCCCTGAGAATTGATAACTATAAAGAGCTTGAGAATTTCGATCGCAGAAGGATCGATCTGGATCTACTATCAAGCACCAGGCTACAGGGCCAGATAAGAATGGCGGCATACTAGCAAAAGGTTACCAAGTACTACAACGCAAGGGTGAAGGAGCAAACTTTCCGCACAGGGGACATGGTATTGCGAAGAGTAGAAGTGTCCAGGCCAACAGAATAGGATAAACTCTCCCCTAACTAGGAAGGCCCATATCAAGTCGAAGAAGTCATTCGACCAGGGACATATCGACTCAAGACCCTGGAGGGAAAGACCCTATCCCCGCTATGGAATGTACAAAACCTTCGCAAATACTATCAATAAAAATGTTCCAAAAAACTCCTGTGTAAAGCTCCTCAACCCTACTCAACTCAGAATGGCTAGTTGCATCGACTGAACGACAACAGCCCAAATGACTCGATCTGAAAAATCGGTCAACTACGCAAAGGAGAATTTGATCCACTCACCTTATCGGTATGCCCGATGAGCGCAATGGATGGCCTAACCAAGCCACCAAAAAGATCAAAGGCGTAGGGATGGTTTTCGTAACCTGCCCTACAGTAAATCCGAACACACACCAAGGCGGGCCTGAACAGCCTACCTTAATCATGACAAAAAGTGCACAGGGATGGTGTAAACACCATACCCTACGGAAAATCCGAACACATACCTAAAAGGACCATTGTTGTCCTCTCTGTCAACAACAAATACTCTCAGAACGGTCCAACGGACCCTACTTCTTCCTTACAAATCGCAAGTGGTTTATGGAGTCTACATTATGGACAAATCATGATGCAACACATCGCAGAAAATATACGGGAAGAGGTAAAAGAAAATATTTTCCATTTCTTTCAATTTTTCTTACAAAAAGAAAAGAAAAGAAAGAAAAAAGAAAGAAACTCTCCTATAATGAGAGTAAGAAAAGAAAAAAACTCTCCAAAAGAGAGATACAAAAAAAAAAAGAGAGAGCAGCAGCAACAACAACAGCAGAGTTGGGAAATTTGCATTAACTCCCCAACGGGTTTTTCCCATACCGTCGGGGAGAGACCAGATGAGACGACGAAGGGCCCCCGAGGTTCTCGTCCGAACTCGAGTACGACCCCTCATCGGAGTCAGAATCGAATTCATGGCCAGAGAAGGGAACGGAGGGTTTGATATTATCCAAGCCCTTCAAGTCATAAAACTTGGAGGCTTTCCTCCGGCACTCCCGAAACCCCTGGTGGAAGGAGTCCAGGGCCTTCCCAGCGAGCTCATCCTTGAATGAGGTAGAAGTTCTGAAGTTTGCGACGGCCTCCGTTGCCTCCTTCTCCGCCTCCTCCGCCACCGTAGTCACCGCCGTGACTTGGGCCCAGGCCTCCCTCAACTGAGCCTCCAGAAGGTGGACCTTCTTCTCGAGACGGTCCACCATAGGCTCCTCCTCTTTGCCGACAGGTCCAGATGGCTCTGGACTTTGCTTCCTCTTGGGGTCAATAGCCCTCCTCTTCGCTGCATGATAGAGCTCGGAAGTGCTGAACCTTATGGCTAATGGAAGGAAGACACCAATAGAAATGATGGCCTTCGACAACAGGGGGCAGGGTCCTATTTATAAAAACCCTGCACCCACAATCGAATGCGGGGAGAAATGTCCCACATCCTTCCTGGCCATATGAGAAGGTGACATGTGTTCGGGTGACACTTCAAGAAACAGAAAGTCTCTCGGAAGCCATCCCCAGGACCGCAACCGCCATCGCTTCGAATCTGGAGAAATCTGCATCATTCGACCGCATCATCAATGGTCTTTTTTTGGGAAAAAGAGGCCCGGCGGCTCATAAGGAGCAAGAGATCATAATTGTACAAATTTCGACATGCCACGTGGACAACGGTGGTCCCAATCAAATCCCCCTAATTATTGATTGGCAGGGAGATGACTCCTGTCCACCCCAACGGACAAGCTAATCATCCGAAGGAAGGCAACACAATGGAGTTTTGGTCCGTTCAAGGGTTCGTCCTTACCGACTGAACGGCCTTCGGCCACGACTATTCGACTAAGTAGAAAAGAGCGGTAAAATCGGCTCTTATCAACTAGACGGCCTTCGAAGGCTATCGTTCGACTAGGCCAAAGGAGAAATGATAGAACCGTTTCAGGCTACACATGAGGCACAACAATGCATATACAAAGAAAGGAGAATTCATTCCAAAATCTGGAAAAATTGCAATACAAAGTTCATTGGCAATACAAGTAAAAAAAGAAGAAAATACATTCGGAGTGATCCAGGTCACTCAACATCAACAGGAGAGGGCTCCACACCACAAGACTGGAGCAACCTATCAACTTGATCGGAGAGGGTCTCATCAATCTGGGTCGGGACGGGAGAACCTTCAGCCTGGACTCCTCTAGCCTGAGCCGCCTCCTGGGCCGAGATCATAGCTGGGATCACCTCCGGGTTTTCGACTAGGGTAGCAACCTTCTCCGCCGGACATGGTGACTCCTCGACCTCCCCTGCGGCTTCGGCCTCCTTCGCTTCTTCTCCTTCCTCTATAATTATGTTGTAGGAAGGGATCTTCGAAAGGTCAAGGTGAGGGAGGGTCTCCTTCACCTTGGAAAGCCCATCATTGAAGCAGTGCTGGTAGGCATACAATGATGATTCATCAATCTCTGTCTGAAATTACAAAGACATCTTAAAGTCAACCACGTCATTGTCTATTTGCTTCCTCAAAGCTTCGAACTCCCTCTTGGCAACTTCGGCCTCCCTCTTGGTACCTTCAGATTCGAGGATCGCCTCTTTGGCCCTCCTAGAAGCCTCCTCCGTCACCTTGGATAGGCTCTCCATCCTCTCCTGGTTCTCTCTGGCAGTCCGCTCCAGGGATTCAACTTGCCTCCTGCTCCTGTTCCACCCTACCTCTTGTCCCGCTATCCTCAAGTGGGCACTCTTCAGTTCTCCCTTCAGGTCACAAACTTCATCAGTCACCCGGACAAGACAGTCCTCCATGGATTGCTTCAGCTCCTCGGCTACTTCCCTGGCAGCCCTAGCAGTCTGAAGCTCCTCCTTGAGGTCGTAGATGAGGCTATCCACGTTCCCCAAGCCTTCCTCCATGAAGGTGAAGTCATAGACCAACTACATCAAAAAAGAAGAATTGAGGGTCAAATAACTCTCAAGGCAAAGGAGGCGGTGATAGTCATACCTGTTGTAGGGCGGCGAAGCCGGAATCGGACACCTTGAGAAAGCTCCGGTTCCAGAGAATTGCCAGGTTACGGGGCTAAATGGTGCCCTTCAATGCCTGTCTGGCCTCCTTCGGAACCAGCAACTCTCCCATAGGCGAGAGCTCCGAAGGGTTCGTCGAGCGACCTCCGGTTGAAGAAGCTGCGCAGACGGACTCTCCTTCGACTTGCCGTGCCTTGCCCCTATCAGCAGCAGAGGGGCAAACCAGCGGCACATCCACTCCTCGAGGCGGGCCCCCCATTGTGTCGACTGGGGAGGCGACTGTCGCTAAAGTTTCGACTGGGCAGGGCCTCGCTGGAACCTCTTCCGCGGTCGCTACATTTTCCCCCGAGATGTCTCGGGAAGACGAAGCGCTTTGGTCCCCTTCGGGACCATCTCTCCGAGCTTTCTTCCGAGCTGCAGACCTGGTGGAAGGGGCCTGTGCCACCCTCCTCTCCGAAGTCTGGCGAAGCCAACTCAAGTTGTGCTTCATCCCACCACCTGCAGGCAAAAAGGATCACCTCAGTTAAATGAACTACAATAAAACCTAAAGAAGAAAAGCATAAATTTCCACTGCTATACCTAGTGAGGGGAATTTACTGATTCCCGCTCGATTGAGGTTCCTCTCCTCCAACAACTCCCGGATAGGAGCAACTTCCGAGTTGGTCAGAAGATCATAATCCAACTGATCGGCCGCCAATACTTTCTTTCCGTCATTGGTGGTCAGGCGAGGCTTCTTCCACTCAGTGTCGAAGCCCCATGGGTCGAAGGACAACACAAATACAAAGATAAGTTTCCACCCGTGGATGGTGCTAGGCATATCCTTAATCACCTTGCGGCCCGATCTGGGACCGATCACCTACCATCCATTATTGTGGAAGTCCCTCTTGAGGACGAAAATGGCCGAGAACAAGTTGGTCCTAGGCTCTACATTGGCAATGCTGCACTTGACCAGGAACCCGCAGATGTTCCTGATGCTGTTTGGGGTTAACTGCGCTGGCACCACTTGGTACAAGCGAAAAATCTTAACAAAGAAGGGATGCAGGGAAAATCGAAGACCAGCCTTCAGGTGATCTTCATATACAGCTAGGCACCCAGGGGGAGCTTCGTTCGCCCACTCCTCGGGTGCAGGGAGGACAAAAGGGAAATTTTTCAAGAATGCGATAGCATTCCCAAAGAAGGGTTGCCTTGTTCTGAGAAACTGAGCTGGGGACCGACTCCGGACCTACTGTATCTCTGGCACCTGAGGGCCCAACCTGCTTCCCTTGACTCTCTATGGTCTCTTCCATGATAAAGGAATGAAGCAAAGGGGTGGAAAGAGGATTCTACCTGAAGAATAAACTGGTACTCCAAAATGGTTTGGGCGGAGAATGAGATGAGGTTGAAGAAGCTTCCTTGCCCAAACCTTCACCCTTCCCCAAAAGAAAAGTAAAGGTCTCTAGACCCCCACAGAGGGTTAATTTGACTCAAGGTTATCCTGGGAGGTAACCCACTTACAACTGACCGCCAGGATAAGATCTATCCTTCATCCAACGGGACGAGGAGAGATAGCCTCAGGGCCACCTACTTTTTCCCAATCAGGGAATAGCACCTGTCCACCATCTGATTCTCAGATCATGATGGGCAGCCCAATAGAGATCCCGTAATCATTTACTGCACCGTCTCTCAGGAAGAAAGCGACAAGGCTATAATACTCTCACTTCTCGAGGTAGATCTTCGCTTCGACAACTGAGAGTAGGGGGACAAATATTGGGATATCCTGGTTCAGCTACGAACCAGGCTCCGGTTCGACTTATTGAAGCCCTGGTTCTCCGGACTACGGACTTCGGACTAAGCGAAGGCCAACTATAAGCAACTCAAGCTTCACACCGAACTACAACATCCGAAGGCCAGTCCTTCGAGTAGCACCTTCGGTCCCGACCAATGTCTGAACTAGTCATCGACTTCCGAAGACACAAACTTCGGTCCCCGCCATAGACATGATCTCCGGCCTCGGGAAAATATCAAACCTTCGGCCCATGCAAGGGAAAACCCGAAGCTTGAATCATAATCTGTTCCAAAAAGGAAACTGTAACCAGCGATCACAATCGACACTCATCATGCCATGATCATGGCATGCAATTCCTGCAGCCACGCCTCTGATCTGGTCGGAACCGCTCATTGACAATCCACGATTGACTATCATGGAAGTGAATGGCTCCCCATGATCTCCGGGAAAAGAGCGGGCCACAGACCGGAGGCCATCTTTTAAATATGGGTAAGGAGGATGGCTTGAGAGGTACGCGTGAATAATCTCGCACATATACATTTTCAATCTCCAAGAACTCTTTTTCTCTTCCACTCTCGACATCTTCCCCATTCTGTGGCTGGAATCCGCCACTAACATAGGCATCGGAGTGTCCTCCACCGGAACAACTCCTGCAAGGGACCTGTTTTGCAAGTGAACCAGGGAGCGATCCTGCGACGCAGCGGCTCCGACCGGCCGATCCAAGGACTCCACACCAACATCTGGTATTGTGGATCTTGCTTTCAAACCTTGTGCAATCTACTTAAAGTGCCTAAGGTGATCCGCAATAAGTCCAGTGAACCTCTTATATGATAATATATGCATTGTTCATACTCACTTATTAATAGATGACTAAGAAAAGATAGGAAAAAAACAAATAAAGTAAACCAAATAACAATTTCATCCACTCTACTCCCAAATAGACATGATTGAGGATATAGAATGATAACTATTCATTTGATCCTAACTCTTGAACAAAATATATATCCATACCCAGCATAAGACGCATTGCATCCTGTCCCTCCAAACTAGATCGTAATTAGAAAACAAACATATTATAATCTTATTTTTAAATTTCAAGATATATAATTATTATTGTACTTTAGACATAGGGCCATCTTTGAATCATTGGTTGCTCTAATCATTATATAGCCTTGCTTCAAGCATCCCCAAGTCCTAACCCCAGACCAGAAAAGACTTAGTTCCATCTCTTTTTGAAAATCCTGAACAAAACCAAGTATTGGTGGAACTCATGATAATTTCATCTTAAAACATGAAATGATTCTCGGTTGAAATGTTTAAAGGAATTGGATTTTTTCAGATTATTTTCTTCATTATTTCAACATTTATTATTTCTGTCAAACAAGGTAAACAAACTGGTCATTTTCTTTGATGCTTCCCGGTCCAATTCTTCTTACCGAGAAATTTCTTCGTGGGCCTTTCTTCCTCTTCTCAGCTTTGAAGATTTATCCAGTTACCATAAGACAAAACAAAAAGAAAAGAATCGAAGAATGTATCAAAAAAAAGTCCAAGTCAAACTTAAACCAATCAAATCTAAAGCTTACATGATTTGCATATGCTTCCAGTTGAGAGTGAGTGAGAGAGAGTGAGACTGCTTGGTATCTTCATTCAACAAAACATTTCATAAAATCAGTGTATTACATCATTTGTCATTAAGAATTCAGAGAACACCTGATTAGGTTGAGCAACAACAAGATCAGGTGTTCATCAGCTGTGATGGAGCACTGTCCTTTTCAACACAATATTATATATCTTTTGGCTTGATTTCAGCTTAACTATAGGGTATAAAAGAATAGTAAAAATAATAATGAATAACTCAATGGACACATTGGCATTCTTCCCATTCTTCCACATCAAAAAAGGCTCCATTAAGGCATGGAGAGACATTCTACTGACATCAGATGATCTGTTAATTGATCAAGCATAAAGTATATATCTCTTGAGCTTTCATGTCTCATGTCTTCCACTAAAAACTCATAGGCATTATTATCTATTTCAATCAAACTAATTGCCTTATCCTTTTTTATCCCTCTCTCTTTCATAAGCTTCCTAAGATTCTTCATATCTTCCCACTGGCGAACATCAGAATACATATTTGAAATGAGAACAAATAGTCCTCCATTATTTGTCTCCAACTCCAAAAGTTGTTTCATCACTTGCTTTCCAAGCTTCACACCACCATGAATCCTGCAAGCTCCAAGCAAAGCACCCCATATCACAACATCCGGTTTCATCGGCATACATTTTATCAAATGAGCTGCTTTCTCAAGTTGCCCTCCTCGCCCCAAGAGATCAACCATGCAGGCATAATGTTCAATTTCATGTGGAACCTTATAAACATCAGTCATAGCTTCAAAGTAGTCCTGCCCAACTTCTAATAGACCCCTACGACTGCATGCACATAACAAACCAGTAAAAGTGATCCCATCAGGTGAAAAGCCCTTGCTGACCATGCATTTGAAGAGTTCAACTGCATCAAATGCATGCCCATGCATCGCCAAGGCCCCAATAATCACATTCCAAGACACCACATTCTTTTCTGGCATCCTGCCAAAGAGACCCAAGGCAGTGTCTATATGACCGCATTTTGCATACATGTCGATAAGAGAATTAAGAAGTGTGACACTAGGATTTGCAAAGTTTCCACAGATGTAATCATGGATTTTCTTTCCAATGACCAAATTGCCATTTTGGCTACAAGCTGAAAGAACAGCGACAAAAGTCGTCTCATCTGGCAACACTCTCAAAGCTTGCATCTGGTTGTAAAGTTCCAAGCCTTCATGATATAATCCATTTTGAAAATAGCAAGAGATCATGGCATTCCAAGATACTACGTTCCTCCCAGGCATTCTATCAAACCAACATCTAGCATCATCAATCAGCCCATGTTTTGCATGAGCACAGACTATGGATGTCCATGTAACTACATTCCTCACAGGCATCCCATCAAAGCATCTCTGAGCCATAAATAAATCTCCACACTTTCCATACATATCTACCAAGGCATTTCCCAAAATCATATCAATATGAGCTCCCGTAATTACCATGTAATGATGTACAAGCCTCCCCAAATTGAGACTCCGCATTTGTGAGCAAGCAGAGAGGAGGCTAACCAGGGTGAATTCATCAGGCTCCAAACCCGATTCTCTCATATCGCTGAACAGAGCAAATGCTACCTCACAATCACCCAACTGAGAATACCCACCAATCACTGAATTCCAAGAAACGACATTCCTATAAGGAATCTCATCAAACACCTTGCGCACTAAAGACATCGACCCACCGGACGAGTAGGCATGAAGGAGGGCATTCATTACAAAGATCTGTGACTCAAATCCGAGCTTAAAGATCATAGCATGAACCATCAGGGATTCTACATGAGCCGATACTTTGGCGCACGACTTGAGAACGAAAGGAAGAGTTAAGTGGTTCGGCAAGAGGCCAGAACGCAACATCCGGCAGTGGAGGAAAAGGGCCTCCTTTGGGCTATCACTGTTAGAATAGCCTCGGATCAAACTATTCCACATGAATTTATTAGGCTCGGGGGCCCGTTCGAAGACCTCGCGGCCGTAATCGAGGTCCCCGGCGTCGGAGATGGAACAGAAGGCGATGAGTCTCCCAAGGGTGAGCGATTCTCCGAGAAGTCCATTGGTGATGAGCTGGGCGTGGAGCTGCCCGAGTTGCTTCATGGAGGGGCATCGTTGGAGAAGAGAGTGGAGAGTTTGGTGGGTGGGGGATTGGAATCTGGGGAGGATTTCGGTTTGAAGCTTTGGGAGGTTCGAACAAGTGGCGGAAGCAGCGCGGGAACCAGCCGCAACTTTTTGGACGTGGCTTGTTGCCGGATGCATCTGAAACAGGGTTCATGACCGAGGCGCCTGACACCAAGCAAATAAAAGCGAGGTAGCACAGCCTTGTCCGAGATCTCGGCTGAATCACTCCCCATGTCCTTCACTTCTCCAGCATAAAGGATAGGTTGGCTTGATTGGTGAGACCTAATAGGTTTTTTTATTTAAAAAAATAGATACACCGTACAATATAAATATGTATACATTTCAAAAAGATAAAAAAAAAAAAAAAATCCTAAAAAGGTATTGATAAAAAAGAAGCATACATCCAAACACCTTCTCCACGTGCCGAGCCATAAAAGAGGCTATTGAATCCACGATACTATTTACCTCGCAGTAGATATACTTGATATCATGAGAGACAAATTTAGAAACGAGACTATGGATTTAGGGCACCAATAGATGAGCAACATCATCATGATTGGGGTGTCCATGCATTCAAGCCCCAACCACCTATGAATCTCCATCCATAATAAGTTGGTTTGCTCGAAAACACATCATTGCATAGATGATATCCTCTTAGGTAGCCCTCAACTTTGCCCCAAGCACTAACATGTCCACAAGTTGGACACCACCCGTTGCCATAAGCTAAGAATCCAGGCCTCTAATCACCAACCCAGCTCCTATCCTATCTGCTACACTATCGTCAAAGTTAACTTGCAAGAAAGTTGGGGGTAGGGGCTCCTAGGAGATAAAGAATGTCCTCTTAACAGCAAGAGAAGAAGGGGAGTCCTAGATGTCTCGACTCCTCAGAGTCAAATTAGGAAGCAAAATTTGAGTAATTTCTGTAGCCAAGGCTAAGGCCCTCTTCACCACCAACTTCGTTGACTGTCACCTTGCCCCAAAAATCTCCATATTATGAGCAAGCCAAATTTGATAAGCTATATAGGTAACTTGACTCTAGCCATACTTGTGGCCTCAAACACCGAACTTTGCCTCAATGCCTTTAGAAATATCTAGGTGGATAGCTTCTCAATGATGCCAAAAAGAGGACTGGTTAGTCTCCAAGCCCTCACAGCCCTAGGGCATTGAAAGAGAACAAGCTCCATATCCTCCTCTGCTAACATGAAGCTAGGATAGATGGCCAAAATGTCAATCCCTCTAGCTCTCAAAAGTGTTCTGATGGGCAATCACCTCCAAGCAACCTTCCAGATAAATAATCGCACTCTTGAGTGAATCCCAAGTCTCCATATCCAAGCTCTGTCCATAGTCCTCATCGGTTCAGCCTTTTACATGTCATAAAGTTCCATGGTCATTGCTCTAGAAGTGCATGATGACAGCCAATTCTTAACATCCATTCCTTGGAGAATTGGGATCACCAGAGAAAAGAACCTCTCAACTAGCATGTCATCAAATAGGTGGACCACCAGCTGAGTACACCAACCCCTCCCTTATGGATAAAAAAGATCAGACACATGTTGCTGATCCTCAATCTTAGTATAGACAAACATCTGCCACCAAGTGAGGGGGATGTCAACCAGCCAATTATCATGCAGGCGACTAAATTGATTGCCCATTCCCTAGAATCCACAACATCTAGCCTATGACATCCAAGGTGCGCATACAGATCTCCTTCCACATAAAAGAGTTGTTCCTTGTTGTCTAGCGTAGCAACCCAAGAGGGGGGGTGAATTGGATTTTTAAAAATTTAAACAAAGTATGTGCTGAACTAATGTATTTGTGAAACAATGTAAATGTGCTAAATGTGATCTAAATGCAGGGCTATAAAGAATAAAAAGCAATGCTAGAGAGAGTAATAAGGAGGCAAACCACACACACAACTCAAAAGTTTATAGTGGTTCGGGTACTCCAAGCACCTACATCCACTTCCCAAACTATCTCTTGAAAATTCCACTATAATCTACTAAAGATTACATCCAACTTATTTTCAAGGGCTCGCAAGTCAAACCCACTGTTGATTTTCTCACTTAGGCTCACAGCAACCTTTCCCATAAGACAACCCTAGGCTTGTATTCTAATTCACGGCTTGGAAAGGCCTAACCCCTAGTTTCAGTAGCCTTGAAACTAGTTACAGCAAATAAAACTAAAAGAACAGTTTTAAGCACAAGAATAAAGCTCTCAAAAGAGTAAAAATAAAGTCGATGAAGCTTTTCTTAAATGCTTGAATTGTCTTCTTCTTCTTGGAAGCTTTCAATGAATAATTTTAAATATTGATTTGAAGTCTCAATAGCTAAAATAAAGGCTTTTTCCTTTGGAATCTACTTTTTAGCTCTCTCTTGTCTTTTCAATAACTTTCTAAGATGATAGAAATTGTCTCTTGTGTCTCTCTTATATATTCAATGAGTTTGGTGAGAAATAAATACACCAAAAACCTTCAAAAAGCTATTTGTGACCATTGGAGAAGAAAAACTAGCCATTTTAGACCATTTAAATCAATTCTGAATTTCTAAAAATATAGTTGTTATTGTTGTTAGAACCTGTGAGTCGACACTTGGGTCGACACTAGTTGTAATTCTTGAAATCCATGGTTCTGCTTCATTTCTGGTCTCAGGCTATGGGTCGACTTGTGAGTCGATACTTAAACTCGTGAGTCGACACTTAAACTCGTGAGTCGACACTTGAGTCAATACTTGACAAGAATATAGGAATGATACTATTCTATAACTTTCTTATCTCAGGCCATAAGTCGTTCTGTGAGTCGACATGTGAATCGACACTTGGGTCAATACTTTTCTGGAGTCCAAAAATAATGCTCTATCCATTTCTGTTCTCAGACCTTGAGTCGACCTATGAGTCGACACTTGAGTCGATTCTTGGGTCAACACTTCACTGGAGTCCAAAAATAATGTTCTATCCATTTCTGTTCTCAGGTCTTGAGTCGACCTGTGAGTCGACACTTGAGTTGACACTTGGCGAGCTGTTAGAATGTTTGCGTGCCAGTCTTCAGAGGTGTCGATGCTTGGCTTCATGAGTCGACACTAAGGTTGATACTTGGTCTATGCCAATTCCAAATTTTGTACCAAGCTCTGAAACTCTAAATTTTGTCCAATAAACTTCTAAGTTCTTCTTCATAAAGACCAAAGTGAACAATTTCTTAGCCACGTCCTCAGGCAATCAAGTTCTGGAGCCCAGCTCTCCAACCAGCAAGCCTCGAGCCTAGCTCCTCGGCATCAAAGCCCGGAGAAGAGTCCTCTGGCATAAAGACCTGGGAAGCCCCCAAGCACTCAAGCCTCGAGCCTAGCTCCTCGGCATCAAAGCTCGGAGAAGAGTCCTCCGGCACAAAGACCTGGGAAGCCCCCAGGCACTCAAAGCCTCGAGCCTAGCTCCTCGACATTAAAGCCCGGAGAAGAGTCCTATGGCACAAAGACCTGGGAAGCCCCCAAGCACTCAAGCCTCGAGCCTAGCTCCTCGGCATCAAAGCCTGGAGAAGAGTCCTCCGGCACAAAGACCTGGGAAGCCCCCAAGCACTCAAGCCTCGAGCCTAGTTTCTTGGCATTAAAGCCCGGAGAAGAGTCCTCCGGCATAAAGACCTGAGAAGCCCTCAAGCACTCACGTCTCCGAGCCCAGCTCCAAGACAATAACTCCTGAGCCATGTCCTCAAGCCATCAAGTCCTGGAGACCAGCTCTACAACCGGCACGTCCCCGAGCCCAACTCCAGGATGCCAACCCAAGACCGGAGCTCAAATCTCCGGCCAAGGGAACCTTCGAGCTACGCCGCTCTCAGCTATCAACGTCCCGAGCCCAACTCCAGGACACCAGCCCAAGACCGGAGCTCAGATCTCCGGCCAAGAGAAACTTCGAGCTACACCACTCCCAGCTATCAACGTCTCCGAGCTCAGCTCCAAGACGACAACTCCTGAGCCATGTCCTCAGGCCATCAAGTCCTAGAGACCAGCTCTCCGGTCGGCACGTCCCCGAGCCCAGCTCCAAAATGCCAACCCAAGACCGAAGTTCAGATCTCCAGCCAAGGGAACCTTCGAGCTATGCCACTCCCGGCTATCAATGTCTCCAAGCCTAGCTCCAAGATGACAACTCCTGAGGCACGACCTCAGACCATCCAAGTCCCGGAGACCAGCTCTCCAGCTGGCACATCCCCGAGCCCAGCTCCAGGATGCCAGCCCAAGACCAGAGCTCAAATCTCTGGCCAAGGGAACCTTCGAGCCACACCGCTCTCAACTATCAACATCTTCGAGCCCAGCTCCAAGATGCCAACTCCTGAGACATGACCTCAGGCCATCTAAGTCTCGGAGACCAGCTCTCCGGCCAGCACATCTTCGAGCCCAACTCCAAGATGACAACTCCTGAGGCACGATCTCAAGCCATCCAAGTCCCGGAGACTAGCTCTCCAACAAGCACGTCTCCGAGCCCAGCTCCAAGATGACAACTCCTGAGGCACGATCTCAGGCCATCCAAGTCCCGGAGACCAGCTCTCCGACCGACACGTCCCCGAGCCCAGCTCCAGGATGCCAGCCCAAGAGCAGAGCTCAGATCTCTGGCCAAGGGAACCTTCGATCTACGCCGCTCTCAGCTATCAACATCTCCGAGCCCAGCTCCAAGATGCCATCTCCTTAGCCACGTCCTCAGGCAATCAAGTTCTGGAGCCCAGCTCTCTAACCAGTGCACCTCGAGCCTAGCTCCTAGACATCAAAGCCCGTAGAAGAGTCCTCCATCATAAAGAACTGGGAAGCCCCCAGGCACTCAAGCCTCGAGCCTAGCTCCTCGACATCAAAGCCCGAAGAAGAGTCCTCCGGCACAAAGACCTGGGAAGCCCCCAGGCACTCAAGCCTCGAGCCTAGCTCCATGGCATCAAAGCCCAGAGAAGAGTCCTCCGGCACAAAGACCTGGAAAGCCCCTAGGCACTAAAGCCTCAAGCCTAGCTCCTCGGCATCAAAGCCCGAAGAAGAGTCCTCTGGCATAAAGACCTGGGAAGCCCCCAGGCACTCAAGCCTCGAGCCTAGCTCCTCAGCATCAAAGCCTGGAGAAGAGTCCTTCGGCACAAAGACCTGGGAAGCCCCCAAGCACTCAAGCCCAAGACTGGAGCTCAGATCTCTGGCCAAGGGAACCTTCGAGCCACGTAGCTCTCAGCTATCAATGTCTCTGAGCCCAGCTCCAAGATGCCATCTCCTGAGCCATGTCCTCAGGCCACCAAGTTCTGGGGACCAGCTCCCTGGCCAGCACGTCTCCGAGCATAACTCCGAGGTGTCCGATCTCCTAAGCCACGCTCTCAGGCCTACCAAGTCCTGGGGACCAGCTCCCCAGCCAGCACGTCTTCGAGGAGCCCTGCTCCGAGGCATCCAAGTTCCTGAGCCCGACCTTCGAAGATCAAGCCCCGAGCCTAGATCTAAGGTGTTCAAGACCTGGAAGCCCCTCAGACATCCAAGTCCAAAGCCGACATTCGATGGCATCGGAGCCTTGAGCTCAGCACAAGCTCACGCAGGACGAAGCTCCTCTCTCCAGCCTCCCTGCATCGAAAGAGAAAGAAAAAGGAAAGAAAAGAGGAGGGAGGACATCCACATCACAAAAGAAAAAGGAAGTCACACTTGAGAAACTGATTTCTATTACTTAAGAAAAAAAAAGGAAGGAGAGAAAAGAAGAAAACAAGAAGAGGGTGGCCAAGTCGAACTCACCCGACTCCTGCACCGAACCGACCCTGGCCTCGCGGAGATTCTGCTCCGACAGCAAGACCTCAAGCGAAGGGATCTCAGTCGATCTGAGCAGGTCGTACAGGTCAAGGTCGGCAGCTTCAAAGGAGGAGTTCCTATTCGGAGATCGATCTGGGTCACTCCAAACCCAGTCGATCCCCTCGATCGAAGCAAAGAAATACCTACTCTTCCATCCTTTGATGGAAGAGGGGAGCTCAAATTGGATGCCCCGAGGGAGAGAAGAGAGGGACCACCACCCATCCTCGGTAGGGTGGCGTTTCAGGATGAAAAAGGTCCTGAACAAGGAGAAATGGGCAACAATCCCGTGGAAGTGGCACAGAACGATGAAGCAAAATATCGTTCTGATGGCATTGGGGACCAACTGGGCAGGAACAAGACGGTAGTTGGTCAGGAAGGAGAAAAAAAAAGGGTGAACAGGAAACCGGAGGCCCCCGGCAAAAGTCTCCTCATAGAAAGCAATCCGTCGAGGGCCACTGGATGTGACCCGTTCCCCAGGATGAGAGACAGAGAGATGGATGGACTCAGGGATGTCATAAGCACCCCAGATGGCCACCAGATCCTCGGCAGAGATCACCGAAGCAATCCCTCCAGGACCAGTCGACCGAGAAGGTTCAGGTTCAGGAACGAAAGCAACAGGAGGAGCAAGAAGGACTTGACGAGGTGGAGGAGAAGACCCAGGTTCCCTAATGGATATAGGACCGTGGAAGGGTCTCCTACTGAATTCATACCTTGCCGCCTCCATCTCCTTGTCGGAGGAAGAAGGAGTCTTCAGCTGGGAGGGTCCAGCCTCGGCTTGGCAGGAAGGACGGAAGTTTGGACCAAAACAATCCATAGAAGAAGATGATGATGATGAAGGAGGACTTACGGCGACCCCTAGTCGACGAGAAGGGAGAAAAAGAGGAGGCTAACCTGCTAAAATCCTAAGCGGATGATGACAACTAGAGAAGAAGAAGGAGGGGACTGCTGCACGATGCTGGGCGCGAAGGATTCGAAACAGGTAAGCTTCGAAAAGACTTACTCCTCCATTCGAGACAGCCTGCGCCCGACCGTACCGTTACGGCGTCCCCAAGAGACATGCCACGTGTCGCTGATCAACGGGGCCAGCACCCCCAATTCGATCGCGGTCGCTCTGACTTCTGTGTCCACTATAACTGCTCCCTAGACGTGGCCGCATGGCAACCCCGCACAGGCCCGAAGGATCGCCGAGCAAGGCGTCGCCGATTTTAATTATTATTGCACTAGATTTCTCCACCTTTTTACGTCAGCACCATAACTACTCCCTTCGCCCCGAGCACCGTGCACCAATGGACCTCAGGAGTGGGGGGCAAATGATGTGGCTAGATCGCTGACGTGGCATGGACAGACTAACATGGAGCCCTCACCAGGCCCCACGGTGGATTCCCACAATGAGCCCCTTCGCCGGGCTGAGCACCCCTGGAGCAACGGGTCGCCCATCGAAGCCGAGCTCCGTCCTCCGCTAGGTCGGTCCCCGCCAAGTTGGGATGCCTAGGCCAGAGTCGAGCACAAGCCACCGTTCGAGGCGGACCGCTCGAGATTGGGCCCCGTGGTCTGGAATCGAGCTCAAGCCTTTTCCACCACGAGGAGCCCCTTCGAGGTCAGATCCCCCGGGCTGGTCGGCCCCCGTCCATCTCAGTCTGGTCGAGCTCATCCGAAGCCCAGCTCCGCTAGTCTGGAGTTGAGCTCGGCCCTTCACCACCCAACTGAGCCACCTTAAAGCAAGCCCACCGAAGGCAGGCCCCATCTTCCCAGCTCGGTCCCCGATCTAGACAAAGACACCAGCCACCAAGGAAGCATCACCTCCCCTCCGAGGATGGTGGCGAGCCTCTCGAGGAACGTACAACAACGCCCGCCATGCCGCCATTAATGCCCACAGCTGCCATTCACACCAAAAAGAAAGGAAACTCACAACAAGGCACCATGCCCTCCGCCGACCTGCCGTACAACCAGAGAAAAGATCCCACCGGAGAGTGCGGGTCCCGAAATCGATGGCCCACCAATCGAGGTCTTGTCAGGCTTCTAGGAGAGGGGCAAACAGAAGGAATGTCAGAGGTGTATAGAAGGTTCCCCAGCTACCTGATAAAGGAGGCATCCCGTCTATGCCATGATACCTCATCGTACCCGTCTGACAGCATGGGAGGATCCCAAGGCAAGCCAAAGTAGAAGACTCAGCCAGAGTAAGCAAGAGGAAGGTAACAAAACAAACAAAAAACAACCACAACAAAGAAAAAAGAGAAAAAGGGGGAGAGGCCAGAGAGAAGGGCAAGACCACCTCGGCCATCACCTCTCCCAGCTCATTCACACTTTCATACACCACATTCACTCCTCCTAGTGTGGAGCTCATCCAGAGGGGCTCAACCAGGAGGATCTGTTCCCCTGGATCATCACTGACTTGACCGTCGGAGTGCCCCTACCAGAATCCCTGGCCCAGGTCACTGATGTTGATTTTTTGCAGGTCCCGAGGCACCGGAGGCATCCCCGGTAGGCGGACGCGGAACCCCCGATGCCATCAGCAGCTACGAGCCACGACGATCTAGGCGGCAATAGGTTCCATCCTAAACATTTCATAAGTATGGATGAGCATGTTAACTTTGGTAGTCTTCACTTGATGTGTACCCTCATTAGTAACTTCAAGTGTATCCCAGATTTTCTTGGCAGAGAAATTATTGGATATCCTTTTAAATTCACTAGGGTTTAATGCACAAAATAATAAATTCACAGCCTTTGCATTAAGCTCAGCTTGCTTAATATCATTCTCATCCCAATCTTCTTTTAATTTAGGAGTGTGAATGCCATTAATTAAAACAGTAGGCTGATGAGGATCTTTAACTATAGTCTTCTAAATATTGTAATCTATGGCTTAAATATAGATGCACATGTATGTTTTTCAGTACGTGTAATTTATGCCATTAAAAAGTGGGGGATGATTTGAGGCTTGATCCTCAATAATACCAACACCAATTTGGGTTGCCATTTGATCTTTGACTCATGATCGTTAGACCTATATGCTGAGTATTAAGCTCTTATACCACTTGTTGTCCAGCGTAGCAACCCAAGAGGAGGGGTGAATTGGATTTTTAAAAATTTAAACAAAGTATGTGCTGAACTAATGTATTTGTGAAATAATGTGAATATGCTAAATGTGATCTAAATGCAGTGCTATAAAGAATAAAAACAATGCTAGAGAGAGTAATAAAGAAGCAAACCACACACACAAACATAAGAAGTTTATAGTGATTCGGTGCATTCCAAGCACCTACATCCACTTCCCAAGCTACCTCTTGGAAATTTTACTATAATCTACCAAAGATTATAGCCAACTTATTTTCAAGGTCTCGCAAGTCAAACCCACTGTTGGTTTTCTCACTTAGGCTCACCAACAACCTTTTCCACAAGCCAACCATAGACTTGTATTCCAATTCATGGCTTAGAAGGGCCTAACCCCTAGTTTCAATAGCCTTGAAACTAGTTACAACAAATAAAATCAAAAGTACAATTTTAAGCACAAGAATAAAGCTCTCAAAAGAGTAAAAGTAAAGTTGATGAAGCTCTTCTTGAATGCTTGAGTTGCCTTCTTCTTTTTGGAAGCTTTTAATGAACACTTTTGGATATTGATTTGAAGGCTCAACAGCTAGAATAAAGGCTTTTTTCTTTGAAATCTTTTTTTTAGCTCCTTCTTATCTTTTCAATAGCATTCTTGGATGATAATAATTGTCTCTTGTATCTCTCTTATGTATTCAATGAGTTTGATAAGAGATAAATATACCAAAAACCTTCAAAAAGCTATTTGTGACTATTGAAGAAGAGAAACTAGCCAATTTGGACCATTTGAATCAATTCTAAATTTTTGAAAACATAGCCGTTACCGTTGTCAAAACCTGTGAGTTGACACTTAGGTCAACACTTGGATCAACACTAGGTATAATTCTTGAAATCCATGGTTTTGCTTCATTTCTGGTCTCAGGCTATGAGTCGACCTGTGAGTCAATACTTGAGTCATCACTTAACAAGAATTCAGGAATGACACTATTTTGTAACTTTCTTGTCTCAGGCCATGAGTCAATCTGTGAGTCGACACTTGGGTCGACACTTGGGTCAATACTTTATAGAGTCCAAAAATAATGTTCTATCGATTTCTATTCTCAGGCCTTGAGTTGAGCTATGAGTCAATACTTGAATCGACACTTGGGTTAATACTTCACTGAAGTCCAAAAATAATGTTCTGTCCATTTATGTTCTCAGGCCTTGAGTCGACCTATGAGTCGACACTTGAATCAATACTTGGCATGCCGATAGAATGTTTGCGTGCCAGTCTTCAGAGGTGTCAACACTTGGCTTTATGAGTCGACATTAAGGTCGACACTTGGTCTGTGCCAATTCTAGATTTTGTGCCAAGCTCCAAAACTCTAAATTTTGTTCAATAAACTTTCAATTTCTTCTTCATAATGGCCAAAGTGATCAATTTCTTGGCTTTTCAAAGTGAGAAGACTTCTTAAACTTTGAAATTCATCTTGATTTGATGTCAATGACTTTGATGCTTTTGTATAAGAAATTTGATATACCTATAACCTAGAATTCATGACTCCAATTGAAATATTAGTACAAAACATATACTCAACATTTTGTTATTCATCAAAATCAAGGGCTAAAGCTAACATTCCTATTGATAGAAATCTCCCTCCCATTACTCCAATCACCATGCTTGGCATGCATTAACACATTCCATGGACAATTAGGCTTCAACATGAATCTAACAACATGCTTTGCAATCATGGCCTCTTGTCGAACCTGCAAGGACTGAATGCCAAGCACCCTTCACTAATCTGAAGGTATACCATATCCCAAGCAAGAAAGTGAAGCCCTGCCTTTCCCTTATGGGAACCCCATAAAAAACTCCTAGACAACTATTCAATGAAGCCAACAAGGACTTTGGAATAATAATACAAGAGAGGAGGTAAATGAGGACAACACTAAGAACTGACCTGAAAAGGATAACTCTAGCCATATTGAGAGAGATCTGGCATGCAACCCCTTAATATGAGCATGAATTGAAGCCTCAACCTCAACACAATTGGGATGCCCAAAGCCAATGCTCAGAGATAGGAATCACAAGATAGTGAATCGGTCCAGTATGCTCCAATAAGCCAAGAATCTCCCTGATAGACTACCTGATTGGACCTCTGGTCATTGGACTGAAGAAGATGGAAAACTTTGGGAAGTTTACTTTCTGACAAGAACTATGTAGTATACTTCCAAAATCCACCTGAAGGCCTTTGCATACTGGACTAACACCTGGCTCAACAAGAGGCAACCATATATGAAGGACAAATGCAAGATGGGTAGGGCACCAGGTGCTGGCCTATAAGGATCTATAGTCTGATACAGGGTGGTCAACCACAAGGCATGGAACAAGGCATTAGCATAAATAATAAACACACATAGGGATAGAGGACAACATTGATGTAGGCTAATAGAGGAGTGAAAGAAGTTTGACGACATGCCATTAATTAAGATAAGAAAATATGGAGCTTGCATACAACATTGATGAGGCCAATAGAGGAGTGAAAGAAGGCCCAGCTCATCCTATGGTAAGCCCTTTCCATATCAAGCTTAATAGCTATAAGGAACCTTCGGGTAGGAGCCCTTTAAAGGTCTGCATGAATTCCTATACTATTAGAATATTATCAAAGATGGAACGATCCCAAATTAAAACTCCCTTCTCTAGGAGATCAATATGGGAAGTATTAGCTTCAATTTGCTCACTAAGATCTTGGCACATATCTTATACAGAGTGGTATACTGGCTAATGAACCTGTAATGACTAGACTCAACCACATCTTGCTTCTTTGGAATTAGCACAATGAAGGTTCTCCTCTAGGCATCAGGTAATGACTCGATAATAAAGAATTGCTAGATCGCCTCCACCATCTCATGATGGATGATGGCCTAATACCGTCTAAAGAAAAAAGGAGTGAAACCCATCAGGCCACTTGCTTTATCACTAGCCTGAAGGGAATGGCAGGCTATTTTATGTTTACATTTCAAAAATTTTTGAAATATAAAAAGCAGAAGACTAAAGATTAATCAAATTAATCTAAATATTCGTAAGATCATAGCTTAAAACAACCTATGCTAGGATCTATGATATGATAATGAAGAATAAAATAGAGGCCATAGCAAAGAGCAAGCATAGATCATACCTATGCAACATAGATCATATCTATACAATGAATCTAACACTATCACAAATACAGTGCCAATGAGTTCAGAACCCATTACCTTTGCATGGGTCGATTATCACTGCTATTGATTAATCATGGTATACAGACTCTACTGGCTACACACACGTATGGCCTCTATAGATGATCCACATAGAGTCTTGTTTTGACTAGTCCTCTCGGAGTGCTAGCTCTTCACTGGGATCTTGATGGCTGATTGAATATTTTTCTTCAAACCACTAGGATGCTTCAGAACATAAAGAAGAACCTTGGGAGGAATGAGGTAGAGGGAATGGAAGAGGAAACTAGAAACTCCTTTCTATTCTCACTTACCAAAACCTAGTATAAGATTTAGAAATTGCCCATGCCCAAGAGAAGAATCTCTTTTCAAAAATTCCCACACTCCCCCACTCAATTGCTGGTTGGAGGACCTTCTTTAGCAAGCATAGCCTTCCCACAAGCCCACACTTATCCATTATAAAGAGGCATTCAAGAGAGAGTTAGGGAGCTAAGATAAGATGGGGTGGTTTTGATCCAAAATCAAAACCAACTCCCATTTGAATTCAAATTTAAATTCAAAATATTTGAGTTCAAATTTAAATTCAAATCCTAATTTGAATTCAAATTTAAATTCAAAATATTTGAGTTCAAATTTAAATTCAAATCCTAATTTGAATTCAAATTTAAATTAGATTTAAATTCAAATTCATGATGCATCTGGATTGGGTGATTGGATGTGATCCAATCCAATTGGACTCGATCTCAATCTCAAACCAAATCCCATGTGGTTAGACCCAAAGAGATGAGTGAACCTAATCAAATTAGGAATCCAGTCTCATTTACTAAATCCTAATCCAATTAAGAATTGAGTCTAAGACTTGAGCAAATTAAGAATCAAACTTCCTTAATAATTAAGCACTTTCATAACCCAATCAGGTCAGCCTAATTTGAATATAATTTAATTAGATTTGATCCAAACCTTATTACTCAATCAAATTAAGCTAATTAGAAACCAATTGCTAATAAATCCTTCCATAATTTACTAATTTTTAGTAAAAACCTGATGAGTCGACTCATGAAAAATACTAAAGATCGACTCATAGAAATGTCGACTTATAGATGAGTCGACTCAAAGATAATCATCCATCATATTGACAATCAAATCTAAGAATGATTCACAATCATTAATTAGCCATCAGATCAGGCAGGAACTCCTATTATGTATGACCCCACAAGTTTGAATACTAAGCTGGTAGCACAAGAATACTTCCTAACTAAGCAATGGTTCCCGTTATCCAGATAGGTTGAATTATTAT
Source organism: Areca catechu (assembly GCA_021397845.1). NCBI lineage: Eukaryota > Viridiplantae > Streptophyta > Magnoliopsida > Arecales > Arecaceae > Areca > Areca catechu. Next base: position 173,398,516 of record CM038051.1, on the reverse strand, counting down.
AGAGCAACATTCTTGAACCTTTAGCATATGGTTACCATATAATTCATCCTTTTGACCTTCAATGCTCAGGATGACTTTAGGATTTAACTATCAATCCTTAAATAGTACATCCACATAGTATATCAACCTTATAAATCTTGTGATTCTTCACAAGGATTACCCTGACTAAGGTTTTGCTAAATTGAAATATAGTGAGACATTTTCTCCAAGTCCTTTGGAGCGATCAATCACATCTTGACTCACACACCAACTTTACAAGTACTTGACTGCACCCAAAAACTTTTCATCACTGGATTAGAAATCTAGGTAGTCTAGTACCAAAATATAGTAAGTTACCGATATGATGTCATGTTAGAAAGATACTTATATCCATATCCTTTACAAGCAACCTTTAGTAGAACAGTTCTCCACAAGTAGGTCATGTAAAATGTACTCTGCATTCTACCTGCATGCCATACTAGTATCTCCATCCTCCTTTGTTAAGAGGATAACCAATCTATATGTCATGTAATGACCTACACTCGATAAATGTTGTTGTCCTGTAACAATATATTATTTGATCATGAATAATTTTAATAACCATACAATAAATCCTTCTTTATCATATTAAATATATTTCTAAAGACACTATCATAAGAGTGTTCATTATAGAAAGTACAATGTGATGAATGTTAAATAACTTTTATTAATAATAATTCATATACATTTATAAAATGTACAACCACCTTCAGGTTAGATAATTTATATTATGATACATTTTTCAACAACTTCCACTTGGACTAAAACTAATTAGAATGGTATCTAATACTTATCTTCCATTTATGATCATCGATCTCTTTGATTTTGAGAGCTTTAGTAAATGGGTTGGCCTAATTATTTTTTCTATCAATCTTCTAAAGCTCGATGTCACTTCATTCTATGACTTCTCGTACATGATGATAGTGATGCAAAATATGCTTCATTTACTGATTGATCTTTGGTTCCTTTGCTTGAGCTATGGCTTCAGTGCTTCATAATACAAGAAAACTAGACCATTAATAGAAGGTGTCACTCCAAGCTCGTCGATGAACTTTTGCCACTACACAACATCTTTTATAGCATCGGATGTGACAATATACTTCACCTCGCAAACTGAATTGATCATAATGAACTGCTGGAAACTTTTCTAGCAAATTACTCCACCATTTAGGATAAAAAAATAAAATGTGACACACTCTTGATATCATACTTAATTGACAAAAAATTGAAATTAGTGTATCCCATAAGTTTTAAGTCAAGTTTTCCATAAATGAGCTATTGGTCTTTAGTATTTCTTAAATACTTAAGGATTGCCTTTATAATTTTTCAATGATTTTCACCCAAATTAGAGTGGTATATACTCACTATCCCTAATGAATAGCTACATCCAGTCTCATACAAAATGGCATATATGATAAAATCCATTACTAAAGCAAATGGAATTCTACTCATACGCTCCCTCTTTTCAGGAGTTGTCATACGATCCTTGTTAGAGAAAGAAATTTTATGGCCTATTAAAAATAACATTTCTTGAAAGTTTTCATGTTGAACCATTTCAACATGGTATCAATGTACATAAAAAGGGACAATCTTAGTAGCCTTTTAGATCTATATCAATAGATCTTCTTTCTAAGGATGTAAGAAGTTTCTTCTAAATATTTTATAGAGAATTGAGATGCTAATCAAACTTTTATCCCTTGTAATGCAGGAATGTCATTCCTAATTAAGAGAATGCCATCCACATACAATACAAAAAATATAATTACAGAACCATTAGCCTACTTATAGATGCAGGATTCTTCTATGTTTTTAACGAAGCCATACATTCTGATCATCTTATTAAAATACATGTTCCAAATTTGAGATGCTTGCTTCAATCCATACATGGATCTCTGAAGCTTGCATACCTTTGACTCATCTATAGATATGAACCATTTAGCTTATATCATATACACCTCCTCATCCAACTTTCCATTTAGAAAAGCTATCTAGACATTATTTACGAGATCTTAAAATCAAAGTACACAACTAAAGCAAGCATAATTTGAATGGAATTGAGCATTGCTACAGGAAAAAATATCTCGTCATAGTCAATATCATAATATTGACGATATCCCTTGGCAATCAAATAAACTTTATAGCTCTCCACCTTCCGATCTATGTCCCTTTTCCTTTTGAAGATCCGTTTGCACCCATTGAATTTTATCCCTTCAAGTGGATTAATAAGTGTTCACATGCCATTAAACCCCATGGACTCCATTTCAAATTTTATGACTTCAAGCCACTTATCAAAGAAGGATATCTGCATGGCATCCATATAGGTGATCAAATCCTTATTGCTTTTATCAAGTTCAACAAGATCATCATTATGGACCAAGAAATCATAGTATCTATTGTTGACTCCGTTATTAATTTTGATGATAAGCAAAATGTTTAAGTATAAGTTGAGTATTAATGATTTCTTTGAAGTATATTTTTATAGAAAAAGGTGCTCATCAACTTGACAAAATTGTTTGATTAAAGAAGTCCCAAATTTTAATGAAAGATCTGCTTAAAGAGGACTTCAATAATTGAAGATTGCTTGAAAGGACACATGAGTTCAACACAAACTTATTTCAGCAGAAGTTCAGGTGTATATGTGAAAATCTTAATGAAGTGTCAACTCAAAGTGTCGATACATGACTCAAGTGTCGACACATGACTGAGGAAGTGTCGACTCAAGCCAGTACACAAGCAAAGTTTCAGTGACACGGTCGAAGTGTCAACACATGAATGTCTGGTGTCGACTCAAAGTGTCGACACATGGATCAGCTCATCGCTTAAGATTTTTGGATTACAGAACTACTGAAGTTGAAGACTTGCCTGAAGTGTCGATACAAAGATACTAAGTGTTGACTCAAAGTGTCGACTCACTTGAGAAAATGTCGACACATCTAAGAATTCCAGAAAGCTATATTAAAGATATTTGAACTAGGTGTCGACTCATGGAGTGTAAGTATCGACCCTATGTGTCAACTCATAGCCTGAAGTGTCGACACTTGGAGTTCTGAGAATAGTAACGGCTAGTTTTCCAAATGCAGAACTTGCTCCTTTTGGGTTCCAATGGCTAGTTTTTAAATCAAAACATAAGAGAATGAAAAAAGAATAACCAAGATAGAAGAAAAGAAGAGCATTCACTCCTATTCATTGAGTTCAACAAACTTCAAGCAAAAGCAAGTCTCCAAGCATTCAAAAGCATTCGAGATCTACCTTCTTGAGCATTAAAAGAGGCTTTATCAAGTTGGAGGTAGCACTACAACAAAGCTTCAAAGAGATACTCGTTTTTTATTAGAAAGCTTTATTTGTTACTTTACTTCAAACTTATATTTGTTGTAAAGGTTTTTGGTTAGCCTATTAAAAAATCAAAGAGATTATTGGTGAGCCTTTGAAAACCATTTAGGTTCTTGGTTAGCCTGCAAAACCAAGGAAGGTTGGTGGTGAGCCTTAAAACCATTTAGGTTCTTGGTTAGCCCATAAAACCAAGTGAGGATTTGACTTGTGAGCCTTATGAAAACAAGTTAGGTTTTGATTAGTGAGCCCGAAAAACTAATTGACTGTAATCGATTGAGATTATAGTAAATTTCCAAGTGGATCTTGGGGAGTGGATGTAGGTGCATTGGATAGCACCGAACTACTATACTTCTTTTGTGTTTGTGATTGCTTGTCTCTTCAATCCTCTCTTCAATTTGCTCTTATCTTTGTTGCTTTATATTTTCGCTGCATACTTATTAAAGAGCACTTTACTTGCATTCATAGTACCTAGTTTATTCATTGGATTGGTTTATATTCCTGCATTCAAATAATTTTTAGAGACCCAATTCATCCCCTATCTTAGGTTGCTTACTAGGCAACAAGTAGAATCAAAGCCTTGTTCTCAGTTTGTAGGTCTAACCGCCTTGAGTAAAGATCTATGGCAGCCCCTATTGGTACTAGTGTAGTTGAGGGACAAGCCTCAAATAGACCTCCATTGTTTAATGGATCAAATTATACTTATTAGAAAACTAGAATAAGAATATATATGCATTCAATTGATTATAACTTGTTGAAGGTTGTTGATAAAGTTCCATATATTCCTTCGATTGTGGTTAATTGTGAGATCAATGCGAAAGCAATGAATCTCTTCTATTATGCATTAGATCCTAGTGAATTTAATAGGATTTCTACTTGCACATCCGCCAAGAAAATATGGGACACACTTGAAGTTATCCATGAGGGTACCGATCAAGTGAAAAATATTAAAGTTAACATGTTAGTGCATACTGATGAAATGTTCCAAATGGAACCTAATGAATCTATCATTAACATGTATACAAGATTCACAAATATTGTAAATGGAATGAGAAGTTTAGAAAAAAAATAATGTCTGATGCTGATCTTGTCAACAAAATTCTCAGGTCACTTCCAATTTCATGGGATCCGAAGGTGAGTGCTATCCATGAAGCTAAAGATGTTGACAAGCTACCATTGGAGCAATTGGTGGGATCACTCTTGACTTATGAGCTCAACCTAAAGAAAAAATCAATGGATATGGATAAGAAGAAAAAGGGGATGGCATTCAAGTCTACTGTTCAAGAAGAATCCTCAAATGAAGAATTTGAAGAAGAAGGAGAGGATGAGAGTGAAGAAGCACTCCTTGCAAGAAAATTCAGAGGTTCATGAAGAAAAGAAAGTTTCCCTATAAGAAGAAGTTCCAATCAACTAAAGAAAAGGAAAAAGAAAAAGAAAAGAAAGAAAAAAGAAAAAGGAGAAGAAGATACCTACATGCTTTGAGTGCAAGAAGCCTGGACACTATAAATTTGACTGCCCTCTCCTAAGAAGTCAAGGAAGAAGCTAAGGAAGAAGGCTATGATGGCTACCTAGAGTGATAGTGAGGACTCCAGTTTAGAAGAAGAACAAGTTGAAATTGTAAATCTATGTCTCATGGCATATCAAGATCAAGAAGAGGTAATTTTCGATACAGAAATAGATTTTACTTATGATGAATTGAAAAATGCTTTTGATGAATTAGTTCATGATTACAAATTGATTTTATCTAAAAATAAAAAATTAAAAAAGCATGCAAATAGTTTTTCTCATAAAAATAATTCTTTATTAAATAAAGTTAGTGATTTGAAAACTAAACTAGATGTCTTAGAAAACAAAAATAAGGCTTTAACAATGGAAAATGATGTTTTAAAAAGATCCAAAACTATCATTTCAAATGGTGATCTTTTGAAGAAAAATAAGGATTTAGAATTATAATACAAAAATTATAAAAATGAACTTGACAAAATGAAATCTTTTGTTGAAAAGTATACTTATAGTTCAGAAAAACTAAATCTTCTTTTAAACAACCAAAGAGCCTTTTTTAACAAAGCAAGATTAGGTTATAGACCTCAAAGACAACAAAAGTATTTTAAAAACTTTTTTGTACCTGTATCATCTAGTATTACATGTTTCTCATGCAAAAAAAAGGTCATAAAGCTTTTCAGTATAATATGAGAAAAATTAATACTTATGAAAAAGTTTGGGTTCCAAAAGGAACCAATTTAAGTGCTAACCTTAAAGGACCCAAGTTAGCTTGGATACCTAAAAATAAAGCTTGATTTATTTTACAGGTATGTCTTGCAACCAAGGAGAACAAAAGACTGTGGTATCTAGATAGTGGTTGCTCAAGGTACATGACAGGAGATTTGAAGCAATTCACTTCTCTTGAGGCAATGAATGGAGAGAGTGTGACCTTCGAGGATAATGGTAAAGAAAAAATCATTGGCATTGGTAAGGTTCACATTATCCCTTTTATATGTATTAATAATATACTTTTAGTTGATGGTTTGAAACATAATCTTTTAAGTATTAGTCAGTTTTGTGACAAAGGTTTTCAAGTTGTTTTTAAATCATCTTATTGCATAATTGCTAGTCATAATAAAAATAGAGTACAATTCATTGAAAAAAGGCATGGTAATGTTTATTTGGTAGATTTAGATAATCTATCCTTGCCTAATGGAGAATGCCTAGCTATAATGAATTCTACTATAAATGAGACTAGTTGGCTTTAGCATAGAAGACTAGGACATGCTAGTATGTATTTACTTTCAAAACTTTGTAAAAAGGATTTAGTAAGAGATTTACCAAAACTTGTTTTTTAGAAAGATAGAGTTTGCCAAGCTTGCCAATTTAGAAAATAAGTTAAAACTTCTTTCAAACCTAAAGATTTTGTTACCACTAGTAGGCCACTAGAACTACTCCATATGGATCTCTTTAGACCAACTAGAACATCTAGTTTAGGAGGTAAGAGATATGGATTGGTTCTAGTGGATGATTTTTCAAGATTTACTTGGATTTTTTTTCTTGCTCATAAAGATGAATCATTTTCTGCATTTGTAAAGTTTTATCAAAAAATTTTAAATGAAAAAGGTACTTCTATTATTTACATACGAAGTGATCATGGGTCTGAATTTGAAAATCAAGATTTTGAAAGTTTTTATGATGAGAAAGGTATATGTTACGGCCGTAACGATGACGTGGCATGTCTCAGATTTTGTTGGGCGTGATTCGAGCGACGTGGAGGTTTTTCGGCCAAGTCAGTTGCGGCTCCGCTCCGGTCGAGGTCGAGTTTGGCCCGGGCCCTACAGCCGCTCCGCCAGGTGTCCACCCAGGAGGGGTCCACCTCGATCGAAGCCGGCGGCTCCCCCGCTCCCTCGCCAGGTAGCACCCTGAGACGGTCCAACCTCGACCGAGGTCGAGCCGGGTCCCTTCGCTCCTTCGCCAGGTGGTGCCCGGAGACGGGACCACCTCGGCCAAAGTCGAGCGACCTCCTGCCGCTCTGCCAGGTGTCCACCCAGGAGGGGTCCACCTCGGCCAAAGCCGGCGGCTCCCCCGCACCCTCGCTAGGTGGCACCCTGAGACGGTCCCATATTGGTCGAGGTTGAGCCGGGTCCCTTCGCTCCTTCGCCAGGTGGCGCCCGGAGACGGGAACACCTCGGTCGAAGTCGAGCGACCTCCTGCCGCTCCACCAGGTGTCCACCCAGGAGGGGTCCACCTCGGTCGAAGCCTGCGGCTCCCACGCTCCCTCGCCAGGTGGCACCCTGAGACGGTCCCACCTCAGCCGAGATCGAGCCGGGTCCCTTCGCTCCTTCGCCAGGTGGCGCCCGGAGACGGGACCACCTCGAACGAAGTCGAGCGACCTCCTGCCGCTCCGCCAGGTGTCCACCCAGGAGGGGTCCAACTTGGTCGAAGCCGGCGGCTCCCCCACTCCCTCGCCAGGTGGCACCCTGAGACGGTCCCACCTCGGTCAAGGTCGAGCCGGGTCCCTTCGCTCCTTCGCCAGGTGGCGCCCGGAGACAGGACCACCTTGGCCGAAGTCGAGCGACCTCCTGCCGCTCCACCAGGTGTCCACCCAGGAGGGGTCCACCTCGGCCGAAGCCGGCGGCTCCCCCGCTCCCTCGCCAGGTGGCACCCTGAGACGATCTCACCTCGGCCGAGGTCGAGCCGGGTCCCTTCGCTCCTTCGCCAGGTGGCGCCCGGAGATGGGACCACCTCGGTCGAAGTCGAGCGACCTCCTGCCGCTCTGCCAGGTGTCCACCCAGGAGGGGTCCACCTCGGCCGAAGTCGGCGGTTCCCCCGCTCCCTCGCCAGGTAGCACCCTGAGACGGTCCCACCTCGGCCGAGGTCGAGCCGGGTCCCTTCGCTCCTTCGCCAGGTGGCGCCTGGAGACGGGACCACCTCGGCCGAAGTCGAGCATCCTCCTGCCGCTCTGCCAGGTGTCCACCCAGGAGGGGTCCACCTCGGTCGAAGCCGGTGGCTCCCCCGCTCCTTCGCCAGGTGGCACCCTGAGACGGTCCCACCTCGGTCGAGGTCGAGCCGGGTCCCTTCGTTCCTTCGCCAGGTGGCGCCCGGAGACGGGACCACCTCGGTCGAAGTCGAGCGACCTCCTACCGCTCCGCCAGGTATCCATCCAGGAGGGATCCATCTCGGCCGAAGCCGGCGGCTCCCCCGCTCCCTCGCCAGGTGGCACCCTGAGACGGTCCCACCTCGGTCGAGGTCGAGCCGGGCCCCTTCGCTCCTTCGCCAGGTGGCACCCGGAGACGGGACCACCTCGGCCGAAGTCGAGCGACCTCCTGTCGCTCCGCCAGGTGTCCACCCAGGAAGGGTCCACCTCGGCCAACGCCGGCCGGCCATTGCAGAGAAGGTCCCGAGGAATGGAAGCATGAGCTCCGAGGTTGCCCCTTGAGCCGTGCGTGCTGCACTCCGAGAAAGGCACCCCGTATGGTCGGCGGTGGCACGTGAAACATCACTTACATCGGCCTGACATGTTCCGCAGTCGAGAGACGAGGCCCTGACAAAACAGGACCCGATAATGGACAGCGTCGGCGCTTGGGAAGGAGAGCGCTCACGCTCGACCCAAGGTCTGGTCGGTGGCCTGACCAGCACCCCCCTCCCCTACTCTTTCCCCGCCAGGCTTGACAAACGAGGCCGAAAAGCAACCCGACTCTCTGATCCAGAAGGGGAAAGAGAAAGGGGTGGAGGGGAGGAGATGAAAGCGACAAAGAAGCCTCCCAGGAGCAAAAAACGAGGGGGCAACAGGAAGAGATAAAAGGAATAAGAGAATAGATGACAAGGTAGGTGAGAAAACAAAAAACGAAGGCTGGAGACTCCGCTCCAAGAGCGAGATCCAAGGTCCCGAGAGGGGGCCCCTTGGCGTGAGCTCGGCGAAGGAACCCAGCCAAGTTTCTGGTCTCTCTGGCATCTTTCTTGCTAGCACGTTCTTTGAGTCTGGGGCTCCTTCGGGGGCCCGTCCCAGAGAATCTATTCCCTCTCGCCATCTACTAACTTGACCATGGAGCTCCCTCGTCGGAATCCCCGGCCAGGGTTTCTGACTTTGCCTTGCAGGTTTGATCCAGCCAAGAGACCCCAGGGGCGAGACGGTCTAGTCGGATCGGTGGCTTAGAAGCCACAGGCACGGCGGCGGGATCGGCAACAGATTGGCGCGCCGGGTAGGGGGGCAGGGCAACACCCCTAGTGGGAGCTAGCTTTCTGTAAGCAAAGAACGCTCCGACAATGGTGGTCACCCGCGGACGCGAAGCGTCCACCAGCCGAGCAGGGGAGATCCCCTCCCCTCAGGGGCCCCCCAGCCTAGAGAGGGAGCTTCCTTGATGCAGAACAAAGAACAAAGAAGCGTATGCGGAAGTAAATTTAGGATTATTTTTTTTTATATATATATATATATTTCAGAAATTGGCTTTGACTCAAAGTAAAGCTAAACTAAGTTGAAGGAAACTAGGTAATGATTGAAAGCATAGTTTAGAAGAAACTAAATTATCAGAGTAGTTCAGAAGTAACGGATCGCTGGGGGTTGAGAAACTCCCAGACCTAGGGTTTCGCTCTGAACTTTCAACAGAACAGAAATAGAGAGAAGAGATGGTTTACTAACCAGACAGTGATCTTCTCAGGATTTTGGTGGAAGAACTCTCTTGAGCAGATTGTGGGATCCTCGGAGTCGGCTATCTTCATAATGGATCCTCCAATACTGGTCTCGTGGTTTGGTTGGCTTCTCCTGGACTCAAGATCTGGGAAAGAAGAGGAACAAGTGAAGGAATTCAGAAACTCAAGAAAAGATCTTACCAGGTTGAAGAACTTGAAAGCCGAAGTTGCTGAAATCGAATTCTCCTGGAGGCCGATCTGACTTTCTCTTAAAATTGTTGTAGATCTGCAGTATCTGGACTGGAGCTGGATGCTGGTGGTCGGCCTGGACTTGGAGATGGTGGCCGTGAGAAGGGAAATAGACTAGGGCTTGGTGGAAAGAGAAGGGTGATGGCGGCTAGGGTTTGGGAGTGGAGTGGCTAACCTAGGGTTTGGGGTTTTGGAGATCTCTCACCTCCTCAAGGTTCCAGGGGAACCCGGATTTACTCCCTCACGGAGCTCAACACCTGGAAGCAAGTGCGGAAAAGAGAAAACACAAGTTTGCTCATAAAAAAATTTCTTTCATTCATCTGATTGTTTTAAACTTACAAGAGGGGTTTAATTTATAAAGCTATACAAGGGAGGAGGGTTTCACATCTTCCCATGTGGGACTTAAAGGAGGGGATCTACAAATTAGGATAAATCCTTCACATATGGTCGGCCAAAGTACCAAAAAAACTGGATTTGGGTTATAAAAGGCAGGTAGATGGCGCCACCTTGCTTGGATCTTCAAGAAAAATTTTCTTCCCTTCCATGGATCAACTCTTTTGGACTCCTCCTTTTCTTCCTCCCTAAGTCAAGGTCCTTCCCATCTTTGTTTTGGTTGTCTTTGGCAGGTAGTGGGCGCCCCCTTGAAATTCTCTTCCAAGAGAATTTCTTCCCTTCTTTGCTTTGGGTTTCTTGGGAAAGTCTTGGCCGCCCCCCTTGATTTGTGGTCTCTTGGTGGACTTCTCTTTATCTGGCGCATGAGAGAAGGAAGTTGCCATCTGTGGAGTGGGGACCAAAAGTTGCTGGATGTAGATATGGCGCCCCTTGGACTGGGAGTGTGGCTGGGAGTGTGGTGTCCACTTGCCTGGGCTTGGGAGAAAATGTAACATCCCAGGTTGAAACCCTAGTCCACTACTGAGTCAACATGACTCAACAAAATAAAATGCAGGTAATGTAGACTCAAGCTAAATTGAGTTGATCTAGTCAACTCTTATTACAAACCAAAAACCCTAATTTTTTCGGGCAAGGTTAATCAGAGATCCAGATGGAGCTCTGAAGTCTTCTTCTGAGTCTGGTGCCCGCACCAATTCTCCTAGGGTGGGAGGAACTCGACCCTGTCGAGTATGGATCAAGTTGGCTCTGGTATCTCTCCAAGAGGTCTGGGTCCAGCTCTTGTAACTCTTCTCGGGAGATCCAAGAGTCATCAGAATCTGGCCTTCCTAGCCAGCGGACCAGGTATCTTTGGTATCCTCGATTACGAGTAGAGATAACCTGATCATCCAGGGTCTTTTCAATCTGCTCTTTCCTCACAAGCCAATTTGTTGGTGGACACACAGGGTCAGGTTCACTCTCAAGAGCAGTATTAGGTTCAAAAGCCTCACTGGGAATCACAGCTGGCTCCCTATACTCTACTAGGTCTGTAATGTTGAAAGTGGAGCTAATGCCTAGTTCTGGAGGCAACTCGAGCACATAGGCATTGGATCCTACTCTCTTTACCACTCTAAATGGTCCAGCTCCCCTAGCATGTAACTTTCTAACGGTTCCAGGAGGAAACCGTTCAGGCCTTAACCTAATCATTACATAGTCTCCTTCGTCAAAAGTTTTGACTCGTCTTTGAGAATCAGCCAATTTCTTATAAGTTTCGTTACTTAAATTTATTTTGGCTTGAATTTCTTTATGCAAGTCTTTTATATGCTGTGCAAAAACTTCGGCAGACTCGGAGACCCGTGTGTGGATTGGTAAAGGAGCTAGGTCAAGAGGTGTGTGGGGTTTGTAACCATGCACAATTTCAAATGGACTCTTACCCGTAGACCTATTGACCGAGTCATTATATGCAAATTCAGCTCTAGGTAAGTATAAATCCTAGTTCCTAATGTTTTCACCAACAAGACACCTTAGCAGATTGCCTAAACTATGGTTCACTACTTCGGTTTGGCCGTCAGTCTGGGGATGATAGGTAGCTGAAAACTTAAGTTTCGTCCCCAACTTATGCCAAAGGGTTTTCCAGAAATAGCTGGTGAACCGAACATCCCTATCTGAAACAATGGTCTTGGGTAGGCCATGGAGTCGAACTATTTCATTAAAGAACAGGGTGGCTACCTTAGACGCATCAAATGTTTGGGAACAAGGCAAGAAATGGGCCATCTTGGAAAATCGGTCTACTACAACACAGATAGAGTCATGCCTCCTCTGGGTCTTAGGCAAACCTAACACAAAGTCCATGCTCACATCTTGCCAAGGACGATCTGGGACAGGGAGTGGGGTATAAAGGCCAGTGTTCTGTTTTCACTGTTTGGCAACAGCGCAGGTCCGACACCTAGCCACAATGTGTGCTACATCTCTTTTTAAGCTAGGCCAGAAAAAGTGGTCTTCAATAGCCAGGGTGGTCTTATCTTTTCCGAAATGGCCAGCTAAACCTCTAGCATGAGTTTTCCAAATCAAGAATTCCCTAAGAGAGGTTCTAGGGATGCAAAGCCTATTCTTAAAGAACAGAAAGCCATTTATAAGGGAATAATCCTTATGTTCACTAGATGGTCCTTGAGTTAGATCCTGGTATATAGTCTTGAAATCCGGACACGACTCATATTCTTCTTTGATTTGCTCAAATCCTATGACTTCAGCCCTAACAGAATTCAACAACAAAGATCGACGACTAAGGGCATCAGCTACCTTATTTTCAGATCCAGCCTTATGCTTCAGAACAAAAGTATAGGACAGGATATACTCTACCCACTTGGCATGCCTAGGGTTAAGCTTCTTTTGAGAATTCAAGAATCTAAGAGCCTCATGGTCCGAAAATAGCACAAATTCTTGCGGTAGTAAATAATGTCTCCAGTAACGCAAAGCTTGCACTACCGCATAAAATTCCTTATCATAGGTAGAATACCTAAGCTTAGCATCATTAAGTTTTTCACTAAAGAATGCTACGGGATGGTTCTCTTGGCTTAGGACTCCACCTATACCTACTCCTGAAGCATCACAGGCAACCTCAAATACCTTTGAAAAGTCCGGTAGTCTCAAAATGGGTGCCTGGGTCATCCTATCCTTAAGATCTAGGAAGGCTTTATGGGCTGCTTTGGTCCACTGAAATTCTCCCTTCCTGATGCAGTCTGTGATAGGAGCAACTACGGTACTAAATCCCTTGATGAATCGCCTATAGAAGGTAGCCAAGCCATGGAAACTTCTGACTTCATGCACACTGGTCGGCTCTGGCCATTCTACTATGGACCTAATCTTTTCAGGATCGGCAGCCACGCCGTCAGGGGTTACAACAAATCCAAGGAAGATAATTCTACTGGTCATAAATTCACACTTTTTGAGATTACCGTAGAGACTATCATTCCTCAAAACTTGACAGACTTGTCTAAGGTGGCCTAGGTGATCTGCAGGGGTCTTACTATAGATCAGGATGTCATCAAAATAGACCACTACAAACTTCCCTATGAAAGCTCTAAGTACCTGGGTCATAATCTTCATGAAAGTACTAGGAGCATTGGACAACCCAAAAGGCATAACAACCCATTCATAGAGACCATCCTTAGTTTTGAAGGCTGTTTTCCACTCATCCCCTTGCCTAATCCTAACCTGATGATAGCCGCTCTTGAGATCAATTTTAGAAAAAACCATGGCACCGGCCATCATATCAAGCATGTCATCTAGTCTAGGGATGGGGAACCTATACTTGATTGTGATCTTATTGATGGTACGACTATCAACACACATCCTCCACGTGCCATCCTTCTTCGGGGTTAGAAGTGCAGGGACTGCACAAGGGCTAAGACTCTCTCTAATGAACCCCTTCCTCAACAATTCGCCAACCTGCTTTTGCAGTTCCTTATGCTCAGATGGATTCATCCTATAATGGGGCAAGTTGGGTAAAGTAGCTCCTGGGACTAAATCTATGGAATGCTGAATATCCCTAAGAGGTGGAAGGTGGTCTGGCAGATCCTCGAGAAAAACATCCTCAAATTCTTCTAATAAAGGCTTAACTTCCTGAGGAGGCTCTGAGGGTGTAGGAGTCCTAAGTTCCTTAGCAGTCAACATCCAAATGGGTGAACCACTATGAATTTCTTATTCTAGATCCTTGGCACTAATTAGGTTCACTCCAGTCTTCATTTCCCTAACCTTACTGGTTCCTTTAGCTACCTTGTCCTTAGGAGGGACTGAATGGATTGTGATTTTCTTCCCATTGAAACAAAAGACACAAGTGTTGGATTTTCCTAAGAGGGTGGCATCATGATCATACAACCAAGGTCTTCCAAGAATTATACTGCTCACCCCCATGGGCAAGACATCACACCAAATCTTCTCTTGATAGGATTGCATTTGGATTTGGACCTGACATCTAGACTGGATGGGTATAGAGGTAGAGTCTACCCAAGAAACCTTATAGGGGTTGGGGTGGGGGACTGGGGTTAAGCCTAACATTTTGATAGTGCTAGTAGAAATGGCATTCACACAGCTCCCACTATCTATGATGATTTTACAAACCTTATCCCCTAGTTTAAGGAAAGTTTGTAGGATATTAGTCCTACGCCAATCTTCCTGAACTTTAGTCTGGGACAGGATGCATCTCACAACCCCTAAGTGGTCAGATTCAGTGGATTCTTCCTCTCCTTCATACTCATCAACCAAATTCATTCCGGCCTCATAAACTTCTTCTTCAAACTCCTCATTAGGCTCGGAACTCTCTTCTCCTCCCTCTTCTATATATAGGGATCTACGAGGGCACTGGCTAGAAACATGACCTACCTTATGACACTTGAAACAAGCTATGGCTGTGCACTGAGTGGAGATATGACCGGGCTTCTGGCACTTAAAACAGACGATACTAGGGGTTCTCTGGGTGTCAGGTGCCTTACCTTTGTCCAGGGGCCTAGGGGTGGGGATACCCTGATTAGGCTTGCTAGGGGTAACCTGGCTAGGTCCATTTCTTGGGATTGGGACACTAACCCTAGATGGCATGGGTCCTCTCTGAAACTTCTCAGTGTTCAGTGCAATCTGATAGGCTTGGTCTAGGTCAGTAACCTCTCTCAGAAACAACTCTCTCTTAATATCTTCCCTAAGTCCAGCCCTAAATCTAGACAAAGTGACCTCATGGGCTTCACTCACATCACATCTCATCAGGTATTCATCAAAGGTGGTTATGTAGTCTGAAACAGATCGATTCCCTTATTTTCAAAGTCTGCCATTGGTCTAACAGATTTTGCTGGTATGAAATGGGTAGGTACTTGTCTCTAAGTTTCTCTTTCATACCCTGCCAAGTGGTTATGGGCTCTACATTTCGTCTTCTAGTGGTCAGCTCAATGTTCCCCGAGTATAACCTAGCTTGACGTATTAATTTCATCTTGGCAAACTTGAATTTCCTTTCCTCAGACATGGCATACCACTCAAAGTACTGGTCCATCTCACCCTCCCAATCAGAATACACCTTAGGATTTAGGCTACCATCAAAAGTGGGTGCATCTAACTTGATGTTTCGAATGAACCTATCATCTATATCCTCAGGTTCTGGGTCAGGCCTCCTATGATTAGGTTCAGGATCTCGGTATAAGGGTCTTCTAGGCTCTTGGTGTGGGTGAGGTTGAGGCACATTAAAATCTGGGTCAGGAGTCCAATTTCGATGCCTAGGTTCCTCAAGTACTTGGACTCGATCCCTAAGCTGGACAAAATTCTCATTCATATCCTGACTTAATTTGTTCATACTCTCTGTAAGAGCTCTAACCATGGCCTCTAAATCAGGTTGGGCTTGACCAGGTTGGTAGGGTACTCCATTCCGGGTAGACATGATGCAAGCAAACACACAAAATGAGACTCAACTGAACGACTACGGGCTAACTAGACCTAGAGCCCAAACTACATGCCCAATCAGAGTGGCAAGCTTGCCTGTAGTAACTCAGGACTCAGCCAGGCAGGTGTAAGGGGGTGTTAGGCCCCTGAATGCCAATCCTAGACACCAATCAGAGATTGGCCAAGTAGGCGGACCAGCACACAAGCCCTTCGGGATGGAATCCCTGAACCACCGTTCTAGACACTGAGTACAAAGCACACACAGAGTAACCAGACAAACTGACTCAGCACTAGCCTTGACCCAACTTGTTGATGTCCCTAGCCCACTAGGGCAAATTAGGTCTAATCAATTTTAGATTAAAGGCTTAGGTTCGAATGAAGGGGTGGTGGTTTTGGGCTAAGGAGAGGTTATCAACTCCTCCCCTTATCTTTGATGCTCAAATGTCCTTAAGTTGAATTAAGAGATGGACACTCAAAAATAAATGTATTGCAGAACACAAAAATAGAGTTGCAGTAATTTAATTCTTAGAAATCGCACGAAAACCAATAAATCATGAGAAAATTATGCAAATTAGTTTCAATTATACTGGTTTCAGCAAAACAAAGATTACTGAATTTGGAGTTACCTGCAGTGAGAAATAATTCCTGCAACAAGGAAATTACGGGCTGAAAATAGAGCACTTCACCATTTATAATTTCTGCTACGAAGTTGTAACCCAACGAATCCCCTACACGCCCTAGGAACACCCCGTGGAATGGGAAGAGGAGGTTTGCACCTCGCTTCGTTCCTAGGACCGGACGTCCTGGGGAGTCTACTTCGAGCAGACAAAGTAAAGAGAGAGGGACTCAAACAAGCAATCAAACAGAAACCCTAGACAGGGCTCTGATACCAAAAATGATGCAGAACAAAGAACAAAGAAGCGTATGTGGAAGTAAATTTAGGATTTTTTTTTTTTTTTTTTTTTTTTATTTCAGAAATTGGCTTTGACTCAAAGTAAAGCTAAACTAAGTTGAAGGAAACTAGGTAAGGATTGAAAGCACAGTTTAGAAGAAACTAAATTATCAAAGTAGTCCAGAAGTAACGGATCGCTGGGGGTTGAGAAACTCCCAGACCTAGGGTTTCGCTCTGAACTTTCAACAGAACAGAAATAGAGAGAAGAGATGGTTTACTAACCAGACAGTGATCTTCTCAGGATTTTGGTGGAAGAACTCTCTCGAGCAGATTGTGGGATCCTCGGAGTCGGCTATCTTCACAATGGATCCTCCAATACTGGTCTCGTGGTTTGGTTGGCTTCTCCTGGACTCAAGATCTGGGAAAGAAGAGGAACAAGTGAAGGAATTCAGAAACTCAAGAAAAGATCTTACCAGGTTGAAGAACTTGAAAGCCGAAGTTGCTGAAATCGAATTCTCCTGGAGGCCGATCTGACTTCCTCTTAGAATTGTTGTAGATCTGTAGTATCTGGACTGGAGCTGGATGCTGGTGGTCGGCCTGGACTTGGAGATGGTGGCTGTGAGAAGGGAAATAGACTAGGGCTTGGTGGAAAGAGAAGGGTGATGGCGGCTAGGGTTTGGGAGTGGAGTGGCTAACCTAGGGTTTGGGGTTTTGGAGATCTCTCACCTCCTCAAGGTTCCAGGGGAACTCGGATTTACTCCCTCATGGAGCTCAACACCTGGAAGCAAGTGCGGAAAAGAGAAAACACAAGTTTGCTCATAAAAAAATTTCTTTCATTCATCTGATTGTTTTAAACTTACAAGAGGGGTTTAATTTATAAAGCTTTACAAGGGAGGAGGGTTTCACATCTTCCCATATGGGACTTAAAGGAGGGGATCTACAAATTAGGATAAATCCTTCACATATGGTCGGCCAAAGTACCAAAAAAACTAGATTTGGGTTATAAAAGGCAGGTAGATGGCGCCACCTTGCTTGGATCTTCAAGAAAAATTTTCTTCCCTTCCATGGATCAATTCTTTTGGACTCCTCCTTTTCTTCCTCCCTAAGTCAAGGTCCTTCCCATCTTTGTTTTGGTTGTCTTTGGCAGGTAGTGGGCGCCCCCTTGAAATTCTCTTCCAAGAGAATTTCTTCCCTTCTTTGCTTTGGGTTTCTTGGGAAAGTCTTGGCCGCCCCCCTTGATTTGTGGTCTCTTGGTGGACTTCTCTTTATCTGGCGCATGAGAGAAGGAAGTTGCCATCTGTGGAGTGGGGACCAAAAGCTGCTGGATGTAGATATGGCGCCCCCTGGACTGGGAGTGTGGCTGGGAGTGTGGTGTCCACTTGCCTGGGCTTGGGAGAAAATATAACATCCCAGGTTGAAACCCTAGTCCACTACTGAGTCAACATGACTCAACAAAATAAAATGCAGGTAATGTAGACTCAAGCTAAATTGAGTTGATCTAGTCAACTCTTATTACAAACCAAAAACCCTAATTTTTTCGGGCAAGGTTAATCAGAGATCCAGATGGAGCTCTGAAGTCTTCTTCTGAGTCTGGTGCTTGCACCATTCCTGCTCCCCCTCCTCTTCTACCACAGCTGGCCTCGGCAGACGGACCTCTTGTGGCCATCATCCAGCAGCTACAGACCTTGACTACGGCGGTTCGGCAGCTACAACATCAGCAGCGCTCCCTGGCCACGCAGCGTCAGCCAGGGACCCCCGCAGCTCGGGCCGTGGGACTGCATGGGAGCCTGCGCTCTATCCAAGGCAGGCCATCCCAATCGTGGGCAGCCTCCAACCCCCGGGGGAGTCACCAAACTCCCGCGAAAAGAAATTACTCCGGTTCGACGGATCACAAGAGTCGATCCCCGGCCGATGAGGCCGAGATAGCGCGTCGCAGCAAGCGACGCCGTGGCAAGACCATGCACCGAGACCGATCGGCGCCCCCTTCACCAGCAGCCTCGGTGGAAGATTCAACCGACGAGGCCATCAGGCGCCAGGCCGAGAGGTGCATGGAGGAGCACGAACGCAAATTGGCAAAGATCGCCCACCGATTTGCCAACCTGCAGAACTCCTCGGCGGACCCGGCGGGCTACGACTCCCGTCCCCCCTTTTTCGAGGAAATCCAGGTGGAGCTGGTTCCAAGCCGATTCCGCATGCCGCAGGTGGATCCCTACGACGGGACCACTGACCCTCTGGACCATCTGGAGAGCTACAAGGCTCTCATGAGGGTCCAGGGGGCCACGGACGCTCTTTTGTGCATCGCCTTCCCCGCTACCCTCCGGAAGGCCGCTCGAGTCTGGTTCACCTGCCTCGAGCCCGGATCTATTTCCTCCTTCCATTAGTTGGAAGGAAAGTTTGTGGCACACTTCGATGCTTGTCGAAAGGTGCCGAGAGAGGTGGATAGCCTCTTCTCTATCCGCCAGCAGGACCAGGAGCTGCTCCGGGACTACGTCACCCGGTTCAAGACCGCTGCCCTGGAGATCTACAGCCTGGACGAGCCCATCGCCATGCTGGCTTTAAAGCACGGGCTCAAGACGTCCCGCCTGACCTATTCCCTGGACAAAAAACCGCCCAGGATGTACTCCGAGCTCCTCCTCCGCGTCTACAAGTACATCCAAGCGGAGGAGGCCGATCGCACCCAACGAGAGTTGGACGGGAGGACTTTGAAGAGGCCGGGCCCAAGGGATACTCTAGAGGCCCGGCGGCCTGGACCGTCCACTGGCCCCCGTCCAAATCCGTAGCTGAAGGGCGAGGCCACCCAGGAGCGGAGGTTTACCCCTCTCCTCTCTCCCCGAACTAAGATCCTCATGGAAATTGAGGGCGAGCACTATCTCCGCCGACCTCCTCCTTAGAACCCAAGAGGCATCCAAGACAAGTCGAAGTACTGCCAGTTCCACCGTGAACACGGCCATGAAACGGAGGAGTGTCATAATCTGAAGCGGAAGATCGAGGAGCTGATCAAAAGAGGCTACCTCTGGAAGTTCGTGAGGAACGAGGTCTCGGCGGAAGAACAGCTGCTCGCGGCCTTACCCCCGGTTCCCGTAATTGACAACCGCCCAACGAAGAAGCTGGTAGGCATGATCTCGTGTGGGATTGGGCGGGAAGCAAAGAAAGCCCGAGAGGTCAGGAACCCAGAGGATGTACCCCTGCTGAGAAGGGGAGTGAAAATAAGAATGTAAATAATGATGCCGTGGTGGTCGAGATGACCATTGCGAAGCATCCTGTACACCAAATTATGGTAGATAGTGGGAGCTCGGCTGACATGCTTTTTTATGATGCTTTCTCCTGAATGAATCTGTCCCATGATCGACTGAGACCGGTGCACACCCCCCTGGTAGGCTTTACCGGGGACTCGGTGGGGGTCGAAGGGGAGATCACTCTCCCGGCCACCGCTAGATCCCCACCTCAGCAGTCCACAGTCATGATAACGTTTACCGTTGTCAAGCTCCCTTCGCCCTACAACGCGATCCTCGGGCGCCCGGGGCTCAACCTGTTGGATGCCATGATTTCTACAAAGCGACTGCTGGTGCAATTCCCCACAGCCTCTGGGCTTGGGGTGATGAGGGGGGCAGCCCAGCCAATCCAGCATTGCCTTCAGACGGTCCCCGGAACCCGGGGCGTCGATCTCGGCACCAACATCGGTGACCTCGACCTAAGAGAGAAGGAACCCAGGGGAGGACCCACGGAGTGCCTATTGACTTACCCCCTTGGTTCGGACCCACTGAAGACGGTGCAGGTGGGGGCCCAGCTCCCAGGAGAGGAACGGACCCGCCTGCTGGAATTCCTCTGCATGAACGCAGACGTGTTCGCCTGGTCAGCGGCCGACATGCCGGGCATTCCCCCCGAGGTCATTACGCACAGGCTGAACGTGGACCCGAGGTGCCGCCCGGTCCGCCAGAAGAAGAGGAGCTTCACGGCGGAGAGGCAGAGGGCCATCAACGAAGAAGTGGAGAAACTCCTCGCGGCCGGCTTCGTGCGAGAAGTCCAGTATCCCAGTTGGCTGGCAAATGTGGTCATGGTGCGGAAGAGCAGTGGCAAGTGGAGGATCTGTGTGGACTACACCAACCTCAACCGAGCTTGTCCAAAGGATAGCTTCCCTCTCCCGAAGATTGACTAGCTGGTCGACACCACCTCGGGGCATCGCCTCCTCTCTTTCATGGATGCTTTCTCCGGATACAACCAGATCCGAATGAACCCGGAGGATGAAGAGCACACCGCCTTCATCACCGACCGTGAAACTTTCTGTTACAGGATGATGCCATTTGGCCTCAAGAATGCCGGGGCCGCGTACCAGCGACTGGTCAGCAAGGTCTTCAAGGACCAGATCGGCCGTAACATGCAGGTGTACGTGGATGACATGCTGGTGATGAGTAAGCCCCTCTCGGACCACATCGCCGACCTGGCAGAGACTTTCGACAACCTCCGGCTTTATCATATGAAGCTAAACCTGGCGAACTGCACCTTTGGAGTCTCCGTCGGGAAATTCTTGGGGTTCATGGTAACCCAGAGAGGGATCGAGGCCAATCCGGAGAAGGTCCAGGCCATCCTGGAGATGGAGTAGCCCGCCTCCAAAAAGCAAGTGCAGCGACTCACCGGCCGGATAGCCGCTCTGAGCCGTTTCATCTCAAGGTCAGCCGATCGCTGCCGGCCCTTTTTCAAAGTGCTGGGGAAGATGAATGACTTCGCCTAGACCGAGGAGTGCCGGGAGGCATTTGAAGAGCTGAAGAAAATGCTCGCGTCGCCTCCATTACTTTCCAGGCCCGAAGAAGGAGAGGAACTCATCCTCTACCTAGCGGTCATCCCGGAGGCTGTCAACTCGGTCCTAGTTCGGACCGATGACCAGGGAGTCCAGTGGCCGGTGTACTACACCTGCAAACTTCTCCGTGATGCGGAGCTTAGGTATTCCCGGTCCAAAAAGCTCGTTTTTGCATTAATAGTGTCTGCTCAGCATCTCAGGCCCTATTTCCAAGTGCATCCCATCGCCGTCCTGACGGACCAGCCGTTGAAAGCGATCCTCAGCCGACCCGACACATCTAGGTAGTTAGCAAAGTGGGCACTCAAGCTCAGTGAATTCGATATCGCTTACAGGTCGAGGTCGGCCATGAAGGCACAAGTGCTAGCCGATGTCTTGGTCGAGCACGCAGGACTAGGCAAGGAGCCGGAGGAAGACTCTCTGCACCTGCAATTGAAACCAGGATCTGAGGAACCCGAAGAGGAGGAGGCATGGATACTCCACGTGGATGGGGCCTTGAACTCTGGCGAGAGCGGAGCCGGACTCATACTCGCCAACAGCGACGAGGTCGTCGCCGAATGTGCACTCCGTTTCTAATTCGCTGCAACCAACAACCAAGCAGAGTACGAGGCGCTCCTCGCTGGGCTGAGAGTCTCCCGTGAGTTGGGCGTGGCCAACCTGAAGGCCTTCACTGACTCCCAGCTGGTGGCCGGACAGATTTCCGGAGAATACTCCGTGCACGATCCTCAAATAGCAAAGTATCTGGACCTCGTCAAAACTAGCGCGGCCGGATTTCAGCGTTTCTGTATCTACCATATACCCCGTGGGGAAAATGCCCGTGCAGATGCTCTGTCCCGGCTGGCGACCCTGTCGGACTCGTTGTTGGGTCGCGCTCATGTGGAGCACCTCAAGGCCCCGAGCTACGAGATCCCCGTAGCGGTCCAACAGGTCAGCCAGGAGCCCAGCTGGATGGACAAGTACGTCGAGTACATAATCGGCAGTACCTTGCCGGAGGACTGCACAGCGGCCCGACTCATCAAAAAGAAGGTCGCGCGGTTCGTCCTGATGGATGGACAACTGTATCGGAGGTCTTACTCCTATCCCCTCCTCAAGTGCCTGAGACCCGCAGAAGCCGCACTCGTGCTTCAAGAAATCCATGAGGGCATCTGCGGGAATCACGTGGGGAGCAGAACACTAGGTTGCAAGGCCCTTCACCAAGGCTATTTTTGGGAGACGATGAAAGAGGATGCCGCCGATTTCGTGAAAAGGTGCGATCGGTGCCAGCGGTACGCCGTGGTGCAGCGGCAGCCTTCCACTCCGATCTCCTAGCTCTCAGCTCCATGGCTGTTCGCCCAGTGGGGAATGGACCTTCTCGAACCATTCCCCCCAGCGTCTAGGCAGCGAAAGTTCCTGATTATCGCCATCGACTACTTCACGAAGTGGGTAGAGGCCGAACCCCTAGCATGGATCACTGAGGCAAACGTTGCTAAGTTCTTCTGGAAGTCAATCATCTACCGTTTCGACCTCCCCCATACCGTGATCACCGACAATGGGCGTCAGTTCTACTGCCGCGAGTTTGAAGAGTTCTGCAGCAACCTCGGCATCCATCATCGCTTTACCTCGGTGGCACACCCTCAGACCAATGGAGAAGCCGAGGTCACGAACAGGACTATTTTGCAGGGCCTCCGCACGAGGGTGGACCAGGCCAAGGGCAGGTAGGCGGAGGAGCTCCAGAGCATCCTCTGGGCGTACCACACCATCCCGAGGATGGCAACCGACAAGACCCCATTCAACCTCTTCTTCGGAGCTGAGGCGGTTATCCCGATTGAGCTCAGTATACCCACGCTGCGTGTGGAACAATATGACGAGGCGGAGAACCCCGCCAGAGTGATGCTCAACCTGGACCTTCTTGAAGAGACGAGGGACAAGGCCCGAGTCCGGATGGTGGCATACAGGCAGCGAGTGGCCAGGTACTATAACTCCCGGGTGCGGTCGAAGTCCTTTCGCCCCGGAGATCTGGTGCTCCGACATGCTGAAGCTTCTCAGCCATGAGAGTGTGGGAAGCTCTCCCCGAATTGGGAAGGCCCATACAGGGTGGAGGAGGTCCTCCCTCACAGGGCCTATTATCTGGAAGAATTAGGAGGATCCAGGTTCCCTCGAACATGGAACGCTTCGAACCTAAGGATGTATTATCAGTAATGTAAGACTCCTCCAACTCCTGCAATAAAATTTCTTTACTCCAAACACTTTTTCTCGCCTCGTAGGGAAAGAGAAGCCCGGCTCCGAGTTCGGCAAAAATGGTTGTGGTCAGATTTCCGAGAAAGCGAGAAGTCCCGGATTTCGGTCTGGAAGGCGGGGCAAAGCCCAGCTCGCCCACGTGATCACGAAGAATAGCTCGGCAAGCCGCGTAAGGCTTGAATAAAGCTTGCGACCTCGAGGTTCAGTCCGGAAGTCCCGGACTTCGATCTAGAAGGTGGGGCAGAGCCCAGCTCGCCCACGCGATCACGGAGAACAGCTCGGCAAGCCGCGCAAGGCTTGAATAAAGCTTGTAGCCCCGGGGTTCAGTTCGGAAGTCCTGGACTTCGGTTTGGAAGGCAGGGCAGAGCCCAGCTCGCCCATGCGATCACGAAGAATAGCTCGGCAAGCTGCACAAGGCTTGAATAAAGCCTGAAGCCTCGGGATTCAGTCCGGAAGTCCCGGACTTCGGTCTGGAAGGCGGGGCAGAGCTCGGCTCGCCACACAATCATGAAGAGCAGCCTGGCAAATCTGAAGGACTCGTGCAAGGAAGCTCTGAACTATGACCTGAACGCGGGATGGGAGTCAGTCGACCCGCGAACCCAGCCCGGACAAGCCGTGGGACTTGGTCTCGGCTCTCAAAGCAAATATCTCAACAAGGCTTGGAAAAAAAAAAAAAAGAGAAGCAAGGATGGGGACTTAGCAAAAAAAACTGACACTTTCATTGAGCTTAAAGAAGCATTACAACGGAGGAGTCCCGACAGGCAGGGAGCCCCTAAGAAAAAAGAAGGAAAATATAGTCGGAGGCTTAGTTCGGCACGATCACAGGCTCCTCGGGCAGGGTCGCAGGTTCCCCGTCTTTGCCTGCGGTGGCTGGCTGCTCGGAAGGCTGCTCTGGAGCTGCCGCCTCACCTCCCGCCGTGGCTGGGGCCTCGCCGGCAGGTTCCTATCTCCTGCCCCCGAGCACTACCCCGCTAAGGTCGAGGTCGGGGTAGAAGGCTCCTACCTTTTCCCGGGCCACCCGGAATCCCTTCAAAAAGGAGTCCACGGTGGCCTCCGGACCTTCGAGACATATTCGTCAGAGGACCGAAATCTTTGGACGGCCTCCTGTGCCTCCCGCTTTGCCACTTCCAGGAGCCCGTTGACATATGCGCTCCTCTCCTTGGCCGCGCTCGCCTCCTTCCGGGCCTCCTCCAGCTGGCGCTCCAGCGACTGGGTCTGGGCTCAGAGGCGAGCCCTCTCCGCCAGGTCCTCTTCCAGGCGCCGCTGGGTGGAGATCCTCTCCTCGGACAAGGAGGTCTCCAGGTCCTTGACCCACCCCTCAGCGCGCACCAGGTCGGACTGCAGCGCCTGGTTCTTCCCCCGCAGCTCGACCCCCTTTTTCATAAGGTCTTTCACGTCGACTACGAGCTTGCCGAGTTTTTCTTCCTTCTCGGCATCCTTTTTGGCGTACCCCGCGAGGAAGTTCCTTAGTAGGAGCACGTCGGTCCCGATCTGCATGAAAAAGTCAACTATCAGTAAACATTAGCCGAATCTTCAAACCAGAAGGTTTTGGGTTCGGACTTACCGTGAAGAGCTGCGGGAGGATCCCGAGCAAGGCATCGGCGTAGTCCCGGCCGCCCCTCAGCCGACGGTCCCAGGGGGTGCATGCGTACTCCATCAGCTTCTCCGCGAGCCCGTGGTCGCGGGTCACCGAGCACCGGGCCATGAGGAGTGGCGGTGGAACAGCCAGGTTGGCGGCAGGAATGACCGGTGCCCCGGGTGGTGCCGCAATCGTCGGGGCGACTGGAGTTGTAGGCGGCGCCGTCGGAGCTGCGGCGGTGATGGGCCCCGCTCAGGAGGGCACCGCTGCCGTTGGGCCTCCCTCTTCTGCGGCCCCATCAGGACGGGCGGCAGGAGCGTCGGTGGCCCGAGCCCGAGGTAGCCTGGGCACGATGGCTACTGGGCCGGAGACTGGCATCGGTACCACCTCTCGACTCACCTCAGTGCGAGCCCTCTTCGCCGCCGACTCATCAACCTCAGCAATGTCTCTCTGAGCCGCACCCTCGAGGAGGTTTTCCACCGAGAACTTCATGCCTGCAAAGAAAAGGAGGTCGGTCAGCCCAGTCAAAGAAAGAAGGGGAGAGAGGGGGGAAGTGCAGATTAAAAGAAAAAAAAAAAGGGGGGTCGAGCCTCACCCGGCTCTCGGATGGGGCTGATCCCCGCCTCGAACAAGTTCTGCTCCGAGAGCAGAACATCGAGCACGGGGACCGCATCGCTCAGCAATTGGGAGTAAGCCTCTTGGTCCGCCGGCTCAATCTGAGAGTTCCGGTTCGGGGACCGATCCGGCTCGCTCCAAGCCCAGTCGACATCCTCGACCGAGGCAAAGAAGAACCGGTTCTTCCAACCCTTGATGGAGGAAGGGAGGTCGAACTGGAGACACCTAGGCCGGGGTGAGATGTACCACCAGCCGTCATCAGTGGAGCACCGCTTCAGGGTAAACAGAGCCCTGAAGAGGGAGAAACGGGCAACAAACCCGTGAAAGTGACAGAAGACAATGAAAGAGAAAATGACCCGGATGGCATTGGGAGCCAACTGGGCCGGGACTAGACGGAAATGGCTGAGGAAGGAAAGGAAGAAAGGGTGTAGAGGAAACCGGAGGCCCGTGAGGAGGAAGTCCTCGTAGAAGGCTATGCGGCCGGGGCCACTCGAGGTGACGCGATCCCCAGGCCATGGAAGGGAAAGGAGGACAGACCCCGAGATGCCATAGACCTCCTGGAGCAGGGAAAGGTCGCCTTCGGTCATCGTGGAAACGTGACCGGAGGGACCGACAGAAGGGCCGGAGGAGGAAGAGAAGAAATAGGAAGGGCAGACACGACGGGAGGAGACCTGACACCCCTGGGGATGCCTATGGTGATACCCCCAGGCTGGAGTCGCCTGCGGGTCTCCTCCAGAATCACTTCCTCCTCCGAGGAGGAAGACGATGGAGTCCTCGGCCGGGATGGACCGGCCTCGTCCAGGTTAGAGAAACATGGTGGCGGCACGCCATGGCAAAGAAAATGGTGAGGAAAGGACACTAGAGGAAAGGGGTGGAGCGAAGAAGGGAACGGAAGCACTCACCAAAATGCATTGTGCAACGCGGGGGAGCGGGAGATAGCCTGCAGCAAACCGCCGACGGAGAAAGGGAAAGGGCCTCATTCTGGAAAGCCCCCTCCTTTTCAAACTCAATCGATAGTAGCCGTACCCATCATTCCGCTCCGGGCCATCGGATGATTGCCGCGTGGATGCACGCCTGACACCGATGCCTCGTTATCAGGAAAATGGCCTCTGTTTCGAAGCGATGCATTAATTGTGGATGAATAGGCGACACGCAGCGACCTCCTAAAGGGCTTTGGGTGCACCAAGGAACGGCGACGAGGATCGTGGCAATTTTGATGCAAGATCTTCGCCTCCCCACGTCATCTCCGCATTTAATCCCCAAGTCCCGTTCCACAATGCCCTAATGGAACGATGGGTTGGGGGGCAACTGTTACGGCCATAACGATGACGTGGCATGTCTCAGATTTCGTTGGGCATGATTCAAGCCACGTGGAGGTTTTTTGGCCAAGTCAGTTGCGGCTCCGCTCCAGCCGAAGTCGAGTTCAGCCCGGGCCCTCCTGCCGCTCCGCCAGGTGTCCACCCAGGAGGGGTCCACCTCGGCCGAAGCCGGTGGCTCCCCCGCTCCCTCGCCAGGTGTCACCCTGAGACGGTCCCACCTCGGCCAAGGTCGAGCCAGGTCCCTTCGCTCCTTCGCCAGGTGGCGCCCGAAGACGGGACCACCTCGGCCGAAGTCGAGCGACCTCCTGCCGCTCCGCCAGGTGTCCACCCAGGAGGGGTCCATCTCAATCGAAGCCGGTGGCTCCCCCGCTCCCTCGCCAGGTGGCACCCTGAGACGGTCCCACCTCGACCGAGATTGAGCCGGGTCCCTTCGCTCCTTCGCCAGGTGGCGCCCGGAGACGGGACCACCTCGGTCGAAGTCGAGCGACCTCCTGCCGCTCCGCCAGGTGTCCACCCAGGAGGGGTCCAACTCGGTCGAAGCCGGCGGCTCCTCCGCTCCCTTGCCAGGTGGCACCCTGAGATGGTACCACCTCGGTCGAGGTCGAGCCGGGTCCCTTCGCTCCTTCGCCAGGTGGCGCTCGGAGACGGGACCACCTCGGTCGAAGTCGAGCGACCTCCTGCCGCTCCGCCAGGTGTCCACCCAGGAGGGGTCCACCTCGGTAGAAGCCGGCGGCTCCCCAGCTCCCTCGCCAGGTGGCACCCTGAGACGGTCCCACCTCGGCCGAGGTCGAGCCGGGTCCCTTCGCTCCTTCGCCAGGTGGCGCCCGGAGACGGGACCACCTCGGCCAAAGTCGAGCGACCTCCTGCCGCTCCACCAGGTGTCCACCCAGGAGGGGTCCACCTCGACCGAAGCCGGTGGCTCCCCCGCTCCCTTGCAAGGTGGCACCCTGAGACGGTCCCACCTTGGCCGAGGTCGAGCCGGGTCCCTTCGCTCCTTCGACAGGTGAAGCCCGGAGACGGGACCACCTCGGTCGAAGTCGAGCGACCTCTTGCCGCTCCGCCAGGTGTCCACCCAGGAGGGGTCTACCTCGGCCGAAGCCGGCGGCTCCCCTGCTCCCTCGCCAGGTGGCACCCTGAGACGGTCCCACCTCGGCCGAGGTTGAGCCGGGTCCCTTCGCTCCTTCGCCAGGTGGTGCCCGGAGACGGGACCACCTCGGCCAAAGTCGAGCGACCTCCTGCCACTCCGCCAGGTGTCCACCCAGGAGGGGTCCACCTCAGTCGAAGCCGGCGGCTCCCCCTCACCCTCGCCAGGTGGCACCCTGAGACGGTCCCACCTCGGCCGAGGTCGAGCCGGGTCCCTTCACTCCTTCGCCAGGTGGCGCCCGGAGACAGGACCATCTCGGCCGAAGTCGAGCGACCTCCTGCCGCTCCGCCAGGTGTCCACCCAGGAGGGGTCCACCTCAGCCGAAGCCGGCGGCTCTCCCTCATCCTCGCCAGGTGGCATCCTGAGACGGTCCCACCTCGACCGAGGTCGAGCTGGGTCCCTTCGCTCCTTCGCCAGGTGGTGCCCGGAGATGGGACCACCTCGGCTGAAGTCGAGAGACCTCCTGCCGCTCCGCCAGGTGTCCACCCAGGAAGGGTCCACCTCGGCCAACGCGGACCGGCCGTTGCAGAGAAGGTCTCAAGGAATGGAAGCACGAGCTCCGAGGTTGCCCCTCGAGCCGTGCGCGCCGCACTCCGAGAAAGGCACCCCGTATGATCAGCGGCGGCACGCGAAACATCACTTACGTCGGCCCGACATGTTCCGCAGTCGAGAGACGAGGCCCTGACAAAACAGGACCTGATAACGGACAGCATCAGCGCCTGGGAAGGAGAGCGCTCATGCTCGACCCAAGGTCTGGTCGGCGGCCTGACTAGCGCCCCCCTCCCCTACTCTTTCCCCGCTAAGTTCGGTAAACGAGGCCGAAAAGCCGCCCGGCTCTCTAATCCAGAAGGGGAAAGAGAAAGGGGCGGAGGGGAGGAGATGAAAGCGACAAAGAAGCCTCCCAGGAGCAAAAAACGAGGGGACAACAGGAAGAGATAAAAGGAAGGAGAGAATAGACGACAAGGTAGGTGAGAAAACAAAAAATGAAGGCTGGAGACTCCGCTCCAAGAGCGAGATCCAAGGTCCCGAGATGGGGCCCCTTAGCGTGAGCTCGGCAAAGGAACCCAGCCGGGTTTCTGGTCTCTCTGGCACCTTTCTTGCTAGCACGTTCTCTGAGTCTGGGGCTCTTTCGGGGGCATGTCCCAGAGAATCTGTTCCCTCTCACCATCTACTAACTTGACCGTCGGAGCTCCCTCGCCGGAATCCCCGGCCAGGGTTTCTGACTTTGCCTTGCAGGTTTGATCCAGCCAGGACCCCAGGGGCGAGATGGTCTAGTCGGATCGGCGGCTCCGAAGCCACAGGCGCAGCGGCGGGATCGGCAACAGTATAGAACTTAATTTTTCTGCACCTAGGACACCTTAGCAAAATGAGATAGTAGAAAGGAAAAATTGTACTTTAGAAGAAATGGCACGTACTATGCTTTATGAAAATAATTTATCAAGATATTTTTGGGCAAACGCTATTAATACTGCCTGCTATCTTTTAAATTGAGTTTTAAACCAACCTATTTTAAAGAAAACTCCTTATGTACTTTGGAATCAAAGAAAACCAACTTTGAAGTATTTTTGAGTTTTTGGTTGTCAATGTTTTATTTTGAATAATGATAAAGACAATCTTGAAAAATTTGATGCCAAGTCTGATGAAGGTATCTTTCTAGGATACTCTATATCAAGCAGGGCATACAGAGTTTTTAACAAATGAACCCTAGTTGTAGAGGAATCAGTACATGTGGTTTTTGAAGAGTCTACTAACAAATCCTCCAGAAAAGAGGATACTTCTGATGCATGTACAGGTACTGATAAGCTACAAAAGTTGACATTGGATGATCAACCCTCTTGACAAAATGAAGAAAATCAAGACAAAGATGACAAAGGTGAAGCCATACAATCCACCCCAAAGCACCAACATTTACCTAAGGAGTGGAGGTATGCTCATGGACATCCTAAGGAATTAATCTTAGGTGATCCATCAAAGGGAGTAAGAACTCGAGCTTCAATTAAAAATGAATGTGATTACATTGCTTTTGTTTCTCAAGTAGAGCCTAAATGTTTTGAAGATGCTGAAAAAGACCCTAACTGGATAAATGCTATGTAAGATGAACTAATTTAGTTTGATAGAAATAATGTTTGGATATTAATAGAAAGACCATCTAATATTTCTATTATTGGCACTAAATGGGTATTTAGAAATAAGTTAGATGAAAATGGAATTGTTATTAGAAATAAAGCAAGGCTAGTTGCCAAAGGCTACAATCACGAGAAATGAATTGATTTTGATGAAACTTTTGCTCATGTTGCTAGACTTGAGGCAATTAGACTATTATTAGCATTTACTTATTTTATGAACTTCAAACCCTTTTAAATGGATGTTAAAAGTGCTTTTCTAAATGGTTTTATAGTAGAAGAAGTTTTTGTTGAACAACCACCTGGTTTTGAAAATCATGCACATCCTGGTTATGTTTTCAAATTGCATAAAGTACTTTATGGTTTAAAGCAAGTATCCCGAGCATGGTATGAAAGACTCAGCAAATTTCTGATTAAAAATATATTTTCTAGAGGCTATGTTGATAAAACTTTATTTATAAAGAAGAAAGATGATGACTTATTAGTAGTGTAAATCTATGTTAATGATATTATTTTCGGTGCTACTAATGAAATTCTTTGTCAATAGTTTGCTAAGCTAATGCAGGATGAGTTCGAGATGAGCATGATGGAAAAACTTAATTTCTTTCTCGGACTCCAAATCAAGCAAACCAAAGAGGGAATCTTCTTCAACCAAGCTAAGTACACAAGAGAGATCATAAATATGTTTGGGATGGAGACTACTAAGTCAATAGGTACACATGTGAGCCCCTCTTATAAACTTGATAAGGATAAGCATGGTAAATCTGTTGATCAAAAATTATATAGAGGTATGATTGGCTCTTTATTGTATTTGACTGCTAGTAGACCAGATATAATGTTCAATGTATGAATGTGTGCTAGATATGAGTCTGATCCTAAGGAATCACATTTGTTGGCTGTTAAGCGCATTATTAGATATATATCTGGTACAATTGATATTGGCTTATGATATTCTAGAGACTCATCTGCTGATTTAATTAGATATTTTGATGCTGATTTTGCTGGATGTAAATTAGATAGAAAAAGTACTAGTAAAACTTGCCAATTTCTTGGAGTTAACTTAATCTCCTAGTTTAGCAAGAAACAAACTTCAGTTGCACTATCCACAACCGAGGCTGAGTATACTGCAGTGGAAAGTTGTGCTCAAATCTTGTGGATTAAGCAACAACTTGAAGATTTTGGAATCAAATTAACTTGCACACCCATAAAATGTGATAATACTAGTGCTATTTGTTTAACTGAGAATTCTATTCAGCACTCTAGAAGTAAACATATTGAAATTAGACATCATTTTATTAGAGATCATGTTAAAAATAATGATGTTGCACTTGAATTCATTTGTACTGAATTGCAATTAGTTGATATTTTAACTAAGCCTCTCCAAGAATATCGGTTCAGTATGATTAGAAGAGAACTTGGGGTCATTAATCCTTTTGATTGAAATCCTTATATTCTCTAACCCATAAAAGATCAAATTTGACATCAATTCTCTTGAATTTCATTGCATTCCTACTGTTTTCGCTTTATACTTCATTTTCTTTTTTTTCAGTTTTAAGTCGATGTGTCAACACCTGTATGTGTCGACACATAGCACTATGTTGTGAGTCAACACATGAATGGCTGCAGACCAAAGATAAAGGCCGAATCGAAGTATTCTTTTTCCCTATTTCTTCCCAACTTGAGCCGACACTTGCCCTAGCTCTATTCCATCCACTTTTTCCCTCCAAATCTCAGCTTAAACCCTCTCTAATTCCTGTTTTGGATGGATTTTGGTTCGGATTTTACCACGTTCCCTCTCTCGTTTTAATTTTGGACCATGAAAAACCCTAGTTTCTTCTTCCATCTTGTTCAATCCATTTATCAATGGAATGGGACCTAGGAAACAAGTTGTTCATCACTCTCGGCCATCCAACTATGAAGAAGAGAGAAGGACTAAAGCCAGACATGAAGTCGAAGCTCCAGATCCACCTGTTCAGCCACTTTTCACTGCTTCCAGTTGCATGAGTTCGAAGACAGTTATCGGAGGATGTCGTGTGGACTTTGGATTTGTCGATCAGCAGCACTTTCAGATTGGTCAGTGGATTAGAGATGCTGGTTTGACTTCTTTCTGCTCATTGAGTGAGAGATTCTACCCGGGCCTGATATGAGAGTTCTACGAATCCTTAGTCCATGGCAGTGATGGATGGATCGCACAGGTTCATGGCAGAGATATCCCGGTGTCTGCAGAGGTTCTGAGTAGAGTATGGGATATTCCTATGACTGGATCTGTAGTTGACAGCCTGGTGGATAGATTTAGTGGACTCTAGTGCATTTTTGAGTCAAACATTCTACCTGAGAGAGCCACTATTCTAGCATCCCGTCTTTCTGCTGAGATGAGACTACTACATCATATTGTTGCCCGGATTCTTCTACCGAAGACTGGATATTTCGATTACATCACAGAGGGAGAGTTGCTTGTGATGGTCTCATTAGTTCAGCATACACCCGTCTGCCTTCCAGTACTCATGATACATCAGATGATAGAGGCATCGACCAGTCAAAGACTTTGCTTGCCCTACGGGATGGGGTTGACACTGCTCTTTAGAGCATATGGAGTGACATTCGATGATGAGCCTTTCCAGATGCTTTTACATACTGATGTCTATGACATCAAGTCACTACACCGGATAGGATATCAGTTATTCAGAGGCTAGTGGAGACATAGAGTATCAGGACAGGCCGATGATAGAGATGAGGACACTGCAGAGGAGGAGCGCATAGATTCAGACGAGGCAGGACCTTTAGAGGCACATCTACCAAAGATTCAGCCTAAGCCAGCAGCACAGCCAGAGTCTGCTCCTCAGTCTGAGCCAGCAACCCAACCTCAGCCAGCTCAGTCAGATGCTTCTGGAGATTCAGAGAGTCTTATGGATAGAGTTAGTCGCATAGAGATAGGTATTATGATTGTTAGACAGCGACTTGACAGCTTCATCATGGAGACTAGAGAGAGCCACAGAGGATTGAGAGATGGCATCTTCGTTATTTTATCTACACTATCTAGACCCTCTTCTAGGAGTATTCTCGACTCATCTACTCCAGCTCCACTTGCACCAGGACCAGAGATTGACACTGATGGTGATACTAACTCTGACAGTTTTGACTTTCCAAACTTGATGACAGAGCGACAGAGACGACATTAGACTTACCTAGAAGTCCCATTCGAGATCCTTCGAGTTCATCCTTTCAGACTCCTATTCTACTCTCACCACATTCTAGATATGTTGATCATACTGCTATACCTATCCTTTCACCTATCATTGATAATCCTATTATTGACTCACCTATTAGTGATATACCTATTGTTTCTTCAGCTGATATGCCTATCGTTGATACTCCTATCGTTTCTTTAGCTGATACACCAATTTTTGATACACCCATAGTTGATACACCATCCTTGCATACATCCTCTATCATTCGAGATCTAGGTTTCTACACACCTGGTTTTCACTATCTTGATTCAGGTCCTTCATTTGATTGTACACTACATCCGATAGTTGTAGAGACTGTCGATCTGATATGTTCTGTTCCTGTTGATGACATAGCCTCCACCTCTTTTGCTTCAGCTAGAGACAGGACCTATGTTCGATGTAGAGGTCATGGTCATCGTACTCCTAGATCGACCAGGACTCGTCTTCATGATCTTAGACGATGTGGCCCCGATCTCGTGCTTTCATTAATACTGGACCAACCAAGATTGGATCTTCAAAGGACGAGGATGTTGATTATGATAGATTTTATAGTTTATATTTCTGCACTTTTTTGTATACTATGATGTTCCCTTTATGTATCAAACCCTTTTTAAGTGAATGAAATATTATGTTTCATCTTATGACTTTGAGTGTATGAAATGAATTAATTACTCTCAGTAATTCATTGTCTTCTTTTATGATTAAGTAATATTATGTTTCATTTATATTCAAACTTATTAACTTCTTCCTTCCTTTTTAATGATAACAAAAAGAGAGAGAATTCAGTATAAGTATAAATGAAAATATGCATGATTTGCATAATGAAAGAACCTTATTTTGAAAATCTAAAATTTTTGGACATTTCTGTGCGAAAGAAATTTATTTTGAAAATCTGAAAATTTTTTTGGACATTTCTGTGCATTGAGTGAGGGGGAGTAATACATCCTTTGTATTAAAAATCTGTTTTGAATTAGATTTCATGCCCAATCTCTAGTTTAGATATTCATTTTTGTTTATGAATCATCTCTTCAGGGGGAGTATTGTTTACTGCTCAAATTGTCTCTCCTGAGCATATTTTCTTGTAGAGTATCACGATACATGAATTTATCTCTTATATATTTTAAGCTCTGATACTCTTAGCCATTATAATACTCTTGCTCTGATACATCTTTTTTCAATATTTCAACACCTATTGCAATTATCTCTTCGCACCTTGAAAAGTTCTTTAGAAAGCTTTTTATGCAATTTATACTTAAAGGTTTTGTCATCATCAAAAAAGGGAAGATTATTGACTCTGTTATTGATTTTGATGATAAGCAAAATTCTTAAGTATAAGTTGAGTACTAATAATTTCTTTGAAATGTATTTTTATAGAAAAAGGTGCTCATCAACTTGACAAAATTATTTGATTGAAGAAGTCCTAAATTTTGATGAAAGATCTGCTTCAAGAGAACTTTGATAATTGAAGATTGCTTGAAAGGACACATGAGTTCAACACAAACTTGTTTCAGTAGAAGTTCAGGTGTCTATGTAAAAATCTCAATGAAGTGTCGATTTAAAGTGTCGACACATGACTCAAGTATCGACACAGGACTGAGGAAGTGTCAACTCAAGCCGGTATGCAAGTAGAGTTTTAGTGGCACGGCCGAAGTGTCAACACATGAACATCTGGTATCGACTCAAAGTGTCAACACATGGATTAGCTCATCGCCTGAGATTTTTAGATTACAGAACTTACTGAAGTTGAAGACTTGCCTGAAGTGTCGACACATGGATGCTAAGTGTCAACTCAAAGTGTTGACTCACCTGAGGAAGTGTTGATACATCTAGGAGTTCCAGAAAGCTATATTGAAGATATTTGAACTAGGTGTTGACTCATGGAGTGTAAGTGTCGACCCTATATGTCGACTCATAGCCTGAAGTGTCGACACTTGGAGTTCTGGGAGCAGTAACTGCTAGTTTTTCAAAAGCAGAACTCACTCCCCTTGGGTCCCAACGGCTAGTTTTTCGTGTCTAACGGCTCGAAACCGAGTTTGAGGCCTTAGGAAGGTATTTATATGATTCAAATCAAATCAAAATATAAGAGAATGAAAAAGGAATAACCAAGATAGAAGAAAAGAAGAGCATTCACTCCTATTCATTGAGTTCAACAAACTTCAAGCAAAAGCAAGTCTCCAAGTATTCAAGAAACTTCAAGAGTATTCAAGATCTACCTTCTTGAGCATTAAAAGAGGCTTTATCAAGTTGGAGACAGCACTACAATAAAGCTTCAAAGAGATACCCACTTTTTATTAGAAAGCTTTATTTGTTACTTTACTTTAAACTTATATTTGTTATAAAGGTTTTTGGTTAGCCTATTGAAAAACCAAGGAGGTTATTAGTGAGCCTTTGAAAACTATTTAGGTTCTTGGTTAGCCCGCATAATCAAGGGAGGTTGGTGATGAGCCTTAAAACTATTTAGGTTATTGGTTAGCTTGTAAAACCAAGTGAGGTTTTGACTTGTGAGCCTTGTGAAAATAAGTCAGGTTTTGATTAGTGAGCCTGAAAACTAATCGACTATAATCGGTTGAGATTATAGTGAATTCTCAAGTGAGTCTTGGGGAGTGGATGTAGGTGCAATGGATAGCACCAAACCACTATACTTCTTTTGTGTTTGTGATTACTTGTCTCTTCAATCCTCTCTTCAATTTGCTCTTATCTTTGTCACTTTATATTTTCGCTGTATACTTATTAAAGAGCACTTCACTTGCATTCATAGTACCTAGTTTATTCATTGGATTGGTTTACATTCCTGCATTCAAATAATTTTTAGAGACCCAATTCACCCTCCCTCGTGGATTGCTTATTGGGCAACATCTATTCAGTTGACGAGATACTCTACTGGATCTCCTTAATGGAGCCTCAATAATGGACTCTGTGTTTGATCTAATCAAAGTCGATTCTATAATTTTGTTTATATATATCAATTCCTTTACCTATCGAACTTCATCAAGTTCAACCTTAGCAACTTTAATTCCTTTAGCGAGAAATTTCTTTTCTAAAAAGGTAGTCCTAAGACTGATGAACAACTTTTATTCTTCAAAAAGGTAGAAGTAATACCTCTTATTTCTTTTAGATATCCAACAAATAGATATTTATCTGACCTGGGTAAAAGCTTATCTATCTTTAAATGTTTGACATAAGCTGAGTAGCCCTAGATCCTAAGGTATAAGAGTACCAACTTATGCCCTATCAATATCTCATATGGTATTTTATCAATAAATTTACTTGGAACCTTATTAAACAAGTAACAAGTAGACTCGAGAACACATCCCCAAAAGAAGATTGGTAGACTAGCAAAGCCCATCATGGATAGATCCATGTCTAATAGTATTCGATTTTTCCTTTCTAACACTCCATTAAGCTAAGGTATCCTAGAAGATGTCCATTGAGAAAGAATGCCATTCTCTTCTAGATAAGTCAAAAACTCACTAGTAAGGTATTCTTCTCCTCGATCTGATAGAAGAGTTTTAATACTCTTTCTAGTTTATTTATTTACCTTATTATTATATCATTTGAATATTTCAAATAACTCAAACTTATGCCTCATTAGATAGATATAACTGAACCTGAATAGGTTGTCTATAAATGTAATGAAATAGTAATACCCTCCTCTGGCACTTGTGTTTATTGATCTGCATACATCAATATATATCAAACTTAAAACATCACTAGCTTATACACCTTTTCTAGTATAAGGTGACTTGGTCATCTTTCCAAGAAGGTAGGATTCATAGGTAGGCAATGATTCACAATCATTAACATCGAAAATACCTTCTTTTATCAACCTGTTTATCTTGTTCTTATTAATATGGCCTAGTCTACAGTATCAAAGCTAGGCATATTGACATTATCTAATCTAGGATATTTGTTTGAAGTGTACATTACATTAACAGGTTGTGCTAGTATATATATGTCATTTCTTAATTATCCATACATCAAAGTAACACCATTCATAATAAAATTACAAATGTCATTCATTGATAGTTCATAACTATTCATGGCTAAATGGCCTATAGATATGACATTTAACATGAATTTTGAACAAAAGTGACAATCACTTAGAATGACAACTTAAGAATTGAAAATAAGCTTGATGACTTCCAAAGCTAAGACTAGAACTTGACTTCCATCTCCCGCATTCAGGAATCCCTCATCATTCTCAAATCTTCTACTTACTTGAAGTCCTTGCAACGAATTGCAAATATTAATTGGACTTCCAATATCCAATACTAAGGTAGTAGTATCATAGGTAGAGAAATTACAAGAAATTATTATATAATTACCTTGTCCAGCAATCCCTTATTGCTTTCTCTTCTTTAGCCTGTTGAGGTTAAGAGAAGCAATATAAAGAGGAAAATTTCTCTTCCAATAACCCTACTTCTCATAATAGAAGCACTCTATGTAACTCTTGTCAAACTTGAACATTTTGGTCTGAGATGTCCTAGCACTTTGCACATTCTTATTTTTATTTTTCTTCTTTCCTTTCTTAAAGGGACAATGTCCTGCCTAAGACCCACCTACTACATTCACTATCTCCTTGTAAAGCTGGTGATCATTATCATAAGTTTGCAGCAATCATGGCAAACCATGGTAATTCATTATAGGCTTTGTCATTCTATAATGACTAAAAAAGTTAAGATAGGACTTGGGTAGAGAATTCAGTATCATATCTTTCCCTAGCTGCTCATGCAAGGGAAAGTCGAGTTTACTCAGGCACTCGATATGCTCGATCATGTACAATATATGATTAGTGACCAATACCCCTTCACACATCCAAGCATTAAACATAGCATAATTGGTCTTATGTCATTCAATGTTATCTGGTGTACCAAAGGATTCCTTCAACACTTAATGCATTTCCTCTGGCTGAGAATCTTTAAACTTGCAACTGAACATATCATTCATTGCCACTCTTATGATGCAATTCATAGTGGTGTGGTTGCTAAACCACTTCTGATAAGTATTGTGAACCACACTACGAGCATTGAGAGCATGCTCCTTAGGTACCGGTGCTGGATCCATTATCGCATATAAGATCCGTTCATGCTCCAAGACAATCTTGAATTTTTGATACTAGCTATCGAGATTGGGACCTATTAACCTGTCATTGTCCAACAATGATAAAAGTGACAAGGTAGTAGCCATTAACTGAAAAAATATATAAGGCTAATTAGTATATGAATTATTAAGTCCTAAAGACTTGGACTTTAGCCTAAGATCATCCTACTATTTTACATAAATTGGTAGCCTCTACCTCTAATCCAAGGAATTACATTAATTTCTTAATAGGTACTAGAATCCATATAGACTACACACGAGCCCAAGTGTGGCTCGACCCATTCATGTGCATCTATAGGTAAGTTCATAACCAATTATTTTACCAAATAACTTCTAGTAATCATTTTGCCCTAGGTAGCTCTTTAGCAAGCATGTGGTGCCTCCACTGAAAGTCCTGGTTAGGTCTAACCATTAACATGATAGGATTCAGTGCTTCTAACCAATGAATGGTCAAGCCCAAGTATGGCTCAGCCCACCTGACCACCGTTTAAAAAGTCACAGCTGAATCATCATATTATGAATGATATTTTCAATAGTCAAATAGGCACCAAGCTTTTAGTCCTTTAATGATAATCTAAACTATTGGATCCATTACCATCTACTTAATGGGAGGCTATGACTCAGTTATCCCCATAACTTCATCATTTTTAGAACTTAATAATTTAGAGAATTTAGATATTTATGACAGAAGAAAAAAGAGAAGATATGAACCAGTAAGTCACAAATCCTCCCACTGACTTCACAAATCACTAAAAAAAGGATTCAGGACTAGCTGGTCTAAGGGCACCTAAATCAATCATATTGATTTACCTTAATGGTATTGGTCAACTCGAATCACTAAGCAACCTAATCAAAATTTGGTTGACTACTTTGGCCATGTAAGTGGAGATCAATGAGAGGGTCCTTGTTTCTTTCCTTAGACACCAACTAATTGGCTAGGAAGAAGAACTATCCTAATTAAAAATCCCTCTCAGCCACTTACCATAAACATCAATTGGCACACTAGTTATGACTTGGTAGCCTAATGACTCAAGCTCACCTACTGAGCCATGATCAAGTCCATTTAGAAATATGGACTTGATCAAGCTAAACTATTAAGATTGATCTATAAAGAAGAATATCTACTACAATATTTGATTATATTTTAATTTCTCTATTTAGTCCATATTCTTCTAATCCTAGGTCTATCACAGTCAAAAGACCTAACTCAAACTAACCCATAACTACAAGGTTTATAAAATAGCTTAAGATCTTTCATTCTCAAATCTAGATCTTTTAACCATCAAATTTTAATTCTCAATTAAGTCCATGATCATTTAAACTTTGAAACTATTTTAAATTCAACTTGTAAAACCATTTTGCAAAAGACTATAATTTTAATTTTTTGTCCAATAGATAGAGT
Organism: Areca catechu; assembly: GCA_021397845.1. NCBI lineage: Eukaryota > Viridiplantae > Streptophyta > Magnoliopsida > Arecales > Arecaceae > Areca > Areca catechu. The sequence goes on along the minus strand of CM038051.1, from coordinate 173,358,611 downwards.
CAACTCACCTTAGTCAAGTGTTAACTTATCCAAGAGTCGAGTCACCAACTATCGACTCAACACTTTTTACATTGACTCAAAGAGAAAATAGAGACCTATTATTCTCAGTCTACACTCTTGAGTTTACACCCGTAGGAGCAAGTGTCAACCCACTAGGGTCAAGTATCGACTCATCCAGGACATGAGTTAATACTTGTAGGCTAACAGTAATAGGTGCATCTCATATCTGAACTTTATGCTAAACAATTTGACATAACAAATCATAAAACTTTCTTAGATCAAATATAAACATTCATTTATGATTTTAAATCTTAATTATAGAGATTAAAATAATTTTAATTTAAATCTTTTGTGGTTCTTCTTCATGGGTTATAATACAAGTGGCACCCCTACATGCCATAAGAAATCCCATCAAATAGGAAGAGATGGCTTTTAGACCCTACTTTTCTCTTATGACCAGATAGCCTGGGGATTCCTCCCAATCCAAGTACTAAATAAAAATAGAATCAAATTGTTTTTCAAATTTATACACATGTATTATCATGCCTAATGAACCTAGGGCTTTGATACAAATTGAAGGGAATGGTAAGTTGTTTCATGCATACATTTCAAAAACATTTTGAAATGCAAGTAGCGAAAGACTAAAGATTAATCAAATTAATCTAAACTTGTATAAGATCATATCTTAAAACAACCTATGCTAGGATCTATGACATGATAATGAAGTATATAAAATCTGAAACAAAAATAGCAAACAGTAAGCATAGATCATATCTATGCAGAATAGATCATATCTATGTAATGAATCCAACATTGTAGATCACATCTATAGTGCCAATGAGTTCATAACCCATTACCTTTACACAGGTCAATGATCACCATAGCAATTAACCATGGTATACAAGCTCTACTAGCTACACATGCATATGACCTCTATTGGTGATCCACATAGAGCCCTGTTTTGACCAATCTCCTCGAAGTGCTAACTCCTCATTAAGATCTTGATGGCTTATTGAATCTTCTTCTTTAAACCACCAGGACACTCCAAGGGATGAAGAAGAACCTTAAGAGGAATGAGGTAGAAGAAACTAGAAACACCTTTCTGTTCTCACTTCCTAAAACCTAGTACAAGATCTAGGAATTGCCCACATCTAATAGAAGAATTTCTCTTTTAGAAAATTCCCACACTCCCCCACTCAATTGCTGGTTCGAAGACCTTCTTCTTCAGCAAGCATAGCCTTCCCACATGCCCACACTTATCCATTATAAGGAGGGATCCAAGAGGGGATGAGGGAGTTAGGGAGTTAAGATAGGATGGGGTGGTTTTGATCCAAAATCAAAAGTAACTCCCATTTGAATTAAAGTTCAAATTAAAACTATTTGAGTTCAATTTTAAATTAAAATCATAATTCAAATTTAAATTTAAATTCAAATTCAAATTCATGATGCATGCAGGTTGGGCAATTTGTGTGATCCAATCTAATAGGACTCGAGCTCAATCTCAAACCAAATCCCATTTTGTTATACATAAAGAGATGAGTGAACTTAATTAAATTAGGAACCCAATCTCATTTACTAAATCCTAATCTAATTAGGAATTGAGCCCAAGACCTAATCAAATTAGGAATCAAACTTCCTTAATGATTAGGTTATCTTATAACCTAATCAGGTCATCCTAATTTGAATCTAATTTAATAAACTTGATCTAGACCTCATTGCTCAATCAAAAAAGCTAATAAGAAATCCAATTGTCAATAAATCCTCCTATAATTCAATAACTTTTATTGAAAATCTGATGAGTCGACTCACAAAATACATTGAAGTATCAACTCATAGAAGTGTTGATTGAAAAATGAGTCAACTCAAGGATGATCATCAATCATATTTGTTGCCCAGCTAAAGCAACCCAAGAGGGGGGGTGAATTGGGTTTCTAAATTTTTTTACAAATATTAAAGACAAGTGCTAGTATGTTTACAAAGTATTTGTGTACTTAACAAGAGTATGCAACAAAAATAATTAAGTAAATGCAAGAAGAGAAAGATAAGCAATCACAAACACAAAAATTTATAGTGATTCGGTGCACTCCAAGCACTACGTCCACTCCCCAAGGTCCACTTGGGTATTTCACTATAATCCTTCCTTGATTATAGTAGATTATTTTTCTAGACTCACTAATCAAAACTCAATTTTCACAAGGCTAACCAAAAACCTAGTTCATTTTCAAACAAGGCTCACCAACAACCTAGTTGGTTTTCAAACAAGGCTCACCAACAATCTAGTTGGTTTTCAAACAAGGCTCACCAATAACCCAAGCACTAGTTTCAATCCACTTGAAACTAGGAACAACAAAACAATTCAAATACAAAAGAAGATACAATAAGATTTCTCAAAATAAAAGCAAATATCTCTTTGAAGCTCTTTGATTGTTGAGAAGCTTGTCTCCAAGTTATTAAAGCCTTAATCAATTCTTGAGAATTGGACTTGAATGCTCTTGAATGCTTGAAGGTTCAACTTTACTCAAAAGTAGTAGTTCTTCAATGAATATTTGAATGAATGCTCATAACTCTTAATGAATAATCTTCTTCCTTGTGTTTGATGGACTTTAAATATTTTTTCAAACCTTAAATGACCATTTATGACCATTGGAGAGGAGAAAGTAGACATTAGACACAAAAAGGAGCAATTCTGTACTTCAAGAAACTAGTCATTACTGTTCATTCAAACCTGTAGGTGTCGACACTTCAGGTTATGAGTCGACTCATGAGTTGACACTTGAGTCGATACTAGATCAAAAATATTTTCTAAAGCTCTTTAAAGTATTCTAGTGCATCGACACTTCTTCTGGTGAGTTGATACTTGAGTTGACACTTTATCTTCATGAGTCGATACTTGACAAAATCCCAAAATTAGCATGTTTTATATTATTTTTTGTCTCAGGCCTTGAGTCAACACTTAGCTGAGCATGAGTTGACACATTTTCTACATATCAGCTCAGACTTTTGTGAGTCGATATCTTAAGTGTCGACACTTGGTCTTCATGAGTCGACATTTGGCTGAAACTTTACTGAAACTTGTCCAAATTCAAAATTTGATTCCTTTAAAATCATTCTTATATGTCAAAGTTTATATAACTTAAAAATCCATTAACTTGAGTGACTTCTTCAACAAGATGACAAGCAATTTGAACTTTCAACACATTACAACTTTGACGAGTACCTTGTTATGATAAACATACTTTTAACACACAGTTAGTACTCAAATATATTTAAATATTTTGTTATTCATCAAAATCAAGCAGGAGTCAATAATATTAATGATTCACAATCAATGATTAGCCATTAGACCAGGCAGGAACCCTTATTGTGTATGGTCCCATAGATTCGAACACTAAGCCAGTAGCACAAGAACACTTCCTATACTAATCGAAGTGACCATCTAGCAATGGTTTCCAATATCTAAATAGATTGAACTGTTGTATAGCAACATTCTTGAACCTTTGTCATATGGTTACCATATAATTCATCCCTTTGATCCTCAATACTCAGGATAACTTCAATATTTAACTGCCAACTCTTAAACAGTATATCCACCTAGTATCTTAATCTTACAAATCATGTGACTCTTTACACTACAACAAAAATAGAAAAATGCCATCATTTTTTCTCGATGCTTCTCGCTAGCATACTAACCTCCCGACGCTTTTTCTAAGCATTAGCAAATGGTGGATTTTAACGACATTTTTAAGCATCGCTGGGTTTCTCTTCCATCTCCGATCCCTTCCCATTATCTGATCCCTTTCGATTGATCCCTAACCCTATTGATTTGGCCGAGGCACCTCCCTCTCCCTCCCTCCCTCCCTCCATTCTCGGGCGATTCCGGTGCTGCTTCCTTTCTCTCTTCTTCGTCACCTTCTTATGGAATCCATGGCAACCCCAGCTCGCTCCAAAGTCAGAGTCATCTCCAAGGGCCAAATCTTTGCCTCTTCCTAGGATTAGGTAATCCATCCGATACCCTATCTCTCCTCGATTTTCCTCTGCATATCATATCGCCTAAACCCCTCAAAACCCCAAATGTTTTAAAGACCTATCACTTGTTTGTGGAGAAAAAATAACTCCACCAATGGCGATCAGGTTGTTTCCTCGGTTGTCGTTTGCCTTCTTGTTTCGTTCAAAGACTATAATCTGGCTTCTTGAAACCAGTGGGTAACCACTTCACCCTTCAGTCTTGCTCCAAAAGTTTCAAATCTCAATCTTTATTAAGAATTCTTTGCTTTTTAATAATCTTTCCCTTGCCTATGAGCCATCGGGTTTCGTAGTTGTCTTTTCTTGATGCATTCGCAAATGTTGATTAGTTTCCCCTCGTGATGAAGTTAAGGTCAATAAGGGATACCAGTTGTCAGGAAATGTCTTGATTTCTTTCCATGGTAACTCCTATGTGCCTCCAGTTGATGGCACCTATTGGTTTTGAAAAAGTTAATTGATTTAGTTTTGAAAACTTGAGAATGGTTCCTGGTGGTAATACCTAGTTTCAACTGGGGAAGAGTGTCTAGAAAAGGAGCATATTTCTTGTTTTCAAGCTTAGATCTTTGTTTAAATAAACTACTGGTTTAGTGGGGTTGGGAAAGATCTAATACTGCTTCTTATTTGATGTTTATTTGTTGATTTCAAGGCTTCTTTATTTTTACCAAAAGAAGGTGAGCATATTTTTACAAAAAGAAAAAAAGAGGTGAGTAAAGTTGTTCATGTCATAGGACAGATGCTGATATTTTACCTTTATGGTTGTGCATGATTAAATGGTGACGGCTCACTAGTGGATTTTGTCGTTAACCAGTAGATCACAAAATGAGTATATATCAATTTCCAAGGATAATCTATCTCGATTGTTGGTAGTTTTTGTTGGTGGGTAATGAATATGAATAGCTACCTAATTGGAAAGATCGAGTCTAGAGTTACACTCTATGTTCTTAAGACAATTTCGTCCCACAACGGTGCTTACGATTTATGACGATTGTCTCCCAAGATATAACGGTCTTCTTCTGGTGAAAGCAGCACTACAAAGCACCAGAAATTCGAACCATGAATGCTTTTCTCTCTTTGTATGCACTATAGCTATACTCTGGTTTCAGAGTATGCAAATGCCTAAGAGGCTTACGATGCACTATAGCTATACTCTATTATTCAGAGTATGCAAATGCCTAAGAGAAGGAAAGAAAAAGGATTTATTGAACTGATGAAATGAATGAGGAATGGGGACCTATTTATAGCCTTAAGGTGCCTCTTAGAAGCAACCTTCTAATTTCATCAGAGGGAGTTTCCGATGTCTTTTCGGAATGAGATATACCTTTACTCGATCAATACATTTCCTCAATCATGATTGGATACCATGATACGCTGATTCGTGCCATGATCTTAAGATCACACAATCAGAGTGCTTCTTAATACGTTGTTTCACAATTCGATTGTACCCTTGATCGTTAGAAGAAATGTTGATCCATGAACGGATGCATGATTACGTCTTCGGATGCATGATCCATTATTTCGTGATTCTGAAATCCCATCATCCAAGTCGGCTCGAACCCCTCGAGTCGACTCGGCTAGACCATTCTATGGATCCGAGCCAGCTCGAACCACTCGAGTCAACTCGGCCAGACCGTGTATTACCGATTTATGGATCTGAGCCGACTCCCAATTATCCGAGTCGACTCGCCACCCTACAACTGCATAACCAAGCCGACTTACCTTCCTGTAACCCTGATGTGGTCCCAATCAATCTCGACCGTCTAATCTATTTGATCAGAAAAAACTTAAAGGATCCTCAAACTCCTCGCTATGATGCATACGTGCGAACTACAAAGTACATCTACAAAGTGCCCATTGCACCCTTGTCGCCCGTCGCACATGCGCGTGCACGTGCAGCATCACCCTCAAGCTCTCCACCTATGGTGAGCCTCAAAGCAAGAGCATGGAAAAAGGTTTTCTTATAAAGAGTCGTCTCTTTTTCCAATCTTTCTATGTGGGATTAAAAGTTTCCATTCCACAGGATAGTTTTCATCCCAAAAGATAGTTTCCCATCCCAAAGGATAGTTTAGGAATAAAAAATTTATATTCACTTTTTCTATCAATCCCCCACATGAATGGAATTTTGGACTAAAATCAAAGATCAGTAAAAGTGATCCCCCACAAACATAGATTTTTAAAATGCAAATGAATATGTGACACTTAAAGAGAGTAAATGGAATAAAGTTTTATCAGGATAGGTAGCTTGTGGCTTTGAACTTTACTTTGTGTTTTGTTATCGAGTTTACTTGCTAAAAGTAAATATGATGTCTTGAACTTTTAGCATTTGATATAAACCAAGACAATAACAATCACATAACTGCTTTCTGAGCATTCCTTTTAGTTCTCATGGTTATGTTCATTTTGGCCCTGAACAATTCCTGGTTTCATGAGTGCTTTAAGGAATTAAAGCCTTTAAAATTCTCATAGAATTGGCTCAGTTTACACTCACATAGGTGATTCTTATTAAGAGTATCCTGCTATACCCCACATGATTTCATGTCATAAGAATCATTAAAAGTTATGCTTATCCTAGTACCTTTAGCAGGCAGCACTGATTATCATAGGAATGAATAGGAATTTATATCCTTAGTGCTTCATTGAACTCTTCATAATTTAGTTGTCCCTTTTGAACTTAGATCTTGGGATTTCCAGTCAACTAGGTTGGGTATCCACTATGAAGATTAATTTGTTATAGGCTTTAAGCCCATTCCCTAGGATAAACAATTTACTTGATCTCTTGGTAAACCTTTTATCAATGGATCTGCAAGATTTTTCGTTGACTGAATGTAATCAATAGAGATTATTCCATTTTCAAGTAATTACTTAATGGTATTATGTCTACGACGTATATGTCTAGACTTACCATTATACATTTTATTCTGTGCTCTGTAAATAGCTGATTGATTATCATAATGGATACATATTGCAGACAGGTTTAGATTAACATGGAATATCCTCCAAAAAATTTCGAAGCCATTATGCTTCTTCTCCAGCTTTATCTAAAGCTATGAACTCTGATTCTATAGTGGACTAAGCTATATAAGTTTATTTTGAAGATTTCCATGACACTGCACCTCCTCCTAAGGTGAACACATATCACTAGTGGATTTAGTATCTTTTGAAGAAGATATCCAGTTAGCATTACTATATCCTTCTAGTACAGCTAGATATGTTGTATAATGTAATCCAGAATTTAGAATATATCGTAGATATCATAATATCCTTACTAGTTCTATCCAATGATTTGGACCTGGATTACTAGTAAATTTGCTTAACTTATTGACAGCATATGCTATATCAGGACGGGTGCAATTCATGACATACATTAAACTGGCAATTATACATGAATATTCTAATTGTGATATGGGTTGCCTAGTATGCTTAGCAAGATGTAGATTAATATCTACAGGTGTTCTAAGCATGCTGGTATCATACTCATTAAATTTATCTAATATTTTTTCAATATAGTGAGATTGAGATAATATTATTCCATCAGATGTTCTAGTGATTTTAATCCCTAGTATAATGTCTGCAATACCCATATCTTTCATATCAAAATGTTTGATCAACATTTTCTTTATTTGTTTAATCATATCCGTATCACTACCTATGATTAACAAATCATCCATGTATAAGTAGACTAACACATACCCTATAGGTACAGTTTTAGCATACATACATTTATCACATTCATTGATTTTGAATCCATTAGACAACATCACATTGTCAAAGTTTATATGCCATTGATTGGGTACTTGTTTTAATCCATATAAGGATTTCACAAGTCTGCACACCTTCTTTTCTTTGCCTGGAACCACAAACCCTTCAGGTTGTTCTATATGAATTTCTTCCTCTAATTTACCATTAAGAAAAGCTGTTTTTACATCCATTTGATGTAATTCAAGATTGTTAATGGCTGCAATAGCGATTAACATTCTTATGGATGTTATCTTTGTTACAAGTGAATAAGTATCAAAGAAGTCTAGACCTTCTTTTTGTTTAAAGCCTTTAGCTACTAATCTGACTTTATGCTTACCAATTGATCCATCAACCTTTAACTCTTTTTGAAAATCCATTTACACCCCAAAGGCTTCATACATGATGGTAAATCTACCAATTTCCAGGTATGATTATGCATGATGGACTCAATTTCGCTATTAATAGCTTCTTTTCAAAAGGGTACTTCTGGTGTAGACATTGCCTCTTTGAATGTCTGAGATACATTTTTATTATATACGTAACATAATCAGGACCAAAAGATTTTGTAACTTTAGGTCTTTTACTATGTTTAGGTTCATCTTCAAGATATTTTTTCTGATGACTACTACTTGCCATATTATCATAAGTTCTTTTATTTGAACTTGTACTAGATATCTCTTTATAAGTGAATATCTCTTCAAAAAATGATGCATTTCTTGATTCCATAATTGTATATTCCTATATATCAAATATATCTGATTTATATATAAGAAAGCGATATGCACTACTATTTTATGCATAACCAATGAAAATACAATCAATAGTTTTAGGTCATATTTTGACCTTTTTAGGATCTGGAATAACTACTTTAGCTAGACACCCCCACACTTTTAGATAATTATAAGAAGGCTTTTTCCCTTTCCATAACTCATATGGAGTGATGTCCTTCATTTTAAAAGGTATCTTGTTAAGAATATGATTAGCCGAGAGAATTGCTTCTTCCCATAAATTCTATGGTATACCAGAAATTATCAACATGACATTCATCATTTTTTTCAATGTTCGATTTTTGTGTTCAGCAATTCCATTAGATTGAGATGAATAAGGAGCTGTAGTTTGATGAATAATGCCATGTATTGATAAAAGTCATTAAACGGTGTATCGTATTCACCACCTCTATCACTCCTTATAGCCTTGATCTTTTTACCAAGCTAATTTTCAACCTCACTTTTATAACATTTAAATATATTTAAAGCCTCATCTTTAGACTTTAGAAGATATATATAACAGTATCTAGTTGAATCATTAATAAATGTTATAAAATACTTTTTACCTCCTCTATATTATACTGACTTTAAGTCACATAGATCATTGTGGATCAAATCTAAAGGTTCAGTATTCCTTTCTACTGAGTGGAATGGTGTATTGGCTAGCTTAGCTTCAACACATATCTCACATTTGTAATGTGGATCGATTTCATGATTAGGTAACAATTCTAAGTTCATTAATTTATGTTGCCCAGATATGGTGCCCAAGAGGGGGGGTGAATTGGGTATTTAAAAAATTAAAGCAATATATGTGCTATCAAGTTTTAAGGTGAAGAGTGATAGTGCTCAAATAATTATGCAACGGAAGCAATGAAATAAATCAACAATTAAAGAGCAAAAGAAGAGCAATGCAAACACACAAGAAGTATAGTGGTTCGGTGCACCTAGCACCTACATCCACTCCCCAAGCTCCACTTGGGAATTTCCACTATAATCTTTAGATTACAGCCGACTTGTTTTACCAGGCTCACAAGTCAAAACCTTACACACTTGTTTTGGCTTCGGGCTTACAAGCAACCCTAGTTGGTTTTATCAATTGGCTCACCAACAAACCTCACACACTTGTTTTGGCTTCGGGCTTACAAGCAACCCTAGTTGGTTTTATCAATTGGCTCACCAACAAACCTCACACTAGTTTCAAATTCCCTTGAAACTAGCCTACCACAAATAGAATTTGAATACAATGAATAAAAACAATACAAACTCCTTTTTGAGCAATAAGAAATTCATTGAAGCTCTTGATGGAGACTCTTCAAGCCTTTTTCCTTGGAATCTTTGACCTCACTAAATGCCAAACTCTTGAAAGTTGGATTCCTCAAAGATGGAAAGCTTTTGGCTAAGGAATCTCTTGGATTTCTCACTCTTTTTGGCTTGGAATTGCTTGAAGGCTTTTTACTTTCACTCTAATCCTTTTCACCTTGTCTCCATGTCTTTTTTGAAATTTGGTGGAGGTTAAATACCCCATTCATACTGAAACAACTCCACAAGACCGTTAAAATCAAAAATATGGCCGTTTATGGCCGTTAGAAATCAAATCAGAAGTTCAGAAAAACTAGCCGTTATGCCATGAGTCGACCTCATGAGTCGACCTCTGGATCAAGTGTCGACCTCATGAGTCGACCTCTAGATCAAGTGTCGACCTCATGTGTCGACCTCCAGTTTATCTTAGGCAAAAATCCAGAAAACCATAGTTCTGCCCAGTTTGAATTCTCAAGCTATGAGTCGACCTCTGGTGTCGACCTCTGGACAGGTGTTGACCTCCAGTGTCGACCTCTGGACAGGTGTCGACCTCTGGTGTCGACCTCTGAAGCGTGCCACTGAAATTTTGCCATGTCGGCTTTGCTGAACCATCTTCAAATCCTTTCATATTAATTCCAAAGTCCATATATTTGATTTTCCATTAATTTAAAAACTTTTTCAACTGAAATACAAGCATTTCTTCATTCAACATGGTTGAGTACTAAGATCTAAGAAATACACTTAAAACATAATTAGTACTCATATATACTTAAACATTTTATCAATCATCAAAATCAAGACTAGAGTCAACAATCTCCCCCTTTTTGATGATGACAAAACCTTTAAGTATATGAATAGGGTAAGCTTAAAAAGATTAACAATAAGATAAACATGTAAGCTCAAAACAATAAGCACCAAGCTCCCCCTCAAAATATGATCCAAAAAATCTTCAAAAATATTTTTTAAAATATGCAAAAGAAAAATTTAAAATTTTCAAAATTTCTTCTTCTTACTAATTCTTTCCTTTAGATAAAAATATTTTACATTCTTCTCCCCCTTTTGCACTTTCTTTCATTTCTCAAAAGATTTTTCATGTTTATCCAATCTTCCCCTTTTCATACTTAACAATTCTCTCCCCCTTTTTGACATCATGAAAAAGGGTGAAAGGCAATACAAAGTGGAAATGAAGTTGGAAAGAATAGCAAGTAGGTCATCAAAATCAATGCATGAAATCAAATATTTATGATATCAATTGAATATGATATAAATTGAACAAGATACCAAAGAATGTAAGCACATGCAAGAAATGATTTGATGTATATTATCCATTCGCCTTACTTGTTCATGGGATAAGGTCACAGCGGCACCCCTACACGTCATAAGAGAGCCCGTTGAATGGGAAGAGAGGGTCTTTAAGCCCTACTTATCTCCTATGACCGGACGGCCATGGTGACTAACCCAATCCGAAGCGGTTACTAGGAATTCTTAAAAAAATTTTGATGCCAATAGAATATGATACCATTTGAATGTAACTCCTCCAAAGAATTAGATTTGAAAACAAGAAGAGTACTAGAGCAATATAAGCAAAGCATGATATCAACAAGATATTCAAAGCATCAAATATGATAACAAATCTTTGGATGCTCCCCCTGAATGTTATTCCTTCTTTAAAAATATGCATTTATTTCAGGAATAAAACATGAAAGCTTATGCATCAAGATTTGAAATTTTTCAAGATATTCATGATTTTCAAAATACAAAACATTTATATCGCATAAAAATGTTTAGCATTATTTCAAATTCATTTTAAGATGATTTGATATCCATACAAATGCTAGAAGTAATATGATATCAAGTCTAGCTATTAGAGCAAGGGTTTGTCAATAAGCATACCTTCTTCTTAAAAGTAACCCTTAACTACTAGTTCTATACTTGATCCTAATCATTTCTAGATTATGCATAGATGCCAAAAATATATAAATCATAGCATTTCACTTGAAATAATTTAGAAACTATATTAATCAAAATCAAGTGAAGATCTAATAATCACAAGTTTGACCATGAGAGCTTGAAATCCATCAACATCAAAATGGTCATGATCACAACAAATGATTATTAGTCTAAGCTTGATTCTAATCAATCAATTAAAATATTTTTTAAATCAATATGCATCTTTAAAAGTATTTTTCATGAAATACATTAATCAAAATCAAGTGAAGGTCTTACAATCATAGATTTAATCATGATAGCATGAAATTCATCAACACCAAAAAGTTCATGATCATAGCCAATGATGATAAGTCCAAACTTGATTCTAATTAACTATTTAAAATAATTTTTCAAAGTAATTGATGCAATAAAAATTAATCTACAATTTTAATTATGGAAGGAGATGTTTAGAATTTACCAATATACATAATCCTTCCTTTTACCATTTAGTCCAAAATATAGCTTGTCCACTTCTTTAAATTGTCTTGTACAACCTCTTTTCAAGAACTTCCTTTCTTCATGTTGGGTTGCAAGACATTCCTGCAAAACAAATTAAGTAGACATTTTTGGTACCCAAACTTTCTTGGGTCCTTTATGATTAGTAATTATGGTTCCTTTTGGAACCCAAACTTTTCTAGAAGGATAAACATTGAAACCATATTTAAGAGAAGAATTGAAAGAAGCAGGAATATTGAAGTTCTTCAAGAGTTTTTGCTTCTTTTCCTCAATCAAAATATTTTTCTCATTAAAAACTTTTTTACATAAATCTTTTGAAATAACATTTTCTTTTTCTAAAAATTCTTTTTCTTTAGAAAAATTATTCTTTTCATTTTTCAAAATATCAATCTTGGCATTTAAATCATCATTTTTATTTGCAAGATTGGTGTTGTCAAGAGAAAATGAATCTACATGCCTATTTAATTTCTTGTGCTCAATTTTTAGCAATCTGTATTCATGCACAAGATCATTAGATGCATCATGTGATTCTTTAAAGGTAAAATCATAATTATTTTTAGCACATACCTTTTTCTCATTTGCCATGAAACAAAGATGGGCAACTTCATCATCCGTACTTGAATCTTCGCTATCGCTCCAAGTTGCCATCATTGCCTTGAATTTCCTTTTGGCCTTGAGAGCTATTATTTTCTTTTCTGTATCAGCTTCCACTATCCTTTGCCATAAGTTCAACTCATAGGTCATGAGTGAACCGATAAGCTCCTCCAAAGGTAAGGTTTCTACATCTTTAGCTTCTTGGATCGCCGTCACCTTTGGATCCCATGATTTTGGCAAGGATCTAAGAATTTTGTTCACCAAATCAGCATTAGTATAGATTTTGCCAAGACTTTTTAATTCATTAATAATAGTTATAAATCTTGAAAACATATCAGATATAGATTCATAATGCATCATTTCAAAAGTTTCAAAAGAATGTATAAGCAAATTAATTTTAGTGTTCTTCACTTGAAGAGTACCCTCATGAGTAACTTCAAGTGTGTCCCATATTTCCTTCGCTGATGTGCATGTAAAAACTCTATTAAATTCATTTAAGTCCAATGCACAATAAAGCAAGTTCATTGATTTAGCATTGAGTTCAATTTGTTTAATGTCATATTCATTCCAATCCTCTTCGAGCTTTGGAATGGAAATGCCATTAACCAAAATGGAAGGAATATGAGGACCACTAATAATGGTTTTCCAAAGATGATAACTAATAGATTGAATATGGATGCGCATGCGAGTTTTCCAAAATATGTAATTTATGCCATTGAAAAATGGTGGTCTAACACTAATACCTACAAGGGTTACCATAATCTTTAGCTCAAAATCGTTAGATTTTCAATCAGAGCACCGAGCTCTGATACCACTTGTTGCCCAGATATGGTGCCCAAGAGGGGGGGTGAATTGGGTATTTAAAAAATTAAAGCAATATATATGCTATCAAGTTTTAAGGTGAAGAGTGATAGTGCTCAAATAATTATGCAACGAAAGCAATGAAATAAATCAACAATTAAAGTGCAAAAGAAGAGCAATGCAAACACACAAGAAGTATAGTGGTTCGGTGCACCTAGCACCTACATCCACTCCCCAAGCTCCACTTGGAAATTTCCACTATAATCTTTAGATTACAGCCGACTTGTTTTACCAGGCTCACAAGTCAAAACCTTACACACTTGTTTTGGCTTCGGGCTTACAAGCAACCCTAGTTGGTTTTATCAATTGGCTCACCAACAAACCTCACACACTTGTTTTGGCGTCGGGCTTACAAGCAACCCTAGTTGGTTTTATCAATTGGCTCACCAACAAACCTCACACTAGTTTCAAATTCCCTTGAAACTAGCCTACCACAAATAGAATTTGAATACAATGAATAAAAACAATACAAACTCCTTTTTGAGCAATAAGAAATTCGTTGAAGCTCTTGATGGAGACTCTTCAAGCCTTTTCTCTTGGAATCTTTGACCTCACTAAATGCCAAACTCTTGAAAGTTGGATTCCTCAAAGATGGAAAGCTTTTGGCTAAGGAATCTCTTGGATTTCTCACTCTTTTTGGCTTGGAATTGCTTGAAGGCTTTTTACTTTCACTCTAATCCTTTTCACCTTGTCTCCATGTCTTTTTTGAAGTTTGGTGGAGGTTAAATACCTCATTCATGCTGAAACAACTCCACAAGACCGTTAGAATCAAAAATATGGCCGTTTATGACCGTTAGAAATCAAATCAGAAGTTCAGAAAAACTAGCCGTTATGCCATGAGTCGACCTCTGGATTAAGTGTCGACCTCTGGATCAAGTGTCGACCTCATGAGTCGACCTCCAGTTTATCTTAGGCAAAATTCCAGAAAACCATAGTTCTTCCTAGTTTGAATTCTCAGGCTATGAGTTGACCTCTGGTGTCGACCTCTGGATAGGTGTTGACCTCCAGTGTCGACCTCTGGACAGGTGTCGACCTCTGGTGTCGACCTCTGAAGCGTGCCACTGAAATTTTGCCATGTCGGCTTTGCTGAACCATCTTCAAATCCTTTCATATTAATTCCAAAGTCCATATATTTGATTTTCCATTAATTTAAGGACTTTTTCAACTGAAATACAAGCATTTCTTCATTCAACATGGTTGAGTACTAAGATCTAAGAAATATACTTAAAACATAATTAGTACTCATATATACTTAAACAGTTTGTCAATCATCAAAATCAAGACTAGAGTCAACAATTTCCATAATGAAATAAAATTCACATGACCTAATCTATCATGCCATAAATAAGAGGAGTCAACCATATAAATGGAAGAAGCATCTTTATTCTTTTCAAGGTTGCGATGTACAGTCATTACATTCATCTTGAATAATCCATTATTCAAGTAACCTCTACCAAGAAAGATCCCCCCTTTAGTAAGTACAAATTTATCAAACTCAAATACCATCATAAATCCATGTTTGCTTATGAGGAAGCCTGATACCAAATTTTTACGGATATCAGGAACATGCAATGCATTGTTCAGTAGAAATTCTTTGCCATATGTCATCTTTAAAATAATGCACCCAATTCCTTCTATCTTCGATGTAGTGGAGTTACCCATTAGCAGATTTTTATCTCTGATAGGAGTATATGATGAGAACATACTCTTATCAGAGCAGACATGTTGAGTAGCTCCAGTATCAACATACCATTCATTTGGTTTATCAACCATATTTGCTTCGAACACAACTGCTGACAACATCATTCCTGACACTTCATGGGATAGGATATCTTCAGTAGTATTAACTTTCTTCTTTTCTTTTTCCTTGAAATGACAATCTTTGGATTTGTAACTATTTTATCATAAATGAAGCACTTGCCTTTGAACTTCTTAGGATTGTCCTTCTTTTGTTTATAGCCTTCACCAGGAAACTTGCATTTCTTCTTATTGACCTTTCCTTCCATGAGGTTGGCCTTAGGCTCAGTATGATGTCCTCCTATCTTTTTATCATGTCTCTTGTTGTCTTCCTCGATCCTTAGGCGGATAACCGGATCTTCAAGTCCCATCTCCTTCCATTTATGCTTCAGGTAGTTCTTGAAGTCTTTTCATGATGGAGGTAGCTTCTCAATTATAGTGGCTACCTGGAATGACTCACTCAGAGACATCCTTTCTGCATGTATCTCATGTAGTATGATCTACAGTTCTTGAACTTGCTCCATGACGGTCTCATAATCTATCATCTTGTAGTCAAGAAACCTGTCGACCACAAATTTCTTATGACCTGTATCCTCAGTCTTGTACTTCTTATCCAAGGATGCCCACAGCTCTTTTGCTATGCTATACTATTGTATACATTGTACAGAGTATTCTCTAATCCATTAAGGATGTAGTTTTTGCATAGGAAGTCTGAATGCTTCCATGCATCCACAGCAGCGACAATTTACTTGTCGTTCTCTCCTTCCTTTAAGACTGGTGCATCTTCGTTGAGAACTCTGACCAGATTCAGAGTCGTCGGATAGAACATCATCTTCTATTGTCATCTCTTAAAGTCGATGCCTGCAAACTTCTCTGGCTTCTCAGCCTGAACTGGTGTGGCCATTGTTTCCATCACTTGAGCAGCACTTCAGTACAGTAAATTATCTTAAGATTGTTGGTGGGTAATGAATATGAATGGCTACCTAATTAGAAAGACCGAGTCTAGAGTTACACTCTGTCCTTAAGACAATTTCGTCCTGTAACGGTGCTTACGGTTTATGACGATGATGGAAATTCTCCCAGGATGTTGGGGATCATGCAGCATGTGAAATTGACTTTCAAAATAAAATTTCATAGCATGATACCCTAACATGTATAACATGTATAGAAAACCCTAATTCCCAGGAACCCCCTAGGCAATTACAACTAATGAATCATTAAATAAAGTCAAGAAAAATACCTGGATCGCTGAAATCCAACTTTTTCCACATGGCTCACAAGTGCAAGACCTCCAACGGTGATCCACATGAAACTCGAACCAAGGAAGAACTTCTTCAAGTTGCTTAGAGAAGTGGAACTCTTTTGACAGCCTTTGGTATATTGACCACTATAGGATACCCTATCCTACTGAAGGGCACTCAAGACACTGTTCTAAACTACTGTAGGATCTAGGACTACCCTCCTCTAAGACCCTACAGGCTTATGTCCTAAAACCAAGTGATGGGGGACAGATGGGTAGGATCGTTGGTGAGCCTATAAGTGACCTAAATTAGGGTACTATTTTTTTTAATATTTTTTCTCTAGGGGTGGCGATGGAATAGTGGGAATGTAGGATAGGGATCTGGATCTCATGGACTTTGGGACTCACCCTAACGAAGAGACCTCTCACCTCTAGGGCATTACACCCTCCTCGATACTTGGAGGCGCTAGGATGGATCTCAAAGGTCACGAGGGGATAAAGAAGATGGAATGGGAAGGGGGATAACTAGGGCATCACGCCCATGCCCAAAGGCGAAGGCAAGAAGAATCACTCTTCTAAAAACTCAAATTTTTTATGAACTGAACTGATTTTTTACAAAGGACTGAGGGTGGTATTTATAGACCTGTCCAACCCTCATTTGAATTTGAATATAGGATAAAAAGATAGGGATGACTCAAATTCAAATATAAGATAGGATAAGATAAGCCTATCCATATCTCAATCCTAACCAACCAAATCCTAATTCAAAATTCAAATAAAAGATAAATCCCAAACTAATTTATTAAAATCTGTGCTACTCTGGGATCGGTGTTGCTCTGGGATCGGTGTTGCTCTGGGAGCAGTGCTGCTCCGGGATCAATGCGACTTCGAGATCAGTGATGCTCTGAGATTCCCATCATTCCCCTGAGATGGGTAGAACTCGACTCCGTCGAGTCAGGATCAACGGGGAGCTTTGATGAACCCATCCAAAGGCTCTACTTTGAGATCTGTGCAGCTTTGAAATCCACGTAGCCTTGAAATTGTGCAGCTCTAGAAACTATCCCAAATTATTTTTTTCTCCATTTTTTTTATTCATATTTTTTCTCTATCTTCTATTTTTTTATTTTCCTCATGCTCTAGAAGTCTGCAAACAGGTAGGCGTCTTGCTTTAAGAAGCATACAGGGAGTCTTGCTTTGAAATCCGTGTGCTTTCACGTTCGTGCACATCTTCCCTATCCACGGACTGATTGATGCAAGGGAGGTCTTCCAGAGGGCAGATCCGGCGGGTTCTCGCCGGAGGTGGTGATGGACTGAAGGCGGCGGCACGGAGAGGAAGGTGGCTGGCATGGTGCTTGGGGAAATGGCTGACGGAGGGGCGGAGGATGTTCTCGACCAGCGCCAATGGAGTCGTGGGGGGGGGTCTTCCGGCGGGATTGGGTGTTGGCCGGAGGAGGAGGCGGAGTGGACGGCCTCGAGGGGGTGGAGGGCACCGGTGGCAACGATGTCAGGCTTCACGGGAGGTAGAGAGGAGGGGGGCACTCAGCCTGGGAGAAGCGGTTCGATCACAGACCTGAGACATAGGCATGATCATGGTGGTCGTCAGATGGGAGAGAAGTCGAGGTGCTCCGGGGAAGATGGAACAATAGCGGGTTCCACGATTTGACGATGGTAGATGGCTGTCGTTCGACAAAGGAAGGCGGCGACCGACAGTGGCTAGCAGAGGAGCGGCGAAGCTGGCGATGGGGTTGATCGATTAGTGATGAGGAAGATCGAGGCAGTCTTCAGTGGATAATTGATGATCGCACGGATGGGAGAGAGGCAGCAGTCTTGGCGATGATGTCGAAGATGTCAGAGAGAGGGAGGTCCGACCTTGGGTTTGGGCAAAAGAGCGATCGGTGGCTGCAGGGGTGGGACGGGCATCGATGGGCTCAGCTGGTATCGATGGATGGTGGATCTGCTGCACAGGGGGCTCCGGCGATGTCGGTGAGGTCGGCGTTGTGGAGCTTCATGCAGGCCTTGGAGGAGTTGTGGGGATCCACATAGAGGTTGTCCAGCCGGGCGGTGTTGAAGTTGGACGACAACCGGATCAGGCCATAGACTTCGTAGCCTTTGCCAAGGAGGAGTTTGGTAGGGAAGGATCTGTTGCAAGGGCGATGGCAAGGCCAATTTCCATGGGCACGATGTGGCCAGCACTAACCTGGGCGAGCTTCAGGGGAGTCCGTGTCTTGGTGGCTACATGTAGTGAAAGTCTTCCGGATGGATTGTTGCAGGGTGGAGCAGGGGAGAGATGGTGATCAATGGATGTTTCAGATGGAAGGCGTCGAGCAGATCTGGGCTTCCTGAGATGGAGTGAACCTCTCGGCAAAAATCGATGCCAAGGATTCGTCGGCTGATGGAAGATCCAGTGGAGGCGCCGATTTGAGGAACTTCGGCCATAGAAGAAGACGGTGGATGTGGGTAGTGGAGCAAACATAGGGAAGATGGAGAATGACAGAACCGGGGAGGGGAATCTAGGATTGGGAAAGAAACGTACCCTAACCGACCTATGGCTCTGATACCAAATTGATGGGGGATAGATGGGTAGGATCGTTGGTGAGCCTAGAAGTCATCTAAATGAGGATACTATTTTTTTTTAATATTTTTTCTCTAGGGGTGGCGATGGAATAGTGGGGATGTAGGATAGGGATCTGGATCTCATGGACTTTGGGACTCACCCTAACGAAGAGACCTCTCAACTCTAGGGCATTACACCCTCCTCGATACTTAGAGGCGCTAGGATGGATCTCAAAGGTCACGAGGGGATAAAGAAGATGGAATGGGAAGGGGGATAACTAGGGCATCACGCCCATGCCCGAAGGTGAAGGCAAGAAGAATCACTCTTCTAAAAACTCAAATTTTTTATGAACTAAACTGATTTTTTACAAAGGACTAACAGTGGTATTTATAGACCTGTCTAACCCTCATTTGAATTTGAATACATGATAAAAAGATAGGGATGACTCAAATTCAAATATAAGATAGGATAAGATAAGCCTATCCATATCTCAATCCTAACCAACCAAATTCTAATTCAAAATTCAAATAAAAGATAAATCCCAAACTAATTTATTAAAATCTATGCTACTCGGGGATCGGTGTTGCTCTGGGATCAGTGCTGCTCCAGGATCAATGCGGCTTCGAGATCAGTGCTGCTCTGAGATCCCCATCACCAAGCCTTGTCCTAGTGTAGAAGAACTTGTCTTAACAAGACAAGTCTTATCCTAAAACAAGGAGGGAGGGAGAAAGTGGAAGAACACTCTAACTCTTGGAAAAATAAAACACTCAGACTCTCAGAAAACCGAAGTCCATTTTTCTCATTTCACCATACCCCTATTTATAATCCTAGATGGGGTGTGAAATGCATCCCGACAACACTTATTAGATATGAAACATCATATCTGATAAGACTCTTCGGGAATAGAGAGTCATATTTGTGTTCTTTTACTTACCAGATCAATCCCCACGTGCCATGTATCAAATACAGGTTTTTGAGATAGGGAGATGCCTCTTTTAATCTGAAGTAATGCGAGGCTTGAAGAGTTTCAGAGGCAGGACTCTGGCCTCTATTGTGCACGTGCATATGAAGAGGTGCGACTCTTCATGTGCGCGCCACCTTTCACACCTCTTCAAGCCATCCCTTTAAACTTTAAACCGGATATTAGACTTCTTAAGACCATGGGGATAAAATGAAGAGGTTCCTTCCTGATGAAACTCTTAGAGTCTCATCTTTAGAAGGACTCTTAGTCCTTCTGCGCGCCACTTATTCTCCCGGGTGCGCCAAAGAGAGCCAATAGTTTTTCCCTTTCCATTTAGTCTGCCCAAAGCATCAAATTGACTTGGTCAAGCATATGTAATATGGGTGTCATTGGAAAGGGCATCAAATAAGCTTTCTGACTATATCTTTTATTTTTAGATCAGAGGTCTGTAGGCCCTTCTATGCCCTTTTGAAGTTAAGGTATCATTTAGGTACCAAGAGTCCCATGCCATTGGGACTCTTCATATATGGCACCTAAAATGCCCTTAAATCTAAATTAAAATCAGATTAAGCTATGATTTGGCTAGCCCCACTTAGGACTCAACCTAATTTAGATTTTTCATAATTAGGTTAGCCCAATTAGCAAGCAACCGAACCCAATCCAATTAGGTTAGGAATTAGGTTACCCTACATATGCTAGTATGTAATCCGGCTAAAACCAATTAGGATCCTATGACCCTAATTAAATCATGAATGACTTCCTTAGCCAAGTATCTATTGTTTGTGATCCATTGGGTTCCACATCTAGCCAGCAGTTGGTTTAGATTTGAGCCAATTCGCTCCGATCAAACTCGATTGACCTAATTAGGTCAAATTGGCTCACCAATTATCCAATTCGAATCACACATCGAATTGACTCATCAAACCAAACCAATTGGTTCATGAAAACCTACAAGACAAGATTGATGTCTAGCAACGTGTCATGCCTACCCGGAAGATGAGAAATTTGATAAAAAATATCAAAATACCCTTCAGTAGAAAGTTACCATGCAATTCAATATTTCGATCTCCCATTATCCAAATTAAGTGATAGGTATGGATAGATGTCAAACCCTAACACTTCATCATATCGAATCTCAGCTTGATCATGAGAACTCAGCTTATGACTTATTAGATTCCACTAATCTCATCCTGCTTTGATCAAAGGCTCCTTGAGTCACTCATCGAAGAGATTGCATGGGATAACAATTCCTCTTACTAGGAATGATCAATTCCTTGTTGGTCCGCTCACATCCTTCGTACACCTTCCACCATACCCAGAGCACCCCGTATATGTTGCAATGGCATGAATGAGTATGAACCAAAGTATGGCTTAGTGTGCATAAGGAACCATGGTGACCTCAGGTCTAAAGATCACATGCACAACTTCTACTCTGGGATCTATCTTTTGACAATAAGTAAGACTTCCATAAGATAATCCCGGTGTGAATCAGTCTAGTGTACTCATATCCTAATGAGCACCCTTATCCTAGTATTAGTAACTCTACACAAATGGTTGTGAGATCAACTACCCTCATCAACTGAGCATACATAGGATAAGCTAGTCTTTCCGGATTCATCGATCCCAGAATCAATGGTCCAATTACTATGAACATTCTAGATTAGGGTTTATAGGAAATTAGGTCTCACTGTTATGAGCTCCATCATAATCCTAATTCCATTGCCCAACTCTATGGGATTCATCATAATCAATAAAAACATGACACAGCAGTATATGATGAATCAAATGCCTTTATTAATATGAAAGTATGTCATACATGAGCTGGAAGTTTACAAAAAGGCTCTCATAATGATTGGCTCTTATGACACTTTTCTATCAAACTCTCACTTGCACTAAAGCCAATCACCCTTGTATTTTATGTCCATACAATCTAAGCGACGATCTAACCACTGCTTGGCTAAAGCTTTAGTGAATTGGTTTGCTATATTGTTCTTTGTGTCAACTCATTCAATGACGACATCTTGTCTTTCAAGAATCTCTCGAACGAGGTGGAACTGTCTTAGAATGTGCTTGGACTTGATCTCGGTTCCTTAGCTTGTGCAACAGCTCCAGTGTTATTACAGTATAATGGCACTGGCTATTGCATATCTGGAACCATGCCCAATTCCATGATTAATTTCTTCATCCAGACAGCTTCCTTCATGGCTTCACTAGCAGCTATATACTCTGCCTCAGTGACTGAGTCAGCTACAGTTGGCTGCTTTGTACTCTTCCAACTCACTTGAAGGCCACGTAGGCAACCCAAGAGGGGGGGTGAATTGGGTTTTATAAAACTTTTGTATTATTTAAAAGATGTGAACTAAAGCAAGTATATGCTAATGCAATTCAAGTGCTTGTGTATTTCAAATAAATGCAGCGGAAATAAAGAAATAAAAGCATAAGGAGAACAATCACACAAACACAAAGATTTATAGTGGTTCAGTGCCAACCAAGCACCAACATCCACTCCCCAAGAATCCCTTGGGAATTCCACTAGGTTTGGTTTTATAACTTAGGCTCACCAACAACCTTTACAACTTGTTTTGTCTTCGGGCTCACAAGTCAAACCCTAGTTGGTTTCAAGGCTCACCAACAACCACCCTTGGTTTTACGGGATAACCAAGAACCTAAACAACTTGTTTTGGCTTCGGGCTCACAAGTAAAACCCTAGTTGGTTTCAAGGCTCACCAACAACCACTTTGGTTTTCAAGGCTTACCAAAAACCTTTTTGGTTTTCCAAGGCTCACCAAAAACCTTAAGTAAAACAATGTAAGAGCAAGTATAAATGAACACAATAAAAGCTTTCTAAAATAAAGCAAATATCTCTTTGAAGCCCGTTGAGAGTTGATGAAGATCTTGTCTTCAAGTTGATGAAGCCTTTGATTGATGCTTGAGGATGTGAACTTTGGATGCTTTCTTTAAAACTTGGAAGCTTGAAGGCTTGAATCACTCAACTCTTGAATCCTTGAAGAATATTCAAAAATCTCACCAAAGGATTACTTTCCCAATTGATTTTTGATGTTTATATAGCCTCCCAACACTTAAATGACCGTTTATAGCCGTTAGGGAGGAAAATATGACCGTTTGGAAGCAAGTTGGAGAAGTTCTGCAGCCCAGAAACTAGCCGTTACTGTTCAAGTGTCGACACTTCACCTCCAGGTGTCGACATTTCAGTTTTAAGTATCGACACTTCAATTTCCAGGTATCGACACTTCACTTCCAAGTGTCGACACTTCAGCTCCAGGTGTCGACACTTCACTGAAAGAGCTTTCTGAAGTTTTCTGTTTGTCTCAGGCCTTGAGTCGACACTTCACTCTTCAAGTGTCGACACTTGATCCTCAGGTGTCGACACTTCATTTCCAAGTGTCGACACTTGCCTGTGCCATTGCTGAAACATCTTCAAATTGAAACTTTAACCTCTTCAAGTCCTTCCATATTAATTCAAAAGTCCATATACTTGATTTTCCATTAATTTAAGGACTTTTTCAACTGAAATACAAGCATTTCTTCATTCAACATGGTTGAGTACTAAGATCTGAAAAATACACTTAAAATGCAATTAGTACTCATATATACTTAAACATTTTGTCAATCATCAAAATCAAGACCAGAGTCAACAATCTCCCCCTTTTTGAAGATGACAAAACCTTTAAGTATATGAATAGGGTAAGCTTAAAAAGATTAACAATAAGATAAACATGTAAGCTCAAAACAATAAGCACCAAGCTCCCCCTCAAAATATGATCCAAAAAAAATCTTCAAAAATATTTTTCAAAATATGCAAAATTTTCAAATTTTTTAAAATTTCTTCTTCTTACTAATTCTTCCCTTTAGATAAAAAATATTTTACATTCTTTTCCCCCATTTGCACTTTCTTTCATTTCTCAAATGATTTTTCATGTTTATCCAATCTTTCCCTTTTTATACTTAACAATTTCCTCCCCCTTTTTGACATCATGAAAAGGGTGAAAGGCAATACAAAGTGGGAATGAAGTCGGAAAGAATAGCAAGTAGGTCATCAAAATCAATGCATGAAATCAAATAATTATGATATCAATTGAATGTGCTACAAATTGAACATGATACCACAGAATGTACGCACATGCAAGAAATGATTTGATGTATATTATCCATTCGCCTTACTTATTCATGGGATAAGGTCACAGCGGCACCCCTACACATCATAAGAGAGCCCATTGAATGGGAAGAGAGGGTTTTTAAGCCCTACTTATCTCATATGACCGGATGGCCATGGTGACTAACCCAATCCGAAGCGATTACTAGGAATTCTTTTAAAAATAATTTTGATACCAATAGAAAATGATACCATTTGAATGTAACTCCCCTCAAAGAATTAGATTTGAAAACAAGAAGGAGTATCAGAGTAATATAAGCAAAGCATGATATCAACAAGATATTCAAAGCATCAAATATGATAACAAAACTTTGGATGCTCCCCCTGAATCTTTGGATGCTCTGATACCAATTGTTGAATATGGTCTTGATTTTGATGATTGACAAAATATTTAAGTATATATGAGTACTAATTATATTTTAAGTGTATTTCTCAGATCTTAGTACTCACCATGTTGAATGAAGAAATGCTTGTATTTCAATTGAAAAAGTTCTTAAATTAATGAAAAATCAAGTATATGGACTTTGGAATTAATATGGAAGGACTTGAAGAGGTTAAAATTTTAATTTGAAGATGTTTTAGCAATGGCACAGGAAAGTGTCGACACTTGGAAATGAAGTGTCGACACCTGAGGATCAAGTGTCGACACTTGAAGAGTGAAGTGTCGACTCAAGGCCTGAGACAAACAGAAAACTTCAGGAAGCTCTTTCAGTGAAGTGTCGACACCTGGAGCTGAAGTATCGACACCTGGAGCTGAAGTGTCGATACCTGGAGCTGAAGTGTCGACACCTGGAGCTGAAGTGTCGACACCTGGAAACTAAAGTGTCGACACCTGGAGGCGAAGTGTCGACACTTGAACAGTAACGGCAAGTTTTCTGGGCTGTAGAACTTCTCCAACTTGCTTCCAAACGGTCATATTTTTCTTCCTAACGGCTATAAACGGTCATTTAAGTGTTGGGAGGCTATATAAACATTAAAAATCAATTGGGGAAGTAATCCTTTGGTGAGATTTTTGAATATTCTTCAAGGATTCAAGAGTTGAGTGATTCAAGCCTTCAAGCTTCCAAGTTTCAAAGAAAGCATCCAAAGTTCACATCCTCAAGCATCAATCAAAGGCTTCATCAACTTGAAGACAAGATTTTCATCAACTCTCAACGGGCTTCAAAGAGATATTTACTTTATTTTAGAAAGCTTTTATTGTGTTCATTTATACTTGCTCTTACATTATTTTACTTAAGATTTTTGGCGAGCCTTGGAAAACCAAAGAGGTTTTTGGTAAGCCTTGAAAACCAAAGTGGTTGTTGGTGAGCCTTGAAACCAACTAGGGTTTTACTTGTGGGCCCGAAGCCAAAACAAGTTATTTAGGTTTTTGGTTATCCCGTAAAACCAAGGGTGGTTGTTGGTGAGCCTTGAAACCAACTAGGGTTTGACTTGTGAGCCCGAAGATAAAACAAGTTGTAATGGTTGTTGGTGAGCCTAAGTTATAAAACCAAACATAGTGGAATTCCCAAGGGATTCTTGGAGAGTGGATGTAGGTGCTTGGTTGGCACCGAACCACTATAAATCTTTGTGTTTGTGTGATTGTTCTCCTTGTATTTTTATTTATTTATTTTCGCTGCATTTATTTGAAATACACAAGCACTTGAATTGCATTAGCACATACTTGCTTTAGTTCATCTTTTAAATAGTACAAAAGTTTTATAAAACCCAATTCACCCCCCCCCCCCCTCTTGGGTTGCCTACGTGGGCCTTCAATTGGTATCAGAGCGGGTGCTCTGTTTGAAAATCTAATGATTTTGAGCTAAAGTTCATGGTAACCCTTGTAGGTATTAGTGTTAGACCACCATTTCTCAATGGCATAAATTACACATTTTGGAAAACTCGCTTACGCATCTATATTCAATCTATTAGTTATCTTCTTTGGAAAATTATTGTTAGTGGTCCTCATATTCCTTCCATTTTGGTTAATGGCATTTCCATTCCAAAGCTCGAAGAGGATTGGAATGAATATGACATTAAACAAATTGAACTCAATGCTAAAGCAATGAACTTGCTTTATTGTGCATTGAACTTAAATGAATTTAATAGAGTTTCTACATGTATATCGACGAAGGAAATATGGGACATACTTGAAGTTACTCATGAGGGTACTCTTCAAGTAAAGAATACTAAAATTAATTTGCTTATACATTCTTTTGAAATTTTTGAAATGATGCATTATGAATCTATATCTGATATGTTTTCAAGATTTATGACTATTATTAATGAATTAAAAAGTCTTGGCAAAATCTATACTAATGCTGATTTGGTGAACAAAATTCTTAGATCCTTGCCAAAATCATGGGATCTAAAGGTGACGGCAATCCAAGAAGCTAAAGATATAGAAATATTACCTTTGGAGGAGCTTATCGGTTCACTCATGACCTATGAGTTGAACTTATGGCAAAGGACAGTGGAAGCTGATACAGAAAAGAAGATAATGGCTTTCAAAGCCAAAAAGAAATTCAAGGCAATGATGGCAACTTGGAGCGATAGCGAAGATTCAAGTACAGATGATGAAGTTGCCCATCTTTGCTTCATGGCAAATGAGAAAAAGGTATGTGCTAAAAATAATTATGATTTTACCTTTAAAGAATCACATGATGCATCTAATGATCTTGTGCATGAATATAGATTACTAAAAATTGAGCACGAGAAATTAAATAGGCATGTAGATTCATTTTCTCTTGACAACACCAATCTTGCAAATAAAAATGGTGATTTAAATGCCAAGATTGATATTTTGAAAAATGAAAAGAATAATTTTTCTAAAGAAAAAGAATTTTCAATAAAAGAAAATGTTATTTTGAAAGATTTATGTGATAAAGTTTTTATTGAGAAAAATATTTTGATTGAGAAAAAGAAGCAAAAACTTTTGAAAAAATTTTATATTCCTGCTTCTTTCAATTTTTCTTATAAATGTGGTTTCAATGCTTATCCTTCTAGATTAAGAAAAGTTTGGGTTCCAAAAGGAACCATAATTGCTAATCATAAAGGACCCAAGAAAGTTTGGGTACCAAAAATGTCCACTTAATTTGTTTTGCAGGAATGTCTTGCAACCTAATATGAAGAAAGGAAGTTCTTGAAAAGATGTTGTACAAGACAATTTAAAGAAGTGGACAAGCTACATTTTGGATTAAATGGTAAAATGAAGGATTATGTACATTGGTAAATTCTAAACATCTCCTTCCATGATTGAAAATGTAGTTAAATTTTTTTGTTATAATTATTGCATCAATTACTTTAAAAAATTATCTTAAATGATTAATTAGAATCAAGTTTAGACTTATAATCATTGGTTATGATCATGGACTTCTTGATGTTGATGAATTTCATGCTATCATGATTAAACTTGTGATTGTGAGACCTTCACTTGATTTTGATTAATGTATTTCATGAAAAATACTTTTAAAGATGCATATTGCTTTGAAAAATATTTTAAGTGATTGATTAGAATCAAGCTTAGACTAATAATCATTTGTTGTGATCATGACCATTTTGATGTTGATGGATTTCAAGCTCTCATGGTCAAACTTGTGATTATTAGATCTTCACTTAATTTTGATTAATATAGTTTCTAAATTATTTCAAGTGAAATGCTATGATTTATATATTTTTATTTTTGGCATCTATGCATAATCTAGAAATGATTTGGATCAAGTATAGAACTAGTAGTTAAGGGTTACTTTTAAGAAGAAGGTATGCATATTGACAAACCCTTGCTCTAGTAGCTACACTTGATATCATATTATTTCTAGCATTTGTATGGATATCAAATCATCTTAAAATGAATTTGAAATCATGCTAAAAGTTTTTAAGTGATATAAATATTTTGTATTTTGAAAATCATGAATATCTTGAAAAATTTCAAATCTTGATGCATAAGCTTTCATGTTTTATTCCTGAAATAAATGCATATTTTTAAAGGAGGAATAACATTTAGGGGGAGCATCCAAAGATTTGTTATCATATTTGATGCTTTGAATATCTTGTTGATATCATGCTTTGCTTATATTGCTCTGATACTCCTTCTTATTTTCAAATCTAATTCTTTGAGGAGAGTTACATTCAAATGGTATCATATCTATTGGTATCAAAATTATTTTTAAAAGAATTCCTAGTAACCGCTTCGGATTGGGTTAGTCACCATGGCCGTCCGGTCATAGGAGATAAGTATGGCTTAAAGACCCTCTCTTCCCATTCAATGGGCTCTCTTATGATGTGTAGGGGTGCCGCTATGACCTTATCCCATGAACAAGTAAGGCGAATGGATAATATACATCAAATCATTTCTTGCATGTGCTAACATTCTATGGTATCATGTTCAATTTGTAGAACATTCAATTGATATCATAATTATTTGATTTCATGCATTGATTTTGATGACCTATTTGCTATTCTTTCTGACTTCATTCCCACTTTGTATTGCCTTTCACCCTTTTTCATGTTATCAAAAAGGGAGAGAAAATTATTAAGTATGAAAAGGGGAAGATTGGATAAACATGAAAAATCTTTTTAGAAATAAAAAAAAGTGCAAAAGGGGGAGAAGAAAGCAAATTTTTAATCTTAAGGAAAGAATTAGTAAGGGGGAGATTGTCTTAAAAAATTTTGCATATTTTTGAGAAATATTTCTGAAAAATCTTTTGAAACACATATTGAGGGGGAGCTTAGTGCTTATTGTTTTAAGCTTACATGTTTATCTTCTTGTTAATCTTTTTAAGCTTACCCTATTCATATACTTAAAGGTTTTGTCATCATCAAAAAGGAAGAGATTGTTGACTCTGGTCTTGATTTTAATGATTGACAAAATGTTTAAGTATATATGAGTACTAATTATATTTTAAGTGAATTTCTCAGATACTTAAAGGTTTTGTCATCATCAAAAAGGGAGAGATTGTTGACTCTGGTCTTGATTTTGATGATTGACAAAATGTTTAAGTATATATGAGTACTAATTGTATTTTAAGTATATTTCTTCATTCAACCATGTTGAATGAAGAAATGCTTGTATTTCAATTGAAAAAGTCCTTAAATTAATAGAAAATCAAGTATATGGACTTTGGAATTAATATGGAAGGACTTGAAGAGGTTAAAATTTTAATTTGAAGATATTTCAGCAATGGCACAGGCAAGTGTCGACACTTGGACATGAAGTGTCGACACCTGAGGATCAAGTATCGACACTTGAAGAGTGAAGTGTAGACTCAAGACCTGAGACAAACAGAAAACTTCAGGAAGCTCTTTCAGTGAAGTGTCGACACCTGGAGCTGAAGTGTCGACACCTAGAAACTGAAGTGTCGACACTTGAAACTAATGTGTCGACACCTGGAGGCGAAGTGTCGACACTTGAACAGTAACGGCTAGTTTTCTGGGCTGCAGAACTTCTCTAACTTGCTTCCAAATGGTCATATTTTCCTCCCTAACGGCTATAAATGGTCATTTAAGTATTGGGAGGCTATATAAGCATCAAAAATCAATTGAGGAAGTAATCCTTTGGTGAGATTTTTGAATATTCTTCAAGGATTCAAAAGTTGAGTGATTCAAGCCTTCAAGCTTCCAAGTTTCAAAGAAAGCATCCAAAGTTTACATCCTCAAGCATCAATCAAAGGCTTCATCAACTTGAAGACAAGATCTTCATCAACTCTCAACGGACTTCAAAGAGATATTTGCTTTATTTTAGAAAGCTTTTATTGTGTTCATTTATACTTGCTCTTACATTGTTTTACTTAAGGTTTTTGGTGAGCCTTGGAAAACCAAAGAGATTTTTGGTAAGCCTTGAAAACCAAAGTGATTGTTGGTGAGCCTTGAAACCAACTAGGATTTTACTTATGAGCCCGAAGCCCAAACAAGTTGTTTAGGTTCTTGGTTATCCCGTAAAACCAAGGGTGGTTGTTGGTGAGCCTTGAAACCAACTAGGGTTTGACTTGTGAGCCCGAAGACAAAACAAGTTGTAAAGGTTATTGGTGAGCCTAAGTTATAAAACCAAACCTAGTGGAATTCCCAAGGGATTCTTGGGGAGTGGATGTAGGTGCTTGGTTGGCACCGAACCACTATAAATCTTTGTATTTGTGTGATTGTTCTCCTTGTGCTTTTATTTATTTATTTCTGCTATATTTATTTGAAATACACAAGCACTTGAATTGCATTAGCATATACTTGCTTTAATTCATCTTTTAAATAGTACAAAAGTTTTATAAAACCCAATTCACCCCCCCTCTTGGATTGCCTACGCGAGCCTTCATCACTGCACCATCATTCAGGGTGAAGACATATCCTAATGTGGATTTGCTATCATCTGGATCTGATTGAAAACTAGAAAATGTACATCCTTCTGGTTTCAACTCAGATCCTCCATAACTAGAAAAATATCTTTAGTCCTTCTCAGGTACTTAAAAATATTTTTCACAGCTCTCCAATGATCCTCTCTTGGATCTGCCTGAAACCTGCTCACTATGCCCAAGGCATATGCAACATCAGGTCTGGTACAAACATGGCATACATTATCGATCCTACAGCATAAGCATAAGGAATCATAGCCATCCTCTCTCTTTCTTCTGATGTCTTAGGAGACATTTTCTTAGAGAGATGTATGCCTTGACTTATAGGTAAGTAACATTTCTTACTTCCATCCATGTTGAATCTCTTCAACACTAAGTCAATATATCTGGATTGAGATAAGCCTAGCATCCTTTTGGATCTATCTCTATAGATCCTTATACCCAGTATATAGGATGCTTCTTCCAAATCCTTCATGGAAAATTTTGATGATAGCCAAGTTTTAACCGACTGTAACATTGGGATATCATTCCTAATGATCAGTATGTCATCCATATATAAAACCAAGAAAATAAGTGCACTCCCACTTGTCTTCTTGTGCACACATGGTTCATCTATATTTTTGATAAAACCAAATCCTTTGATTGTTTCATCAAAATGGATGTTCCAACTCCTCGATGCTTGCTTAAGTCCATAAATGGACTTCTTTAATTTGCATACCTGGTTTGGTCTCCCACTTGAGACAAAACTTTCTGGCTGTGACATATAGACTTCTTCCTCAAGATTTCCATTGAGGAAAGCAATCTTTACATCCATTTGCCAGATCTCATAGTCATGATATGTTGCTATTGCAAGCAATATCTGAATGGGCTTGAGCATGGCTACTGGAGAAAAAGTTTCATCATAGTTTATACCATGTTTTTGTCTGAAACCTTTTGCTACTAGTCTAGCTTTGTAGGTCTCAACATGACCATCTGCTCCAATCTTCTTCTTGAAGACCCATTTATATCCAATTGGGTTAATTCCTTCAGGTGGATCTACCAGAGTCCAAACCTGATTGGAATACATGGAGTTCATTTCAGATTTCATGGCATCAAGCCATTTGTCTGAGTCTTTACTCTTGACAGCTTCTGAATAATTCATAGAATCATCATCCTGTATGATACTGGCTTCATTATCATCCCCGATGACAAAGCCATATCTGAGAGGTGCTCCCTGCACCCTCTCTGACCTTCGGAGAGGAGGTGTGTATTGTGGTTGTTCTTGATCTATAAGAATCTCTGGTTGAGGAACTTCACTTGAAGGCTCATTAGTTTGTTGGTTCTGTTCTTCACATAACTCAAGTGAAGAATCACTACATTCTTCTTGGACAAACTCTTGTTTCAAGAATGTAGCATACCTACTAACAATTATCTTTTATTTAGTAGCATTATAAAAGAGGTATTCCATATCTACTTTTGGGTAACCAACAAATCTACACTTGTCAGCTCTAGTACTTAACTTATGTCCAAAGTTATTCTTGACATAAGCATGACAACCCCAAATCTTCAAATACTTAAGACTTGGTCTTTTACCATTCCATAACTCATATGGAGTGCTACTTACTAACTTAGATGGAACACTGTTTAATATATATACTGCAGTCTTCAAGGCATATCCCCAAATGGAAATGAGAAAATTTGTGAAGCTCATCATGGACCTCACCATATCCAATAAGGTGGGATTTCTCCTTTCTGCCACTCCATTTAACTGGGATGTATAAGGAGGGGTTCATTCAGAAATAATGCCTTTATCTTTTAGATGGTTTAGGAACTCACTAGATAAGTATTCTCCTCCTCGATCAGATCGAAGAGCTTTAATACTAAGTCTAGTTTGTTTTTCAACCATACTCTGATATTCTTTAAACTTATTAAAGGCTTAGGACTTGTATTTCATAAGATACACATGACCATTCCTTGATAAATCATCAATAAAAGTGATGAAATAAGAATATCCTTCTCTGGCCTGAGTTGACATAGGTCCATATACATCAGTATGCACTAGACCTAACAATTCAGTTGCCCTTTCTCCATGTCCAGTGAATAGAGACTTGGTCAATTTTCCTTTGAGACAAGATTTATAAGTTCCTAATGATTGAAAATCATTAGAGTCAAAGTAATTATCTTTGACCAACTTGTTTATTCTTGACTCACTGATATGACCCAATTGGCAGTGCTAGAGATATGTGGCATTGTCATTATCTTTGTGTCATGACAAACCTTTGGATGCTCCACCTGCATCTTGCTTCCCACTTACAAGGTAAACCTTGCAGTTCTTCTTCCAATGCCCAGTCTTACCGTAATGGAAACAGGCTCAATCAGCCTTCTTAGCTTTCTTGTTCATCTTCTGGATGCCTTTCCTAAGGTTGAACTTTCTCTTCATACCCTTCTTCATTGCCTGCTTCTTTCTATCAACAAGAAGCACGTGAGCCTTATCTCCTTTAAAATGGCTCTTAGTTGTCTTAAACATGTTAAGCAGCTCTAGCAATGAAATGTTCAATTTGTTCATATGGTAGTTGAGAACAAACTGAGAGAAAGAATCTGGGAGTGATTGCAGGATCAAGTCCTGATTGAGTTTACCATCCATGACAAACCCTAATTTACCCAATTGAGTGATCAAGTCAATCATTTTTAGCACATGGGTTTGCATAGGTGAACCCTCACTCATCCGAGCATGGAACAACTGCTTCGATATCTCATATTGAGTAGCCCTACTTTGCTCTCCATATAGCTCCTTTAAATTAAGCAATATGGATTAAGGTTCCATGCCTTCATATTGCCTTTGGAGCTCGTTGCTAATTGAGGCCAACATGATGCATCTGATAGTTGTACTATCATTTTGCCACATCCTATATATGACAATATCCTCCTCTGATGCATCCTCTCCGATCAACATTGGATCTGGAAAATCAAGTATATATGAAAGCTTCTCCTGAGTTAATACAATTCTCCGGTTCCTCAACCAGTCTACATAATTTGGACCGGTTAACTTATTGGCATCCAAGATGCCCCTCAGTGATAAGTTTGAAGCCATTATTTAAATGTCCTACATTTGATTAAAGAATAATATTAGCAGACCACTCAATTATGACATTCATAATTAGATAAGGACTTTATATCTAATTATGTCTCCCACTATTTTTTTCAAATACCATAACCCTCAACTATGGTAAGCAAGAAACCTTCCTGGTTTCCTTAGTGAGGTTGAGATCCTTATTCCTCACGAGTGCCTTGTGTGTACACAACAAACACACATGAGTTCAAAGGTAGGACAACCTTTCAAATTGCAACCTGTGCAATTCTCAATAATTATCTTTGCCTCTAGGACACTTATGGCCTTGTGTGTACACAACAAACCATAATGTCTTAGTTTAGTCGGACCCTTCATTTCCATATAGCCATGATTAAATAATGTTGTCCTTGTGTGTACACAACAAAGCAACATATTCAAACATGCTATGAAGAACTAAGTGCACCAAGACAAATCTTATTCAATTCCTAGAGTAGGCCTTGTGTGTACACAACAAACCTACTATAGTTTTGACATAAATTTGGCTTAGCATGAAGGAAGGCAAATTATAGTATACTTAACCAATTAGCATTACCAAATTAAGATTTAGATATGACCAAATTGGCCAGGTAAGTGGAAGGGGTGAGGGGGTCCCCCCGTTACTTTCCTTAGACACCAATTAGATTGGCCAGGTCAGACAACGGAACCAATTATAAACCTCATTTCCTTTACCTTCCCAGAACCACTTGCCTAGATACCAATTGGCTGATCAATCCTTAACCGATTTTGCATCTTGACTAAGTTTTACACTATGACTAAATATGATTTTTGATGAGGACTTTGATGGTCTCAAAACACATTCTAAAACTATCATGATAATAGTGTTTATTAATGCAAGTATAAACATAAACATAATAACCAAGTTTATAACAAATATAAACACAATGCATATCAATATGCATTAAATTTCATGTCATCAAGCATATTACCCTAATATGGAAATCAAGGCATGATAGATAAAAAATACCTTTCGCCTCACTTATTCATGGGATATGGCCACAACAGCATCCCTACATGCTATAGGAGACCCATTGAATGGGAAGATAGGGCCTTTAAACCCTACTTGGCTCCTATGACCGGATGGCTATTGTGACTAACCTAATCCAAAGCAGTTACTTGGTTCATGCATAATTTCATATTGACATAATATCATTATATGAACATGGTCGAGTTGACTCGATAAGGCTCGGGTCGGCTCGGTAGTAGAATTTAATCAAACTCCAAAATGATTTATAGTTGGAATGCCACAAGGATGGCTCTGATACCACTGATGGAAATTCTGCCAGGGTGCCGAGGATCATGCAGCATGCGGAATTGACTTTCAAAATAAAATTTCATAGCATGATACCCTAGCATGTATAACATGTACAGAAAACCCTAATTTCCAGGAAGCCCTTGGGCAATTACAACTAATGAATCATCAAATAAAGTCAAGAAAAATACCTGGATCGCTGAAATCCAACTTTTTCCATAAGGCTCACAAGCGCAAGCCCTCCAACGGTGATCCACATGAAACTCGGACCAAGGAAGAACTCCTTCTTCGAGTTGCTTGGAGAAGTGGAACTCTTTCTGCAGCCATTGATCTATTGACCACTGTAGGATACCCTGTCCTACTAAAGGGCACTCAAGACACTATCTTAAACCACTATAGGATCTAGGACTACCCTCCTCTAGGACCCTACAGGCTTATGTCCTAAAACCAAGCCTTGTCCTAGTGTAGAAGAACTTGTCTTAACAAGACAAGTCTTATCCTAAAACAAAGAGGGAGGGAGAAAGTGGAAGAACACTTTGACTCTCGGGAAAATAAAACACTCAGACTCTTAGAAGACCGAAGTCCATTTTTCTCATTTCACCGTACCCCTATTTATAATCCTAGATAGGGCATGAAATGCATCCCGACAACACTTATCAAATATGAAACATCATATCTGATAAGACTCTTCGGGAATAGAGAGTAATATCTATGTTCTTTCACTTACCAGATCAATCCCCATCACGCCATGTATCAAATACTAGTTTTTGAGATAGGGAGACGCCTCTTCTAATCCGAAGTAATGCAAGGCTTGAAGAGTTTCAGAGGCAGAAGGACTCTGCCCTTTGTTGTGCATGCATATGAAGAGGAGTGACTCTTCATGTGCGCGCCATCTTTCACACCTCTTCAAACCATCCCTTTAAACTTTAAAATGGCTATCAGACTTCTTAAGACCATGGGGATAAAATGAAGAGGTGCCTTCCTGATGAAACTCTTAGAGTCTCATCTGTAAAATGACTCTTAGTCTTTTTGCACGCCACTTATTCTCCTGGGTGCGCCAAAGGGCGCCAATAATCTTTACCTTTCCATTTAGTCCACCCAAAGCATCAAATTGACTTGGTAAAACATATGCAATATGGGTGTCATTAGAAAGGGCATCAAATAAGTTTTCTGACTATATCTTTTATTTTTATATCAGAGGTCTATAGGCCCTTTTGTGCCTTTTTGAAGTTAAGGTATCATTTAGGTACCAAGAGTCCCATGCCATTAGGACTATTCATATATGGCGTCTAAAATGTCCTTAAGTCCAAATTAAAATCAAATTAAGCTCTGATTTGGCTAGCCCCACTTAGGACTCAACCTAATTTAGGTTTTCCATAATTAGGCTAGCCCAATTAGCAAGCAACCGAACCCAATCCAATTGGGATAGGAATTAGGTTAGCCTACATATACTAGTATATAATCCGGCTAACCAATTAGGATCCTATGACCCTAATTAAATCATGAATGACTTCCTTGGACAAGTCTCTATTGTGTATGACTCATTGGGTTCCACATCTAGCCAACAGTAGGTTTAGGTTTGAGCCGATTCGATCCGATCGAACTCGATTAACCTAATTAGGTCAAATTGGCTCACCTAATTGTCCAATTCAAATCATACATCGAATTGACTCATGAAACCAAGACAATTGGTTCATGAAAACCTACAAGACAGGATTGAAGTCTAGCAACGTGTCATGCCTATCCGGAAAATAAGGAATCTGGTGGAAATTACTAAAATACCCTTCAGTAGTAGTTACCGTGCAATTCAATCTTTCGATCTCCCATTATCCTGATTAAGTGATAGGTATGGATAGATGTCAAACCCTAACACTTCATCATATCGAATCTCAGCTCGATCATGAAAACTCAACTGATGACTGATTAGATTCCACTAATCTCGTCCTGCTTTGATCAAAGGCTCCTTGAGTCACTCATTGAAGAGATTGCATGGGATAACAATTCCTCTTACTATGAATGATGATTCCTTATTGGTCTACTCACATCCTTTGTACACCTTCCACCATACCCAGAACACCCCATACATGTCGCAATGGCATGAATGAGTATGAATCAAAGTATAGCTTAGTGTGTATAAGGAACCATGGTGACCTCGGGTCTAAAGATCACATGCACAACTTCTACTCTGGGATCTATCTTTTGACAAGTAATAAGACTTTCATAAGATAATTCTGATATGAATCAGTCTAGCATACTCATACCCTGATGAGCACCCTTATCCTAGTATTAGTGTCTCTACACAAGTGGTTGTGAGATCAACCACCCTCATCAACTGAGCATACATAGGATAAGCTAGTCTTTCCAGATTCATCGATCCCCGAATCGATGGTCCAACGACTAAGAACGTTCTAGATTAGGATTTATAAGAAATTAGGTCTCACTATTATGAACTCCATCATAACTCTAATGACATTTCCCTACTCTATGGGGTTCATCATAATCAATAGAAACATGACACAACAGTATTTGATGAATCAAATTCTTTTATTAATATGAAAGTATATCATACATGAGCTGGAAGTTTACAAAAAGGCCCTCATAATGATTGGCTCTTAGGACACTTTTCTATCAGACGATTGTCTCTCAGAATACAATGATCTTCTTCTGGTAAAAGTAGCACTACAATTCACCAGAAATTCGAACCAGGAATGCTTTTCTCTCTTTGTATGCACTATAGCTATACTCTGGTTTCAGAGTATGCAAATGCCTAAGAGACTTAAGATGCGCTATAGCTATACTCTGTTATTCAAAGTATGCAAATGCCTAAGAGAAGGAAAGAAAAAGGATTGATTGAACTGATGAAATGAATGAGGAATGGGGACCTATTTATAGCCTTAAGATGCCCCTTGGAAGCAACCTTCTAATTTCATCGAAGGAAGTTTCTGATGCCTTTTCGTAGGGAGATATGCCTTTATGCGATTAATACGTTTCCTTAATCATGATCGGATGCCATGATACACTGATTCGTGCCGTGATCTTAAGATCACGCGATCAGAGCATTTCTTAATACGTTGTTTCACGATTCGATGGCACCCTTGATCGTCAGAAGAAACGTTGATCTATGAACGGACACGTAATTACGCCTCCGGACGCGTGATCCATTATTTCATGATTCTGAAATCTCGTCATCCGAGTCGGCTCGAACCCCTCAAGTCGACTCGGCCAGACTGCACGTTACTGTTCTATGGATCCAAGTCAACTCGAACCACTCGAGTCAACTCGGCCAGACCGTGTATTACTGATATGTGGATCCAAGTCGACTCCCAGTCATCCGAGTCGACTCACCACCTTGCAACTGCAGAACTAAGCTGACTTGCCTCCCTGCAACCCTGATGTGGTGCCAATCAATCTCGACCATCTGATCAGAGGAAATTTAAAGACTTTTCAAGCTCCTCACGACAATGCGTACGTGTGAAGTGTAAAGTGCGCCTACAAAGCACCCATTGCATCCTTGTCGCCTGTCGCACACGCGCGTGCGCATGCGGGTAATGCGTATATGCATCATCCTCAAGCTCTCCACCTATGGTGAGCCTCAAAGCAAGAGCATGGGAAAAGGTTTTCTTATAAAGAGCCTTCTCTTTTTCCAATATTTTCATGTAGGACTAAAAGTTCCCATCTCACAGGATAGTTTCCATCCCACAGGATAGTTTCCCATCCCAAAGGGTAGTTTATGAATAAAAAATTTCTATTCACTTTTTCCAACAATTTTTTCGTCATGTAGATCTACATGTTTTGTTGTATTTTTTTTATCAGGTGCTTGGCTACTTGGAGGGTAAAGAAGCTTTCTAATCTATTTTGAAATTGGTTTAAGGTTTGTGTATGGAGGCTATGATGATTTTGGGATGTATGTTTTGCTGATTCAACTATTTCTAATGGCAGTAATCTTGGATGGCCTTCTTTTGTAAGTAACCAATTGTAGTCGTTTTAATTTAGTTACACATTAAATAGTAGATCTGAGCCTCCTCGTTCTTTTTCTTTATTTATTGTTCTAGTTTTTTGGGTTGGGTTAACAGTTTATTTATATAGTAAATAGGTTAAACGGGTTAGGTCGGGTCAGGTTGTATTATTAGGTTATTTGTCCACCGAGGTTCATGCCAAATATTATTCACTTGCAAAAAGCTCGCTGCTTTAGATCTCTAGGTTCTAGCCTACGAGGAACTCAGCAAACTAAATTTCTATTATGCTGTTGGCAATCCACTCATGAGATTTTTAAAATCTCTAGATATATTATGAATTTCTGCAAAATTGTCAAAACATGGAAAAATGAGATGTATTTAGCATGTAAAATGAGGAACTCGCAAACTAAATTTCTATTATGCTGTTAGCAATCCACACATGAGATTTTTAAAATCTCTAGATATATTATGAATTTCTGCAAAATTGTCAAAACCTGGGAAAATGAGATGTATTTAGCATGTTTACATGGTGCGCGCTAACTTATAGTCAAAATCTATTTTGCTTTTTTTTTTTTTTTTTAAAGAAACATTGTCAGTTTGTTTTCTATTTTATTTATTCTGATATTATGGTGGTGAATTATTAAAGTTTGTTGAATGTCTAGGTAAAATCTCCATGTTTTTCTTCTTTTTTTCTTTTTCATTCATGACATGATATCTT
This sequence comes from Areca catechu, assembly GCA_021397845.1. Lineage (NCBI taxonomy): Eukaryota > Viridiplantae > Streptophyta > Magnoliopsida > Arecales > Arecaceae > Areca > Areca catechu. The sequence goes on along the minus strand of CM038051.1, from coordinate 173,318,872 downwards.
GCATCGCAGAAATACCTTTTTTCTCCTTAATCTGTAGTGGAGAATTTTCAGGCCCTGTTTGCTTGATTATCTCTGGATTGTCCATATACCAAGTGGACCATAAAATTTTGTTCGTAATATTTTAAAGAAACACATACTAACTTTTTGTTGACTTGATGATTTCTGATACTTAGTATCAAATGATCACACAGGTAGGCACGGATGAGTTTGGGTACATGTTGGCTGACATTGGCCTCCTTAAGAAGGCAATGATCACTTGAAAGATTTGCTCTTTGCCATCTAATTTTATGTAGGATGAAATAGTTTTATGGGCACTAACAAAGTGAATGTTTTGACCAGGACCAGCTCTTTGAGCAACTGGATAGAATACCTATTCAGTAGACTTTGTTTGGAAATGCTTAATTTCTTCTTGCCTTTGACGCTTTTTTTGCAGGCATCAATTTTTCACCATGCATGGTTCAATTAGTCTGATCGAGGAGCCATGCAGAACGACGCATCTCGCAGCATTAAAAATAGCAAAAGAATCAGGTTGCATCCTATCTTATGATCCAAATATGAGATTGCCACTATGGCCATCAGCTGTGTTGCTGCTCGGCAGGGCATCATGAGCATATGGAATCAGGCAGATGTTATCAAGGAATGCCACTCCAAAGGATTACATTTGTTAATCTTTTCCAAGTCATTCTTTCAAGTGACATCTCAGTGTTGAAATGCAACTGCTCTTTATGGTTTCGGCTTAACAGGGATTACGTGTTGCTTTATTCAGGTTAACTGAGGAAGAAATTTCATTTTTGACTGGAGGAGATATCCTTATGATGATGATGATGATGCATGTAAGACACTTTTCCATCCAAACCTTTAACTTCTTCTTGTGACTGAAGGACAAGAGGGGTGAAGATATTACACCAAGGTAATTCTTCAGATTTAGCTTCAATTCCATGTAAAGAAATGAAGGTATCTATGTCTTCCCTATTATCATGCAGCATGCTTTTTTGTTGCATATTGTAATGTGTCAAGAGACATGCATATAGCTTGTAATATTTGCAGATGAGAAAGTTCTTTTTCTTTTTTTCTTTTTTTTTTTATATAAAGGCTTATGTGCCATCCTTACTATCATGCAGCATGCTTTTTTACTGCACAATATAATGAAATGGAGACATGCATACAGCTTGTAATATTTTGTAGATGAGAATCTTTTATTATCAATTGTCTACCAAACATAGTTGATTCCATATCTTACCCTATTTTTAAGATGATTTTTATCAAACAACAATTTATTTATTAATTTCTTGGAACATTAGCGAAGGTCAATATATCTTATAATCAAAATTTATTTTTAAGTTGATTTATGATGACTCAACCATAGCTGTTATATAAAAATAGAAGAAAGCATATTATATAAAAAAAAAAAATATCAAGATATTTGGAAAAATAAGTAACAAGATGTAAAGGCATTAATTTGGGTTTAAAATCATTCAAGAAATTTTAAAAAAATAATTATATATCGTAGGAAATAAAAATATTGAAAAATAAAAACAAAAATATTATTACTGCATTATATAGGTAAGGCTGTAAATGGGTCAGGTCAATCCGTGACCCGACCCGATCTAGTTAGACCCGACCTAGACCCATTTGAAAGACCCACGAATCTAGATCGGATTTAAAAAATAGATCTATCCATTTTTTGGATCGGGTCTGAATTTGCTGAATTCGGACCGGACCTGACACAATCCATAAAAATTTTTGGGTTAATTTGGATCTTCATATATATGATCCGATCCACCCGACCCGACCCGAACCCAAATATAAGACCTGAGTTTTTTTAAATATATATTTGTGGACTATAGGCCTCTAGCTCATATAAATATATTATATATAATATATTGTATAATATATTGGGCCAAACCCATCGCTCAACCCATTTTCGAACCCCGAGTCCCGACTCTTAAATTTTTTAATATATATTTATGGACTTTGGGCCTATGGTGATCAACCCCTTGGCTTCCCTCGACAAAGTTTGCATTCTTAGATATGGCATATCGACAGGTGAGATACATAGGTTGTCGTCTACATAAATATTTAAGAAGTTCAGGTATGGTGACAATGCTAATTATCTTATGAATTGCTCTTCAATAGGGTTTGGTGCGACTATTAATGTTGCAAAACCATAGAAGGGATCGACGGTGGCTATTTTTGGATTGGGAGTAGTTGGCCTTACTATGAGTATCTTTCTTGTATCATTTTTATTAAGATCAGCAACCATACCATGCATTGGAAACTTTTTTAAAAAAAAAAAACCAAACTAGGCTCAACTCGAACTGGACCCGAACCAGACCCATATGTTATGGATTGGGGTTGGGTTATATATGGACCCGACCCGACCCGAATGACCCATTAGATTAATAATTTTGATTATAGACCCGACCCGACCCGATCTTTTATTAGTTGGATTTGGGTCTCATATCAAGACCCGATAAGGAACCTGGTCGGGTTGGGATCAAGCATAACCCGATCTGACCCGAGCCATTGCAGCCCTATATACAAGTAAAAAAATATTATAGTGATTTTTAAATTTTAAAATAACTAATTTATTTTTTTAAAAAAAAATAAAATTTTCGATGCTTTAAAGTGTTGGGAATAAAGTTATTCTCGATGCTTTTTAAAAGCATTGAAAATAAAGTTATTCTCGATGCTTTAAAGCATGGGAATAACCTTATCCCAGGGTTATTTTCGATGCTTTAAAGCATTGGAATAACTTTATTCCCATGCTTTAAAGCATCGAGAATAACTTTATTTCCAATGCTTTTACGATGCTTTAAAGCATCGGGAATAACTTTATTTTCAATGCTTTTATGATGCTTTAAAGCATCGGGAATAATCCCGACGATTTTAAAAAGCGTGGGGAAAAACTGTCTCTAAAAGCATTGGAAAAAACTATCTCCATTCGGGCTTTGTCGATGCTTTTACGATGCTTTTTAAAGTATCGAAAGGATTTTTAGCGATGCTTTAAAGCATCGAGAAAGGTCTATTTTAGCATCGGGAATAATCCTATTTTTTGTAGTGTTACAAGGATTATATTGATCAATGTTTTGCTAAATTGAAATATAACGAGACATGTTCTCCAAACCCTTCGGAGTGATCAATCATATTTTGACTTATCACTGATTTTGTAAGTACTTGACTACACCCAAATACCTTCGATTACTAGATTAGAAATCCAGGTAGTCCGATACCGAAGTATAGTGAGTTGCTTACAAGTCACCATGGTGATATCAAGTCTGAGGGACACTTATATCAATATCATTTGCGAGCAACCCTTGGTAGTAGTGTTCTCTACAAGTAGATCACTGAAGAAATATACTCTTACATTCTACCTACATGCCATACTAGTATCTCCATTGGTGGGGGGCACCAGGATCAGACATAGATTATTGGGCCCTATCTAGTTTACTTAGCCATGTGTCAAATTTTGTAATCAAGTAAGATTGAGTCCTGTAATAAGTTGAGGCTAATTGATTTGTCTCAACCCTAGTCCAGTCTTTGAGTCCTATACTTGAGTATTAGTCCAGTACCAGTTTAGTTTTTGTATAAGAGAAGAGGATACCATGTTTTAGAGTTCCACCAAGCCTCATCCAGGAGCTAGAGGCCTTCACATCAGCTTATTGGGCCGTGTTTGCCATCCTAGGGTCCAAGATTCCTTCCAGATGTCCAAATGCCTTCCAGATGCCTTAATACCCGCCAGAGAATATTCCTAGATCAGGGTGCCTCATGATTCCAGGAATATGCCAACATCCAGGTCAAGAGATTCCAAGCCCAGGAGTCAAGCCCATGAGCCCCAGAACCAAGATTCTAAGAAATATGCTAATACCAGGCCACCCCAGTTTCCAAGGCCCAAAGCCCATGCGGCAACCCAAAGGACGCTGCCCACCCTTGCTGCCCTTGAAGCCCATATGCTCAAGCCCAAAGCCCTTGGCATCCTAGCCCAATTGGAAGACTATTGTCCAAGTCAAAAGAGGAGAAGGAATCCAAGTAGAATAAGGAGAACTAGTTTCATTCAAAGTGTATTCTCCTAATCTTAATCAAACTTGTAATCCCTTTCCCTCTCAACTTTGTAATCCTATCCTATATAGGAAAGGACTTGAAGAACATGTATAAATACCCCACCCCTCCCTCTCTTGTAAGTAATTTTTTTTATGAAATAAAACCTTGCTGAAATTTTGAGTGAACTTGTATTCTTGTGTGTTCTTGTGTGTTCTTGTGTTGGGTTGTGTGATAGTTGTTTGAGAGCCCTAGCCTTCCAAGCCTTGGCCAACCAAGCACCATCATTCAAGCCCTAAGATGCCCAAGGAGAAGCAGCCATCAGCCGTCCAAAGCAAAGAGCCTACTTTCCCCCTCCAGCCACCATCAACCGAAACCCTAATCCCTTCTTTCTATTCATACCCCGTTTCTCTTCTTTGATTGTTAGTTCTTGCCTAACCTCTGACACTTGCAGGATCCCCGAGATGTTTTCCTCTCCAAAGAGGAGGCTTTCTTTGCCTTCAGGACCGATCCAGATTGCCTTCTGATTTAGGAAACCAAAGGCTTGTCTTCCAGGCACCATCTAGAGTGTTGAGAGACCTCTTCATCAAGTGGATCTTCAATCTTTGCCTGGTACAAACCTTCCCCCTTCTAATTTCTGACTGGTTGAAGGTATGCTATCCTTAACCAAGGGTTTCTTAATTCCCGAGATCTTATCTTTTATTATTTTGCATGAGTTCTTATACGGGTAGGTTTGATCTTGTCATTACTAGTTTATCTACTACACTTTACTTGATTTTGGGACATTAGCCTGCAAATTAAGATTCTAAAGAAAATTATAAAAAAAAATTAGTTTCTATTTTTCTATAATCATGGTAGTCTTAGGATCATCCCACATCATCCATACTCCTTAGTTAAGAGGACAACCAATCTATATGACATATAACGGTCTACACTCGATAAATGTTGTCATTCTATAATAACATCATTTGGCTATGAATAATTTTAAGAACCACATGATAAATCCTCCTTTATCATATTAAATATAGTTATAAGGACTCAATCACAAAAGAATTCATTACAGGAAGATGCAATATGATGAACTGACAAATAACTTTTATTAATAATAATTTATATATATTTATAAAGTGCATAACCATCTACAGGTTAGACAATTAATATTAGGACACATTTTCCAACATAGCCATCACCCAGATGGCATCTCAAGTCTCTTCTGTAGCCGCATTAGCCATCAACAGGATGTTCTCTAAGCTAGTGACTTGGCTAGATGTAGGGGGAGGCAATGAAGGAAAACCTCTCCCAAACTAGCCATCCATCTAGACCGGAAGAGATTTAGGATCACTTGCCTCACCCCCTCTTCACAATCAACCCACTAGCTATTAGCACCCTTCACTGCATGGATACAATTCCTTTGCCTTCTCATAATAGCCACTTGGTGAAAAAAACTAGTGCTCTGGTCTCCCTCCTTCAGCCACTAGACTCTCAATTTCTGGCACCAGAAGATCTCTTGCTGTCTTAGCAAGGAGTGGTGCAAGGCAAGCCTAAGCCTAAAGGTCAGCAAGGTCAACTACAGAAAGCCCCCCCTCTTTGTCCTCCTTTAGTTGAAGCTTGGAAATAGAAATTTCAACTTCCTACCTTTAACCAATTCGATCCCTTGAGCCTACTTCTAGCAACCTCCAACATGTGAGTTAGCTAGTACATTGTCCCAAATCGACATTCTCTCACCTCCCAGATAATATCCCAAGAGCAAGGGTAGGTTAGCCATTTTTTTTCAAACTAGAAGGGTGGCCAATAAGAGAACTCAAAAAAATAGTAGATTTAATGAAAGGGTAATGATCTAAAGCAATTATTAGGACGTGGCAATTCTTGGGCACGATCAATGCATTCCCAGACCTGAGCACTATCTTGCTGATTATTGCATGGAAAAGTCTTTGTGCACCACATGTGGTGCAGAAAATCCAGCATGGCCCACACCGCGCTTTTTTATTAGTCCAAATGTATCCACTGTAGCATGACGGGATGGGAGCTGAACGTGACTAGTATTAATTACCATTCAGCTTTTATTTGAAGATTTTATCCATACCAAAATACCCTTCCTTCCAGTCCCTTGAACTAGGATGTCGTAGGTTTTGAACTAGGGTGTTGTAATACTATTTCAAGTTTTAATTTATATTTTCTGTATTTTTTAACTAGGGTGTCATAGGTTTTGAACTAAGATGTCGTAAGTTTTGAACTAGGATGTCATAATACTATTTCAGGTCATTTTTGAACCAGGGTGTTATAGGTTTTAAACTAGGATGTCGTAGGTTTTGAACTAGGATGTCGTAATACTATTTCAGGTCATTTTTAAAGTAGGGTGTCGTAGGTTTTGAACTAGGATATCGTAGGTTTTGAACTAGAGTATCGTAATACTGTTTTAGGTCATTTTTGAACTAGAGTGTTATAGGTTTTGAATTAGGATGCCGTAGGTTTTGAACTAGGATGTCGTAATACTATTTCAGATTATTTTTTAAATTAGGGTGTCATAGATTTTGAACTAGAATGTTGTAGGTTTTGAACTAGGGTATCGTAGGGGTATTTTGGTCTAGACAAAAATTTTAATTAATGCTAGTAATCTCAGCTCCTGTTCCATCATGCTACAATGAATATATTTGGACCAATAGGAGCATGTGGTGTAGGCCATGCTGGATTTGCTGCATCGCATGTGGTGCACAAAGAATTACTCTTATTGCATCAAGTAAATCTAGGGCCCAAAAATCCAAGATCCATAAGACCATTCTAATTAATAAAGTTCCTAAACTCCCTAGTTCCAATGTTATCTGAGAAGGGTCTACCCCTTCTCTTGAGGCCCATCAATACAATTGAAGTCACCAATGACAAGGGAAGTTAAACTTGAATTTTGACTTCATGTTGGTTGAAACCACTCTCTCCTTATCTATCCCTAATCCACTTTAACTCCCTAACCTTCTTTGTTTGCCATTTTATTTGGGGCTAAGTGTGGGTATGGGAGAGGCTAGTTTTTTTAGCTACAAAAGAGTGTCTCCTACCTAAAGGAAAAGTGTGGAAAAGGATATACAAGGATTTGGGTGTGCATTCTCTAGTACTTTGACTAAGATTTGGAAAGAGAGAAAAGGGAAAAGAGGTTTTCCATTACGTCTCCACGAAATCTATCCTCCCAGGTTCTTCTTCTTTAGAGTATCCAAGAGGTTTGAAGGAGATAAAAGAAGATCAACCATCAAGGTCTCAAAGAGGAGCTTGCACTCCGAAGAGACTGGTCAGGACATAGCTCCTATAAGGATCACTTGTAGAGGTCAAACATACTAGGTGGCTCGCAAAGTCTTCTTCCACATTCCAGTAGCGGTGATTATCGTCCACTAATAAAAGGTATAAAGTTTTTAAATTCTTATACACCATAGTTGTGACCTATGGTGTAGTATTATTTCATAGATATGATCATCAAATATGATTTATGTATTCTTCTTTTACATTTCAGTTATATTTTATATGCATCATATTCATGCCATGATCATGTTGTAGGTAGTTTATAGATTAGATCTTATGCATGACTTGATTAATTTGATTAAGCTTGTATCTTCCTCTATTAAATTTCAAAATGTTATGGAAATTACATGCATGAGACTACCTATGGTTCCCAATAAGATGGGCTTCATAATTCATCAATTCCCTATTTCTACCTTGTGAGTCGGCAAACTAGCAGCTTAGATCAGCCAATTTGTGATCATACTCCTCGAGGCATTGTTTGGCCAGATACCAAAACACCTCGTCAATGGACCCCTTTTCAAAAGATTCTAGGGTTGAAGTAGATGAAAATTGAGGATGCTTGTGCTTGGGCTCTTTCCCCAGTTGTCACTTCCACTGAGAGGGACCAGCCTTACATGGCATAGGAGACCGCATTTGACTAGTGATCTTATGGTGCTAAAAACCACCACGAGAGACCGAATGGTTAGCCCGTTGGGGTGAAGCAAACTATCTGTGAAAGGGGGCTGCCAATGGAAGGACCTCCCATACAAGGATAGGTAGCTGGCACGAGAAATGACAATAGGGATGGCTGGGTCCCTAGCTATTGCTGTGTGGCCATAGATCGCTGCTGATGCTGTAGCTCCTGAACCACCATTACCAACGTTTCAACCTACCGGGTGAGCATAGCAAACTGGTCCTGCTAGGTTAATGGCGGCAGTGGTGGTGGAGCAAATATCTCCACCTCCAGGCTATGCTGATCATGACAATGCAAATGGTTTCCCACATGACTAGTGGAGGTATCTTGAATGCACTTCACCACCATGGTTTTGAGCTCTGGTGAATGAATATTCACCATGTAGCTATTGGTTGCTTGCAACCAATGATTTATCTACTTAATGCACCAATCTATTACCGTCAAGTTGCCTATCACTAGGCTTTGATGGTAGAGGAGGTTACTTCGGGTTTACATTGAGAGGATGAGAAGCCGAGTTCGATTGCACCGTTTTGGCAACCTGCAAAAAGTCCTTGGATCAGGGTTATTGGTAGGAATATTCCGATGCTCAAGTGGTGTACGAAAAATGAGAGGCTATAGCAACTGGAGTTGTGAGTCTGTGGTTGTCCAGTGACTGTGTGAGAAATCATGTGGGGGCATATAGGATGTATCTAGGTCAAAAGGTCCCTCTTACCTATTTGTATCGTTATGTGGCATAACAGAATGTCATTATGTAGGTGTCAATCTCTGCTAAGCATAATAAACATGGCTGAGGTAGCGAGATCCTATCCCCTAGAGTCCTGATCAGGAAAATGTTTTCTGTTATGGTATCAAAGTTTGTTAAGATCATGTCTATCAAAATTTATGCCAGAATAGCTATTATTGGCTGGATCTTCGATTATCTTGATGTTGTGACTTTCAAGTAGGAAGAAAGACTTGGCCATTTGCCCATGCTTATCAAGTCGACATGCCTGACTAGCTAGCCAAAGTCAGATGGGAAGCTGGCAGGTTTAAAAGCAGTGGTGTCATGCTAGACAACTGCAACCAATTCCCACTACCCAACTTGGAAGCAGCTAGTCAGTCTAGATGAAACCAACTAGCCGGTGGGACCTACTACTAATCCTCTATAGGTGATGGGCTAGTCGGCCATGCCATCCTATGTAAAGGATGGTGGTGCATTTGACAATCCACCAAGTCTCATGGTCCATGTCCACAACCTCCACATTAAGTTCTAAGGGATACGGTGTGAGGCCCATCCTGTTTTGCACGTCGTGGGCTGAAGTCGGCAGCCCTTGTCGACTTTATCTGAAACCCAGAAAAAAAAAAAAAAGACGGCGAACCGGAACAGGGGAGCTGGGATTAGCTTTGTCCGGTCGGCATTTTTGTTAGAGATTTCGGGAGAAGAGTCGTGGAGGAGAGGGGCGGTGTCGGCGATGAGTTTGGAGTGGGTTAAACCCCGATCGGCGTGGTCTTCGCTCCCCAAACGGTGAGGAAACCATCGTGTTCCTCTTTAAATCCCTCTCACCGTCGCCCAAGCAAGCACCGAATCGAGCCATGTTCCGCCATCTTCCTCCACTCCGGCGAGCGTTTGGGGGTCCTTTTAAGGCTGGTGAGTTTTATTTAATCTGGATTTTGGTTTGATTTTTTTTATTCGGTTTGCTCGGACCGTTCACCGCCGGTGGCCATGCCACCACCATCTTCCCACCGGTCCGTCGAGCCTCCACGGCAACCACCTCCCATTGCCGCCGCCGACTACCGTGGGGAGGTCGGTTCGGTCGAGAAGAGGAGCAGGGGGGGTTCAGGAAGAAGAGAGGAAGAAAGAAAGAAAGGAAAAAAAAATGGGGGGGGCACTCTGTTCCGTGAGTAGAAAAGAAAAAGAAAAAAAAAGAGAAAAAAAAGAAAGAAAAGAGAAGAAATAAAATAAAGAGAGAGAGAAACCTACCTGGGATTCTGTCGTTGGGATGGTTTCCAATGGCCGGAGCTGCCATCGGTGGCTCACCCGTGAGGTCCCTAACCATCGTGGAAGAGAAAGAGGAGAGAGAAAGATGAGAGGAGGAAAGGTAAATTTTGGACCAGGATTAGAATTGGATTGTGACGAGAGTGCCCATGATAGTTTAGTTTCCATTTTAGTTTTATTAAATAGAAATTAATTATATGTTTAAATTGTTGGTCAAGATCGTTGTTGTCCTTGGAAGATCAGATCTAGGTTTGAATTATACTTGTTGGTGGATCATTTTTGGTAAGTTATCTTGACCTCTAATATTATATGCCAAATATGTTATGTATTTATGAATTATTAAATGCATGTAATATATTTTTATTTGTATTGGATTGCATTGTGTGCATGCATTGTGTTGGTGTGGGTGCATTGTGTTGGTGGGGGTGCATTGTGTCGGTGTGGGTGCTCTCTAGTCCGACTATGATCATACGAGGACCTAGTCTCCTTGTGGGCCTCCAGCGAGGCGATCGCTGGCATATGACCGATGAGCAGTATGTGAGTCAGGAGCTAGTTGCCTTATTTTAGCCAGGTGTAGCAAGCACATGCAGAGGATGCATGTTTCTCATGTGATACTCAGAGCTAGTTTTCCTTGTGGGCCTTCAGTGGGGCGATCACTGGCGCATGACCGATGAGCGGTATGTGAGTTAGGATCTAGTCTCTTGTGGGGCAAGCCACGGGCCGATCGTGGCCATAGTCAAAGGGACTAGGAGAGTCAAGTGAATGGTTGGCCATCCATAGTCGTGTCGGTGTCGGTTAAGATTAAGTATGCATATTTGCATCATGTTGCTGGATATATTTTATTATATTGATGGATATCTTGTTATATGGTGTGTTTGTGCTTGCTATTTATTAATGGCATATTTGTATACGTATACTGGAGGTGTTGATAACTTACTGAGCTTGTGTAGCTCATCCCTATTTTTCTATGTTTTTGTTACAGATACCGAAAATCAATTGGGCTTTAGGACCAGTCAATGAGGAGCTAGGGTTTAGGTGTTGATCTCTGAGTTTATATTAAATTTTAGTTGAATTTTATGAAAAAAAAAATTCTTGGAGTCAATAAATAATTAGTGAAATTTGTTCCTTACCACTATTTGGATATTGAATTGAAGATTAGGCCTTGCATGATCTCTAAGGTAAAACCTAGGGCTTATGCGGCCGATCGCGTAGCCGATCCAGGTTTTGGATCGGGACGTAACAGAAGTGGTATCAGAGCAAAGGTTTAAGATCAAGATGACTTAGTTAGTGAGAGTGGGGAAGAATTAGGATTTTGATTGAATATTCTAGAATAATTATCGATACTGAGAATTTATTTAATCTTCTTTGATAAGTGTATGTTATAGTTTATAAATTTGGGGACTGCTGCAATATATTTATGATGCAGGACTTTAATGATATTAGAAGGAGAATCTTTCGATAAATCTGTCTGTGGATTAGTATCGAAATTATGCAATGGAAATATATTTTGGATAATGCTTAGATTTGTAATTTGCTATTAGCAGATTAAAAGATATTATGTGGACATGGCATGCATATCTTGGTAAAAGTTTTTGATAATTTATGTTAGTAGTCTTGGATTGGATTCCATATATATATATGTTGGAGATTATTGGATATCTTAAACTCCAAGTCAAGTTTAAGATTTGTGAGAAAATTTAGATTATTTTGTTGCTGATGTTTCATTTAGCAAAGAGATGGATATTGAAAGACTTATATGAGTTTAGTTTATGAGGGATATCCTTGTCTGAAATTTATCTAATAAAGTTAGAGGATTTGAAAATTTATATCAGAGTGTACAGCGAAAGTACGGACTAAAGATATTAGGATTAAAGTGTATGATGACGTATGAATAGGAGCTCTTATTGGGATTATTGAATTTGGGCCAAATGGTATATATGAATTTTGGATCATGTATATTTGAGTTTTTGAAGATCTAAATTTATTTTTAAATTTCGAGGATGAAATTTTTGTTAGGAGGGGAGAATGTGAGGCCCACCCTGTTTTGCACGTCGTGGGCTGAAGTCGGCAGCCCTTGCCGACTTCACCTGAAACCCAGAAAAAAAAAAAGACGGCGAACCGGAACAGGGGAGCTGGGATTAGCTTCGTCCGGCCGGCATTTTCGCTGGAGATTTCGGGAGAAGAGTCGTGGAGGAGAGGGGAGGTGTCGGCGATGAGTTTGGAGTGGGTTAAACCCCGATCGGCATGGTCTTCGCTCCCCAAACGACGAGGAAACCATCATGTTCCTCTTTAAATCCCTCTCACCGTCACCCAAGCAAGCACCGAATCGAGCCGTGTTCCGCCATCTTCCTCCACTCCGGCGAGCGTTTAAGAGTCCTTTTAAGGCTGGTGAGTTTTATTTAATCTGGATTTTGGTTTGATTTTTTTTATTCGGTTTGCTCGGATTGTTCACCGCCGGTGGCCGCGCCGCCACCGTCTTCCCACCGGTCCGTCGAGCCTCCTAGGCAACCGCCTCCTATGGCCGCCGCCGGCTACCGTGGGGAGGCCGGTTCGGTCGAGAAGAGGAGCAAGGGGGTTCGGAAAAAAAGAGGAAGAAAGAAAGAAAGGGAAAAAAAAATGGGGGGGGGGGGGAAGGGGCGCTCTGTTCCGTGAGGAGAAAAGAAAAAGAAAAAGAAAAAAAAAAAAAAAAAAAGAAAAGAGAAGAAATAAAGAGAGAGAGAGAAACCTACCTGGGAGTCTGTCGCCGGGATGGTTCCCGATGGCCGGAGCTGCCATCGGTGGCTCACTCGTGAGGTCCCTCACCATCGTGGAAGAGAAAGAGGAGAGAGAAAGAGGAGAGGGAGGAAAGGTAAATTTCGAACCAGGATTAGAACTGGATTGTGACGAGAGTGCCCATGATAGTTTAGTTTCCATTTTAGTTTTATTAAATTGGAATTAATTATTTATTTAAATTGTTGGTCAGGATTGTTGTTGTCCTTGGAAGATCAGATCTAGGTTTGAATTATACTTGTTGGTGGATCATTTTCGATATATTTTCTTGACCTCTAATATTATATGCCAAATATGTTATGTATTTATGAATTATTAAATGCATGTTATATATATTTTTTTGTATTGGATTGCATTGTGTGCATGCATTGTATTGGTGGGGGTGCATTGTGTTGGTGGGAGTGCATTGTGTCGGTGTGGGTGCTCTCTAGTCTGACTATGATCATACGAGGACCAAGTCTCATTGTGGGCCTCCAGCGGGGCGATCGCTGGCACATGACCGATGAGCAGTATGTGAGTCATAAGCTAGTTGCCTTATTTTAGCCATGTGTGGCAGGCACATGCAGAGGATGCATGTTTCTTGTATGATACTCAGAGCTAGTTTTCCTTGTGGGCCTCCAGTGGGGCGATCACTGGCGCATGACCGATGAGCGGTATGTGAGTTAGGATCTAGTCTCTTGTAGGGCGAGCCACGGGCCGATCATGGCCATAGTCAGAGGGACTAGGAGAGTAAAGTAAATGGTTGGCCATCCATAGTCGTGTCGGTGTCGGTTAAGATTAAGTATGCATATTTGCATTATGTTGCTGGATATATTTTATTATATTAATAGATATCTTGTTGTATGGTGTGTTTGTGCTTGCTATTTATTAATGGAATATTTGTGTACGTGTACTGGATGTGTTGATAACTTACTGAGCTTGTATAGCTCATCCCTATTTTTCTATATTTTTGTTACAGATATCGAAGATCAATTGGGCTTTGGGACCAGTCAGTGATGAGCTAGGGTTTAGGTGTTGATCTCTGAGTTTATATTAAATTTTAGTTGAATTTTATGAAAAAAAAACCTTGGAGTAAATAAATAATTAGTGAAATTTGTTCCTTACAACTATTTTGATATTGAATTAAAGATTAGGCCTTGCATGATTTCTAAGATAAAATCTAAAACTTATGCGACCGGTCACATAGCCGATCCAAATTTTGGATCGGACATGACATACGGACTCTATATCTTTCGTGCACCTAAATCCCTTCCTTTCATCAATTTTTCCGTGCTAAAGAAAGCCTCGTCTTCTTTTTTTTTTCCTCCATTATTTTGAGGCTAACAAAGCCTCCCATGTTAGGCCGTCCCATTAAAAGAGCCCCACTCCACTTTTCCTCTTCAACGCTTTAAATTCCTTCCTAATCCACTCTCCATGCCTACGAAACTTTAGCGCGCTGTTCTCCGGTTCTCTTTGCCTTTTCTTTGTGCGCTCCAAATCCCACGCCAACAATTTATTAGCGCCTCCATGACGCCAACCTCCTTTCCTTATTTCCTGGTCCACGCCCATCCAAGTGTCCTATGGGATTACGATTTCCTCCCTAGCGCCTCCTCTTTCTTCCTATTTAGCCTCCACGCCACATCCACAATTTTTGATCACCCAGGACTCCTATTCCAAAACTCTTCCTTCTCTTCGTTTAATTTGGCACCTCCTAAAATCTATCCCCATTTGGCACCCCACCTATTCTAATTTCCACGCCAAACAAAATCCTCATGCCGATAGGGCCTCACAACTTCCCCCCTTTTCTCGTGCAAAAACTAAATGCGCCGCCTTCTTTGATTTTTTTTTTTTTCTTTGGTTGGCGCTTAGACTCCTTCCAAGTTAGGTCTCCATGCCATATCTAACACTTCGAATATTTTAGGACTTCAATATAGCGCCTTCTCCTCTCTCTCTCCAAACCGAAATTTCTACTGCCAAAAGAAAACATCTCATGTTAGGGATGGCATGAGCCAGGCTGTGAGGCCCAGTTTTTATTGGGCTGAATTTGGACTGAAGTTGGCAAGGGACGCCGACTTCAGTTCAAATTTAATCTGGTTCGGGAGTTTGGATTTCCCGGCAGGAAATCCGGAGAAGCTCGTCGGCGTCGCCGGAAGTGGGGGGATAAGGGTTTTCCTCGAGTTTTTTAGGAGCATCGGGTGCCTCTGTTGATCCGGGAATACCTCCCTGTGAGTGGAATGCCGACGGCTTCTTCGTGTGTCCCTGCCCTCGCCGGAGCGCTCTCCACCGGTGGTCACTGCGGTCGGAGCCAGTCTCGCCAGTAAGTCTTTCTTCCTCGGGAAAGGGTAGTGTAAGGTTGTTTGGCTGGGAGGAAGGAAGAATCCGGTTGATTCTTCCTCTCCGTTGAAGCCGTGTGTTGTGGCCGACGATGAAAGGTCACCGTCGGATTCCTCCTCTCCGGCAAACGCTCTGGGCGGCCGATCACAGGGATCGCCGCCGTTCCTCCGCTTGCTTGGGAGGGGGGGGGGGGGAGAGAGGGATTTTTGATCGACCGGATAGCAGAGGGAGGTCACTGTTGCGAGGGGCAGTCTTCGGCTCGGTGCTCACCGGCTGACGGTCGGACGGCCGCCGTAGGGGTCGCCGGACCCTCTTCTTCCTCCGACGAGTACTCCATGTTGGTCGGACGGGAGGATCGCCGTCGATCCTCCCTGGTTCTTCCATGGAATTGGGACGGTGCTGTGGCCGGGAGTGGGAAAGTTTGGCTGGGCTCGGTTTGATCAGAGCTTGGCTGGGCCGAGCTTGACTGGGCCGAGCTTGGCTGGGCCGGGCTAGGGTGGGCCGGGCTTGGCTGGGCCAGGCCTTGCTGGGTCGGATTCGGTTGAGCCATGCCCTGTTGGGCTGGGCCTGTTTCTGGGATGGACCGATCCCGTAAAGGTATCGTTTGGAAAATAATAATAAAATAATATATGTAATAATAATAATAATTAATAAATAAAAGAAAGGTGGGGAAGGGAGGAAAATAACTGTTAGTAGAGGATGTCCCAGGAAATTTAGTTTATATATAATTTCTTTTTAATTTGTGATTCAGGATCGTCGTTGTCTCTGGAAGATCGGATCTAGGGAATTGAACTGCACGTTATTGGTGGATGCTCTTGGGTAAGTTATCTTGACCTCTGATATATATGCCAATATATGTATATTTATAACTTAATAGATATATGTAATATATCTACATTTGATTGCATTGGATTGCGTGCATCATGTTGGTGTGGGTGTTGTGTTGGTGTGAGTACATTATGTTAGTGTGGGTATATTGTGGGATTGCTTTGGATTGCATGCATCGTGTTGATGTGGATGCATTGTGTTGGTATGAGTGCATTGTGATGGTGTGAGTGCTCTCTAGTCTGACTATGATCATACGAGAACCTAATCTCTTTTTAGGCCTCCAGCGGGGCTATTGCTGGCACATGACCGTTGAGCGGTATGTGACACAGGAGCTAGTTGCCTTATTTTAGCCATGCGTGACGGGCACATGCAGAGGATGCATGTTTCTCGTATGATACTCAGAGCTAGTTTTCCTTTTGGGCCTCCAGCAGGGCTATTGCTGGCACATGACTGTTGAGCGGTATGTGACACAGGATCTAGTCTCTTTCGGGGCGAGCCATGGGCCGATCTTGGCCATAGTCTGAGGGACTAGGAAAGTTAAGTAAATGGTTGGCCATCCATAGTCGTGTCGTGTCTATGTCGGTTGCATTAAGTGTACATATTTGCATCAGGTCGTGGGTTATATTATTATATTGCTGGACATCTTGTTGTATGAAGTGTCATGTTTGTTGTTATTAGTGGCATATTGGTGTATGTATATTGGAGATGTTGATAACTTACTGAGCCTGTGTAGCTCATCCCTGTTTTCTTATATTTTTGTTTCAGATATCGAAGATCATTTGGACTTTGGAACCAGTCAATGAGGAGCTAAGATTTAGGTATTAATCCCTGAGTTTATATTTTATTTGTATTTTATTTTCTGTTAATTTTTATGAAAAGTTGTTCCCTATCATTGTGTGGATGTTGAATTGAAAGTTAGGCCTGGCATGATCTCTAGGGGATACCTAGGATTGTGCGGCCGGTCACGTAGCCGATCCTTGATCTGGATTCGGGCCGTGACAGAGGCCAAATTTTTAACTATCCAAACACAAACTCGAATACCTAATAAATTATCCAAACCTAATCCAAATACTATTGAGATTAATTTTTTTTATCCAAACCCATCTCAATCAGGTTTCGGATAATTCGGATTTACCTTGCCCGAATCCAATTAAATCACATTAAATATTTTTTTCATTTTTGTCAACTTTAAAATCATCTACTATTTTATAAATTATATATATATATATATTAAATAAATAACATTTAACTATATTTTTATTTCAACGACACTTAATTTTATATTTAATCAAAATAAAAAATATTTAATACAATATATATTAATTATATATATTAAAATATTAAAATAATTCAGGCCGAGTTTGGGTTTGGTGCATATCTATCATTACTGAAAAAACAAAATTTCTTTTTTTGATTTTTTCTGATACTTTTAAGCATCAAAAATAAAATTATTTCTGACGCTATTTAAAAGCATCGTAAATAACATCGAAAATAAGCCTGGTATAAGATTATTCCCGATACTTAAAAGCATCGGGAAAACGCTGTTCCGTGGGAGGGTGAGTCTTATAAAATGAAATGCTAGTTCAACAACGCAAGCGGAGAGTTTCATTTCTTGTTTTTTCCTTTCACAAAATGCATTGCACATATCCAATCCCATCACAAATAATCAAAGAGAAACTAATAATAAGTGTCTTTAGAGACCTACAAATATGTAGCTGATCACGATTCAAATGAATTCGGAGTTACATGGTGCAATACGTTGACCAGGCCACAACCGAGGTCCACTTCCACATCATCTTCCACCAGCAACGCTCTCCTCAGAGAGGTCTCCACCACCACCAATGAAGCCAGGAGAGTTTCCTTTCGGTAGAAAAAGTTGGACCTACTTGGTATCGAGCTTTTAGCAAATCCTTCAAATCAAGGCTCCAGTAACATTAATACTACACAAAGCAAAATCTAGCGTGCCAATTCGTCGTCCAAGGCCCTGAGCAAACTTTAAACAATACTACCAAAAGCATAATCGATGCACGCGAATAAGAGTAGAGAGGATTGCGATCTGTTGGGTCCCATACCCTCTGTACAGGCTTTCTTTCATGCGGTTACTACAACACAAGTGGATTCAGTGATGTGCTGCATGATGAAAAACTGTGGTAGTCTATTCTTCTCCCTGTGAGTACAAAATATCCAACTTTCAGAAGGGCAGCACAAACACCCAAAAAAGCTTGTTTCTGGCATCATAGAGAACCCAAAACTCTGAGATACGTCACCCCCCTTCATCAATAAAACAATGAAGATATTTCTTAAGGCTATAGAAATATGAACCGACTCCAGACAGGAAAATAAGAACTTTGTGAAGCTATTTTCCCCGTACATGGTGGGAATCTGGAGTCACTAATTTCTAAACGATACAAAATATGTTTGTGTGTGCATATACGTTATAGATGTAGAATTTTAATTTTACCTGAACAATGGATGCAGAGAAAACTTGAAGTTCACATTTGTATGGTTTCCAGATAAATACGTATGAAAGGTATGTGAGCAATCTTCGGCCAATCAGCTCCTCCTCTTTGGCATCGGTCCTTCAACAAAGGGCATCGATCGATGTGTAATTCTTTGAGCGAAGTAGACTAGCCATTCCCTGGCAGTGAGCTAACCTTAGGGCAGGTGAGTATTTACAAATTCCTGACAGAGAAAAAACTTACCAAAGAAGTAGGCAAAGGTTTTGGTAGTAATTAATCTCCAGCTCTTGAAGGGATGTTAGTTGCAATTTTAAGGATGGTTTAGATCGATAATACCAAAGAGAGAGGATTAATTAAGTTAAATTTGGAATTTTCTCTCATCTAATTAAGTCTTTAATCATTGCTCTGCATGACTTGGTGAAACAAATTACGACGCAGTCCTATTTTGTTTGTCTAAAATGTAACTTGCACACAGTCTACTGTAAAATTTCCCAGTCCGTGCGAATAATGTGTTGTTAAAAAAGCCATTGTTGGTTTGCTACTGCTTTCTTACTTAGAGACCGTGGATATTGGGTACGCCCATAAGTTTGTATTATAATTCCTTTTCTTTTTTATTTTTTTGTCGCATTTGCATAGACCCTAGGGGATATATGGAGCTGGGCATTTGCATAGACCCTAGGCGATCATTCAAGGAATATAAGCTCGGACATAATCCAAAATATCTTCCTGTAAACAAACCTGGGTGCTAATAATATTTTCCATTCAGGTGTTCCTCTCTAACTTTGTTTTACATAGCTGAAGTAATGATACTAATGGAGATCTTTTATCAGTCAGTTCATTGCACTAAAAGCAAAATAACCATTGCATGAAAATAAATAAATAAATATCATTAATTTGAATGACTTATGCTTCTACACTGATGTGAGGCCCAATTCTTATTGGGCAGGATTTGGGCTGAAGTCGGCAGCCCTTGCCGACTTCAGTTCAAATTCCTTCGGGCTCGGAAGTTCGGATTTTCTGGCGGGAAATCCGGGGAAAATCCGACGACGCCGCCGGAGGTGGGGGGGATAAGGCTCTCCTCTGGTTATTTAGAGGCATCAATTGCCTCAGCTGATCCGGAATACCCCCCCCCCCTATCTGTGGACGCCGACGGCATCTTCGAGTGTCCCTGCCCTAGCCGGAGCGCTCTCCACTGGCGGTCGCTGCGATCGGAGCCAGCCTCGCCGGTAAGTCCTTCCTCCTCGGAAAGGGTAGTGAGTGGTTTGGCTGGACGGGAGGGAGAATCCGGTTGATTCTTCCTCTCCGTTGAAGCCGTGTGATGTGGCCGGTAAAAAAAAAAAAAAAAAAAAGTCACTGCCGGATTCCTCCTCTCCGGCAACCGTCCTGGGCGGCCGATCACAGGGATCGCCGTCGTCCCTTCACTTGCTTGGGGGAGGGGAGAGAGGGAGGGAGAGAGGGATTTTGATCGACGGGAAGTTCTGTTGAGCGGCATGCCTTCGGCTCGGTGCTCACCGACCGACGGTCGGACGACCGCTGTAGGGGTTGCCGGACCTTCTTCTCCCTCCGGCGAGTACTCCGTATTGGTCGGACGGGAGGATCGCCGTCGATCCTCCCTGGTTCTTCCATGGAATCGGGGAGGGGGCGGGTGCTGTGGCCGAAGAGGAGTTTCTTTTGGCTCAGCTGGGCCGAGCTGACTGGGCCGGGCTTGGCTGAGCTGGGCCGGGCTGGGCTGGAGTTGGCTGGGTCGGGCCTTGTAGGGCCAGACTCGTTTGAGCCATGCCCTATTGGGCTAGGCCTATTATCTAGGATGGGCCGACCCAGTAACGACAGGAAGGAAAGAGTCGTCTGGGGTTGTCCCAAGGGAAATTATTTTATGATTTTATTTTTTAGAAATTAATGATATTAAATCATAAACAAAATGATTTGTGATGCAGGGTCGTCTTCATCCTTGGAAAATTGGGTTTAGTGCTGAGTTAGTAAATTGTAAGTTATCACTCACCAATATAATTTTGCCATGCATGATGTGAATCCATTATTTGATTTGTTATTGAATTTTTATTGTTTATGTTCATGCTATATACATATATCTTGACGTGTTATGAAATTTAAACCTAGACTAAGATGTAATGAGTCGTGGGGTAAATTGGTTTTAATTGCCCTTTAGTCCGACTATGATCACACGAGGATCTAGACTCCTTTTGGGCCTCCAGCGGGGCTATCGCTGGCACATGACCGATGTGCGGTATGTGACACAGGAGTTGTTGTTTTATTCTAGCACATGCTGGGAAGCATGTTTTTCGTGTGATACTCAGAGTTAGACTCCTTTTGAGCCTCCAGCGGGGCTATCGCTGGCACATGACCGATGTGCGGCATGTGACATAGGATCTAGACTCTTTTGGGACGAGCCACGGGCTGATCGTGGCCATAGTATGAAGGACTAAGTGAGTGTGTTTGGATGGCCATCCTAAAAATTTGTATGATGTCAGAAAAATAAAAAGAAGGTTAATACTGGAAAATGGCATATATATTATGGTTGCTCATATGCATAGAATTACTCTAGATTCCTGGTAAATTTTTATTCGTGACGTATGATGACTTACTGAGTTTAAGGGAAACTCATTCCATTCCCTTGCATTTTTTTTTCAGGATCAGAGGAACACGTGGGCCAGGGATTCAATCAGTGAGGCTTAGGATCTAGTGGACACTATCATATTTTTATTTTACTTATTGTTTGAAATTTGATTATGATAAATGTATGACGGTTGGCTTTATGATATTTAAATCTACTTGCCTACTTTTGTGGATATTTGCCTGGTTACTCATTTTATATAAGAAATGGTCGGTACAGGCCTGGTATGTCCCTGGGAAGATTGAATTCCCAGAACATACGGCCGTCTGTCGCACTTCTGGCCCAGGTCTTGGGTTTGGGGCGCGACAGATTTAGTGGTATCAGAGCCAGGCTTGTCTCAGAAATTAAGATGTTTTAGATAGTGAGAGCGGGGTAGAGATAATTAGGGCAAGTTTAAACTAATAAAGTACAAGTAAGGTTATATTATTTAACTAACTAACTTTTGTGACATAGGTTTAATGGCTCGAACCCGATCCATGAGGACATCGAATCAAAATGATCATGCTTCTCGAGCTCACGATACTTTGCAGGCAGCGGGTCCATCTCGGGCGGCCGGCGCTTTCATGACTCGTAGCCCATCACCTGATCAGGGCGAGAGCCGAGCAGTTAGTCCTCCTCCTCTGCAGCATGATATGAGGACAGCCAACTCTGATGGTCAGGTGGTAGGTCTTATCCAGGCTCTAACTGGACTTGTGTAGGAAATGAGGCAGCAGGGGAGTAGGGGTGGTCAGTCTTCTAAAATGGATCGGGGGATCACTGAATTTAAGAAGTTGGCGCCTCTTAATTTTGAGGGTTCTACTGAACCTACTGAATCTTTGAAATGGCTGAAAGAAATGGAGAAGGTCTTTGCCAGCATGGACTATACAGATCGGGAAAAGGTTCGCTTTGCAGCTTTTCAATTGCAAGGCGAAGCTTCAGAATGGTGGGATGCTGTCAGAAGACAATATGGTAATGAAGAACTAATAACTTGGGATATTTTTCGCCAAGAGTTTTTGGATATGTATTTTCTCGAAAGTCTCAGATTTGAGAAAGAGAGTGAATTTACCAGATTAATTCAAGGAAGCTTGTCAGTGGCACAATATGAGGCCAAGTTTATTGAATTGTCCTGCTTCGCTCCGGAGTTGGTGGCCACGGACTATATCAAGGCTCGGAGATTTGAGAAAGGGCTTAAACCCAGGATTCGTGCTGGAGTAAGACCCATGCAGCTGACCTCGTACCGGGACGTCGTTAGTAAAGCAAAAATTGTGGAGCAGGAGGTTGATAATATGCAGCAGGAGAGGGAACGGCAGCTGAGGAAGAGATCCAGACCTGATGGGCAGCGAGGGAACCAACACTCTGGCAAACAACCTAGACAGAGGGGAAATCAAAGGCAAGATCCAGGTCTTCAGCAGGGTAATGGTCCTCGTTGCAGGAGATGTCAAGGTTTTCACCTGGAGCAGGATTGTCGTTGGTTTTCTGGGGCTTGTTTTAATTGTGGTCAGCAGGGCCACAAAGCTATGGATTGCCCACGTCCTCAGAATCCTGGGAATCAACATACCTTCCAGAATGCACCGCGACCGCCAGCACCTCCTCCTTCAAATGTACCAGCTTTTATCCAAGGACAACCTATAGTTTATGGATCTGGTGAGTGCCAGAAGCAGAAGATCCAGGCTCGTGTTTATGCTCTAACTCAGCAAGATGCTCAAGCATCGAATGCTGTGGTGACAGGTAATTTCGCAAATTTTTTTTTTAAAAAAAAAGTTGATTTAATTAAGTGCATATAATCATAAGTTAGAATTATCTGGTAGGTACCATCAAAGTAGTCTCTTCTTATGCTCGTGTTTTATTTGATTCCGGAGCAACACACTCTTTTATCTCAACCAGATTTACTAAGAAGGCTGGTATGAAACCAGTACCTCTAAATTTTGAGATCGGAGTGTCCATTCCAAATGGGGGCATTATCATGGTCAACATGATTTGTCCATCCTGCACTCTAAGCTTTGGAAACCATGAATTTTCATCCGATCTAATGGTATTGGAAATGGAGGAGTTTGATATTATTTTGGGAATGGATTGGCTAGCTTCTTATCATGCCACAGTAGATTGTTTCGGGAAGAGAGTAGTCTTCTACCCTCCAGGTCAGGAACCTTTTGGTTTCTCTGGCAGTGAAGGGAAGACCCCTATTAGAATGGTTACAGCTATGCAAGCAAACAGGATGCTAAGGCAAGGCTGTGTAGGATATTTGGCCAATGTTGTGGATTTTCGGCAGGAAGAAATAAAGTTGGAAAACATTCCGATTGTGAGGGAATTTCTGGATGTTTTTCCAGATGAATTGCCGGGATTGCCTCCTGATAGAGAAGTGGAATTTTCTGTTGATCTTATACCCAGAGCAGAACCTGTGTCTATAGCTCCCTACAGGATAGCACCAGCTGAATTGAAAGAACTTAAAGAACAACTCCAGGATCTGCTTGTTAAGAGATTTATCAGGCCGAGTGTCTCTCCGTGGGGTGCCCCGGTACTTTTTGTCAGGAAGAAGGATGGAAGTTTGAGGTTGTGTATTGATTATCGAGAATTGAACAAGTTGACAATCCGAAATAAGTACCCCCTTTTCCAGAATTGATGATCTTTTTGACCAGTTGCAGGGTGCTCAGGTGTTCTCAAAAATCGACTTGCGGTCTGGATATTATCAGTTAAAAATTAAGAATGAAGATGTATCCAAGACAGCCTTTCGGACTAGATATGGGCATTATAAATTTCTGGTGATGCCTTTCGGATTGACGAATGCTCCGGCAGCTTTCATGGACATGATGAATAGGATATTCAGATCGTATTTGGATCAGTGTGTGGTGGTGTTTATAAATGACATTCTGATATATTCTAAGAACCTGGAAGAGCATGAAGAACATTTGAGGAAAATCTTACAGGTACTAAAGGAGCAGAGGTTGTATGCAAAGCTGAAGAAGTGTCAATTCTGGCTTGATAATATTTCTTTTCTTGGCCACACAGTCTCTAAAGAAGGAATATCTGTTGATCCAGCAAAGATTGAAGCAATTGTTGAATGGATTAGACCAACTAATGTAACTGAAGTCCGTAGTTTTCCGGGACTAGCTGGTTATTACAGAAGGTTTGTGGAGGGATTTTCCCGTATAGCTTTGCCTCTGACCCACCTAACTCATAAAGGAATTAAATTTGTTTGGTCTGATGACTGTGAGAAAAGCTTCCAAGAGTTGAAGAAGTGCTTGGTGTCAGCTCCTATCCTTACCCTACCATCTGGAAGTGAGGGTTATACTATTTATAGTGATGCTTCCAGAAAAGGATTAGGATGTGTTCTTATGCAAAATGGGAAGGTGGTGGCCTATGCATCTAGGCAGCTTAAAATACATGAATTGAACTATCCTATCCATGATTTGGAATTAGCTGCCGTAGTTTTTGCCTTGAAGATTTGGAGACATTATCTGTATGGAGTATCTTGTGAGATTTTTATTGATCACAAGAGTCTTAAATATTTGTTTACCCAGAAGGAGTTAAACTTAAGGCAAAGAAGATGGTTGGAACTGATCAAAGACTATGATTTGAAAATAAGTTATCATCCGGGAAAAGTAAATGTAGTGGCTGATGCATTGAGCAGGAAGGTCGGAGGTAGCTTGGCAACCTTAATCACTTCTCAGGGAGAAATTCTTCAAGATTTTGGAAAGCTAAATTTGGAAATCCAGTTGCATAACTCTAAATTCTCACTTGCTACTCTTGAGATACAATCTACCTTGATTGATAGAATTAAGGCATCACAGATGAGTGATTCAGAATTTCAAAAGATTAGAGAGAAGATACAGTCTGGGATAATTTCAGGATTTCGAATTCATGAGGATGGATCCTTAAGGTTTGAAAACCGATTATGTGTTCCAAGGGATGCAAGTCTAAAGAAGGAAATCTTGATCGATGCCCACAACTCTATTTACACTGTTCATCCTGGGAGTACAAAAATGTATAAAGACCTTAAAGAGAACTTCTGGTGGAGTGGTATGAAGAGGGAAATTGCTATGTTTGTGGCTCAATGCTTAACTTGTCAACAAATAAAGGCTGAGCATCAGACACCAGCGGGACCTTTACAACCCTTAGCTATTCCTGTATGGAAATGGGAGAATATCACAATGGACTTTGTTACAGGATTGCCGAGGACTCTCAGAGGATTTGATGCAATCTGGGTTGTTGTCGATCGATTGACAAAGTCGGCTCATTTCTTACCGGTCAAGATCAATTTCTCTATGGAAAGGCTAGCTAAATTATATATTGATGAGATTGTTAGACTGCATGGTATTCCTGTATCAATTGTATCTGATAGGGATACTAGATTTGTTTCTCGATTTTGGAGGAGTTTGCATCAAGCTATGAAAACCAAGCTGGAGTTTAGTACAGCCTTTCACCCTCAAACAGATGGACAGTCAAAGAGAACAATCCAGACTCTGGAAGATATGCTGAGAGCATGTGTTTTTGATCTGAAAGGATCATGGGATGAACATTTGGCACTGGTAGAATTTGCATATAACAATAGTTTTCAAGCGACCATCAAGATGGCACCTTTTGAAGCTTTGTATGGGAGGCGATGTAGGACCCCGGTATGTTGGGATGATGTTGGAGAGAGAAAACTATTGGGACCTGATATTGTGCAGCAGACCACAGATAAAATTCAACTTATTAGGAAGCGATTGCTTGCAGCTCAGAGTCGACAAAAGAGTTATGCAGATAATCGAAGAAGGGAACTGGACTTTTAGGTGGGAGATCATGTACTTCTTAAAGTGTCCCCTACTAAAGGAGTCATGAGGTTTGGAGTGCAAGGGAAGCTAAGCCCTCGGTATGTGGGTCCTTTTGAGATCCTAGAGAGGATTGGAGCTGTGGCTTATCGGCTTGCTTTGCCACCTTCTCTTGCTGGTGTACATAATGTTTTTCATGTTTCTATGCTGAGAAAGTATGTACCTGATCCAAATCATGTAGTTGAATTGGGACCACTTCAATTCAAGGAAAATTTGTTTTATGAGGAACAACCAGTGAAGGTGGTGGATAGAAAGGAACAAGTCTTGAGACGACGCATCATTCCTTATGTTAAAGTCCAGTGGAGTAATCATTCAGAACGAGAAGTCACTTGGGAGTTAGAAGAAATCATGAAAGTTAAATATCCTCAACTTTTCAAGGACCCAGGTATGTAAATTTCGAGGGCGAAATTTTTTTTTTTAGTGGGGAGAATGTGAGGCCCAGTTCTTATTGGGCAGGATTTGGGCTGAAGTCGGCAGCCCTTGCCGACTTCAGTTCAAATTCCTTCGGGCTCAGAAGTTCGGATTTTTCGACGGGAAATCCGGGGAAAATCCGACGACGCCACCGGAGGTGGGGGGGATAAGGCTCTCCTCTGGTTATTTAAAGGCATCAGTTGCCTCAGCTGATCCGGAATACCCCCCCTATCTGTGGACGCCGACGGCATCTTCGAGTGTCCCTGCCCTCGCCGGAGCGCTCTCCACCAGCGGTCGCTGCGATCGGAGCCAGCCTCGCCGGTAAGTCCTTCCTCCTCGGAAAGGGTAGTGAGTGGTTTGGCTGGACGGGAGGGAGAATCCGGTTGATTCTTCCTCTCCGTTGAAGCCGTGTGATGTGGCCGGTAACAAAAAAAAAAAAAAGTCACTGCCGGATTCCTCCTCTCCGGCAACCGTCCTGGGCGGCCGATCACAGGGATCGCCACCGTCCCTTCGCTTGCTTGGAGGAGGGGAGAAAGGGAGGGAGAGAGGGATTTTGATCGACGGGAAGTTCTGTTGAGCGGCATGTCTTCGGCTCGGTGCTCACCGGCCGACGATCGGACGACTGCCATAGGGGTCGCCGGACCTTCTTCTCCCTCCGGCGAGTACTCCGTATTGGTCGGACGGGAGGATCGCCGTCGATCCTCCCTGGTTCTTCCGTGGAATCGGGGAGGGGGCGGGTGCTGTGGCCGAAGAGGAGTTTCTTTTGGCTGAGCTGGGCCGAGCTGACTGGGCCGAGTTGGCTGGGCCGGGCTTGGCTGAGCTAGGCCGAGTTGACCTGGGCCGGGCTGGGCCGGGCTTGGCTGGGCCGGGCCTTGTAGGGCCAGACTCGTTTGAGCCATGCCCTGTTGGGCTAGGCCTATTATCTAGGATGGGCCGACCCAGTAACGACATGAAGGAAAGAGTCGTCTGGGGTTGTCCCAAGGGGAATTATTTTATAATTTTTTTTTAGAAATTAATGATATTAAATCATAAACAAAATAATTTGTGATGCAGGGTCGTCATCATCCTTGGAAAATTGGGTTTAGTGCTGAGTTAGTAAATTATAAGTTATCACTCACCAATATAATTTTGCCATGCATGATGTGAATCCATTATTTGATTTGTTATTGAATTTTTATTGTTTATGTTCGTGCTATATACATATATCTTGACGTGTTATGAAATTTAAACCTAGACTAAGATGTAATGAGTCGTGGGGTAAATTGGTTTTAATTGCCCTTTAGTCCGACTATGATCACACGAGGATCTAGACTCCTTTTGGGCCTCCAGCGGGGCTATCGCTGGCACATGACCGATGTGCGGTATGTGACACAGGAGTTGTTTTATTCTAGCACATGCTGGGAAGCATGTTTCTCGTGTGATACTTAGAGTTAGACTCCTTTTGGGCCTCCAGCGGGGCTATCGCTGGCACATGACTGATGTACGGCATGTGACACAGGGTCTAGACTCTTTTGGGGCGAGCCACGGGCCGATCGTGGCCATAATATGAAGGACTAAGTGAGTGTGTTTAGATGGCCATCCTAAAAATTTGTATGATGTCAGAAAAATAAAAAGAAGGTTAATACTGGAAAATGGCATATATATTATGGTTGCTCATATGCATAGAATTACTCTAGATTCTTGGTAAATTTTTATTCGTGACGTATGATGACTTACTGAGTTTAAGGGAAACTCATTCCATTCCCTTGCATTTTTTTTTCAGGATCAGAGGAACACGTGGGCCAGGGATTCAATCAGTGAGGCTTAGGATCTAGTGGACACTATCATATTTTTATTTTATTTATTGTTTGAAATTTGATTATGATAAATGTATGACGGTTGGCTTTATGATATTTAAATCTACTTGCCTACTTTTGCGGATATATTGCCTGGTTACTCATTTTATATAAGAAATGGTTGGTACAGGCCTGGTATGTCCCTGGAAAGATTGAATTTCCAGAATATACGGCCGTCTGTCGCACTTCTGGCCCAGGTCTTCGATTTGGGGCGCGACAACTGGCATGGAATTGAAACATCGCTAGTAGCATATTTTATTGATAAATTTTTTTAGTATTAATTTGATTATTTGAGTTTAAATTTCAACTTTACTATGATTTATGAAATTGAAATGTTTAGACAACTTCCGTCGTTTTGCAACCAATCTGCTTGCGAGCTTCTTTTTAAAACAATAAAAAGAAGAATTAAAAACCAGAAATCTTGTTATCTAATGTTATAATCATTTTACAATTAATTTGTCATGTGATCTAAAAAACAGTTCTTCATATTTTCAATCAAATATAAATCTGAAATAAAAACGATGAATAGCTATTTCCTGAAACAAAAGTACAACTACGAATCTTTGACATTATCATTGAATTTTAATACCAAAAGTTCCAAAATATTCCAAGAACAATAAATTTTAGTAATGGGAGCATACATCAACATCTTCAATCAATCGTTGAATTAGAATATTTTCAGATTCTCTGTTATACAATTGTCTAATTCACTGCTTTGATGAATAAATCTTTGAAATAACACTCACAAAGAGGTTAATACAAAACTCATACAACTTTAGCCAAACATATTTCGATAACACCATTGCCAATATAATCACTCAAAAGGAGTCAAACATAATACCTCATTGCAATCCAGGGAGGACACTAATATATTACAAAACATAGGAGACTTGCAATGAGTATAATAGTACCTGGTTAAAAATTTAATAGCAAGGGAAGAAACTGATGATGCTAAAACAATAAATAGCAACCAACATGATTTGCATGTTAAGAACATAGGTTCCTACAGTAAACCAAGATAAACTCCATTTGTAGAAGAGACTTGCATACAGAGAGTCTACAGATCTACAGTCCAAACTAGAGGGAAGAGAAGCAAAAAGGATATTAAAAAGAAAACCATATCTTACCAAAGGATTTTCTCTTTTTCTTTCCAAGGCACTAAAAAGAAACAGAAAACATTACATCATCATAATTGCATTTATGAAGTATCAGTAATAAATCATTACAAGATTGTGAACTAATTAGTATTACCAAAAGATTCAGACAAATAAATAATCCAACAAGATTCTCAGGTTTGTAGTGGCAGTCTTCTAGAAGCAAATGTTGGTTTATCTCATCATAACGGATGACTTCGGTGTTGATCCCACCCACATTCCCAACGGCTCTTGTCATGTTTTCTTTAAGCATCTCGTACAGGAACTTGCGGAAGGGCATTTTCTCAAGGCTTGTGGAAGAAAGATATATGGACGTTACCTGCTGAGCATGGTAATGTACAGCACATAATCAATATCTAAAACAATCATAAGAAGTGAAATTTCCATCACAAAATAAAGTAAATAAAAAAGAGTTGTAACATAGTACATAATCTATAACCTATGAAGTAAGTACCCATGAAGAAAATTGCCATGAACAACTGATGAAGTAACAGAGTTGTAAATACGCATGGAGCAAGAAATGTAACAGTAACAAAGTTGTAAAAAAGTTATAATGATGAAGTATCCATGAGGAAGAAACAAATTGATGAAGTATCCTAGCATTCATGAACAACTGTCCAACTTTGTACAGAATCCATGAATTTGTAGAGAATACCCATGAACAAGAGCCGATGAAGTAACAGAGGAGACATACAAAGGATAATAGAAGACATATCCCATGAATTAGCATATAGTAAGATATCCATGAAGAACCCAGCATTCTTGACAAAGAAATGTCCAACTTCGTACAAAATCCATGAATTAGTAGAGAATTCCCATGAAAAAGAGTCCATGAAGTAACAAAGAAGGTATATAAAGGATGATATAAGACATATCCCATGAATTAGCATATAGTAAGATATTCATGAAGAACCCAGCATTCTTGACGAAGAAATGACCAACTTTGTGCAAAATCCATAAATTAGTAGAGAATTCCCATGAAAAAGAATCCATGAAGTAACAGAGAAAGCATATAAAGGATAATAGAAGACATATCCCATGAATTAGAATATAGTAAGATATCCATGAGAAACTATTGAAGAAATAGAGTTGTAACATATCCATGAAAAAGAGTTGCAGCAACATGTACAAAGTTGTAACATATTCATGAAAAAGAGTTGTAACATATCCATGAGAAAGTGAAATTTTGCTGAGGACATTAAATAGTTTGACCCATAAAATAACATGAAACCATGCAGCATAAGAAATCTGATAAGAAAATAGGCTTGTGAATGTAACCTCTTCTCTATCTCCAATAGAACTAAAACGGTATTCCTTATCATTAAGCCCAATAAATCCAGCATCATCACCATCATCATCATCTTCTAAACCCCGTAATTTAACTTCCTCCATGGCCTCCTTACCGAAGAATGCATACTGTGAAGCATCAAAGCGAGCACTATCTGCAACAAACCACAAGGCTGAATTAACAAATTACATCTGAAAAAAAACGACCAAGTTCTTGCATGCAAGCATATGTGAATAAGCAAAGCTGAACATTCAGTTGGCGAAGAGAATCCATCAATATATAAGTATAAATTAACATAGAACAGGTCAAATCTTTTCCATACCATGAATCACAGGGATCAATGCCACATCATAATTCAGGGGCTAAAGATGATTAAAGAACAGAAAACAATAAAACAATAACTTCACAATTTTCAGACAAGAAAACATAGGAACTATATGCACCTCGTGTGGAGGCTGTTGAGAGTAGCAATGGTAAGCACCATCGCACCTTTTACAAAACATTAACTTAGTGGGATCACCAGCTCTCCGACAAACCTGAAGAACAAAGATTTAACTGACATCAACAACTATATGAAGTCAAGGCACTGGCACTGGCTATTTAGTTGCTTTTGATACATCATCTTAGAAGGAAGTAAATTTGTATTTGTTAGCAAAATTCCAGCAACCTGCTGTAAGTTGATCAATATGGAATAGTCATTCACCCTATGAACCATCAGAAATAAGCAAACAGGAAGCGATAAGGTTTTCATGCCTCACATTTGTACGTTTAAGCCAAAAATTGGAGTAGCAGAAACTGACAGAAACTTATTTTTGTGGGTTGGTTTCAGCTTAGTTACAGATGAAACTAATTTGTTTTGGCTTACTTCCAGCTGAAACCCTCGCTCTTTTGGCCTTAACTTCAGAATTGTACAAAGGTAGTGAATCTATTAAGAACAAGTAATGAAAAGGGAGGCTTGAAATTTGAACAGTGATAAATAAGAAACTAATGTATATTTCAGAAATTTGAACAGTGACAGAAAAAAGTTAATGCTGATTGTAATAGAGAAATACTTTCACTATTTGCTATTTCAGAATCCTCCTCATTTCTTATGTGGCAACCGCATTCTGTTGGTATGAAATGTACCATATGCTGAGATGACATTTTCATAACCTGCTTGTCAACATTGTAATGACAAGCACAGCACTTGGACTGAACTCTTTGATATTGATTTTTTCCAAAGCATTCTTCAGAGTTGGTGCTACTTTGAGAAATATAAGATTTCTGTACTGCTGCTAAAAGATGCAAAGAACATGAAGCAAGTAGATCATGCAAAGAACAGATTTTGTGTACAAAACAGGAAATTAAGAAAACATAGTTAGCAATCAATCATAACCAAAAAAATAGAATGATAAATTACCCAACAATAATGTAAAAAAAAAAAAGAAGTATGATATTCTGAATGCCATAAAGGAATTAAAAAGCAATTCCTAAATTGGAAAAAACAACTAAAGCAAGAAAGGAAATTCAGCAAAAACTGCAGAGTCAGCAGATTAGAATATTGTCAATTTCTTTTGTGTGCGTCACAAAACTATTTGCAGATAATGTCATTTGAATAGTAAGAAGAGGATAAGAACAAATGCGAGATCAGTTTAATGGACAAAATTATACAGCATACTGGGCTTAAAATCAGCAGAACATGGAAAGAATAATGACCTAAAAATGTAGAAAGAACAAGAAAATATGGAGGAAAACCAGAGAATAGGACCTAAAAATATAACAAAGTGCATATTATTTGCACATGATATAATGTAGATTGATGAGAAGAGGAAGAGTATAATGTAGATTGATGAGAATAGGCTCGGTCGTATCTCATTGAGCTCAGCGGCACGGCTCCATCGCATCTCCTCTACCTCAGCACGGCTCCGTCGCATCTCCTCTATCTCAGCGGCATGGCTTCGTCGAATCTCCTCTACCTCAGTGGCACGGCTCCATCGCATCTCCTCTATCTCCTCCTCGAGTCTGCGAATCTACGACCCGATCCAACCCGTTTAACTTGTTTACTATATAAATAAATTATTAACCCAACCCAAAAAATTAGAACAATAAATAAAGGAAAAGAACGAGGAGGCTCAAATCTACTATTTAATATGCAACTAAATCAAAACGACTACAATCGGTTGCCTACAAAAGAAGGCCATCCAAGATTGTTGTCATTAGAAATAGTTGAATCAGCAAAACATACATCCCAAAATCATCATAGCCTCCATATACAAACCTTAAACCAATTTCAAATTAGGTTAAAAAACTTCTTTACTCTCCAAGCAGTCAAGCACCTGATAAGATAAAGATAACAAAATAGATAGATCTACATGACAAAAAAACTTCTGACAATAACAAGATCATAAATCATAAATCATGAGCAGCAAAAAAAATGTTGGGAGGTTGGCGGGACGTCACGACGCTTCCCCCTGGCGTCGGAAAAAAAGTGTCCCCTTCTCCCTTCTTTCCTGTAGTGCATCATTCACAAAATTCCATGCAACTTGAGCAAGAGCATTCTGTGCAACTTTGAATCTTTTGATTGCTTCAACAAGCGGTTTATAAGGATGGTACACATTCAGATCAAAACCAAGCGAGGCAAGAACAACTCGTTCCCCTAATAAAATAAGCTCCTTCTGCTGCTCATATACTTCCTTCGGATAGAAAATAAAATTTGGATTAGAGAAAAAGCTGCTTGGTTGATAATGCAAATGTAAATAAAATAAGCTCCAAAGGGATGGGATCTCGTTGAAGCCCCGGTGATCGGAGAAGTCTTGAAGACGAAAAAATCTCGAGCGAGCCGGTGTGAATGAAGGAGATGGAGGAGGAGAAGGGATTCGACTGAAATCATTTCTCCACTGAAGCATTTTGGCCCACATGTGCTTTGCTTTTTCAATATCAAACTTCCTTGCTTTCAAAAATCTAGAAGTAAACAAGTTTTAAGCAAATTAGATTAAGATATAGTTAAATTGCAACAACAAAAAGAAAATCAACTTGACATGGAATAAGAATATGAATTTGTGAAGCATGATGTCGTGTAACTTCATTAATATTTACAAAAAAATATGCAATTCAGACTCTTTCATATCCAGTTCATGCTGAAAAGAGAAAGACATCCCGATGCACTGGAGACATTGAGCATGAATTTGAATCTCTGCAAGGACCGAGCAGAAGTGTCCATATATATATATATATATATATATATATTACAAGCCAGTTGGTGTTAGATATAAATTAATACAGTCCAAAAGTAGCTATTAGAGGTTCCAACTAGAGACAGACCATGTGTTTCGCTGAAAACTCATTTCCCAGCCACTTTACGTGGTCAGAAAATCATCTGTCACAGAAGAACACATGAAGTAACAACTAACAAGAATAAAATATGTGCCAAAGAGTGCAGAAATGCTGTAATCATTGAAGGGTATATTATAATTTAACTGTTGACTGTTGAGAACAACTAGAAAAATGGTAGAAGCATATAATTGGGCCTGCTAGTCAGGGGAATGATAATATTTGCTACACAAGTCACAATACAGGACATATGTTGATAATCATGATGAAAATGAAAGGGGACAGGAACTTAGATTTTTTGAAGGCAATAGAGGCTCTTAGTAGCTTGTGATCAGTGATTAGATAGGTAGGTGATGTTCTTTTACTTTGTGGGCCATGGGAGACTCTATTTGGCAGTTTAAGTTATCAGGGCCAGGTCAATATGTTGGAGCCTATTTTAAATTATGGAAACCATGCAATGCTGGACATCTTGGTCAGAGCTCAACCTATTAAGATGTCTCTGTGTGTGCGTATGCAGGGGAGGGGGGGAAGATGGCAGGTCTGCGGCCCATTGGCAAAAAGCATTCATGCAGCTTTTTCTCTCTTCTTTTCTTCTTCTTCTTCTTCTTCTTCTTTTTCTTTTTTTTTTTTTTTGGAGGGTGGGAGGGGGGGGGGGGGGATGGATATGTGCAGTTCTAACCAAAAGTTTTGGATGAGCAGATTTTATCAGGATTCTTTCCATGTCAGAGCCACGTCTTATGCACAGTTTACATTGGTGCATTTTCTAGCTTTTTGTAAACCATAGGATCAGAGAATTGTGTTTGCAGGAACACTACAACTATTAAGAAATGAAAGTTCTTGTTATGGATCAGAAAATACAAAGGGCATTGCACTCCAGCAACTCCTATGTAATATTGAAGATTAAAATCTCTCCTTCCCCCTCAATTTTATCTCACTTTGTGATTTTGCTTTACTAAAGCAAGATAAAGAGAAGCAAAATGTCTGGACCTGATCATCTGTTAAAATTACAGGAAATTTCAATTTTATCTAAAAACTTTGAGTGATTACAATTTAAATCTAATAAGTAGATCTCTAGAACCAGAATTTTGAGTGAATCATTTTTTCTCATTATTAATAATATGTTTCCCCAATAAAAGGTCATAGAGTTAAGTGAAGCTGAATGAACAAGTAATAGAAATTAGAAAATGATACAATGGAAACTTGGAAAATCTTTACTCATGGATAACATGGCATTTTTCATGGAAACTTATTACAACTGTCTCCAAATGAAAACAAGAATATAAGGCATACAAATATGAATAAACACTACCATAGAATTTCTGTTATATTGATTCTCTGGCCTTCAACTCTTAAATCTAATTCTGCGAAATAAGACTATGAGTGCATTTTGTAAAGTCAGTTCAAGGTATCTGCTGGTCTGCAAAGCTTAGAAAGACATCGACTAGAACTTACATCTTTTAAAATAAATACTAGTAGAAATTAAAAGTACCATTCTGATCCTGGAAAGACCCGAGGAAGAAACTCATGCTCAAAAAGGTGACTGAAAGGTCCATGGCCTATGTCATGCAGAAGGCCTAGAAGGCACACCAATCATAGCAGAAATTATTAGACTGATCAAAACAAATTGATCCAAAGAAAATGAGTTACCTGCAAGTTTGACTGTTTGCATATCAAAATGACCTATATCAAGCTCCAAACCCTGCATAGGCAAATGTCTCAGTTGCATTCCTAGAAATGTTTATATGATTCGATCGACAAAATATATGGGAAGCAGATCCACGACCTGAAGAAAGCAATGACAGCGGCCGTGGCGGCTGCGGAGGAGGAGATCTCGTCCTTCCAATGCCCTGCTGTGGCGGTCGGTGACACGGGCTCGGAAGCACCTCCGACCGGAGGTGACGACGATGTTCCGTATGGCGGTGAACTGCCGGCACCGGGTGGTGCCACGGGTGGATCCGTCATACTTCGGGAACGCGATCCAGAGCATCCCGACAGCGGCGGCAGTGGGCGAGGTGGCGGCGAGCGAGCTGAGGTGGGCAGCGGGCTTGCTGCACCGGAGTGTGGCAGTGCATGGGAACGAGACGTGCGGCGCGTGGTGGCGGAGTGGGAGGAGGCGCCGCGGTGCTTCCCGCTGGGGAACCCGGACGGGGCCGGGATGACGATGGGGAGCTCCCACCGATTCCCCATGTACGAGGGGAACGACTTCGGGTGGGGGCTGCCCCTGGCGGAAGAGGAGGAGGAGGAGGAGTGAGGGATCTGAGGAGGAGGAGGAGGAGGAGGAGGGAGGGATCTAGGGCTCGGAATCGGAATCGGAGGAGGAGTGAGGGATCGAAGGAGGAAGAGGAGGAGGGAGGGATCTAGGGCTCGGGATCGGAGGAGGAGGCAGAGGAGGAGTGAGGGATCGGACGAGGAGGAGGAGGTTGCGGCGATATATGGCTCGGGTTTGGGGAGAAGAGGGAAACCGCGATGGTAAAAGGGGTTGGGGGGTTGCGGGAGACCGCCGACGCGCAAAAAAAATGTCGGGAGGTTGGCGGGACGTCACGACGCTCCCCACGAGCGTCGAAAAAAAAAAAAAAGTGTCCCCTCTTTTCTTCTTTCCTATATTATATTTTATGCATGTCTAAATTTAAAATTAAGTTTTTTAATTTTATCTAAATCCAGTTTAAATATAATTAAAATATTAATTAATCGATCCAATCGGATAGGATCAAATCGGGTATCTATGAGTTTAAATTTTGTTGCCATCCCTATCTCATGTTCTCCTTGCTTATTTTATCTTGGTATCAAACTTTTTTTTTGACTAGACTCTTTGGCAGCCATCCACTTGGTTACATCCCCTTCATCCAACAGGTATTGAGGCTTGAATGCACACGTAGAATGCTTGGGCTCAACTCGGGATTCATATTTAGATTGAAATTTTATATAATTTATTGGGGATTAAGTCCTCATGATTAAAGTACATAAAAAAAATATAAAAAATATCAAATACTAAATAATAAAGGATAAATTTTAAAATTTTAATATTTTTTATGCATTATTTATATGTTTACAATACCTTCTAATTTGAACTTTACTCGTCATCGAGTAAAAGAAGATTTTGGTGCTAAGTACCATCTTGCTTGGAGATGGATGTTTTATCAAGTAATTCTTTTAAAGGGCCATTGATATTCAGTAGAAAGTTAGTAAGGTATGTCACTAGTGTATTAATATTGACCTCTATGGTGGTCAAGTGAAGAGCATAAACTTTTCATAGCCTTTTCTAGCCAACTCCTTATCTTTATCTCTAAATCATCTAACTTCAATATAGGCAAAAGCATTGTTACTTTTGTTCCTTCTTTTTGCAGTGTACAATTAGTACAATGTTTTAACCCCTAAAACTTTCTATTTGAATAATAAATTTTAGGCCAATGACTTCCAAATCAGTTAATTTTTGGATGTCAGGTGTAGAACACTCCTCAGACTTACTAGCTCGAGTCAAATAGGCTTGGGGTAAAAATTAGCTATATAATAAGATTCTTTCATATTTTTAAATTTTTGGCACGAAACTCAATACTTAGGCAAAAAGGTCTGATTACCCGATGAAAAATACTTAAAACATTTTGATACAAAACAATGTTTCTTCGTATTTCTATTTTTTAATATGAAACTCAATGCTTTTTAGACAAAGAGATCTGGTTACTTAGTAAAAAGTGCTTAAAACTTGTTTTTTATTCAAGACCATTCATTTTTATATTTTATAAAGGAATTTATTGATACTCTACTCATGCCCATAAGAAGTAGACTCTTTTTTTATGCTAGTAGGGGGTTAGAAATGTTTAAGAAAAAATGATTTTTATTTTAGACTTAATTATTTATTAGGTTTTCTTAATATATAATCCATTGATATCTCAAAAACTCTAGGCTGTACATCAATTTTTTTTTTTTTTTTGTAAAATGCCTAACTCAACTCAAGTCTAGAGCATAATTAGGTACAACTCAAGTCTAGAGCATAATTAGGTACCTAAATGCTAAATACTAATTTATTGGAGGATTTTTGTTATTATTAATGGAGTAAGAAAAATAACTTAAATGACATTGTCCTTAATGGAGTAAAAAAATAAAGCAATAAAAAAGAGAAACAAGGAGAGATGTCACCTAGGATGAGAGTGTTTCTTGGGTTGACAGGTGCCATAAGAAGCCTAATCCAAAGCCTGGGGTAGATGTGCTCTTGAATTAACAGGTGCTTTCAAACCTCCATCCCCTAGTTCCGACAAGGAAAGATGCTCTAATTAATGCAATGAACTAAAATGAAAAAATTAGATTGCCTTCCAAAAAGTATTAAGTTTAACATTTACAATTAAATGTCACGTAACTCATGATGGCTCATAGAGAATTATTGGTGAGAAATATGCTCAGGCTAGGGACATAAGGCCCATAGTGATAGAAGTAGCCCATTGGCATAGCAACAAGATCATTGATCGAAGGCAGAAAGCCAATGGTTGGCTGAACCTAACTACTCGATGGCATGTGTCATTCGATCGTGAATCAAGTTGGTAAAAGCAGTGTTGGCCGAGCCTGCTATGGATTTGGCCGAGCCTGCTATGGATTTGCCAATCATGCATCAAATTAAGATCCCACAAAAAAGGCAAGGCTTCAATGCTAACATGTGATTCTAATGTTGATACGCTGACCGTTCATCGGATGACACCCCTAACTATGGAAAGTCACTGACCGCAATACCACTAAGTGGGATGATGCCACTGGCACATGGTTGATGCTCCATCCAGCTGACCCCTCGTCAAGAGGATAAATTTTCCTGATCGATCGGCTAAGTGACAAGCTTTTAAGCCCTCCAATTGAAGCCATGCTTGGTCTCTTCACCTGATCAGCCATCTATTAAAGTGCGGACACCTATTCCATTTGATCAGACCCAGTTGTGTGCCAATCTCCAAACATACATATCTGAATGGGCCTGGCAGTAACCATCAGCAGGCATCCACCGACCACTCATCGGGCTAAACTATGCACTCAGCACATAGTAGCTTTCCTGCTCATTTACAAAGTATGACCCAATTGGCCAAATCACATCAGATGTCCCCTACTGGTTATCTCCCTTTTATCTGGCCTCGGCATAGGCCGATCCCTACTACCTGATGGCCTCAGACTCATCAAATATGCCCCTCCCTTAGTTGGAGTTGCTTGGGCAAGTTCCTCGACCAACCAGCCCTTAGTGCCCAGGGAACACTCAGGTTAACGGACCCTTAGGTGGTGCATCCACTCAAAAATTTTAATGCACAACCTACCAACGCTCATTGCTATAGCCTCCACCATATGGCTAAACTCTCCATCACATTTTAAAATCTCCAAATCATTGTCATATCAAGCAATTGAGGAAGACATGCTTAAACATGCATGATGGTCTGTGCCACCATTAATGAAGCAAGGAATGCATTAAGCAAATGACAAAGATGCATTTAAAGGGACGAGATATCTCCTACCAATAAACAAGCTTTAAGCGACATGTGGAGGATTCTATCACTTTTTACCATATCTACAAGAATCTTTATCATTCCAAAAATATTCCCGAGTCTCCACCTATAAAGGGGCTCCATGTAAGCTCTCAAGGTATGCAAGCTCCCTTGCTTACACTTCTTATATTGTTGGCCTAAATACTAACTTGAGTATCAGAGTGTCTTTGCCAAGGCATCCCTGATAGGATTTTTTGTAGGTATCGCCTTCCAAAAAGCTGCCTATGTAGCCCCCCTAGCACCTCCTTTGACATTCAATGGATTTTGGCACTAACAGAAGAGAGGAAGGGCCATATGTATTTATGGGAAAAGTAATCCAAAAAGCAAGATACTAATGCCACCCAAGAGAACTGTGTCTCATCACACCACCATAGCCACCTCCCGACCGGCGAAAAAGGCAGTGGAGAGCCCACCAAATGGCAACCTTAACCTGCACCTGCAAGAGCTTCGCCATATCCACAAATAGTAATGGTTAGTTCAGAGTAGTTCAACCTACTCTTCGTGCAAGTTCGAAACTGGTGGCAGTTGTTTAGGCCATCCAAGCCACCCCT
Organism: Areca catechu; assembly: GCA_021397845.1. Classification (NCBI taxonomy): domain Eukaryota; kingdom Viridiplantae; phylum Streptophyta; class Magnoliopsida; order Arecales; family Arecaceae; genus Areca; species Areca catechu. Next base: position 173,279,064 of record CM038051.1, on the reverse strand, counting down.
ATGCCACCACTGATACTCAACCTCCACTGGTGGTGCTACCTACAGTCTCTTAGCTTGTAATGTAGCCAATGCCTATATTTCCTCCTATGATACTCTACCCTTACCCAGAAGCTGAAGTAGTACCTCCATCACTAAAGTAGTCACGAGTCCCTCCTAGGGACCCGAGAAAGACCACTCACCACCATCACCACCACAAGAGCCTAGAACTAGGAAGATGACACTCTCGAAGCCCTCGATCAGGGTAGGATTCTACTCCGGGGCATCGATCCCCTCAGTAATTGGAGGCCCCACTGACCAAAACTTTAAGATTGAGTGGAAGCTCAAGGAACTAGATTAGTGAATCGAAGCAATTCACAACTTCTCCTCAATGCCGAATGATGGGTGTAATAATGACCCACCTTTTGATGACAAAATAATAAAAGCACCACTTCCTCGATACTTTAAAATCTCACAACTTGAGATCTACGATAGAACTACCATCCGTGATGACATGTGGCAAGCTTCCGAGAGACAATGCTCCTTCATGGAGCTCCCAATCTTATTCTATACCAAACGTTTCCATCCTCCTTAAAGGGATTAGCTTGGTATTGGTATGCGAGATTGAAGATGGAGTCAGTATACTCGTTTGAGTAGCTTAGTTAATTGTTTATTAATTACTCGTCAGCAATCAAAAGCAACAAAAGTAGTAGAACTACCTTCATACCATCAAGCAAAAAGATGGGGGACAATCTGAGCCTTTATAAGCTGCTTTAAAGTAGCCACTCTAGAAGTCTTTGACCTAGATTAGTCGATCACGTTGTCAATCTTGATGAGTAGCCTATAGAAGAATGACCTCAAATAGTCATTGACCAAAACCTACCTAAGAGATTTTACAAATATGTTGGCCTCGATTGAGAAGTATGCTTGAATGGAGGAAGCCTTCATGCAAGAAGAAATCCCTGCCACTTCCACACCAGGGGTGGCAAAAGAATGCAAAGCAATTAAAAGTTTTCCCTGAAGTAGGAAGAAAAAATCTGACCGTACTCCAGGTCCTTGTGAAAGAAGAACAAGATCTTAAAGGATTGCTGACCTAGGAGCCCTCATAGGGAAGGCCACCAAGCATCATTGCTAAGGAAGTTCTACTCCTATACTCCACTAAACAATCAAGGAAAAGGGTGCTAATGAAAATCAAAGGATAGACTCCAAAGCCTTTGAAGTTGCAAACCCTACCAAATAGGAGAAACCCAAATAGTTTTGTCTGTACCATGGAGACCATGGTCAATATACTGAAGAGTGAATTTAGCTTCAAGATAAGATCAAGGAGCTCATCAGTTGAGGCCACTTTGATCTTTTCATTTGGCACCAGAGGGAGCAAAGAGATCAACCAAGGTCACCCTGACTGGTCGAGCCACCACAACAGCCTCAACCCCCAAAAAGAGGCAACCCGCCTCCATCTGGATTGGTAGGCATAATTATTGGGGGGGTGCCATCACCTCAATAAAAAGCAACCAATCAAGAGATGGGCTATATCGATAATCTTCACAAAAGAAGATAACGAGGGAGTCCTATTCCTACATAACGTTGCGGTCATTATAACTTTGAATATGAAAAATTATGATGTATGCCACACTCTCATGGATGATAGAAGATTGGCTGATGTTTTGTACTATGATGCTGTCATGAAAATAGGGATATCCCCCAATCAGCTAACTCTAGTTGACTCTCTCCTGATCGGGTTCAAGGGGATGTAATCCAAGTAGAGAAAATGATAACCTTGACTGTGAGAATGAGATGTTACCCTCTCTGATCCATTATCTCAGTAGATTTCTGTATCATTTAAGTACCTTTGACCTACAATGCCATTCATGGAAGACTAAGCCTCAATGATTTCTGAGTAGTTATATCGACCTACTATCTAAAGGTCAAGTTTCCAACAATGCATGGGGCCAGAGAGGTTCACCAGATCATAGCTTAGCGTACCATTGTTATTACATCGAGCTCCATGAAAATAGGACTATCGATGCTTACTCAGTTGAAGGGCTAGATACTCGTGATAACCCAGTTGAACGACAAGGACAGCCCACCAAAGACCTTGTTTTCATGTCCCTAGTAGATGGGAACCTAGTGTACATGGTCCGAATCGGCTCCAACCTAGACCAAGTAATCAAAGACCAACTGATCTTATTTTTAAAGGAAAATATTGATGTCTTCACCTGGATACTGGCGAACATGCTAGGCATCGACCACTCGATGATGGTGCATTAGTTGAAGGTAGACCAAAGAACTATCCTATAAAGTAAAAAATGAAGCTTCACACCTGAATTATAGAAGACGATAGCCAAGGAGGTCAATAAACTACTCGACACTGGCTTCATCAGGGAGACCATATATTCAAAATGGATCTCCAATGTAGTTATGGTGAAGAAGGCGAATGGCAAGTGGTGGATCTATATTGATTTCACCGATCTCAATCAAGTATGTCCAGAAGATAGTTACTCATTGCATAGAATCAATCAAATGGTTGATGCAACCTTGGGCCATGATCTTCTTAGCTCCATGGATGCATTCTCTATGTACAACCAGATCTGGATGGATCTAGAAGATGAAGAAAAAAGCACCTTCATTACTACTGAGGCCTCTTTTGTTACAAGGTCATGTCGTTTGGTCTTAAAAATATAGGTACCACTTACCAGTGGCTAGTGAATAAAGTCTTCGGGGCCAAATTGGATGAAACATGGAGGTATACATGAACAACATGCTCATTAAAAGCAAAGTCACGAGAACCCACATCAACAACCTTCGAGAAGCCTTCGTCCTTCGAAAGTACCAAATGAAGCTAAATCCCATCAAATGTACCTTTAGAATGGCCTCGGCAAGTTCCTTGGCTTCATCATCTCCAACTGGGGGTGGAAGCCAACCCAAAAAGATAAAAGCTATCTATAACATGGGTCCCCTGAGAAAAATTAAGGATGTTCAACGCCTCACCAGGAGAATTGCAGCTCTTAACCGGTTCATCTCAAAGTTGGCTAAATGATACCTTCCCTTCTTCCAAACCTCGAAACAATCCAAGAAATTTTGGTGGACTAAGGAATGATAGTAAGCTTTTGAAGATCTTAAATGCTACCTCAGTTCTCCAACACTACTAGGCAAACTAGATATAGGTGAAGAGTTGGACCTATATTTAGCAGTCTCCCCTTTGGCAATGAGTGCAGTGCTAATCTAGGAGATGGACAGGATTCAGAAGTCAATATATTATGTTAGCCAAATCTTGTGAGAAGTAAATACCTGGTATACAAAACTAGAAAAGTTGGTCCACACCCTCCTTATTGCTACTCGAAAGATTCAACCATATTTTCAAGCTCACACCATCATCGTCCTAACTAATCAGCCCATGAAAAGCATCCTTCAATGACCCAAAACATCTAAACACTTTGCTAAATGGATAATCAAGCTCTATGAGTTTAACATTAAGCTTCAGCCTCAGCCATCAATTAAGGTTCAAATACTAATTGACTTCTTGGCCAAATGTACCATTCCTAACAAGCTAACTAGCAAATCAACTAATTTGGAATAGTCAATCTTTGACACTGATGCAAGACCCCACTCAAAGTCTGACCGATACTTGGGAGATATATGTGAATGGGTCATCCAATTCCTAGGGGTCAGGAGCATGATAATCATTGTGAGTCCAGAAGGGGTCATCACTAAGCATGCACTCCATCTCAAGTTCCCAGCAACAAATAACAAGGTCGAGTATGAGGCTATAATTGTGGGGCTTGGAATTGCAAAGGAATTAGGAGTGCAAGACTTGAAAATTTATAGCGACTCTCAACTAATCATTGAGCAAGTCAACAATAACTACAAGGCCTGGGAGGAAAGTATGATAAAATATCTTTAAAAGGTCAATGAGTTAACCCAAGCCTTTCATCACTTTGAAGTTTGACAAATCCCTAGAAAGGAAAATTTCTAAGCCAATTCACTGGCCAAAGCAATGACCATAACATCAATGGCACTGCCTAACTGTGCCTACTTTGAAACAATCCACAAGCCAACAATCGAGAAATCATTAGAATGAATGCAAGTGGATGACAAACCCTACTAGATTGACCCACTGATCAACTTTTTGAAAAATTGAAACTCCCAACAGATCGAAAGGAAGCCCGTAAAGTGAAATAACAAGCCTTTAATACCTCGTGCATGAAGGGAAGCTTTATAAGAGGTCATTCTCTCTACCCGTCCTTAGATGCCTATGCCCATCTGAGGGTGAGTATAGTTTGAGAAAAGTTCACGAAGAAATATGTGGAGACCAAATTGAAAAAAAGATACTAGCATACAAGCTACTCCAACAAGGCTACTACTAGCCTATCATGCAAAAAGACTCGGAGGACTTCATCATGCGATGCGATGCTTGCTAAAGAAACTCAAGCATCCAACATCTTCCCCCCATACCGATTATCCCCATATGCACCCCATGACCTTTCATACAATGTGGGTTGGACATTCTTGGCCCTTTTCCACCTACCTCGAGATAATGAAATTTTTTACTAGTTGCTATTGACTATTTCATAAAGTAGGTGGAAGCCGAGCTACTAGCTTACATTATTGAGTCCAAAGTAATAGATTTCATGTGGAGAGCGATCATTTGCCACTTCAATGTTTCCAAGGTGCTAATCATTGATAATAAACAATAGTTCATTGGAGCCAAATTTGAGGAATTCTACAAAGACTATGGGATCTTTCATCACCTCATTTCTGTAGCTTAGCTCTAAGCCAATAGAGAAGTGGAAGTAACTAACCAAACCCTCCAAGGTATCAAGAAAAGGCTCAGAAAACCAAATGATCATGGGCTAACGAGCTTCATCATGTGCTTTGGGCATACCAAACGATGCTGAGAGTTTTGATAGGAGAAACATCCTTCAAGCTAGCCTTTGGGACTGAGATTATAATACCCATCTAGCTCAAAGTCTCATCAGCATGAGTTACAAACTTTGATAAACAAACTAGCTCAAAAAGGTGACTCGTCGATTTAGATTTATTAGATGAAGCTCAAGAGAAAGCTGTTAACTCCGTTATTGATTTTAATGATAAACAAAAAACTTAAGTATAAGTTGAGTACTAACATGTTCCTTGAAGTTTGTTTAATAGAAAAAGGTACTCATCAAAATAGCTAAATTGGATTGCTTGTCAAATGAAGAAGAAGCCATTTTTGTGGATGAAAGATCAGTCATAAATGGACTTAAGTACTTAAGAAATGCTTGAAAGGACTTAAAGAGTTCAACTCAATAAGGTTTTAGGAGAGTTTCAGTGATTTTTGAAGAAATCTCAGTAAGTGTCTACTCAAGATGTCAACTCAAAGTTCAAGTATCGACTCATGGTAGTGCAAGTGTCGACTCAAGCCGGCATACAGAAAGAGTTTCAGATGGCATGGCTGAAGTATCGACTCATGTTACTCAAGTATTGACTTAAGGTGTCGACTCAAGGATCGACTAAAGGCCTAAAAAAAATTTCTTACAGAACATGCTGAAGTTGAAGACTTGCCTGAAGTGTCGCTCATGGATGTCAAGTGTCAACTCAAGTGTCGACTTACTTGAGAATTTCAGAGTACTTCAATGAAGAATTTTGAACTAGGTGTTGACTCATGGAACTTAAGTGTCGATCCTAAGTGTCGACTCACAGCTTGAAGTATCGATGCTTGGAGTTCTGGGAATAGTAATAGCTAGTTTTTCGAATGCAAAACTCGGCCCTCTTGGCTTCCAATGGCTAGTTTTTCAGGTTTAACAGTCATAAACTATCTTTAAGGCCTTGGGATGGTATTAAGTGATTTGAATTCAAGAAAATCATAACAAGAAATACAAGAAAGAAGAGAACAAAAGAAAATAAAAAAAGAAGAAGAGAGAAGCAAGTACATTCACTCCCATTCATCGAGAGCAACTACCTTCAAGCAAAAAGAAGTCTCCAAGCATTCAAAGCTATCAAGAAGCATTCAAGTCCAACACTTTTGAGCATTGATTGAGGCTTAATCAAATTCAAGACAAGCAACTTCTCCAAGCTTCAAAGAGATATCAGCTTTACATTAGAAAGCTTTTCTTGTTGCTTTACTTTATCTTATATCTTTGTTGTAAAGGTTTTTGGTTAACCTAAGAACAAAACCAAGGAGGTTTTTGGTTAGTTTATTTGAAAACCAAGGAGGTTTTTGGTTAGCCTACTTGAAAACCAAGGAGATTATTGGTTAGCCTTTGAAAACCAAGAGGTTTCTTTTGGTGAGCCTTGTAAAAATCAAAAGAGGTTTTGATTAGTGAGCCCGAAAAACTAGTTGGCTGTAATCATAGGAGATTATAGTGAATTCCCAAGTGGACCTTGGAGAGTGGATGTAGGTGCATTGGAAAGCACCGAACCACTATACTTGGCTTGTGTTTGTAATTGTCTATTGCTCTCTTTACTTGCTCTTATAGTTGTTGCATTTATATTTCCGCTGTATACTCTTCAAGAGCATACACTTACACCTCACACTAGCACTTGATTAGATATTTGAATTGGCACACATTCTTGCAAGTAATTTTTAAAAACCCAATTCACCCCCTCTCTTGGGTTGCTTACTGGACAACAAAAGCTTATGTCAAAATGGCAACATATTAGCATGAGGTCACCCACTACTTCAACTCCAAGATCCGAGACAAAACCTTTAAGGTTGGTGACTTGGTATTGTGCCAAGCGGAGGTCTCCCAGCCATGCCAAAGGGGCAAACTCTAACCAAATTGGGAAGGACCTACCAAGTAGAGGAAATCATCAATCCAAGAACTTATCAGCTGAAGCAACTCGATAGAACTCTCATACTCTACCCCTAAAATTTGATTAATCTCCAGAGATTTTATCAGTAATGTATCCCCCTACTCATTGAATAAAAATCCTTTTCTTTCCTATGCTTTTCTTATTCACTAGCAACAAAGGAGTTCCTCGATGAGAACTTTCGAATAAGATTCTCCTAAAATAAGCAAGACTCCTAAAAACCCATTAGACGGGATCCGCGATTGGGAGTCTGAAGACTCATTAGATTAGGACTACTCATTGGAAACCTGAAGTCCATTGGATGAAAGACTCCTAATCTAGGGCTCGGATAGGTTTTTTAATCAAAAACTAAACTCATCAGATGGGCACTCATGATCGGAGAATCCGAGGACTTATCGGATGGGGGATCTCGATTGGAAACCTAAAACCCATATAGGGGGTTCGCTCGAAAACACAACTCGATCGGGAACATGCCTCAATCAGATACCTCTCAAACCTCCATTAAACATTTGACAAAGTGCAAAAGATACAAAGCATAACCAAGTAGCTCAAAGTAAAACCAAACGAGCACAAACAAGAACCCAAAAATATATGAAGAATTTTCTATTTTTCATTAATGTGTTTTGATTACACATGCTCATAGACATATGGCTAGGTTACATTGTTTCCTACTTTCTAAAGAGTAGAAAAAGCCACAACACCCGTCGAAGAACTGGAGGACTCTGAGATTCCCGAGCTCTCCTTTAAAGTGAGGGATGCCTCCTATATGCCTTGAAAGTGGCCAAATACAGCTAGACCCATAACAAGACTATTGAGAAGAGGTGCATTATATAAGCGAGGACAATTCAGGGTGCAGGCATGGCTCTCCTTTAGATGAAGCTAGTGTGATAAAGAGTACATGCGACAGCACCACCTGGGAGGCTATACATAGCAAGGCAGGGAGTTAACGAGTCGAGGCCGAGACTAAGAAAGTTAGGAGACAGTCCCCTATGTGTATTCGACTAGTACTCTTGCCTGCTACCCGAGGTGGGGGCTTGTTGTCTACCTTTCTGTTGAAGTGTAGGCATCCCCTCTGGAAGGTTTGGATGATGAGACATGCAGACTGAGCCCTCCTCATGTTAAGTCCACCGACTAGCTATAGCTGTAGTGCTAGTCGTTAAGTCTACCAATCGACCGTAATTGTAGGAATGCGGTTAGAGCACCAGCCATTCTTGATACCCCTATCCCAAGGTGGGCATCCATTAGCCCGCCCTCAAAATGATCCTCCCAAAAAAAATCCTTCCATCAAGATTGGGAGCCCTACCACCCAAGAACCCATGCTGGAAGCCAGATATGGCAACCCTCCAAGCATTTTTGATAGCAGGAAAATGTCAGATCTCTACTATCCCTCTCCCATTTATAAAGAAGTTGGGAGAAACCTAGCTGCCCACTTGCCCAACTAGCGTATGTCAGGTGTCATCCTCTTGGGAACCAGATATCTCCAGGAAGAGACACTAAAGTAGAAGAAAGTCTAGGCCTGAATCCTAGCCCCTTAGGAACAGTTCCATGAAGATGCCTGTCTATCCCAAACTTCTTTAGTATCTCCCTAGTATATTTTATTTGGTTGATGAAGATCCTCTCTTTAGTTTGCTAAATTTAGAGTCTAAGAAAGAAGTTTAACTTTCTCATCATGCTTATCTCAATCTCCCTCTACATTAATAATGGGGACATTGGCAAGAGGAAGAAGTTGCAAGCTAACAATCTCTGGTTTTGTAGCTAGTCCAATTTTTTTTAGGTTCCACTCAAAATTATGGAGATGAATCCCAACCTCATGAAGCATCTTGAAGGCTCCTAGTTCCACCCATTTAAGAAGAAGACCCCTATTGCATGAAGCAAGTCAAGACCATTTCCATGTGAGACAAGCAAACCAAAGAAATTCAACTAATGAAGACCTTTCTTTCCAAAATTCCAAACAATCCATTTGGGCCGGCCAACCTATGATTTGATTCACCTAATTTGAAGCATATTCGAAGACTAAATCTTAAAAGACACATGGAAGGCTTTTGATGAGGACACTTGGCGAAATAGGATGGTGCCACATGGAGATTCTAGTTTCTTTTATTGTTAGGATTAGTTACCTAGAAGCTTCTCAATGTAATTAGTTACCAACTAAATTTGAATTAGTTGGCTTCTTAATCCACCTTTTTGCTGCCCATTATGGCTGCCCTTGGCCTATAAATAGGACCAAGGCCTCCTCTTGTAAAGCAATAAATGATTTGAGTTGAATGAAAGTTTCCTTGTTTGAGTTCTCTTCCATTTTACCAAGTTCTCTTGAGTTCTTCCTAAAATTTTGAGTGTTTTCTTTAAGTTTGAGTTGGAGTGTTGAGTTTGATATTGAATTTGAGTAAGTGCTTTGAGTTTGGAGGGCCATAGTTCTATTTCCAAGTTTTTATACATAAGATCCAAGTAGTCCAAGAAGAAGAGGAAGTGTTGCCCAAAAATTCCAGCAACTCTCTTCACTTCTCTTGTTGATTCCTTCCTTTTTTCTATTAATTTTTTTGAATTTCAACCTTACCTTGACTCTTTGCAGGTTCTTCTTGGTGATTTGAAGATGAAGATGAAGGCTCCACGCCAAGGATCCAAGCTCCAATGGTGAATCCAAGAAGGGAGTGTAGATCTCGTCTCTAGCCTTTAATTTTTGAGTAGTGAGTGTTTTCCTTCCACTTGAGCTTTGATTTCTCTTCATTGTTGGAAAAAGACCTTCTTGATCCTTAGATCTGAGGTTCTTAAAGGTTGCTTAGCCTAGTTTGAGGGTTTCCATGCCCTGAGATCCTCTCTTTTATTTTTTTGAAAGGAAGCTTGCATAAGGGTATCAAATTTTCTGCTCACCTAGTTTCTAGCTCAAGATTCTTCATCCCTTCCACCCATGAATCCAGCCATATCTGCAGCTCTAATGCTAATATATTGTTGCTAGGTAAGTAGATCACATCTCCACACATCCATTTCATCAAATTCATCCCCCATCAATTAACTTGGCAAACTCTTGACAAAAAACTTTATTAGTGGTACCAAAAATAATATCATCAATATAAATTTTGACCATTAATAAGTTATTGTTCATTCTTTTCAAAAATAGGATGGTATCTACATTACCTCTTATAAAATTATTTTCAAATAAAAATTTGCTTAATCTATCATACCATGCACATAAAGCTTGTTTTAAATTATAAAGAGCTTTATGAAGTTTAGAAATATGATTTAGATAAATGTGACCTTCAAAATTAGGTGGTTATTCTACATAAATATCTTTTGCTATGTATCCATTTAAAAATATAATTTTAATATCCATTTGGTATAATTTTAAATCATGAAATATGCAAATGCAAGTAATAATTTAATTATCTTTAATCTAGCAACAAGTATAAAAGTTTCATTAAAATCAATATCCTTTTCTTGATTATATTCTTAGCAACTAGTCTAGTTTTATTTTAATTACAATTTTATTTTTGTCTAACTTATTTCCAAAAATCTATTTAGTTTCAATTATTAAAGTATTTGATGGTCTTTCTTCTAAAGTCCAAACTTTATTTTTGTTCAAATTGGTTTAATTCTTCTTGTATTATATTTATATAATTAGGATCTTTTCAACTTCTTCAATACTTTTAGGTTCAATTTAAGATACAAAAGTCAAATAATTATAAATATTTCTAAGAGATGATCAAGTTCTTATCTCTTTTGATGGATTACCTATGATTAATTCTTTAGGATGTCTATGGGTATACCTCCACTCTTTAGGTAGATCATTTTATCTTGAAGAGATTCTTTCTTCTTCTTCCTTCTTTTAATCTTCTTCAGGATTCTTAGAGGGTGCATCCTTCAATGTTAAGTTTTCCATCCTTTGAAGACCTGCATCATTATCTAAAACATCTTTTCTAGAAGATTAGTCATTAGATTCATCAAAAACTACATGCATGAATTTTTCAATAACTAAGGTCTCTTGTTGAAGACTCTATATGCTTTGCTAGATGTAGAGTATCCTAAAATGATACCCTCATTTAACTTGGCATCAAATTTATCTAAATTATTTTTTTATTATTTAGTATAAAATACTAATATCCGAAAACATGAAAATATTTTATACATAGTTTTCTACCTTCCAAAGTTTATAAGATATATATATTTTTAAATTGGATGGATCAAAATATGGTTTAAAATGTAACATATTATGTTAATAGCTTCCACCAAAAAATATCTTAGGAGGTTATTTTTACATAGCATAGTGATGTGGAGGGATCGCTGACGTGGAGGAACCGACAGGCGCCACATCAAGAAAAGATGCCGCGTCAACTCTCCAGCCCGGATTCCACTACCGAGCTGAGCTGAGCTCCCTCATAACAACAAGCCGAGCTCAGTCCTCCACCAGGTTGTGCCTGCAAGCTCGGGATGCCTAGGTCGGAGCCACCTTCCCCTTCCAGAGCGAGATCCTTGGAGGCTAGTGCCCTGCGGTCGAGGTCGAGCTCAGCACTCACCTGTCGATGTGGAGCCTCTCCGAGTGCGCGCCCTCTGGATCGGGTCCGCCTTCCATCCTCCAGAGCGAGACCCTCGGAGGCTAGTGCCCTATGGTCGAGGTCGAGCTCAGCGCTCACCCGCCGATGTGGAGCCTCTCTGAGCATGTGCCCTTTGGACCGGGTCAACCTTCCACCCTCCAGAGCGAGACCCTCGAAGGCTAGTGCCCTGCGGTCGAGGTCGAGCTCAGCGCTCACCACCCGATGTGGAGCCTCTTCGAGCGCGCACCCTCTGGACCAGGTCCGCCTCCTGCCCTCCGGAGCGAGACCCTTAGAGGTTAGTGCCCTATGGTCGAGGTCAAGCAAAAGCGCTCACCAGCCAATGTGGAGCCTATCCGAGCGCGCGCCCTCTGGACCGGGCCCACACTCTGCCCTCCTCCGCCAAGGCACCCCTGCAAGCTCGGAGCATCTAGGTCGGAGCGAGTCCTGCCATCCCAGCTCGGCCCCAGCCCGGACAAGGTCCTCACCAGCCCAGAACACCGGTGAGTCACCCGAGGACTGCACCGAAGTGCCTTTCATGCCGTACTGACCACCTGCAACCGCCAGTTATGCTAGAAAGGGAAGAAGCACATTGATCGAGATGCCATACTCTTCACCAATCGCTCAGATCGCCCAAGAAAGGAAGCCAACCGGGAGATTCGAATCCTGCGGGCGGTGGCCCGCCGTTCGAGGCACTGCCAAGTTTCCCGGAATGAGATGATCAAGAGGAGTGTCCGAGCACCTGAAAACTCTCCTTATCATGAATCGAGAAAGATTCCTTGGGACACCGCCGCATGCACCTGACAGCCTGGCGGGGATCCCGAGACAAGCACCCAATGGTAACCTAGTTTGCAACAAACTCAAAGGTAACTCAAGAACTCCAACACATAGGTAAAAAAAAATACAAGCCAGAGAGAAAGAAAAAAAAAAGAGAAGGAGAAGGAGTGCAACCCCCACCAGCAAGAGGGGCATGGCACCACCACCACTACAAGCACAAGCGCAAGCCCGACCAAGAGGGAGAAGTGCCACTACCACCACAGTTGATGGAAAACAAGGGATACAAGGAGAGGCAGAGGAACAGGGCACCCTTCTATCCCCGCTATCACTCTTCCCCTGCAACGTTTTCACCTTCACACATATTTTTCACTCCTCCTAAAGCAAAGTCATCAAGAGGGGCCCGACCAGGAGGATCTGTTCTCCTGGATTGTCACTGACTTGATCGTCGGAGTGCCCCCATCGAAAACCCCGGCCCGGGTCTCTAACCCCTATCTTGCAGGTTCAGGAGCGGAGGACCGCCAGGCGGCAATGCGACCGCACCTAACATGGGGGTCTGGGAGCCGAGGACAGTCGGGTGGCAGGGAGAGCACATCTCCGGCACCAGCAGTAGCTACGGGCCACGACGATCTTGGCGATAATAGATTGGCGTGCCAGGAAAGGGGCGTAGGACGGGCGTGAATAAGTCCTCCACCTCTTCATAAGTCAACATACCATGGAAGAGCGGTGACGACACAAGCTAGAAAGGTCAATAGATTAGCGATCTCCAGTCTTCTCCAGGACGTCACCTAGCCGTCCCTTTCGATAGGGGGATCCATTGATGAAACCATCAGGCACATAGAGAAAGCATGCCTGGAGAAGCATGAGCGCAAACTGGCGAGGTTCTCCCACCGGTTCATCAACATGCGAGGCTCAGCTGGCGAGCCACCAGACTACAACACCCACTACCGGTGAAGCCCTTCACCGGTCGCGACGAGACGGAGCATCATCACCCCCACTGCGGTCACAGCCACAACATCAAAAGATGTCACAACCGTAAGTAGGAGATTGAGAGGCTCATCAAGGAGGCCTACCTCCAAAGGTTTGCGGGGAGCAGACCCCAAGCGGGGCCCCAAGTGCTCGCTACTCTCCCGTCAATTCCAACTATCGACAACTACCCCATCGCGAAACCGACAGGTGTGATTGCCTGGAGAATCGTGCATGCGTCTAAGGAGACTCGGGGGGTAGGGGGCCCCGAGAGTAATCTCCCCGCCATGTGGGGAGGAGAAAGCGAAGGAGGAAGGTAAATAAAGATGCCACGATCATCGTGGCGACGATTGCGAACCACTATGGGAAGGCCCCCATGAGGTGGTCGAAGTTCCATCGCGAGGGATCCGTTGCCTCGAAGATCTCGACAGCGTCAGGCTCCCCGTAGAAGGAGAGCCTTCAGCCTACGAGGACGCCCCCCAACAAGGTAAGTTCCCTTACTAACAATTATGATAACGGTTTCTCCCTCGCACGGGTATCCGCATGTCTTGCAGGAAAGAATCGATAGCATCCCCGAGCCCAACTCCAGGATGTCGAAGGATCTTCGAGCCACGTAGCTCCCAATTCCAAGAATCCCCGAGCCCAGCTCCAGGACGTCGAAGGATCTTCGAGCCACGTAGCTCCCAATTCCAAGCACCCCCGAGCCCAGCTCCAAGATGTCGAAGGATCTTTGAGCCGCGTAGCTCACGATTCCAAGCATCCCCGAGCCCAGCTTCAGGATGTCGAAGGATCTTCGAGCCACGTAGCTCCCGATTTCAAGCATCCCCTAGCCCAGCTCCAGGACGTCAAAGGATCTTCGAGCCACGTAGCTCCCAATCCAAGCATCCCCGGGCCCAGCTCTAGGATGTCGAAGGATCTTCGAGCCACGTAGCTCCCAATTCCAAGCATCCCCGAGCCCAGCTCCAGGACCTCGAAGGATATTCGAGCCACGTAGCTCCCAATTTCAAGCATCCCCGAGCCCAGCTCCAGGACATCGAAGGATCTTCGAGCCACGTAGCTCCCAACTCCAAGCATTCCCGAGCCCTGCTCTAGGACGTCGAAGGATCTTTGAGCCACGCAGCTCCCAGTCAACAACGTCCCCGAGCCCAGCTCCAGGACATCAACTTGAGACTGGAACTCAGATCTTCGGCCAAGAGAACCTTGAGCCAAGCCACTCTCTATCTCAAACATCTCTGAGCCCAGCTTTGAGATGCCAAGAGATCATGGGGCCACGTAGCTCCCATCAACGTCTCGAGCCTAGCTCCAAGGTGCCAAAGACCTGAGCCAAGACCTCAGGCAACCCCTGGGCCCGAGCCTAGCTCCACGTCCAGGAAGGCCTCGAGCCTAGCTCTAAGGCAATCAAGCCCAGTAACCCCCTTCTCTGATCTCCCCACTCGAAAAGAAGACGAGAGGGGAAAGAAAGAAAGAGAACAAAGGGGGGAGCCCGGCAACCCCCCTTCTCTGATCTCCCCACTCGAAAAGAAGACGAGAGGGGAAGGAAAGAAAGAGAACAAAGGGGGGCACTACAAGCATCCTCTTCTCTGATCTCCCTACTCTAAAAAAAAAAAAGAAAAAAAGAAAAGGAAAAAAGAGAGGGGAAGGAAAGAAAGAAAATAAATAGAGGAACACGGCAAGCACCCTCATCTCTGATCTCCCCGCTCATCAAAAAGGTGAGAGGGAAAGGAAAGAAAGAGAACGAGAGGGAAGTACAGCATCGAAGCTACCACCTTCCAATCTCAAGATCGGAGCTCAAATCTCCAGCCAAGAGAACTTCGAGCCATGCAGCTCTCAGTCACCAACATCCCCGAGCCTAGCTCCAGGATGCCAACTCAAGACCGAAGCTCAGATCTCTGGCTAAGAGAACTTCGAGCCACGTAGCTCTCAGTCATCAACATCCCCGAGCCCACCTCCAGGATGCCCACTCAAGACCGGAGCTCAGATCTCCGTCCAAGAGAACTTCGAGCCACACAACTCTCAGTCACCAACATCCCCGAGCATAGCTCCAGGATGCAAACTCAAGACCGGAGCTCAGATCTCTGGCCAAGAGAACTTCGAGCCATGCAGCTCTCAATCATCAACGTCCCCGAGCCCAGCACACAAGCCCTTCGAGATAGAGTCCCTGAACCACCGTTCTAGACACTGAGTACAAAGCACACACATAGTAACTAGACAAACTGACTCAACACTAGCCTTGACCCAACTTGTTGATGTCCCTAGCCCACTAGGGCAAATTAGGTCTAATTAATTTTAAGATTAAAGGCTTAGGTTCGAATGCATGGGAGGTGGTTTTGGGCTAAGGAGAGGGTCTCAATCCTCCCCTTATATTGCAACTTCGGTGCCCTTAAGATAGATTTAATTTATGCACACTCAAATAAAAAAATAGCTTGCAGAAAATAAAAAGCAAAACAACAGTAAAATTGATCTCAGAAAATCTACAGAAATTAATAAATCATGAAAATTTTATGTAAATTACTATCAATTATACTGGTTCCACCAAAATAAAAATTACTTAATTTGAAACTTTTTTCAAGGAGAAACAATTCAAATAACAGGGTAGTTACTGGCAGAAAATAGAACGTGCGTCCCGTTTACAATCCCTGTCTAGAAGTTATAACCCAGCGGTACCCCTACACGCCCTAGGAACCCCCGTGGAATGGGAGGAGGAGGCTTGCATCTCGCTTGTTCCTAGGACCGGATGGCCAGGGGAGTCTACTCCAGGCAGCAAAAGTAAAAAGGAACGAAAAAATAATCAAACAAGCAAGAACCCTAGACAGGGCTCTGATTCCAAAATGATGCAGGACGAAAGCTGATACCAAAAATGATGCAGATCGGATATGTGGAATGCGGAAGCAAATTAAAACTAATGTATTTTTTTTATATATATATATTTTCAGAAGTTGGCTTTGACTCAAAGGAAAGATAAACTAATGTTGAAAGAAACTAAGAAATGACAGAAAATACAATTAAAAGGAGTGGATTATCAGAGTAACTCAGAAGTAGGATCGCTGGGGATTGAGAAACCCCCAGATCTAGGGTTTTCTCTGAGTTTCAACGAAACAGACAAAGTGAGAAGGGAAGGTTCTTGTTACCTAGCAGTGATATCTCTCCATTTGGTGGAAAAAGACTCTCTCGAGCAGATTATTGGATCCCGGGAGTCAAGGTATTTTCGCAATGGATCCTCCGATAATGGTCCTTAGCAAAGTTGGCCTCTTCTTGAACCCTGGATCCTGGAGAGAAGAAGAACAAGGTTAGAAACAAGAGACTCAGGGAAGAGAGTTACCAGAGTAGAAGAAAGGATGGGATCTGAAGGTCTTCAGCTGATCTGGAACTCCTAGGCTGCGGATTTGGGGCTTCTTCTCCTGGATCTGCTGGATGGACTCTGAAGTAGTGGTAGCTGACTTGAAGATGGCTGGACTGGGGTCCTGGTGGTCGGCCACCCTTTGGAAGAAGAACCTTGGAGATGGTGTAGAGGCTAGGGTTTGGTGGTGGTGGAGTAGAGATGGATGGACTAAACTAGGGTTTTGGGGTTGGAGATCTCACACCTCCTCAAGGTTCCTAGGGAACCCGGATTTACTCCCTCACGGAGCTCAACACTCAGAATAAGTGCGGAAGAACAAGACTTTGCTCAAAAACAAGGGATTTCATTCATAAGATTTCATAAGATAAGTTCAAGTTATAAAAGGGGTCTAATATATAGACCTATAAGAAAAATCAAAACCATACAGTTCCCATGTGGGACTAATAGGACTAATCTATACTTTAGGCATCAAATTCTCTTCCCTTGGCCAATCAAGACTCCTTCCATGAGTGAGCAGCCCAAAAACTCCAAGAAAACTTGAAAATCAGCTCCAAATGGCAGGTTATGGGGGTGTCTCCTAGTATCTCTCCATGAATCAAGGATTTTCCCTTCATGGTTTGGCTCTTTTGGACACCTCCTAGTCTTGCTCCACAAGTTTAGGCTTCTTCTTTTCATGGATTTGGCACTTTAGGAAACTTTTGGTGCCTCCTTGATTTTCTCCCCAAGACATGCTCTCTTCCCTTTTATAACTTGGATTTTTATGGAACATTATGGGGCACCTCCTTGATCCTCTCTTCAAGAAAAATTCTTGCCATCCTGGCTTGGGTTTATCTGGAAAGAAGTTGGCTCCTCCTTGGATTGAGGTATCTTGATGGATTTCTCCCCCAAGTGGTGCAAGAAAAAGGGGAACTTACTTCTTATGGTGTGGGGACCAAAGACACTGGATGGAGATGTGGCAGGGAGTGTGGCACCCACTTGTAGCTGGATCATGGAAGAAAAAATGTGGCACCCTATGGCAAAGGGAATGGTGCCAACCTGGACCTGGACTTGGACTGAGTCAACATGACTCAACAAAAATTGAAATGACAAAATTACAGGCTCAAAATTGGGTTGATCAGGTCAATCCTTATTACAAACCCTAATTTTCTTGGGCAAGGTCAATCAGAGATCCAGATGGAATCCTGAAGTCTTCTTCTGATTCTGGTGCCCGCACCACCCATCCTCGGTTGGGTGGTGCTTCAGGGCGAAGAAAGCCCTGAACAAGGAAAATCGGGCAACGAACCCGTGGAGGTGACAAAGCACAATGAAGGAAAAAATGACCCTAATAGCGTTTGGCACTAGCTGTGCGGGGACCGGACGATAATTATCCAAGACGGACAGGAAGAAAGGATGGAAAGAAAATCGGAGACCCCCAGAGAAGGTCCCCTCATAGAAGGCAAGACGGCCCGGGCCACTTGAAGTAACCCGTTCCCCCGGACGAGGGATCATAAGCCGGATAGAAGGTGGGATGCCATAGATGTCCCGGACAGTCCTGAGTTCCTCGACGGTGATCATCGAGGTGACCCCACTAGGACCTGTAGGCCGGACAGACTCAAAAACAGGAGCAGAAAGAGGAGGAGGGAGAGAAGGACCGGATCCCGGTTCCCTGATGAGAACCGTACTGGGAGGACGCCTCCTACCGAGCTCAAAGTGAGCTGCATCTTCCTCCCCACCGGAGGAAGAAGAGGAAGACGCCGGCCTCCTCTCAGAAGACCGGCTTCGTCCTGATCAGTAGAGGGGCGGAAGCCCGGACCAAAACGGGACATCCTCAAGGACAAGGGAAAGGAAAGACACAAAGTAGAAGATCGAAGAGGAGACTCAACCTGAAGAGGACCCCAGACCCAAAGGAAAAACCCTATTCTAACAGGGAAGGAGGAAGAAGAAACTGACCTGGTGCCTTAGAAAACTCTGGGCAACTGGAAGGAAGGAGGAAGAAGCTTGGGCGCGGCAGTAGCAGGCATGGAGAATTCAAAAAGAATAGATGGTTTGGGTAAGGCCCTCCTTTCATTTCAAAATGACTCAAGGGATTCGTACCAATCCAAACCCTCCGCCAATGGATCTACGCCACGTGCCACCCATCGACGAGAATGGCATCTCGATCGCTCTGAATTCTGTGCCAACATTAACTGCTCCTCGGACGTGGCCACATGGCATCCCCGCATTGGTCCATAGGGCCGGCCCCCGAAGTGCCAGCAATCATGGCCATCATCATGCCAGATTTTTGCCTTTCCATGTCAGCGGTGCAATTACTCCCTTCGACCCGAGTGCCACGTACTAACGGGCCTTGGGAGTGGGCGGCAAATGATGTGGAGGGATCGCTGACGTGGAGGAATCGGCAGGCGCCATGTCAAGAAAAGACGTCGTATCGACTCTCCAGCTCGGATTCCACTACCAAGCTAAGCTGAGCTCCCTCAGAACAACAAGCTGAGCTCAGTCCTCCGCCAGGTCATGCCCGCAAGCTCAGGATGCCTAGGTCGGAGTCACCTTTCGCCCTCCAGAGGGAGACCCTCGGAGGGTAGTGCCCTACGATCGAGGTCGAGCTCAACGCTCACCCGTCGATGTGGAGCCTCTCCGAGCACGCGCCCTCTGGACCGGGTCCACATTCTACCCTCCAAAGCGAGACCCTTGGAGGCTAGTGCCCTGCGATCGAGGTCGAGCTCAGTGCTCACCCATCGATGTGGAGCCTCTTTGAGTGCGCGCCCTCTGGACCTGGTGCATCTTCTGCCCTCCAGAGCGAGACCCTTGGAGGCTAGTGCCCTATGATCGAGGTCGAGCTCAGCGCTCACCCGCCGATGTGGAGCCTCTCCGAGCGCGCGCCCTCTAGACCGGGTCCGCCTTTCGCCCTCCAGAGCGAGACCCTCGGAGGCTAGTGCCCTGCAATCGAGGTCGAGCTCAACGCTCACCCGCCGATGTGGAGCCTCTCCGAGCGTGCGCCCTCTGGACCGGGTCCGCCTCCTGCCCTCCAGAGCGAGACCCTCGGAGGTTAGTGCCCTGTGGTCGAGATTGAGCAAAAGCGCTCACCCGCCAATGTGGAGCCTCTCCGAGCGCGTGCCCTCCGGACCGGGCCCACACTCTGCCCTCCTCCGCCAAGGCACCCCCGCAAGCTTGGAGCATCTAGGTCAAAGCGAGTCCTACCATCCCAGCTCAGCCCTAGCCCGGACGAGGTCCTCACTAGCCCAGAACACCGACAAGCCGCCCCATGACTGCACTGAAGCACCTTCTAGGCCGTACTGACCACCTGCAATCGCTAGTTATGCTAGAAAGGAAAGAAGCACGTTGATCGAGATACCACACTCTTCACCAACCGCTCAGATCACCCAAGAGAGGAAGCCAACCAGGAGATTCGAATCCTGCGGGCAGCGGCCTGCCATTCGAGGCACTGCCAAGTTTTCTGGAATGAGACGACCAAGAGGAGTGTCCGAGCGCCTAACAACTCTCCTTATCATGAATCGAGAAAGACTCCTCGGGACACCACCACATGCGTCTAACAGCCCGACGGAGATCCCGAGACAAGCGTCCAATGGTAACCTAGTTTGCAACAAACTCAGAGGTAATACAACAACTCCAACACACAGGCAAAAAAAACACAAGCCAGAGAGAAAGAAAAAAAAAAGAGGAGGAGTGCAACCCCCACCAGCAAGAGGGGCATGGCACCACCACCACTACGAGCATAAGCACAAGCCTGACCAAGAGGGCAAAGCGCCACTACCACCACAGTTGAAGAAAAACGAGGGATACAAGGAGAGGCGGATGAACAAGGCACCCCTCTGTCCCCGCTATCACTCTCCCCCTGCAATGTTTTCACCTTCACACACATTTTTCACTCCTCCTAGAGCAGAGTCCATCAAGAGAGGCCCAATCAGGAGGATCTGTTCTCCTGGATCATCATTGACTTGATCATCGGAGTGCCCCCACTGGAAACCCTGGCTCGAGTCTCTAACCCCTGTCTCGTAGGTACAGGAGCAGAGGACCGCCGGGCGACAATGCGACCGCACCCAATGCGGGGGTCCGGGACCCAAGGATGGCCTGGCGGCAGGGAGAGCGCATCTCCGGCGCCGACAGCAGCTTCGGGCCATGACAATCTTGGCAGCAACACATAGTACATCCCATTTCTTCCAAAGTTTTATTTTTTATTTCTATAATTTTATTTTGTTAAGGTATCCTAAGTACAGAAAAATTATGATCAATATCCTTTTCATTGTAAAAGTTTTTGAAATCTTAATTTTCAAACTCAATTCTATGATCACTAAAGTGAAAATAATTAAAATTCCTTTTTCATTTGTAACCTTTTGATAAAACTTTGTGAAAACTAAAAAAGTCTCATCCTTATATACCAAAAACATAACCCATGTCAAACTTGAAAAATTATCTAAAATAACAAAACCATATTTCTTTCCTCCTAAACTAGTAGTCCTTGTGGGTCCAAATAAATCTATATGAAGTAATTTCAATGGTTTAGATATAGAAACTATGCCTTTTGATTTGAAAGAACTTTTAATTTATTTTTTAAATTAGCATACATTACAAATTTTGTTTTTTTAAAATTTAATTTTGACAAATCTTTTATAAGATCCTTTCTAATTAATTTTAAAATCAAATGCATATTAGCATGTCCTAATCTGCAATGCTATAACCAACTAGTCTCATTAACTTTGGCTTTCATTCTAACTAAACATTGACCATCTTGCATAGGAAGATTATCAAGATCTATCATGTAGACATTTTCATGTATATATCCAATGAACATGATTTCATTATCATTGCATTTAGAAATAATACATAATGAAGATTCAAAACTACTTTAAATTATTTATTATAAAATTGATTAATGCTAAGTAAATTTGTTTCAATCATTCTATAAGTAAAACATTTTCTATATAATTAGAAGGGGTGATATAAACTTTATCAACTCTAATAATTTTATCTTTTTCATTGTCACCAAAAGTCACATGTCTTCCATTTATAGCTTCAAGAGATGTAAATTATTTCATATCTCCAGTCATGTATCCTAAGCAACCACTATCTAGATACCAAAGTCTCTTTTTCTCTTTGCTTGTTAGACAGACCTACATAAACAATCAAGTAGAAACTTTAGGTACCCAACCCATCTTAAGTCCTTTAGGATTAGTAGTTGTGGTTCCTTTTAGAACCCAAGCTTTCTTAACATTATTTAGTTTTCTATGATTAAATAAATAAGCTTTTTGTCCTAACCTACCATAACAATGGCATGTAATGCTAGATGATGCAAGAACAAATAAGTTTTTAAAATATTTTTGCTATTTTTGTTATTTAAAACCTAATTTAGCTTTGTTGAAAATGGTTATTTGACTATTCAAAAGAATCTTAAGTTTTTCAGAACTATAAATAAACTTTTTAACAAAAAGTTTAACTTTATCAAGTTCATATTTCAAACTTTTGTTTTCTTTGGTTAAGGCTTTATTTTCTTTTGAAAGATTTTCATTTGTTAAGGCCAGCTTTTGCTTCTTCAAATCTTTGCTTTCTTTGGTTAATTTTTCATTTTCTTGATAGTTCTTCCTTTTTATTTGTGAAACTAAGCTTTTGATCCTTTAGATCTTTATTCTCTTGAGTTAGGATTTGATTTTCTTTTGATAGTTTATCTTTTTCATTTGTTAACTCAAAAATTTCTTTCTTCATTTTCTTATTTCTTATTTTAAGCTTTTTGAAATCATCCATGAGTTCAGAAAATGTATCTTAAAGTTCTTCAAATATAAGATCAACTTTAGTTTCAAACCTTACCTCTTTTTCATAAGCTATGAAGCATAGGTTTGCAACTTCTTGTATTTTTTCATTGGAGCTAGAGACCTCACTCCCACTCCATGTCGCCATCATTGCCTTCTTCTTGTATTTCCTTGAGGCTTTCTTGAAAAAGGGGTAGTTTATCTTGCAGTGACCTGACTTCTTGTATTCGAAGCAAATAGGTTGCTCTTTCTCCTTTTCCTTACTTAGCTCTCCTTTATAAGGTTTCTTTTTGTGGCCATACTTATTTTTCCTTATAAACCTTCTGAACTTCCTTGACACAAGCACCATCTCATCATCTTCATCTACTTTATTTGAGTCATCACTTGTTTCTTCCTTTATAGTTATAAACTTGTGGGTGATAGTCTTCTTTTTATTTTTATTTTTGGCAATCTTTTACTTCAAGGATAGCTCATAGGTCATAAGTGAACCTAAGAGTTACTCAAGAAAAAGTGTGTCAAGATCTTTGGCCTCTTGTATGGTAGTGACCTTCGCATCCCATACTATTAGAAGAGATCTAAAAATTTTATTAACAAGTTTAGCATTAGAATAAGATTTATCCAAACTTTTCAAACTATTAATGATATTTGTAAATCTAGTGTATATTTTAGTAATAGTTTTACTAAGCTCCATCCTAAAAATTTTATAAGTATGAATAAGTTATTAATCTTAGATTATTTCACTTGATTAGTACCCTTGTAGATAAATTCAAGTGTATCCCATATTTCTTTGGTTGAAGAATAAGTAGAAATCCTATTAATCTCGCTAGGATCTAATGTACAATATAAAAGGTTTATAGCTTTAGCATTTAATATAGGTTGTTTCATATCATGCTTATCCTAATCATCTTCTAGCTTGGAAGTAGCAACACCATTAACTAGATATGTGCAGTCCTTTGATTATAGTCTTTCAAATGTTATAATCGATGGCTTGAATGTAAATACGCATACATGTTTTCCAATATATGTTGTTTGTTCCATTGAATAAAGGTGGATGATTTAATGATTGCCATTCAGCAACACAAGCCTCAAACTGGTCTACCATTTGATCTTTGATTCTTGATCATTAGATCAAATTTGCTATGTACCACGCTTTGATACCACTTGTTGCCTAGCAAAGCAACCCAAGAGGGGGATGAATTGGGATTTTCAAAAACTTTAAACAAGTATGTGCTGATTTTGAAAAACAGTAAAGTGAAAATGTAGAAAAAAATATGTGCTAATTGAAGCTAAATGTAATGCTTATGAAAAGAAGAAAAGGAAAGCAAAGTGAAATAAACACATAAAGTTTATAGTAGTCGGTGCACCCCAAGCACCTATATCTACTCTCCAAAAATCTCTTAAAAATTTTATTATAATCTTTCAAGATTATAGTCAGTTTATTTTTTAGGCTTACAAACCTAATCCTATTGGTTTTCTCTTTAGTTCACCAATCACAACCTTACAACAAGTCAACCTTAAGCTTGCAATCCAATTTTAAGGCTTGGATATGCATGTCCCCTAGTTTCAATTTCATTGAAACTAGTTATAACTCAAAAAATAGAGTACAAGAAGTAATGAAACCCAAAGCTCTCTAAAAAAGCAAAAGAAAAATCGATGAAGCTCTTGAAGGAATCTTTGAGTTATCTTCTTCAATGAAAAGTCTCTAATGATTGCTTTAATATTGGTGGTTGAGAAATGATTGCATACTCTTTAAAAACTAGATTTTTTTTTGAAGTTTGCTCTTTGAAAGATTCTCTTGGAAGTATTAGCATTCTCTTAGATTTTTTTTTCATTTTTAATGTATTGGTGAGGAATAAATATCTTATAAAGTTAAAAAATTCATTTATGGCCATTATAGAATGAAAACTAGCCATTTAACATATTTTCCAAACATCTACAGTTCTAAAAATATAGTCATTGTTGTGCTATCAAAAGTTGAAGTATCGACTCTCCAGTCCATGAGTCGACCCTTAAATGACACTTTAGAGCCAAGTGTTGACTCACAAGCTATCTAAAAAAATACTACTTTCTGGAATTGCCTATAACTTTAACACTTAGAGCATGAGTCGACCCTTGAGTCAGCACTCCAAACTCTAGTGTTGACTCATAAGTCTGTGCCAGAAACTCAGCCTTCTATTATTTTCCTATAACTATGACTCACAAACCTTGTGTCGACCTTTGAGTTGATCCTTGAGTCAATTCTTTAAAATCAAGTATTGATTTACAAGCCTTTACTAGCTGAAACTCTATATGCTAGTTCTCTTCTTTGAATCATTTTTGTAGGTCAACTCACCTCTTCCATGTGTCGATATTTGACTTGTGCCATCTAAAAAATGTGTGCCATTCCTTGAAATATGAAGCTTCAACTTAATTTCTTGCACACCAGCTCTCAAAAGTCCATTAAATTCTTGCTTTTTACTTTAAGAAGACAACTAAAATAATAAGATTTTCATACTTGAAGATTGATCAATTAGTCTTTTCTTTCATTGAGTTTGCAGGATACCTGAAACATCAATATCAATACTCCAACAAAATATTGGTACTTCATACATACTAAAAAATATTTTGTTATTCATCAAAATCAAGGCCAGGGTCAACACATGCCAATAAGCTCAACATATAAGCTTGACAAGGATGAGAAAGGTAAGAGCATAGATTAAAAATTTTATAGAGATATGATTTGATCACTGCTCTATCTTACTACAAGTAGACTTGATATAATGTTCAATGTATGTATGTATGCTAGATATCAATCTAATCCTAAGAAATCATACTTACTAGCTATTAAATTTTTTAAAAAATACTTATCTAGTATTGTTAATGCTAGTTTATGGTAATCTAAACAATCATCGATTAAACTAGTAGGACATTCAAATGCTGACTTTGCTGGATATAAGCCATATAAAAAAAGTATGAGTGAAACTTGTCAATTTCTTAGAGTTAATATCTTGATTTAGCAAGAAATAAATTTTGGTGGCATTGTTTATAGCTGAGACCGAATGCATTATAACCATAAATTATTATGCTCAAATCTTGTGAATTAAGCAATAACTTAAAAATCTTGGTATTAAACTTAATAACATTTCTAAAAGATGTGATAACATTAATGCCATAAATTTAACTAAATACTTTAGAGCTAAACATATTAAAATAAAATAATATTTCATAAGAGATCATGTACAAAATAGTGATGTTATGCTTGATTTTATTAGCATTGATAGATAATTAGCTGATATTTTTACTAAGCCCTTAAGGTTTAGTATGATTAGAAGAGAATTAGGTATTTATGATCCTTTTGATTGAATATCTTCCTCTCCTTTAGGATCAAATATTATCTAGAGATATTCTTATGATTGTGACTTTCTTAGAATCCCTAAAATCATCTTTGAAACCCCTATAGGATAGTTTTTGACCAAATTTTCTGAATTCTCCCTGACCAGGATCTGAGCCAACTTGAGCTTGAATCCGAGTCAACTTGAGTCTAAGTTGACTCGATTGCGAGTTTGAGATTTTTAAAATAGGACCTGCATGCCCCATTTTTAGAAGCTCGATCATCTTCCATCTCCTAGCTACAATGAACCCCTTCATCCAACTCTCCATCTATACCTAAATTCCTAGATTTACCATCTTTTCCTTGTCTCCCCTTGATTTTGTCCCATTTCCATGAGGATATGTGTTCAAAGAAGATACTTGCTCGATGGTTGAAATGGCCAAGACCGGCAAACTAAGCAAATACACGACACTCGACAATTGGAAAGGAAAAGGAAAGGAGCTATGGATAGAGAAGAAGCTCCATCACCATCTTAGCCTGAGCCTACCAATCCATCTATGCCAGCACCATCTTCCCCACTTCCTCAAGTTGAGATAATGGCCAAAAGAGTTATGACTATGGGTAGGTGGATTAACTTCAAGTTCTTTGATAAAAATGACTTTATTTTTGGAGAATGGATTAGAGGGCAAAGTTAGGAAGAATTTTGTAAAATTAATATTCTGACTTATCCAAGATTAGTGAGAGAGTTCTATGGAAATTTAAGTAGGGTTTCTGGTGTTATTTCTTCGACTGTGAAGGGCATAGAAATTACATTAAGTATGCTACTTTAGGTTAGATCCTGAGCATTTCGTCTGAGGGTATGGTTGCCGATAGACTGGCTGATCAAAAAGTAGGATTGAGATGTGTCCTTGGTAGGTTAGATTTTGGAGGGATTGGTGAGTTCATGTCTAATACCCTGTCCACTAAGATGAGACTGCTATATCATATTATGGAGAGGATTTTTAACCTAAAGACTAGTAGATTCGACTTCATTTTTAAGAGGAAGTTAACCATAATGTTTCATTTGATTTAGAGATCCCTTTAATCCTACCAAGGATGATTCTTATTCAGATGAGGGAGATAGTGGAGAGACTGAAGGCTTGCCTACCCTATTGAATGATGCTTACCCATGTTTTCGAGAACTTTGGAGTTTTTCTTGAAGGCATGTCCTCCAAGAAACTCCAGAGTCATGATGAGTACCGCAACCAAACCGTGCATGGCATGGGATATCGAAAGGTTGGAGGCCACTAGATGAGGAGAGTCTCTGGTCATGAGCCATAGGAGGGACCAGAGTGTCTAGTACAGAGAGTAGAACCATTTCACCATCTTGGGCACCTGATGTAGCAACAGGACATTCTAACATCCCAACTCCATCATCGAGGACTCCTGCACTCCTCGTCCACAAGAAAATTGGATGACATTTCTATGCAGAGGATCACTGAGATAGCTAGTAGTTCTATCAAAGTAAAGATTTGACACTTTTAGTGAGAGTTGATAGGCTACACACTGAGCCTACGATGACTTATTAAGTAGCAACCTAGAGGTTCTTTAGCTTCTTTCAATTCTAACATACTATTTTGGAGACTTAATGATGGTTTTGGAGATGTTGTATTAGCTATCGACAGGCTCAAGATGTTAAACTTCGACATTGTTATTCATATGATATCTGATTATATAAGGTAGTCTTTGAGCAAACAACAACAAAAGCCCCTGGCATCTCTATCTACATCTTTGTTAGCCATAGCTGTGTCGAGCCATCCCCCTTTTCAGACATGTCCTCCTAGAGCTACTCAACCCGCTTCTCAGTCAGAACCATCAGCCCATATCACTAGGACCTATCATAGATCTAGTAGGTAGCCACCTCCTACTACAGGACCAACCACCAGGACTAGGAGTTAGACTACCCGTCCCTCTAATTCTTATGGAGGTTCTGCAACCACCTTAGAGCTCCCTTCTGATGACCAGCACTAGTATTTTAGGAGCTTAATTCTTACATCTATTCTAGACTGATCTATTTATATTAGTTGTTATGTTTAAGTTGACTTATGTGTATTAGTTTTTCTTATGTTTTAGTACTATATCATATGTTGATTGTAATGTATCCAAGTGTACAATTTTTGTATGTATCATTTTTTATATGGCGCACACTTATTTGTATTCCAAAACTTAAATTTATCTATGGATGACATCTATTTTCTCCTATTTGCTTTAATTCTATCTAATTGCATTAATTGTTTTACTTAGGGGGAGCTATCTCCCTAATGCTTTTTGTTGATAATGACAAAAAAGGGGAGTAAAATAAGAAAAAAAAATGAGAAATTGAATAAATTTCTCAAAGAGAGAGAGAAAACTGAAGAAATAGATACAATAATAAAAATATTTTGAGATAAATGAAGGAATTGTATGAGAATTGTATCAAAATATTTTGAAAACTTTTGCTTTAATTTTGAAATTTCAAGAAATTTCTCAATTTGATACTTATACTTCTAAATTTCTTAATATGTTTTGAAAAATGCTCGAAAACTTTCATATACATATTTAACTACACTGATTCCTACAATACTTAGATACTTTTATTCATATTTTTAAATTTGCTTTGATACTATCATGTAAGCTTTCAAAAATTTTGCTATGATACTTCCACGTTAATATATCAATGTAATAATTTTGAAACACATGAAACTATGTTTCTATGGTACTTATTATTCAAATTTCTCTAAGACTTATTATTTTGACTCTGATCTTTTGATATCTATCATATCGAAACTACCTATTATTTTGCTTTGATACTATTATATTACTTTACTCCGATACACTATATTCTAATACCATGAAACAATCCTATTATTTTGATACTTTGCTTTGAAACTCTATTTGATACTCTTTAATATATTGGAAATGATCACTTAAATGTGATAGCATTCACTGATACTTAAACTGTTTGCTCTGATACTCCTTGCATGCTCTGATACTTGATTTATAACTCATATAATTCATGCTCTAATATTTAATCCAAAATTCATATACTTTGATACTTAATCAATAATTCATATAATTTGCTCTAATACTCTATTTGTAATTCACTTGCTCTGATACTCTTTCTACAATCCGTATACTCAGATACTCAAACCTTTAAAAGATTGTTCTAATAATGTTAAAACACTCTAAGTTCACTCTGATAACCTTTTAAGAGATTATGCTTGTGTTTGATATCATCCGTTTATATACTTAAAATTTTATCATCATCATCAAAAAAGAAAAAATTATTGGTCCCAAGAATTGATTTTGATAAATAAAAAAATATTTGAGTAAATAATGTTACTAATGAATTATATGAATTAATGTTTTTGGAAGAGTTAAGGATAACTACCATCAATTTGAAATATAAGCTTTTGAAAGTCAAAGAATGTTAAAAAGCCATTGAATTTTATGAGAAAATAGTGAGTTGGAACTTAGAGTTAAAATTCTTTTGAAAAAATAGAGTCTAGCCTATATCGAAAGAGTTTTAGCTTGGCACTACAAAGTTTCAATCGGTATGTTGTCGAGCCTAATCGGATAAAATTTAAGTCAACTTGATAGGGAGAGCCAATTATATAGAAAGCCAATTTGTAGAGGCTAACTAATGAGCCAACTTGAATGTCAATCAAGTCGACTCAGATGGAATCCAAATTCCATCCAAGTCAACCCTATAGTTTCGAATCGACTCAATAATAAAAATAGAAAGCCATTTTTTGGAGAAAAAAATGTCTACTTAGAGGACTGAGCCAACTCAGATGTCATTTGAGTTGACTTGATAGTAATCCAAGTTGAATCAAGAATTGCTAATAGGCATAATGGTTAGTTATGTAGAAAGTTTAGATTGACCTAGTCTTATTTTTAATAGCTATATTTTATTTTCCAATGACTAGAAGTAGATAGTTTGATCTTGGAAGCAAACTTAAAGATCACCAAACTCATAAAAGATAATAACAATCATCAATCATTCTTAGAATATTCCAAGTGTCATCAAGAATAAAGAGAAAAGTCAAAAGTCTTGATTTGAGAGCTCCTACTTGTAACTACCTGAAGTTATTTCAATAATCATTGGTTACCCAACAAGGAGACAAGCATTGAAGCTTCCAAAGATTCCTTTGTTCTCCTCTTTCGAGCATAAGTATTTATTCTTGCTTTTTTCAAGAGCTTTTGTACTCTTATTGTCTTGTTCTTTTGTTTCATTATTGCTTACTTCAGTCAGGACTGAAGTTAGGTGTGTTTAAGTGAGGGATTGGCTTGTATGGTTTTGGATTGTAAACCCTAAAAAATAATCTATGTAGGGTTTGGTTTGTGAGCTCAAAAAAATAAACTAGCTATAATCTTTAGAGAAGATTATAGTAAAAATTTTCAAGAGAAGGCTTAGAGAGTGAAAATAGGTACTGGAGGTACCGAGTCACTATAAAATTTACTTGTGTTTGTAATTATCTTTTTGCCTATTAGCTTTACTTTCAACATTTTTTTTTGCATATAATTATGCTCACCTCCACTCTACAAGTAGCACATACTTGAGTTTTAATTTTTGAAAAACCTAATTCACCCCCCCTTCTTAGATTGTCTAGCTGGGTAACAAAACCTGATGAGTTGTTTAGTGCTTGGTTAGGTTATTGGTGAGACTGATTTATGGTAGGACACTTGAATTTGTGCCTTGTGACCAAGAAAGGTTTTGATGATTCCTTCATCTAGGATTGTAGGTTGGTGCATAGGGGTCATTCATAGATCTTTGATATGCTATATTTACTTGTGCATAACCTTCTTAGATTGGTTTATTAGAGAAGGACATTCTTCTAACACATGACCAAGTGCACCACATCCATTGCATATAAGTGCTAATGCTTGGTGCATTCCACCTCTCAGCAACGTGGATCTTTCCAATTCTCTAGTTGTCTCTCATTGTATATTCTTTTCAGCTAAGTCTTCTAAAAACTACTAAGCCTCAATTGGCTCTTTGTGCATGAACTGGCCTTGCACATCAACTCTAACATTGTCCTAGAATTAGAGTCTAGCCCCTCGTAAACAATTTGGCATAACCTCCAGATTTCATCCCTTAGTGTAGCCATTAACTCAACAAGTTCTTAAAGCAATCAAAGCACTTTCAAAAAGACTCTTCTTCTAATTGATAGAATTGGTTGATTTCATTTCTAAATTTGGTAGTTTTATGATGGGGGGAAATTTTTTTTAAGAACACTTTGACAAAATTGTCTCATATTGTAATTGAGTAGTTAGGCAAACCATATAGCTATTTTGGGCACTATCTTCTAGGGTGAAGTTTATGAGCCTTAATTTAACATTATCTTCAGTGAGTGAGCTATTGAAGTCTAATAGTAGCACAAACTTCTTCAAATTCCCTCATGAAGATGTATGCTTTCTTAATTCCAGTGAATTTAGAGAGCATATTAATTATTTGAGATTTTATTTCAAAGTTGGAAGTGGGTTGGGGCAACCTAAAACATAGTGGTTGGACAAAGCTGACAGGTAATATAGGTCCTCAAGACTTTGGAGTTGATCGAACCCCCCGACTTGATTTACTTCACAGATGGTGTACTTAAGGGTTGCTAGACTTAGTGTAGGATTCAAATCAGTTTTGATCAATCGTTCAAATATCCTCTTTCAAGAAGGAAGTTAGGAATTTTCAATTGTTTTTGAAATTTTTATTTATAGAAAAGACGAGAAATGAGAATTCTAAAGAAGAGAACCTAAAGAATCCTAAATCTAAGAGATAGAAAAGATTTTATTTATATATTTATTTATTTATAATGTAAGAAAGTTTTAAATATAATAAAACTCTACCTAAGATTTAGCCTAGATCTAAATAACTCCTAACTTCCAAGTTAGCCTTTGAGCACTCCAAGTTCAGGACTAACTAACCAAATCGGCTAGCAAAGTGTAAGATCGGTGGGATGCTCCCCATACCTTTGCAACAATCCTAATTAAGTAACCAACTTTCTTCGAGATTAAGATTCCTGAAGTACTTTTCTAGACACCAATCAATCAACCAGTTAAAATGCAATCCAACCCTTAGGCTCTCTTGTCCTATTGAGCTCAAAATTCTTAGGGGTCAATGTTTAGTTTCTTTTAAGATTAGGGTTGGGTCAATGCAAATGCAATCAAATCCCAACCTTATTTAGAAGTTATGCCTTTAAAGTATATTATGAATATAGAATGCAATCAAACAAGATATCCAAGCAAAAGTAGAATGGTTTTATTTTTTTCTATTTTTGATTTTTTTATGTTAGTTAAGTGCTATGCTATGTGTTGCCGCTGAATCTCCCAGACCAAGTTCTCTCTATTGGGAATTGTGTCCCAAAGCCAATCGTCTAGGCTATAGACGGTTGTTCTATCTTGTAACTGTATATGATTTTTAATGAATAAAAGTTGTTCTATTTTGTTGTTCATCATATTTACATTTTCTTAAAATGAACTCTTGTATGATGGAGTCCTTGGAACTACTTTGTTTGATATAGAGAGGATATATCAAGTAGTTCTTAAACTAGTTCACAACCAAAGGATACATTGTTATAGGACGATGATGTATCAAGTGTAGGTTATTGTATGTCACATTTGTTGGTTGTCCTCTTAATCAAGGAGTGTGGAGACACTGGTGTGACATGCAAGTGAAATGTGTGACATCTCACTAAACGTGACCATCTGCGGAGCTCCCTTCTACCAAAGGGTTGCTCACGAAAGGATATGGGTATATGTGTCTCTTAGACCTGAGATCACCATGGTAGCTTGCAAGCAACTCACTGTACTTTGGTGCTGCACTACCTGGATTTCTAATCCAATGATGGAAGGTTTTTGGGTGCAGTCAAGTACTTATGGAGCGGTGGTGGATCAAAATGGAATTGACTCCTCCAAATAGTTTGGAGTGAATGACTCACTATGTCTCAATTTAGCAAATCCTTGGCTAG
This sequence comes from Areca catechu, assembly GCA_021397845.1. NCBI lineage: Eukaryota > Viridiplantae > Streptophyta > Magnoliopsida > Arecales > Arecaceae > Areca > Areca catechu. The sequence goes on along the minus strand of CM038051.1, from coordinate 173,246,671 downwards.
GGTAGTTCTTGTGAGGAGTCACAGAACTTGTAAAGTTGAGACATGATCTGGATAAACCAAATTAGGGTTGGCAATCGAATCCTAGGTCATCCTGAGCATTATGAGGTCAAAGGGATGAATTATACGGTAACCATACGCTAGAGGTTCTTGAGAGGTGCTCTATATCTTTGACCTATCTGAACATTGGGTATCATTGCTAGATGAGGACTTTGACTGGTACTGGAATGTTCCAGTGCTACCGGCATCACCGGAGGTCAATATGATTGACCATGTTCCAAGTGTCGATACTTGGATTTTTGTAAGTGTCGACATTTAGGGAAGTGTCGACACTTGGAAAATACATTTAGGGAAGTGTCGACACTTGGCATTTTGCAAGTGTCGACACTTGCTGTGATGAGCAGATTTCTAGGAAAAATCTCTGGAATGTTTGACTTCGAATTTTGAATTCGAAATTCGAGTTTTTGGATGTTTTGGTTCCAAGAACTCATGGTATGATAGTCATACTTTCCTTCTTTGGCTTGGATCCATTTGGAATGGCCCTTGACTCTCTCCCCCAATCACTCCTCCTTCCTCTTTCTCCCTCTCATGGCTGTCCCTATAAATGAAGGTCAATCTAGAGGCTGCTAATGGTTACAACAACAAGAAGAGAAGAAGAAGAAGGGTTTATTAAGGACTTGGGATTGGGTGTGAAAAACCTAGCATTCAAGTAAGGTCTTGGGAAGAGAGTTTCTTGGGAAGGGTTCCACCTTTCCTCCTTGTCTTCCCGGAAGAAGAAGATCGGCCCGAAGGATCCCGAAGAGCTAGCACTCCGAGGGAGTTGATCAGTGTCGAGCCCTAGTGTGGATTACCTATAGAGGCCAGACACATGTATGGCTCAGGTGCCTTATCCTTCTTCTTAGTATTTTCAGAGGTATTAAGGTAAGGTACTTTATATCTTTGTTTATTTCTTGCTGTTGATGTTTTGCTTGCATGCTAGATTATAATACTAAATCCTATTGCGGGCAGATCGGTAGATCATTTTGATCTATCACCGAGCCTTCCGCTATGCATGTTTTAAAATAGTTTTAAAAAGCATCTTTTTTGCCCTACATACGTGAAATAGCTTTACCTTCAATGGTATCAAAGCCAGGTTCCTTTGGTAGTATAATGATGCTAGCATGCTTTAACATCACCTTTCTTAAAGTACTTGGATTGAGTGCTTCACCATGGCTGTCCGGTCATAGGAGAGAAGTAGGGCTGCAAGACCCTCTTTTTCTATTCAATGGGGCCTCCTATGGCATGTCAAGGTGCTGATGTGATTAACTCTTGAAAAGGAAAAGAAGAAAGAAAATGTAGATTAAAAAATGTTTTAATCTAATGACATGATCATAAAACAACTTTAGATAAGATCTAAGAGTTTTGTTTTGATCAATTTTGTTGAAAGTTTGGAGAAACTTTGGATTTGAAATCACTATTTTTTGTCCTGTCTCAGGCTGAGTGTCGACACCTGACCAGGAAGTGTCGACACTTGGGCTCGTGTGTCAACACTTAGCCTTGGAAGTGTCGACTCACGAGCGTATGCCAGAAATCTGGCATTCTATTTTTCTCCTGTCTCAGGCCTGGTGTCGATCCAAGTGTTGACACCTAGTGTCAACACTTGCTCCTGGTGAGTCGACACTTGGGATGAAAATGCAGAAAAATATTGAATTCAAATATTGATTTATTATAAAATTATTTTATATTTGTAAATTAAAATTATTTTAATTTATTTAAGGCTATTGAACTTAATTGAGAATTAAGAATGACTAAGAACTCTAGGAATGTGATTCAAAGATTTTAAGTCATTTCAATAAGCCTTAAGGGTCATGGGTTAGCTTCTATTAGGTCCTTGATTATGTTAGACCTAAGTCTAGATGTATTGGACTAATTAGAGAACTAATCTAATCAAATGTTGAGTTAGGGTTTTTTCTCTTTAGATCTCTTTAATAGTTAGATTGATTAGTCCATAAATCTAAATGGACCTAATTTGTGGCTTAGTAGATAGCCCGAGTCTTTAGGCTAGTCTAATCAACTTTGATGAACCAATTGGTGTCTAGGTAAGTTTGGCATTTTGATCATGATTCTTTGGGGCTATCGCTTACCTGGCCAACTCTGTTGGTGTCTAAGGCAAGATGGTTAATGGCGAAACCCAACCCATGATCTTACTTACCTGGCCAATGTGGTCAATCAGGATTGATTGGATAGCTCATTGACTCGTGTTAACCCATGTCACCCAAGGTTAATCTGTCTTGACTGATTTTAGGTTTCCATGGATCATTAGTTATTAGTAACCCTCCTTGCTTGCTGATATGGTCAGTGGGAGGTTGATCCATGTCTTCTCATGTTTTCGTCTGTCATATTAAAATTAAACCCTCTAAATTATTAGGTCCTTAAAAGGAAAAAGTTATAGGGATAACTAAGTCCTAGCCTCCCATTAAGTGGGATGGTAATGGATCCAGTAGTTGGGTGTTCATTGACAGATCCAAAGATCGGATGTTCATCATGCTATTGGAATTACTGTTCCTAATATGATGGCTCAGTGCGACCTCTTAATGGTGGTCAGGTGGGCAGGCCAAAGTCGGGCTTGACTATTCGTTAGTTAGAAGCATTGAATTTTGTCATATTAATGGTTGGACCTAACCGAGACCTTCAATAGGAGGCCCAAAGGCCGATTGAAGTGCACCTTGGGGCAAAACCCTAATACTCGAGGTTACTTGGAGAAGTAATCGGTTAAAAAACCTACCTTTAGACATGCATGGGTGGGCCGGCAAAAGTCGGGCTCATGTGTTGTCTATTGGACTCTGATACCTACTAGAAAATTAAAGTAATTCCTTGGATTGGAGGTAGAGGCTACCAATCTGAGCAAAATAGTGGGAGGGACCTTTGGACTAAAGTCCATGTCTTTAGGTTAATAATTTATATGCACTAATTAGCTTTGGTTTTCCTTTCAGATGTCTTCCAACCTATTGCTCCGGTCTCTTCTTGACAACGAGAAGCTCAATGGACCCAACTTTGATAGCTGGTATCAAAGGCTCGGGATCGTCCTGGAGTATGAACGAATCTTGTATGTGATATCGGATCCAACACCTGAAACCCCTGCTCCCAATGCTCGGGGTTCGGTCAGAGACACTTATCAGAAGTGGCTCTTTGACAGGACCACTATCCAATGCATAATGTTGGCAGCGATGAATGATGAGTTCAGTCACAAGTTTGAGGAAGCCCAGCCAGAGGAAATTCTTCAAAGGTTGAAGGAGTCCTTTGGCATAACTGATGACATTGAGAGGTACAAAGTCTCCTGTGCCATCTACAATGCATGGATGCATGATGGAGCTTCAATCACTGATCATGTATTGTATATGATCGAGATGATTGAGTGCCTGGGCAAACTTGAATGTCCCTTGCATGAACAGCTTGGGAAGGATGTGATTCTGAATTCCCTCCCTTCTTCCTATCTAGATCATTATAGAATGAATAAGCCTGCAGTTAACTACCATGGTTTGTTGGGGTTGCTGCAAACTTGTGAGAAAGACCACCAACTGAACAAAGGGATGGTGAATCTAGTAGGAGGATCTTCGGGAGGGCGTCATCCCTTTAAGAAAGGAAGAAAAAAATAAAGGATAAAAGGTGCTAAATGCTTCTAGGCCCAATCAAGCCAAGAGGGTGAAGGCTGATCAAAAACATGCGGAGTACTTCTTCTACAAAAAGCAGAGTCACTAGAAGAGGAACTATCCTCTTTACATTGCATCCCTTGATCCAAACAGGTTCAAGAAGAGAAAATGGTAGGACGGTCCTAGACAAGGTATTCATACGATAACACCTTGTAGTTTCTCTATCTGTGATACTACTAACTGGGTATTGGATATTGGAAGTCCAATTCATATTTGCAATTCTTTGTAGGGAATTCAAGTTAGTAGAAGATTCGAGGACAGCGAGAGATTCTTGAACGTGGAAAATGGAAGCCGAGTTCCAGTCCTGGTGTTGGGAGTCCTCAAACTTATTTTCGAGTCCTGTACTGTCATTTTGAATGAGTGTCATTTTTGTCTATCTTTTATTTTGAATGTCATTTTATAGGCCATTTGGCTATATATGGTTATGAACTATCAATAAAGAATGACGTTTGCAAAAACATTTGTAATGGTTCTGTAGTATTGATTGGATAAATGCATGATGGCATTTATGTACTATCGCGACCTATTAGTGTAATGTACATGCCTAGCAAATGTCCTAGGATAGATAATGTCAGCGAAGCGTACCTGTGGCATTGTAGGCTAGGTCATATAAACAGAAACAGGATAAATAAGTTGAAAAGCGAGGGTCTTCTTGATTTTAGTGAAGATAGTTCACTTCCAACCTATGAGTTCTGTCTTCTTAGAAAAATGACAAAGTCACCTTTTAATGGAAAAGGTAAATGAGCCAATAAGATTCTAAGTCTGGTATATACTGATATATGCAGATCTATGAATGTTAGTGCCAGGGGTGGGTACGGTTATTTCATTACATTTACAGATGACCTTTCGAGGTATGGTTATGTCTTCTTGATGAAACATAAATCTAAATCGTTTGACATGTTCAGACGATATCGTAGTGAAGTAGAAAAACAAACTAGAAAGTGTATCAAAATCCTTCAATCCGATCGAGACGGTGAATACCTTTTGGGTGAGTTTCTAACATATCTCAAAAAGAATGGGATTCTCTCTCAATGGACACCTCTAGGGACATCTCAATTAAATGGAGTATCTGAGAGGAGGAATCAAACTCTATTAGACATGGTTCGGTCCATGATGGGTTTTGCTTCTCTGCCACTATCCTTTTGGGGATATGCTCTAGAATTAGCCTGTTATCTTCTGAATAGAGCTTCAAGTAAGTCCGTTAGTAAAACACCATATAAAATATGGACTGGACATAAGCCGACACTATCACACCTTCAGATGTGGGGATGCCTGGCTTATGTAAAATAATTGGAAATGGACAAACTTGGACTTAGGTCTGATCGCTGCCTATTTGTTGGGTATCCAAAAGAATATAAGGGATATTTCTTCTACTTAGTTGAGGAACAAAAGTTGTTCGTCAATCTTAGGGCTATCATTTTGGAAAAGGAGTTCCTTAGTGAAGGGATTGTAGCCGCTAAGATTGAACTTACTAAAGTTTAACAAGTAGAAGAACCAACACACTTAAGGGACAACTTTGAACTGGCTATGATTAGATCACACCCAGAGCCCACACAGGAACCATTAAGGAGATCCAGTAGGGTACCGAGTCGACCGGACAGATATTATGGTTTCTTGGTCCGGGATGGTAATCCCATTGAACTCGATGAGAACAATGATGATCTGATCACCTATATGGATGCGATGCAAAAGTTCGACTCTGAGAAATGGCTAAAAGCCATAAAATCTAAAATGAAGTCCATGCAGATCAACAATGTATGGACATCGGTTGATCCACCTGAAGGAATAAAACCCATCGGATGCAAATGGATTTTCAAGAGGAAAAGGGGTGCAAACGGGCAGGTGGAGACCTGCAAAGCCTGTCTGGTTGCCAAAGGATATCGTTAACATTATGGTATTGACTATGACGAGACGTTCTTTCCTGTGGCAATGCTGAAGTCCATTCGGATCATGCTTGCTTTAGCAGTGCACTTTGACTGTGAAATCTGGTAAATGGATGTCCTAACAGCTTTCCTGAATGGTGAGCTGGAAGAGAAGGTGTATATGATACAACTTGAAGGGTTCACATCCATAGATGAGTCAAAAGTGTGCAGGCTTCAAAAGTCCATCTATGGACTGAAACAAGCATCAAGGAGTTGGAACATGCGATTTGATAAGTGTATCAAGTTGTATGGCTTCTTAGGAATGGAGAAGAACCTTGCATTTACAACTGGGCTAATGGTTCTGTGATTGTGTTCCTTGTATTGTATGTGGATGACATTCTCTTAATCGGGAATGATATCCCAGCACTATAAGGAATAAAGGTCTGGTTATCTTCTTAGTTCTCTATGAAGGACTTGGATAAAGCCTTTTACATACAAGGTATGAAGATCTATAGAGATAGATCTAAAAGGCTTCTACGACTGTCCCAGTCTATGTACATCGATATCGTGCTGAAATAGTTCAGCATGAAAAATTCCAAGAAGGGCTATCTCTCGATAGGCACTGGAATTAATCTCTCCAAAAGGAATTGTGTGACAACTCCTGAAGAGAAAGATCATATGAGTAGAATACCATATGCTTTGGTAGTGGGTTCTATCATGTACACCATGACATGTACTAGACAAGACATGGCATATTCACTAGGCGTAGTGAGCAGATACCAGTCTGACCCAGGTGAAGTTCATTGGAAAGTGATAAAGATCATCCTTAGGTATTTACAAAATACTAAGGACCAATGACTAATTTATGAAGAATCTGACTTGAAACTTGTAGGGTATACTGACTCCAGTTTTCAGTCAAATAAAGATGATAGCAAGAGTGTGTCAGGATTTATCTTCACCCTGAATGGAGGAGCTATCTGCTGGAAAAGTTTCAAGCAGCCTACCATGGCAGACTCAATATATGAAGCAAAGTACATTGCAGCATCAAATGCAGCAAAGGAAGTTGTGTGATTGTGAAAGTTCCTTGGTAAGCTGGGAGTGGCACCTTCCCTGGATGGTCCTATTTCGGTGTACTGTGATAGCACTGGAGCCATTACCTAAGCCAAAGTGCTGAAGTCTCTTCACCACCTAAAGCATATTCTGCGGTGCTATCACCTTATACGAGAGATCGTGGAACGAGATGACATTGACCTTCAAAAGATCAATGAAAAGGAGAACCTAGCTAACTGCTTCACTAAAGCTATCAGAATTCAAGAGTTCGATTATTGTAAACGAAAAATGGGAATGAGATTTTGTACAGATTGTCTTTAGTCCAAGTGGGAGTTGTTGGAAATTATGTTCCAAAGCCAATCATTTAGGCTGTAGATGATTGTGCTATCTTGTAACTGTATATAATTTTTTAATAAATAAAAGTTATTATTTTTGGCTGTTCATCATATTTATATTTTTCTGAAATGAACTTTTGTATGATGGAGTCCTTGGAACTACTTTATTTGATATAGAGAAAATATATCAAGTAGTTCTTAAACTGGTTCACAACCAAAGGACACATTGTTATAGGACGATGATGTATCAAGTGTAGGTTGTTGTATGTCATATTTATTGGTTGTCCTCTTAATCAAGGAGTGTGGAGACACTGGTGTGACATGCAAGTGAAATGTGTGACATCTCACTGAACGTGACCATCTGCGGAGCTCCCTTCTGTCAAAGGATTGCTCGCGAAGGGATATGGGTATATGTGTCCCTTAGACCTAAGATCATCATGGTAGCTTGCAAGCAACTCACTGTACTTTGGTGCCTGACTACCTGGATTTTTAATCCAGTGATAAAAGGTTTCTGGGTGCAGTCAAGTACTTGTAGAGCGATGGTGGATCAAAATAGAATTGACCCCTCTAAATAGTTTGGAGTAAATGACTCACTATGTCTCAATTTAGCAAATCCTTGGCCATGGTAGCTCTTGTGAGGAGTCACAGAACTTGTAAAGTTGAGACATGATCTGGATAAACCAAATTAGGGTTGGCAGTCGAACCCTAGGTCATCCTGATCATTATGAGGTCAAAGGGATGAATTATATGGTAACCATATGCCAAAGGTTCTTGTAAGGTGCTCTGTATCTTTGACCTATCTAGACATCAGATATCATTGCTAAACGAGGACTTTGACTGGTACTGGAAATGTTCCAGTGCTACCGGCTTAGTGTTTGAACCTATGGGTTCACACACTATAGGGGTTTCTATCTGATCTTAAATCCGATCAATAATTGAGAATCGTTTACCATCACCGAAGGTCAATATGATTGACCATGTTCCAAGTATCGACACTTGGATTTTTGTAAGTGTTGACACTTAGGAAAGGTCGACACTTGGCATTTTGTAAGTGTCGACACTTGCTGTGACGAGCAGATTTCTGGAAAAAATTTCTGGAATGTTTGACTTCGAATCTTGAATTTGAAATTCGAGTTTTTGGACATTTTGGCTCCAAGCATTCATGGTATGATAGTCATACTTACCTTCTTTGGCTTGGACTCATTTGGAATGGCTCTTGACTCTCCCCCAATCACTCCTCCTTCCTCTTTCTCCCTCTCATGGCTATCCCTATAAATGAAGGTCATTCTAGAGGCTGCTAATGGTTACAACAACAAGAAGAGAAGAAGAAGAAGGGTTTAGTGAGGACTTGGGATTTGGTATGAAAAACCTAGCATTCAAGCTAGGTCTTGGGAAGAGAGTTTCTTGGGAAGGGTTCCACCTCTCCTCCTTGTCTTCCCGGAAGAAGAAGATCGGCCCAAAGGATCCTGAAGAGCTAGCACTCTAAGGGAGTTGATTAGTGTTGAGCCCTGGTGTGGATTACCTGTAGAGGCCAGATACGTGTGTGGCTCGGGTGCCTTCATCCTTCTTCTCAGTATTTTCAGAGGTATTAAGATAAGGTACTTTATACTTTTGTTTATTTCTTGCTGTTGATATTTTGCTTGCATGCTAGTTTATTATACTAGATCCTATTGCAGGCAGATCGGTAGATCAATTTGATCTATCTACCGAGGTTTCTGCTATGCATATTTTAAAATAGTTTTAAAATGCATCTTTTCTACCCTGCTTACGTGAAATAGCTTCACCTTCCCTCTTAACCTGGCTGGAGTGTGCATCTCCCCGGTTCCTATAAAAATGTACCACAGGCCGAAGGTGTTCTGGTAGGGGACCCTTCGATGGCTAAGTTAGTGGGAGCCTTATGGCAACAGAATGAAGAAATCAATGGAGATAGCTCGTGGAAAAGAAAAAGCTCTCTTACCGCTCGGAGTCCCCCTTTTATCTTATATAAGCGAGAACTTCACCAGAATCAGTTAGGGGCCAGGCTGGGAATGGCCAAACTATCCCTAAAAAAATCTTGGTAGTGGCCAGGTGGCACCAGATCGTGGGACCTGTAGAATAACGGCGCTGAGATCGTGGGATCCACAGAGTAATGGCACCGAGATGTCAGGATTCTATCATAACGAAATCCTGGCACTAGCTAGAAGGAACCTCTAGAGCCTCCAGGCCATCCTTGGAGCGGCCTGCCTTTGGCTGATGTGGGCTCGGTTGAAGTGGGTTAGTCGGACCTCTAGCGGGTCGGTCGAACCTCTGGCGGGTTAGTCGAACCCCTGGTGAGTCAGTCGGACCTTCGGTGGGTCAACCGAACCTTTGGTTTGACTCGACCGAAGGGACGTTGGCTCCGATCTACTTCGGAGGAAAGCCGATTGGGTATAACAGTTGCCCCCTTACTCTTGGCCTTCGGGAGGGCTTGTTGCTTTGAAGGGCTAGAGCATCATTCTCACATTGAATGCACTTGTTCTTGAGGTGATTGCGGATCTGATTGGGTGTTCTGTGTCTGGTCGTTTCCCACTCTGGAAACTCTTGCTCAGGATAGGTGTCGACATCGCATTGGAAGTGGAGGGAGCAGTAATTAATGCAGAAGGGGTACAATGATGAGTGGCCAACCTAGCCCGCTCGGCCGTCGAGCTTCGAAGGTGACTTAAGTGACGTGGCGACATCTAGGCATTTGGTGTTGTGCTGGGAGCGACCCCTCCATTGCTGATCTGGTGATCATGCGGATCATGGATCGAATGTGCTTCTTTCTGTTGCATATACTTCTGCTGCATGGAAAGTCATACCGCCTGATGCCTAGGTCGTGGCACTTGAGGGACGGTGAGAACCGGTTCACCCAGGGGCTATAAAAAGGAGGTGCTAAGACTCTAGGTGGAGTTTCTTGCTACATCCGTACTTGAAAAGAGAGCGCCACATTCCATCATCTCTGCCCTCTTAGGAAACCAGTTCTCAGGTTAGTCCTCCTTCCCTTCAAGCCTCATAATAATGGCCTCCAACCGTAAGGAGAAGGAGCTAGGTCCAAATCAGATCCAGTCTGAATTGACGCGGGATAGGTTAGAGGCCCTTAGGGTTAGATACAATATTTCCTCCATCCTGTACCTCACTGTCCCAGACCGGGAAGGGAGGGTGACCGGGCCACTGAGCCCTGGAGCCCTCTCAATTTACGAGGATCACCTAAAGGTGGCCCTTAGGTTCCCCTTGTGTGACTTTTTCATCGAGGTCTTCAATCTTTACAGAATTACTCCTGCGCAGCTGACCCTGAATAGCATTCGGGCTATCAGCTGCTTCATGGTTCTGTGCCAGAGAGCAAGAGTAGAGCCTAGGACCTCCCTCTTCACCACCTTTTTTGTTCTAAAGAAAGACTTTAGGAGCAAAAAGTGGTGGGTGCTTAGCCCCCGTCCCAAGCGGAAGATACTCGAAGGTCTCATGTCTACCATCCATGAATGGAAATCCAAGTTCTTCTTCATGCACAACTTTCGGCCTTAGGGCTTCAACCTGTCATGGGGGGAACCAAGGCTGAAAGCTAATGAAGGGATGGCGATATTGATGGCCGACCAAGTTGACTTTAATAAGATGGAGGCAGTCGGCGTCACAATGGTGCCGGAGTTACTTCGGGAGGTAGCCTCCACTTGGCCGAAGTCAGCCGCCACAAACACTTAGGTAGGGTACAAACCATTGCCGTCGGTCCCTTTTTTGTTCTATAAGCTTTATTTTCTTCTTTACTTACTTCAATTTTGCCCTTGCAATAGGAGAGAAGATGAAGCCCGATAAAGCGAGGGTAGCAGAGTAGGCGGCAAGGAAGAGGGCCACCCAGTCCACGGAGCCGACCGCGGACAAGCCAAAGAAGTAGCAGGCAGAGGAATGGCCCGCGATTGTACTGGCATCGAAATTCGATGAGGACAATGTGCCCTTGTTGGAGTGGTTGGTGGCGAGGGCGTCAGGACCTCCACCCACTGCTGAGGAGTTGGCTACCCGACCGGAGCAAATCCCCTCTGAGCCGACCGAAATGGGGATGACCTCAGCCTCACCATTGGCCGAGCCCACAGAGGCGGTTCGCCCCGCTGACAAGGGGAAAGGTGCAGTTGGAGGAGCAGACACTGATGAGGTTGGCTACGACACCTTCAAGCACTGGCACGCTCTTCAGAATCCCCAGCAGGCCAAGGATCTACTCAAAGGTGCTATAACTGAGGCCAACTGAGAGGAGTCCTATCGGCACAAGCTGAATGAGGTGGCGAGAGGTGCCTACCTCAACTTGATGAAGGTAACTTATTATCCCTTCATCTTCTTTCCTTTTCTTCTTTTACCTTGTGTGTGACTAACATGGCTGATTGTTTGCAGCTTCTCCATGATGTCTCACAGATGGACGAGCGCCTCGACGAGATGGTTCACATGACAGAGGCCTCGACCAAGAAGGCTGAGGGGTCGGACATGGCTAGAGCAGTGGCAGAGGCATCGAAGAAGGCAATGGAGGAGAGGCTATCGACCAGTCTGGCCGAAGCCAAGTCCTTGAAGAAGCAGGCAGAACACCTGCAGATTCAGCTGGCCAAATGGGAGGCCAAGTTGAAGAAGAAGAAGGCAAAGATTACCTCCCTGATCCGTCGGCTGAGCATGGAGGAGGAGCAGTCTATGGACATCGAGAGGAGCGCGCGGGCCCACTAGGCAGTGTCGGCAAAGTACCTGGTCCAGCTGAGAGAGGAGAAGGAGCTGGCAGAGGAGCGGGTCCGCGATGCTGTGGTGGAATACAAGGCTTCCACCAGCTTCAATGATGAGATGGAGGAGGCCGGAGCGACGAGCTATGAGTACGGCTTCGACGACTGCCTGAAGAAGGTAGTGAAGTCTTTCTAGAGCTCGACTTATCTACCATATAGTTGAGGCAGCCGACGGAAGAAGGAGGGTCGACCGACATCGGGGCCGATGCCCAAGCTGCTATCGACATGGAGCTGATGGAGGCATCGGTCGGGACTTCGGATGCAACGCAGGAGGCTGAGGCCGAAGCTCCTCTAATCAGTCCTCCATTGTACCCATAGGGCAAGACTTAAGACGATTGTAAAAGTCTGCCCACTCTTGTACAAGAACTTTTAATCAATGAATAAAATGAATTCTTCTTTTGGCATATGTCTCCGACATTTGTTTTTCTGAATGTGGAACGGTCGTCTTAATCCGATCTCATTTCTTTTAGAACTATTTCTAAGTGTCGAGAGGTTGGTTTAGCCCGAACTCATCTCTTTTAGAAATAGTTCTAAGTGTCGAGAGATTGGTTCAGCCCGAACTTATCTCTTTCAGAAATATTTCTAAGGAACCTTTGAACTAGTTATTTATAGAAAAACCCCTCAAGGGTTTAAGGATCCCACAAAGTACTTTTTGATCGAGGTTGGATTCTGAAGGGACTATGCTAGAGCCTTGCCGATCGGGATCGAACTTTGAGTGGGCTGCACTAAAGCCTTTGTCGATCGGAATCGGACTTGAGTGGGCTACACTAGAGCCTTTGCCGATCAAAATCGTACTTGAGTGGGCTGTCCTAGAGCCTTTATCGATCGGAATCGAGCTTGAGTGGGCTGCCCTAGAGCCTTTGCCGATCAGAATCAGACTTGAGTGGGCTGCCCTAGAGCCTTTGCTGATCGAAATCGGACTTGAGTGGGCTATGCTAGAGCCTTTGCTGATCGGAATCGGACTTGAGTGGGCTACCCTAGAGCCTTTCCCGATTGGAATCGGACTTCTTTTTAGTATAAATTGTTGTCTTTATTGATAATATTTGTGAAGGTTATCTACATTCTAGGGACATGCCACCTACCGTCCGTCTAGATACTCGAGTTGGTATGTTCCAGCCCAGATCACTTCGATTACCCGATAGGGGCCTTCCTAGTTAGGGGAGAGCTTTCCTTGTTTAGTTGGCCTGGATATCTCTGATCTCCGCAGAACCAAGTCTCTGACCCAGAAGCTTCGAGCCTTGACTCGAGAATTATAATATCTGACCATTCTTTGATGGTAGGTCGCCATCCTTATGCCTGCCTGGAGTCGGGTCTCCTCGAGTAAGTCAAGGTCGGCCCTTCTTTGCTTAGAATTGGCTGGTTCGGCGAAATGATCAATTCGGAAGGACTGCAAGGAGACTTCCACCGGTATGACCGCCTCACTCCCATAGGTAAGATTGAATGGAGTCTCTCCAGTCACTGTCCGGGAGATAGTCCGATAGGCCCAAAGCACCGAATGAAGTTCTTCTGCCCATAGTCCCTTGGCGTCATTCAATCGGGTCTTCAACCCATGTAGGATCATCTGGTTGGTGACTTCGGCCTCCCCGTTGGATTGGGGGTGTCCGACTGAAGTCAATTGGTGCGAGATATGGTACTGCTGGCAGAAATCCCAGAATTTCAGGTTATCGAATTGCCACCCGTTATCGGTGATGATTGCCTGCAGTATGCCAAACTGAAGATGATGTAGTTTCGGACGAAGATCTCCACCTTGGCTTTGGTGATCTGCGCTAGTGGTTCAGCTTTCATCCACTTAGTAAAGTAATCGATGGCTACAATTAGGAACTTCCGTTATTCAGATGCTGGAAGAAATGGCCCGAGGATGTCCATCCCCCATTGTGTGAATGGCCAGAGGGCCATCAGCGGGATTAGCTGATTAGCCAGTTGCCTTTGAACATTGGAGTACCTCTGGCATGCGTCGCACCTTCTAACAAAATCTGCAGCATCCTTCTAGATGGTTGGCCAGTAGTAGCCTTGTCGGATGATCTTGTAGACTAAAGATCTATCCCCAGGTGGTCACCATATATGCCTTCGTGCACTTCTCTGGGTGCGTAATCGGTGTCTAATGGCCCCAGATACTTGAGCAGTGGCTGTGTAAATGATCACTTGTAGAGGATTCCATCGAGGATGACATACTTTGAGTTCATCCAGCACACACATTTGGCTTCGGCTTTATCTTCTGGCAGGGTTCCTTCATTGAGGAATGCGAGGATGGGATCCATCCAATAAGCCTCTCGCTCCACTTGGTGGATCCCTGATATCTCCTCAGCAATGCTTGGGCTTTGTAGGTGCTCCACGAAGGTCCGGTCGAAGGGGTTAGTGATGGTAGTGGCCAACCGTGACAAGGCATCCATTCAAGAGTTTTGTGCTCGGGGTATATGGAGTATCTCGAAAGATTTAAGTCGAGTCACGAGGCTCTGTACCTTACCCAAGTACTTGGCCAGGGTCGGATCTCTCACCTCGAATTCACCCCTCACCTGGTTTACCACCAGTTGGGAATCAGAGTAGGCTATGATCCGACCAATGCCTAGCTCATCAGCTATCCTCAGTCCCGCGAGAAGGGCTTCATATTATGCCTGGTTATTTGATACTTGGAATGCGAAATACGGGGCATACTCCAGGATCTGACCATCAGGGTTGGCCAAGATCAATCCTGCTCCACAACCAGCAATGTTAGATGCCCCATCCACATGGAGTGTCCAGGTGGGGTCTGACTCTCCAGCAATATCATCCTCAAGTGTGTCAACCATTTGCAGAGGTATCTCCTATCTCCAGGTATACTCTTCTATGAAGTCAGCAATCACCTGAGCCTTCATGACCGACTGAGGCTGAAAGGAGATGTCGAATTTGCCAAGCTTGACGGCCTACTTGGCAAGCCGACCCGAGGTATCGGGGCTCCTGAGGATTGCCTTGAGAGGTTGATCGGTCAAGACAATGATTGAATGTGCCTGAAAGTAAGACCGCAGTTGCTTGGCTGCCATAACCAGGGAGTAGACAAGCTTTTGCATCTTGGGATACTTTGTTTCGGTGTCGTGGAGTACCTTACTGATGTAGTAGACCAGCTTTTGCTGGTTGTCCTCTCCGATCCGAACGAGGACGGAGCTCACTACCTCATCTGATAACGACAGATACAGATATAGGGGCTCTCCCTCTATAGGCTTAGCGAGTAAGGGAGGTGCTTCTAGATAAGCCTTCAGTGCTTCGTAGGCTGACCGACATTCGTCGGTCAACTGGAAGTGGTCCAACCGTCGTAGAGTCTTAAAGAAAGGGAGACATTTTTTGGCCGATCTAGAAATAAAGTGGCTGAGAAAGGCTATCCAACCTGTGAGTTCTTGCACTTGTTTCTTACTGGTTGGATGCCCCATGTTGATGACAGCCTTGATTTTATCAAGGTTGATCTCAATCCCTTGCTGTGTGACCAAAAAGCCAAGAAATTTTCTCGAGGTCATCCTGAAGGTACACTTGGCAAGGTTCAACTTCTTCCTGTGGTGCCTCAGGGCATCGAAGGACTCTTTCAGATCCTTGATATGGTCGACTTTCCGGAGGCTCTTAACTATCATGTTGTCAACATATGCCTCCATATTTATTCCAAGTTGTCCCTCGAAGATCCTATTAATCAGCCTCTGGAAAGTGGCTCCAGCATTCTTTAGGCCGAAGGGCATCATCCTATAGCAGTATAGCCCTTTGTCAGTGACAAAGGCTATATTTTCCTCATCTTCTGGGTCCATGCTGATCTGGTTGTACCCAGAAAAGGCATCTATGAAGCTCAGAAGTTGATGACCGGCAGTGGCGTCCACAGCCGGTCAATCTTTGATAAGGGAAAGCTATCCTTCGGGCAGGCCTTATTGAGGTCAGTGTAGTCTATACATATCCTTCACTTCCCATTGGCCTTCCTCACAATCACGACATTTGCTAGCCAGTCAGGGTAGTGGACTTCTCTAATGAAGCCAGCTTCGAGGAGCTTCTTGACCTCCTCATCAACTACCCTCTATCTCTCGGGGGTGAAGTTTCTCTTCTTCTATCGGACAGGCTTGTAGGTGGGGTCCACCTTAAGCCGATGGGTTATGACTTCCGACGGGATGCCTGGCATGTCGGATGCCGACCAGGCAAAAACGTCGACATTGTTCCACAAGAAGCTGACCAGCTTTGATTTGGCCTCCTCACCGAGCATGCTTCCGATCTGCAGGACCCTAGTAGGATCATCCTCTCTAAAAGATACGAATAGGATATTCTCGACCGATTCTCTGCAGTAGTCGACTTCGGACCTGAGATCAAGCTGTTCCAAGATGGAATGGCCTCTCGATTGTCTATCCTGAATGGTCAAACACTGCCTGGCCATCCTATGATCCCCTCTCATCACTCCGATCCCATTTCGAGTCGAAAATTTGACCAACAAGTAGTAGGTAGACATAATGGCTCAGAATTTGTTAAGGACTGGTCATCCCAATATATCGTTGTAAGTTGATATCGTGCGGACGACCATGAAATTGATAGGAAGGGTCTTCTGATAAGGTTCTGATCTGATGGTCATGGGCAGGGTTATCTCTCCTTCTACGTCGACAGAGTTTCCCCCAAACCCGGTCAACGGTATTGGGGATTCTTACAGCCTAGTTCTAAGCAAATTCATTTTAACAAAGGCATCATACAACAAAACTTCAGTAGAGCTTCCATTATCAATGAGGATCCTTCTTACATCATAATTGGCAATCACTACTGACACAACAACAGGATCATTCCCAGAGGCCTAGGCCTTTAGGAGGTCTTCGTCGGAGAAACTAATTACATTAGAACTCTGGGGCCTCTTGAAGATGTCCTGACCTCCTTCATCCTTCTAGTCGGATCGGTGGTGGAGCATGCCAACATTTTCGTCGATGGGGCATTGGTTGGGCAGCTCCATTTCCTTCGAGGGGTTCCTGGTAGTGGAAGTTTCAGCCCGGTTCCTCTTGGGTCGGACGTACTTGTGCAGGTACCCCCACCTGATCAGGTCTTCAATCGTATCCTTTAACTGGAGGCAATCTTCTGTGCCGTGCCTGTGGTCACGGTAGAACTAGCAGTACTTATCCTTGTTCCTTGACATGGAGGGGCTCCTCATCGGGCGAGGCTTCTGTAGGAAAGTCTCCTTCTCTATCTCCATAAGGATTTTCTATCTTAGGAGGGAGAGAGGTGTGTAAGTCTTGAACCTCCTAAGGAAGTCCTTCGACTTAGGGCTGCGATGTCGGGTCAAGTTGATGCCATCACTAGGAGGTCGGACTTCGGGAGCCCTATCGCTCCTCCTTTTGGGAGCTGACCTCCCTTCAGCCTGGCATCGGCTTGCCGCTTATTCTTATGCCAGAGTATATTTTTGTGCCCAGGTTAGCAGTTCGGAGTAGCTTATCGAAAACTTTTTGTCCAGTGAGAAGGTGAGCTTGGACAATCGCAGCCCCTTCTTGAAAGCCGACATAGCTACGTGCTCGTTGAGGTCCGAGACCTCCATGGCTGCCGAATTAAATCGGGCCATGTAATCCCGGAGGGTTTCTCTTTCCTTCTGCTACACAAGAAAGAGGCAGTCCGTATTCCTCGGCGTTCGGCTGCAGGTCCTGAAATGGGACAAAAAGAGCTTTTCCAACTAGGAGGAGTGAATTGTACCTAGTTAGATGGCAGAAAACCACATCCAAGCTACCTTATAGAGTGTTGCGGGGAAGGCGATGCAGTGGAGGGCATCGGAGGTACCCTGCACCATCATGTGGGCCTTTTAAGTGCCCAGATGGTCTAGAGGGTCAGTGGTGCCATTGTAAGCATCCACCTGGGGGATCTTGAAGTGACGGGGGATAGTTTTCCCCATAATTCTGGTAGAGAATGGCGGGCAGGAGTTGTACTCTAGCACTTTTTCTCCTTTTTGTCGATCGACGAGTTTGGTAATTTGCTCCTCCATGCACTGGAGCTTGCTGGTGTAGTCCCTCGGGTCTTCATCGTATCGCTGGTCATGGTCGAAGACCGAACTGTGGAAGAGTGAGGCAAACCTCACTCTTTTCCCATCGGCATGAGTCCTTTATGATCTTTGGGGCTCTGGGGTCGCATGTGAGCGGTGTCGAGGGACTCCTTGCTGTCGACTTCCTTTAACAGTAGGTGGATGACTAGTTCCGGATGCCGCGGGCGGCTGCTGTCTGTCATTGGCCGCATCTTGGAGGTTCTGAACTGCAACGACGAGGGTATCGATACGGTTCAGAAGAGTCTGGAACTGTTGCTGTCCTAGGGTGATGATAGGCTGGGCGGTGTCGTTCTCCCTCAGAGATTCTCCCGAGCTCACCTGGGAGCGGCCTCTTCTATTGGAGGTATTCTGAGCTCTTTCCTTCGCCATCGTTTTACTTAGTGATGGATTCCTCCTTTTGGAGAAGGAAAACTAGAACGGGGGTTGGCCCCTGCCTCTAGCACCAATTTGTTACCACTGAATCTTCTAGACCGGGTTCTCTCGACCTGGCTGGAGTGTGCATCTCCCCGGTTCTTGCAAAAATGTCCCACAGGCCGGAGGTGTTCCGGTGGGGGACCCTCCGATGGCTAAGTTAATTGGAGCCTTAGGGCAACAGAATGGAGGAATCAATGGAGATAGCTCATGGGAAAGAAAAAGCTCTCTTACCGCTCGGAGTGCCCCTTTTACCTTATATAGGCACGGAACTTCACCAGAATCTGTTAGGGGCCAGGTTGGGAATGGCCAAACTGCCCCTAGAGGAATCTTGGTATGGTAGATGGCACCAGATTGTGGGACATGTAAAGTAACGGCACCGAGATCATGGGATCTGCAGAGTAATGGCGCCCATATGTCAAGATTCTATCGTAACGGAATCTTGGTACCAACTAGAAGGAGCCTCTGGAGCCTCCGGGCCATCCTTGGAGTGGCCTGCCTCGGGCCAATATGGGCTAGCTAAAGTAGGTCGGCCGGATCTCTGATGGATCGGTTGTACCTCAAGTGGGTTGGTTGAACCCGTGGTGAGGGGCCGTCGGCTCCGGTCTGGTTCGGAGGAAAGCCGATTGGGTATAACACTATGTATATTTTTTTCCTTTTTTTTTGTTTTTCTATTCAAGGAAATAAGAATAAGAAACAAGTTTGAAATAAATAGAATAAAAAGCAAGGCAATAAAATAGAAGGCAATAAATCAACTACGAGTAAAAAAAATAAGGCGGTCAAATAAGAATAGAGAACAATTTTTTTTTCTCAATCTATTCTCATCCTAAGATAACCTTATGACATAACTTGCATTATATCAGGACAACCTAATCTCAGGACAATCCTAGATTGATTGATAAAAGACAAACTAATAAATTATAATTTTTTTTTTTTGAAACAACAATGCTAATGGTTCCTAGCAATGGTGTCAAAATTTGATTGCTTATCGCTGGGCGGTCAAAGATAAGTTATTACTGACTAACTTGTTCTATAGAACAAAATAAGTTAGGTCAAATCCTCAGGAACCTTTAGGTTAAATTGTATTCATTTTTTTAAAAAATGATTAATTAATTATGTTTCTAAAGTAGTAATGAGATAATAGGATTTTATAGATAGTTAAGAAATGAAAAGGTAAATATAACAAAGAAAAAGTTTAAAATGATCAAAGAGAGAAATTGTCTTGAGATTTTGAGTCCATCCTCTAATCTTTAGATTTGTATTTTAATAAATGCAATTGTCCCTCTAATAGCATGCAACCCTTAAGGGGATTAGACAATCGACTCTTTGATTATACTCCCAACATAACCTGTTTTGTTGAGCACGAATCATATCTTTTGATCATAGCCCATCTTTGCTAGTTATAAGCTATTCATAATTTATGCATCAAAGAGTAGGATATATCAAATCAAATAATAGTTCTACAATCAAGTTTCCTCACAACCAATCCTACTTGAGCACAGATCATAACTTTCTAAGATCACGATCCATCCTTACTAAGCTATAAGTTATGAAAGACTTGATTATACCATAGTAAGAAAAAAGAACATAGAACAAATAAGATAGGAATTAAACGAAGAGATTCTCTTATTGCATTGATCAAAAGTACAAAAAATAGAAGAAATAAATACAATCTAAAATTAAATAACTTCCCCTCCTCCCCCAAAAATAATCGATCTAGCTATGCATGGAGCTTGTCGTTAGCAACTCCTTTGAACTCTTCTCTAGGTTCCTCCTCTTTGTATATGAATATCCTTGATTGTATGTCTCCTTTTGTGGCTTTCTAAGGGCCCTTTTTTATAGACTCCAAGGCCTCCACAAAACCCTAGCACCCTTTCCTTCTTGTTTCTTTCCTCCTTGGGCCACCCAAAATTGTTCTATTTTTGCTTGGGTGCCAAACCCTAGGAGTTGTAAATGAGGACTCCTCTTGGCCGCCCCATCTCAATTTCCCTGCCAAAGGTAAAATAGGGCCTCCTCCCTTATTTCTGTCCTTTAGATTAGGTGCTCCAATATTCCCCAATTGGCCGCCCTATCTAGAGTCTAAAGGGATAGGGAGTCTCGATCTTTTATGCGCTTAACTTCCTCATGTGAATTTTTCCATGCCAAAGAAAGCCTCAAGCCCTTTTTTTTTTTTTCTCCCTTAGCGCCTCACAAAACCTTCCATGTTTGGCCGCCTCATTAAAAGAGCCCCACTCCTTACTCTTCCTCCTCTTTAATGCTTTTTTTTTTATAAGATCCTCTTTAGTGCTTTAAATTCCTTTTCTAATCCACTGTCCACGCATAAGATACTTCAGCGCCCTTTTCTCTTTGGGCTCTCCAAATCCCACGCCAACAATTTATTAGCGCCTCCCTTGATCACACGAACTTCCTTTCCTTATTTGCTTTTCCACGCCCATCCAAGAGTCTTATGATTAGGATTTATCCCTAGCGCCTCCTCTTTCTTCCTATTTAGCACAATTTTTGATCGCCAAGGACTCCTATTCCAAAACTCTTCCTCCTCTTCATTTAAGTTGGCGCCTCCTAAAACCTCTCCCCCTTTGGCGCCCCACAAAATCCTCATGCCCCAGGAATAGCGCCGCATAACTTCTTTCCTTTTCTCATGCCAAAAATAAATGCACCGCCTCCTTTGATTTTTTTTTCTTGGCACTTTAGACTCCAAGTTAGGTCTCCATGCCATATCTAAGACTCTCAAGATTTTAGGACTTCAATATAGCCCATCCTATCTTTCTCCAAACTCTTCAAGCCCGACTAGGAAACTTTTATCATCCAAAGAAAACATCTCATGTGCCCCTTTGCTTATTTGATCTTGGAATCAAACTCCTCATTATTTGCTTGGACTCTTTGGTGGGTCCACTTGGTTACATCCCCCTCATCCGATAGATGTTGAGGCTTGGATGCACATGTAGCATGCTTGAGCTTGACTCAAGCTTCATCCATGGACTGAAACTTTATGCAATTTATTAGGATTAAGTTTTTATGATTAAAGTACCTAAAAGATAACATAAGAAGTATCAAATACTAAATAATAAAGGATATGTTATCACCGAACCCAAGCGATCCCTTCGCATTGTCAAGATTCGCTAGTCGGATTCCATTTGAGGCCCTTCAAAACAAATTCAGGCACTAGAAAATTTTCGGTAGGGGACACTACTTAAATCAGTAAGGGTTCGAGTAATAGATACAGAATCTCAGAGAAGATAGGTAGGAATGGGAATACTTCAGCTAGTTTTTATTACTTACCTCCTTTTACCGGTATTTATAGCCATTCGCCTTAATGGAATTCAGTTGAAAAGAGCTAGTTTCAACATTATTCTATTGATAACAACTTGAATCCGTTATAACGGTCAATCATTATTCTGTTAAGATAACCATCTCTTTTCTTATTATCTCGATTCTTTTAGAATCGACCGGCGTACTTAAGTCAATTGGACTTTATGAGTCCGTTGGACGTAATGAGTAGGTTGGACTAATGAATTTTGAAAGAGTCAACCGATTATCGTCTCGTCAACTTGTTAACCTTTGAGCCTGACATGGCTTTTAGTTAACCTTCGAGCCTATTACGGCCTTTTATGAATCAATCCGACCGACCTATCATAACACTTATCCCCTACTCCTAGTTTCAAGGTATATTGTTACCTTGAAAAATGGGGGTTAATCATTGTTCATTTTCATATACTTATTATTATTTTTTTTTGCCTCGTTATCCACGTTCCTCACTGGGAGGAGAGAAGATATCTTTCAATGATGGCAAATCTCGAAGTCAGTTGGTAGTAATAATTCGCTCCTTTTTGGACGTTACACCTTTGCGACATGTCAAACTTTCATAGATAGCAGAATTGTTCCCTCGAATCGAGGGGTTGTGTCGATTTTCTTCCTAATGGTGCTTAATTGGAATTTTGATTCATGGTATAATCAGAGTTGTTGAAGTTGCTCAAAGATGCGATCGTAGCCATCATCATCTTTTTATTTCTGCCAACCGGACTCTTGTGGATCAAGACTGACATATTGGTTTTCCTCCCATCGTATCGACTTTTTCTCCATCAGCATCATATCTTTGGTTAATATCCTTATACGTGGCATGATCAGAAGCACTCATACTATTTGAGAAAAAAATCATGACCATTGCAGTCACCTATATAAAGGGTTCCTCCTCTTTGAAGCCAGATCTTTACACCATTCTCAGGTTCCATCAGCCTTAGGGAGTCTTTCATCTTCCTCTTTCCTTCTTCTTCCAAGTCCTTCCTCCTCTTAGGTCATATCCTCTTCCCCTGCTCACCATGGTTAGGTCCTTAGGAGTTCCCGTGACCAGTAGGTCTTCAACTGGTAAGGAAGGAGATGAGTCTTCAGGTAGTCCAGTCCTCTGAGTGGAAGGGGTCCCTATAGGAAAGAACCTAGACTTGAGTCCATTAGGAACAACCTTAATGAGTCTACGGTTACTGCCCTGTGTAGTTATTATAAAATTATGCAGGATTTTATTGTAGTAGTCCCTCATTCCGGTGAGAGATTAGATAGGTCTTCTGTCGAAAGTATAACAGTATGCGAAGACCACCTAAAGGCAGGTCTTCGTTTTCCACTCCACCCTTTTTTTTTCAGATCTTTAACTTGTACCATATAGTTCCTGCATAGTTGACTTTGAATAGTATTCGGATCATCTATGCTTTCCTAGTCCTCTGTCATGACCTTCGGATAAAGCCTTTGACTTCTTTATTTTGCTCTTTCTTCATCTTGAAGGATTTCCATGGCCAAGGGTGGTAGGTCATCAGCCCCCATTCCGGTCGAAGGTTTATCTCAGGGCTTCCATCGGCCATTTACGGAATGAAGCACTGCTTCTTTTTCCTTCCTTCAGTCCAATTGTGGGGCTTTAGTACCGAGTGGAGGGAGCCCCATCTGACCCCAAATGATGGGAAGACGGTCTTAGTAGCCGACAAGGAGGACTACAAGAAGCTCTTAGGAGTTGAAGTCCCTCTAATAAAGGAACTACTAAGTGAGCAGAGTCTCTACCTTGCTCGAGTTAGCATGTCTCCTTCCTTAGGTATATACTGTCGGACAATTACTTTGCTATATTTCTTCTTGCTTTGTTTTCTTGTAACTAACTAATACTTTGCTTTCTTGCGACACAAAAATGAAGCCCGACACCCGAAGGCTTAAACAGACGGTCTAGAAGGACAAGCTGAACCTCCTCCTACTGAATCGAAGGGTGTAAAGAAGGTCAAGAGGACCACTGCTCCCCTAGAGGCTTCAACTAGGGGAGATACCCCCATCGAGGTGAGGTCGACTTTTGATGACAACAACATCCCACTAATGAAACTCCGCTCAAGAGTTGCTCCAATCATACACCTCTAGAGTAGCCGACCGCACCTTTGGATGTCAACACTTCTACATCCCAGCCTTGCAGATTAGACAAAGGCAAGGCTCCCCAGGTAGAGGTAGAGTCTGAAAGGGGCCAACCATCCGAAGAAGATCAGTTCATGGACTTCAATGTCTATGCTGATGAAACGAGGCTGGACAATCCCAAACTAGCCCGACGGTTGCTGAAGGTTGTCATCCTCTCGAAGGATTGGGAGGTAACCAAGACTCAGTGACTGGACGACATTGTTCCATCCATGTATCCAAGCTTCCTTAAGGTAATATATCTCATTTTCCTTCATAATAATATAATGAACATTATTGACTTATTGTTTTTGTATTGCAGTTTATCCACAAGATCTTTCTGATTGAAGAGAGCATCTCTAGATTCATCGACCTAAGTTGAAGTCTCCGTGATCTATTGGAGTCGGCAAAGGCCGAAAAAGAAATAGCCGAGGAGCTCAAGCAGGCTCTGGAAGGAAAATTAGAAAATAGTGTCACCACCAACCTTTCACTGAAGAAAGAGTTGAAGGTGGCTCAAGCAAAGGTGGCTACCTGAAGTTAAACTCAAGAAGAAGACGAAGCTTCGCTCGGTAAAAGTTTTGATAAAAGAGGGCCTTCAAAAACCCAATGAAACCCTGGCCCAAAAATTGGCAACTGAGAAGAGGGTGGCACTGGCAAAAGAAAAGCTCTTTCAAGATGTTCACCAGGCCATCGAAGATTACAAGAAGTCTAAAGCCTTCGATGACGAGATGACTGAGGCTGGAGTTGTAAGTTACCAAATGGGCTTCAAGGACTATCAAGATAAAGTCACTAAACTTTATCTTGACTTAGATCTATCAGGCATCATCATGGCCAAAGAGGAAGGAGAAGATATGATGAGCAACAAGTGGCTAAAGAACCCGAAGCTATCGACCTTCCCGAGGTAGCTAACCAAATCGAAGGTCATCTAGAAGGAAATATTGCTGAGGGCCAAGAACAATTGTAACTTTCGTCTTCTTTTTGTTTTTAAATGATACATGTAAGTGTACAAGTTTTTTAAATATGAATGAAAGAATTCTTTTCCCAAATGTCTTCTCTACCTTCAAACTCCTTGGATGCCTTCTTTGCTTGTGTGCATATGAAAAATTTCCAAGTATAAGCCCTTTGGCATTATACTTCAAGCATTTTTTTTTGTGATGTCATTTTTTGCTAAGTACCAGCTCTTTGATAGATTAGCAATAATGTCCTGATGATGTCAGTATCTTAAGGAATATACATATAGGCTCGAGCACTAAGTCCCTGGTAGCCTTGATTCTTCTTTTGCTAAATGGATCAATCGAGCTAGTTGATCGGGCTGACCTTTGTTGAGTGTATCGTTAAGTTGATTGATTAGACCAACTTCTTTTGACTAGTCAAATATACCGATTAGGCTTGTTGATTAGGCCAACCCATACTTTATCGGGTATGAGTCAGTGGGCTAGACCAACTCTTTATCTATCGGAGATACCAATTGAGTCAATAGGTCAGACCAACTCTATATTAAGTACATCGATTGGATCAGTTATTTAGGCTAACCCTTATTCATCGGGTTTGATTAGTGGATTAGACCAATTCTCTAGATGCACCGATTGAGTCGGTTGATTAGACTAACCCTTTATTTTATCGGATGTGAGTCGGTGAGTTAAACCGACCATTTATGATAGAGTACTTCTTTTGAGAAAAGATCAAAAGGGCTCTTTATTGATAATATTTATATAAATTTTCTACATTTCATGGTCGAGCCATCTGATAACCATCTAGACTTTCAAATTAGTAAGTTCCGGGTCATATTACTTCAGTTATCCGGTAAGGTCCTTCCCAATTAGGGGCAAGCTTTTCCTGCTCTATGGATTGGGATATTTTGGCTCTTCGTAGCACCAAATCTCCAAGCTGAAAGGTTCTGGCTTGCACCTGAGAGTTATAATATCGGGTGACCTTCTGTCAGCACATGGCCAATTTTAGTTGTGCTTGGAGTCTTGTACCTTCAAGTAGATCCAAGTTGGCTTTTCTTTGCTCCAAATTTTCTGGCTCCTTGAAGTGGTCCATCCTCCTAGATCGTAGAGTGATTTCTACTGGTATCATGCTTCTCTCCCAAATGTCAGGTTGAATGGTGATTCTCTAGTAGTAGATCAGAGAGTTATCCAATATGCCTAAAGAATTAAATTTAGTTCTTCAATCCAGAATCCTTATGCTTCATTTAGCCTAGTTTTCAGGCCATGAAGAATCATCCGATTCATCACCTTAGCTTCACCAATCGATTGAGGATGTCCGATGGAGGTCAGCTTATGAAGAATGTGGTACTGGGCATAGAAATCTTTAAACTTCTGATTGTCAAACTATCTCACATTGTTGGTGATGATGACATAGGGGATCCCAAACTGGTAAATTATAGAATTTCTGATGAAGCTCTCAACTTTTCCTTCAGTGATGTGGGCTGAAGGTTTAGCTTCAACTCATTTAGTGAAGTAATCAATGGCTACAATTATAATTTTTTTCTAATCGAAGGTTGGAGAAAAAGGACCGAGAATGTCCATTCCCCACTAAGTGAATAGCCAAGGGGCAATTAACTGAGTCAGCTAATTATTTGGGTGCCTTTGGATATTGGAATACCTCTGATACTGATCACACCTTCTTATAAAATCAGTGGCATCTTTCTGGATGGTCGGCCAATAATATTCTTGGCATATAATTTTATAAGCCAGATATCTGCCCCCCAGATGATCACTGCATATGCCTTCATGAACTTCTCTCAGGGCATAATTAGCATCCGAGGGCCCTAAGCACTTCAATAGAGGTTGTGTAAATAATCTCTTATAAAAGAGTACCTTCCAAGATAATGTATTGCGAAGCCATCCACCGAATCCCTTTGGCTTCAGCAACATCCTCTGGTAACATCCCTTCATTCAAATATCTGATAATCGGATCCATCCAGCTAGGCTCTTGTTCCACTTGGTGTATTTCCAAACTTTCTTTTATTATACCAGGAACTTCCAGGTATTCAATAAAAGTCCAACCAAGGGAATCGAGAGTCGTAGTAGCTAATCAAGATAATGCATCAGCTCGAGAGTTCTCGGTTCATGGAACATGAGATATATCAAAGAGTTCGAATTTAGTAACAAGATCTCGTACCTTTTCCAAATACTTTACCATAGCAGCATCTTGAGCTTCAAACTCTCCTTTAACTTGGTTTACAACTAACTAGGAGTCTTAAAAGATCCTGATCTTCTGAACACTTAGTTCCCTACAATTCTAAGTCCTACCAATAGGGCCTCGTACTTTGCCTAGTTATTTGATGCTCGAAAAGAGAAGCAAAGAGCATGCTCCATAATGTCTCCATCAGACCAGATATAATCAGTCCCGCTTCACAACCAGAGGAGTTAGATGCTCTGTCCACATGAAGCATCCACATAGAATCGGAGTCCTCTTCAACTTTTTCCATGTCCGCCTGGTATTCCTCCTCTCCATTACCCCAGGTGCATTCGGCAATAAAGTCAGCCAATACTTTTACTTTCATCATCGGTCATGGTTGGTATGTAATATTAAACTCACCCAACTTGATGGCCCATTTGGCTACCCTTCCTGAGGTGTTAAGGCATTGCAAGATGGCCCTTAGTGGCTGATCTGTCAACACAATGATTGGATGAGTCTGAAAATATGGTCTCAAGTACTTGCTGCTATTACTAAGGCATATATTAGTTTTTGTGCCTTCGGATCTCTCACCTCAGCATCATGTAGTACCTTGCTAGTATAATAAACTGGTTTATGGATGCCTTCATGTTCCTTCGTAATAAGCACTGAGCTAATAGCTTCATCTAAAGTGAAGAGATAGGATATAAGTCTTCTCCTTCTTGAAATTTTGAGAGCAATGGAGGATTAATTAGATATTTTTTTAATTCCTCGAAAGCTCATTGGCAACTTTTTGACCACTCGAAGTTCTTTGCTTGTCGTAAGACTTTGGCACCTTTTTGCCAATGGAGAGATAAATTGACTTAAGAAGGCAATGCAACCAGTCAACTATTATACCTCCTTGTTGAAGAGATGCCTCATGTTAAGAATAGCTTAAATTTTTAGGGTTAGCTTCTATTCCCCGATTGGTGACAAGGAAAACGAGGAACTTTCCTGAAGTCACTCCGAAGATACACTTAATTGGATTTAATTCCATCGGATGGCTTCATAATATATCGAAGGCTTCCTCCAGATCTCTAATATGATCAGTTGATTAGATGCTTTTCACTATCATGTCATCAACATATGCCTCCATATTTCTTCCGAGCTGCTTTTTAAATATCTTGTTGACCAGCCACCGATATGTTACTCCCACATTTTTTCAATATGAATGGTATTACTTTATTATAATTCAACCCCTTCTCAGTTATGAAGGCTATCTTTTCTTCATCCTCAAGATCAATTCAAATTTGATTATAACATGAGAAGGCATCCGTGAAGCTTAAAAGCCTATGTCTAGCGGTAGCATCAACCAGTTGATCTACCTTTGGCAAGAAAAAACTATCCTTCGGGCAAGCCTTGTTGAGATCAGTATAATCAATATAAATTATTCATTTGCCATTTACCTTCTTTACCATTACGATATTAGCAAGCCAATCCGGGTAATGAACCTCCCTTATGAATCTAATGTCAAGGAGCTTGCTTACTTCTTCATCAATAACCTTCTACCTCTCATAAATGAAATTTATCTTCTTCTGCCGGATAGGCTGACATCCGTATTGACTTTCAACTAGTGGGTAATAACCTCTGATGGAATCCCGAGCATATCATTCACCAACCAAGAAAAAATGTCATCATTCTTTTGTAGGAAGTCGATCAGTTTTATCTTCAGTTCTTCATCCGGCATCTCACAGCCTGTGCAACCTTCATCCGATCTTCCCTTTCCAGCAGCATAGGGACAGTCCTTTCCACCGGTTCAACACATCTTTCTATCTGATCCCTCTGATCTAGTTATTCTAGGGTCATTTTACTAACTCGCTGTGTATCTTGAATCATCAGATATTGTTGGGCCACTCTCTGATCCCCTTTCATTTCTTCAATCTCGTTTCTAGTCGGGAATCATACCAAAAGGTGATAGGTCGATACGATTGCTCGAGACTTATTTAAAGCCGATCACCCTAGTATGGCATTATATATAGAAAATGTTCGGACAACCATAAAATTGATTGGAATATTTTTGTCGGGATCCCATTCCAATGGTTACCGGAAGTGTTATCTTCCCCTTTACTCCTACTAGATTCCCTCGAAACCCGGTTAGGGGTATTAAGATTTTTTGTAGTTTATCTCTTGATAAATTCATCTTGACAAAAGCATCATAGAGCAAGACCTCGATTGAATTTCGATTATCTACCAAAATTCTTCTTACATTATAGTTTGCAATGATAGCAGAAACAACTACAAGATCATCATGAGGTACTTGGACTCTCCCTAGGTCATTGTCAGAAAAGCTGATAACATTGTTACTCCGAAGTCTCTTCAGGGCACCTTCTTCTGCCTCTTCCTCCTTGAAGCTTGACCGGTAGTGTAACATGCCGACCATTCCATCTATGGGTTATTGATTAGGAAGCTCCATGCAATCTACAACCTATTTCTGGGTAGCAACCTCGGCTTGGCATTCTTGGCCATGGATATACTTTTCCAAGTATCCATGCTTAATCAGGCCTTCTATTTCATCTTTCAGCTGGATGCACTCTTTGATAGTATGCCCGTGGTCATGGTGGAATTGATAGTATTTGATCTTATTGCATGATATTAGAGGCACTTGCATTGGCAGAGATCTTCGGAGAAAGCTTTTCTTCTCTATTTCCATTAATATCTTCTCTCTTAGGAGAGATAGAGGAGTGTAGGTATCGAACTTGAAAGCTTTTCTTCTCTATTTCCATTAATATCTTCTCTCTTGGGAGAGATAGAGGAGTGTAGGTATCGAACTTGCCGACTGGGTTCTTTGGTGTAGGGCTTCGTCATTGGGTTGCAGTGTCATCATGGCTGGGAGGTTGTGGCTTATTATTCTTTTGGTTCTTTTTCTTTGGGATTGTCCTTCCTTCCCCTAGCATCGGCTTGCTGCATGCTCTTTAGCTAGCACATATTTTTGTGCACATGCTAACAATTCAGAATAACTGGTGGAGAGCTTCTTGTCCAAAGAGAAAGTAAATCTGGATGACCGGAGACCTTTCTTCATAGCAGACATAGCCACATGCTCATTAAGATCGGGGATTTCAAGTGTGGCAGAGTTAAAATGGGCCATGTATTCTCTCAAAGTTTTGCCTTCTTATTGTTGAATGAAGAAGAGGCTATCCAAATTGCATGGCATTCTTCTACTGGTCCTGAAATAAGACACAACTAATCTTTCTGATTGATCAAAGAAATGAATGGTACTTGGCGGAGGCTTGAATACTATATCCATGTAGCCTTCTTTAGAGTTGCTTGCAAAGCAAGATAGTGGAGGGCATCAATTACCTCTTGGATCATTACATGGGCTTTGAAGCTGCCCAGATGATTGAGAGGATCAATGGTTCTATCATAAGGTTCCAACTATGAAATCTTGAAGTGAGATGGGATCACTTCTTTCATAATTCTCTTAAAGAACGGAGGTCATGAATCATAGGCTATAAGTCACTCGTCATTCCTCCGTTGATCGTTGAGCTTAGCAATTTGTAGCTCCAGCTTTTGGAATTTTCTTTTGAAGTCATCATATCATCGAGTTCCCCTACTCTGATGGAAACTTCTTGGGGTAAAGTCATTAAAAGATACAGAAAATGACCTTTGGCATTTCCCTCTAAGCCGGCTCTCTCCATATTCATGAAGTCGAGAGCCTTGCCACACAGGAGAACGTCGATTCAAGGAATGTTGACATCGAGAACATTGACTCGGCTCTCGTCATTGAGCTTCTTCCAAAGGAGATCGTCGGCTGCATCTTCAGGAAATCATTGTGTTGCCCACTGATCGTTACTTCTTAAAGATTCTGAATAGCAGCTATCAGAACCTTCACTTTATCCAGGAGAATGCCGATTTATTGTCATCCTATACTCATCATAGGGGCAATGTCATTGTCTTCCAAGGGTGGATCATTTTTCTTGGATGGCGAGCAACCTCTTTTAGCCGAAGCATTTTGTGCTCTTCCTTTTACCATCTTCTTTGTCAAGATTCTTTTCCAAGATTTCTGCCCCCTACCTAGTATGCCAATCTATTGTCACCAAACCTAAGCGATCCCTTCACACCATCAAGATTCACTAGTTGGATTCCCTTTGGGGCCCTATAAAACAAACCCATGTACCAGAGGATTTTCGGTGGGGGACATTCTGATACTTAAGTCAGCAAGAGTTCGAGTAATAGATACAGAATCTCAAAGAAGATAGGTAGGAATGGGAATACTTTAGCTAGTTTTACTTACTTACCCCCGGAGGTCCCCTTTTACCGATATTTATTGGCATTCACTTTAATAGAATTCAGTTGGAAAGAGTTAGTTTCAATGTTATTCTGTCGATAACGACTTGGATCTATTATAACAACAGTCAATGGTTATTCTATTGAGATAACCACCTCTTTTCTTGTTATCTTGAATTTTTTAGAATCGACTGACGTACTTAAGTTAGTCAAACTTTATGAGTCCGTTGATGTAACAAGTGGGTCAAACTAACGAATTGTGAAAGAGAATTGGCCGATTGTCGTCTCATCAACTTGTTAGCCTTTGGGCCTGACATGGCCTTTTGTTAACCTTCAAGCCTATTACGGTCTTTTATGAATCAATCTGATCGACCCATCACAACAAATAAATATCAAGAGTTTTAACACTTTTTTATGCACTATTTATATGTTTATCAACTACCAAGTCAGATGATTCATAGCACCCCACAAGTTGATTCGGTGAATGCCAATAAGCCACCTTCGCTGACTTCAATCAATCATCAAAATCTGGTGAATAACTCGGAGGAGAACCTTGCTTCTCCACTAAGGAAAAACACTTCGGGACAAGGCCGTAGCTTCTACCTGCACCCCATCAACCTTCTTCCCTTTTATCGATGTTAGACCGACTCTTGGAGGCTAATCTTCTAGTGAGCACCCAAGGTCCAAGATGAGGCTGGACCATTTGACCCCTCTCATCCCCACCACCTAAATCCACTGTTGGGAATTGTGTCCCAAAGCCAATCGCCTGGGTAGTAGGCGGTTGTGCTGAGTATTGTATTCATTTTATGAATTAATAAAATTTTATTGGCAGCTCATCACATATTGTATTTCCCTGAAATGAGCTTTTTCCATGTGATGAAGTCCTTAGGACTACACTGACTTCGATACAGAGAGGATGTATCGAGTGATCCTTAAACCCGGTTCACAACCAAAGGATATATTGTACTGGACAGCAATATATCAAGTATAGGTTGTTGCAGTTCACATCGTTTGGTTGTCCTCTTGATAAAATGAGTGTGGTGACACTGATGTGATCTGCAAGTGGGATATATGATATCTCATTGAAAGTGACTCCGTGTAGCCACTTTCTGTCAAAGGGAAACTCACGATTGGATATGGGTATATGTGTCCCTTTGACCTGAGGTCATCATGGTAGCTTGCAAGCAACTCCCTGTGCTTTGGTGCCGGACTACCCGGATTTTTAATTCGGTGACGGAAGGTTTCTGGGTACAGGCAAGTACTTGTGGAGCAGTAATGGACCAAAATGAAATTGACATGTCCAAACAGTTTGGATTGAATGTCTCGCAGTATCTCAATTTAGCAAATCCTCGGCCGGGGTAGTCCTAGTGAAGAGTCACTGGGCTTGCGAGGTTAAGACACGTAGTGGACTGACTCAGTCTGGGTTGGCAGCCCAATCTTAGTCATCCTGAGCATTAGAGGTCAAAGGGATGAATTATACGGTAACCATATGCCAGAGGTTCGATAGTTTTCTCTTGTATCTTCGACCTATCCGGACGCCGGGACCCATTGCTAGATGATTTCCTATGCTGGTACTGGAATTATTCCAGTGCTACCATTTAGGTTCGAACCTATGAGGTCACATGCCACAGAGAATTACTCTCTGATCCGATTACGATTAGGAAACATCTCGGTTTTATGGTCACAGTATTTTTGAGCACTCTTTTTTCCATCTTTCCCTTGTCTGTGTCAACCGAAAATTGTTTTGGCTTGACCAGGACTGCACCAGAATTTTTCTGAATCAGTTTTGAACTGATTTGGAGTTCGTTTCGGCCTCCAATTGGTTATGAACCAATTGAACCAAATTAAATTGGGTTTGGAATTTTCCTGGACCGGTTCAATTGGATTGAACTACTTGGTTTTATAGGATTGAACCAAATTGGGATTGAACCATTATTTTCATTGAGCCTTGGACCGTTTACACGGTGTTATTCACGTTGTTGAATCCTCCTTCGTTGGAATTCCAAGCCTCATGAAAGCCATGACGAGGCGTTTCTTCTCCCTTCACCCGTTGCCTCTTCTCCTCCCTCCAATGTTTGGTTTAATCCCAGTTTAATGGCTTGATTAATTGGGTTATTGGCAGCGTCCGTCTCTTCCCCTCCCAGCCTCTCCACCTCCCTCTCCCATTGCTGTCCTATTTAAACAACTTCCAGCGTCCCTGTTTCAAGAGTTTTTAGTTTTTCACCGTGAGAACTTTTGAGAGGAAGAAATAGGGGTCTTTGTGGCTTGTTTGAGAGGCTTAAGTGGAGAGCTTTGGGACTGGGTTTAGGAGCTTGTGAGGGAGAGAAACAAGGCTTTAAATCCCATTGTTTCAAGTGCTCAAGTTCTGCCCTGTTACAGAATTCCTGTGATCGTGAAGCCCTCTTCCAGCGGCTAGCACCGTGCGTGGAGGCGGATCCAAGAGCCCCGGACATGTCTCCTCTCTAGAGGGAGTATCCTTCTACTCCTAGGAGCAAGCTACGCGGACCGGGATCGCCCCAACTGCTCCAAAACGAAGACCAAAGTCTGCTGCCCAGTTATGCTGCAAAAATCTGGCAGCAGATTTTGATGATTTTTTATAATTTTTTGGCTTACAATTTCTTGCATATTTTAATTGGAGATTGAAGAGGACTTGTCCAAGTTGCTGCTGCTCGAATTTGGGAGCAAACAGATATCCGGAAGGCAGTGTTCCGATGCCGTTTTGAAAGCCAAAAATAGAGTTTTCAAACAGCCCAAAGAGGAAGACGACTGGAATAACTTTATTCCAGTTATTCCAGCCTATTCCAGGTTTATTCCAAAGTTATTCCAGGCGAAATAAAGGTATGGAAAATTATTTTTTTAATCATGCATGGATAGACTTAATTGTTTAATATTATGTAAATATTTTATATGTTCATACATGCCTAAATGCAACTAGATTTAGATTAGTTCCTAGCGGAGCAGTTTTTTGCTGAACGAATTTTAAAAAATATTTTAAAATCCATTCTGCTCCCGCAGATGTTTGCATGCCTAGTGTAGGATCTTGTCAAACTACCTGCATATTATCAATCAGTGGTATCAGAGCCAGGTTACATTTGTAATCTAATCTAGTATGCATGTTTATAGATTAAAAATTGTTTAATCTTAATATGTATCCAGATTTCTTTTTGGAACCTAGTTGAGACCTTCATCATGACCGTGTGCCTTTGACACGATGCGGATCGTCTGTGTTGGCCTCTTCAGAAGGATCCTTAAAGAATATTAAAAATTAAAAAAATATTTTAATTTGGTGATACATGTTTTAGGCATGTTTTATAAAATATTTGTAAAATATTTTGATGCATGATTTGTTATGTAAAAAAAAAATATTTTACATAAAGACTTAATTAAAAATTATTTTAATTAAGTGTTTGGCTTATTAAAAATTTTTTTAGGTTTATGAAATCTAATCAAATTTGCATAAGCCATTTTGGGTTAAATTGGGTTAGCTGACTAATTGGGTCCATAACTGGGTTAGACCTAAGTTTAGTTGAACCGGATAACAAGAAGATTAAACAAAAGTTGTTTAAGGCCCTTCTTTAGAACTATCTAATAGTTAGATTAGTTGATCCATTCATCTAAAATGGATCCAATTATTGGCTCAGTGGATGCCCGAGTCTTTAGGCTAGTCTGATCGAGTCTGGTAAACCGACTGGTGTCGAGGTAGGTTTGGCATTGTGATCATGGCTGTATGAGGCTACCTCTTTCATTGCCAACTTGGTTGGTGTCTAAGAAAGATGGTTAATGGTGGATACTCATCCATGATCTCACCTACCTGGCTAGTCGAGTCGACCAGAACTGATTGGAAAAGCTCAATGACTCGAGTTAACCCATGTCACCCAGGTTGATCGGTCTGACTGATCTATAGGTGCCCATGGATCATTTGCTGATTTATTTCAACCCTCCTGGAATCTGATTGATTCAATGGGAGGATGATCCATGTCCTTATCTTTTTCTTCTGTCACAACTATAAAAAAAAAAATCCTCTAAAATTATTAGGTCCTTAAAAAGACTAAGTCAAGGAGTTGATAGTGTCTTAGCCTCCCATTAAGTTGGATAGAAATGTGTCCACTAGCTTGGTGTGCATCGGCAGTTCCATAGAACGGGTGTACATCCGGTGACAGGAATTTTTATCTGATCGATGATGATTCAGTGCAACCTCCTTAACGGGACCAGGTGGGCCGGCCATAGTCGGGCTTGGTCTTTAGTTAGCTGGAAGCATTGGATTTGTCATTTAAATGGTTGGACCTAACCAGAGACCCGCAATAGGAGGCCCCTAGGCCAATTGGGGTGCTCTCTGGGGCAAAATAAAATACTGAAAATTGTTTAGGGAAACAATTGGTTTACGAACCTACCTTTAGGGCTCGTATGGGTGAGCTGGCCATAGTCGGGCTCATGCGAGGCCTATTGGATTTCAGTACCCACTTGAAAAAGTATTTTCACGGATTGGAGTTAGAGGCTACCAATCTGAAAAATTAGTGGAAGAAACCTTTAGACTAAAGTCCAAGTCTTTTGGTTAAATTATTAATTCATACACTAATTCGGTCTTATTTTCTTTTCAGATATCTTCAAATTTATCGCTCCGGTCACTTCTCGATAACGAGAAGTTAAAGGGTCATAACTTCGATAGTTGGTATCGAAGATTGAGAATCATTCTGGAGCATGAACAGATCCTCTATGTGATAACAGATCCGGCACCTGAAATCCCTTCCGCAAATGCACGGAGTGCGGTCAGAGACACTTATCTGAAGTGGGTCTCTGATCGGACTACTGTTCGATGCATTATGTTAGTGGCAATGAACGACGAGTTCAGTCGCAAATTCGAGGAGGCCCAACCTGATGAAATCCTTCAAAAGTTGAAGGAATCCTTCGGCACCCCGGATGATGTAGAACGGTACAAAATGTCTGGTGCCATCTACAACTCCAAGATGCTGAATGGTGGTTCAGTCACTGATCATGTATTGTACATGATCGAGTTGATTGAAAAGTTAGGCAAACTCGGATGCCCCTTGCACGAGCAGCTCGGCAAGGATGCGATCCTGAATTATCTTCCCTCCTCCTATCTTGACTTTCTTGATCATTATAGAATGAACAAGCCTGCAGTAAACTACCATGGTCTTTTGGGGTTATTGCAGACTTTCGAGAAAGACCACCAACTGAATAAGGAGGTGATGAATTTATTGGGAGGAAGTAGAGGTCGTCGTCCTTTTAAGAAAGGGAAGAAGAAAATGAATAAGAAGGGAAAGAAGGTACTGATGCTCCTAGCCCTAGTCAGACCCGGAAGTATAAGGCTGATCAGTCTTCTGCAGAGTGCTTCTACTACAAGAAGAAGGGACACTGGAAGAGAAACTGTCCTCTTTATATTGCGTCCCTTGATCCGAACAGGCCGAGGAAGCAGAAGTCTACTGAACAAGGTATTTATATAATAAAACCTTGTAATTACTCAATTGTTGATACTGCTAACTAGGTATTGGATACTGGTAGTCCAATTCATGTTTGTAATTTGTTACAGGGACTTCAAGTTAGCAGAAGATTTGAAGATAGAGAACAGTTTCTGAGCGTCGGGAATGGAAATCGTGTTCCAGTACTGGCGGTCAGAGTCCTGCGTCTTGTCTTTGAGTCTTGTACTGTCGAACTAGTCGACTGTCACTGTTGTCCTAGTTTCATTATGAGCATAATCTCTGTAGGCCTTTTGGCCAATTGTGGTTTTGAACTATCAATAATAGGAGATTTTGCAATGTTATTTTAAATAACTCTGTTATAATGAAAGCTAGATTAAATAATGGCATATACGTACTATCAAGGCCTGTTAGTGTAATGTACACTTCTAGCAAACGCCCAAGGTTAGATAATGTCAACGATTTGTTTCTTTGGCATTGTAGGCTAGGTCATATTAACCAAAATAGGATAAACAAGATGCGAGGAGATGGACTTCTCAAGGTCAGTGATTCTGAATCACTGCCCACTTGTGAATCCTGTTTACTTGGTAAAATGACCAAGTCACCTTTTACTGGAAAGGGTGAACGAGCTACAGAACTTCTAAGTCTAATACATACTAATGTATATGGACCAATGACAGTTAGTGTCAGAGGAGGATACAAATATTTCATTACTTTTATAGACGACTTTTCAAGATTCGGTTATGTCTTTTTAATGAGACATAAGTCTGAATCGTTTGAAATGTTCAAACGATACCATAATGAAGTAGAAAAGCAAATTGGAAAAAGTATTAAAACCCTTCGATCTGATCGAGGTGGTGAATACTTATCTGGTGCTTTTTTGACATATCTTGAGGAGAATGGAATTCTCTCTCAATGGACTCCTCCAGGAACACCACAGTTAAATGGTGTGTCTGAAAGGAGGAATCGAATCTTGTTGGACATGGTTCGATCCATCATGGGCTTTGCAACTCTACCGCTATCTTTTTGGGGATATGCGCTTCAGACAGCCTGTTACTTATTAAATAATGTTCCAAGTAAGTCTATTGTCTCCACTCCGTATGAGATGTGGAATGGACGTAAACCCTCAATCTCACACCTTCAGGTCTGGGGTTGTCCGGCTTACGTAAAGCGTTTAGACTCAAACAAACTTGGTCCTAGGTCTGACCGGTGTTTATTCATTGGTTATCCTAAGGAAACCAAAGGATATTTCTTCTACTTGGAGAATGAACAAAAGGTGTTCGTTTCTCTTAGAGCTATCTTTTTGGAAAAGGAGTTCCTTGGAGAAGGAACTATAGCTTCTAAGATTGAACTAACTGAAGTTCAGCCAATAGAAGAACCTACACACTCTAAGGACATCGTAAAACCGGCTGTGATTGAATCACACCCAGAACCCATTAGGAGATCTGGTAGAATATCGCATCAGCCGGACAGATACTATGGTTTCTTGGTCCGGGACGGCGATCCCATTGAGCTCGATGAGAACAATGAGGATCCGATCACCTATATGGATGCACTTCAGAGATCTGACTCTGAGGCATGGCTTGGAGCCATGTGATCCGAAATGGAGTCCATGGAAATCAATAATGTTTGGACATTGGTTGATCCGCCTGAAAGAATAAAACCCATCTGGTGTAAATGGATCTTCAAGAGGAAAAGGGGCACAGATGGGAAGGTAGAGACCTATAAAGCCCGTCTGGTTGCCAAGGGGTATCGTCAGCGACATGGTATCGATTATGACAAGACTTTCTCCCCTATGGCAATGCTCAAGTCCATTCGGATCATGCTTGCTTTGGCAGCATATTTTGATTACGAGATCTGGCAGATGGATGTCCGAACCGCTTTTCTAAATGGGGAGCTGGAAGAAGTGGTGTATATGATACAGCCTGAAGGGTTCACATCCGCAGATGAATCAAAAGTATGCAAGTTGCAGAGGTCCATCTATGGACTCAAGCAAGCATCTCGAAGTTGGAACTTATGATTTGATAGGTGTATCAAATCATTTGGCTTCGTTAGGAATGGAGAAGAACCATGCATCTATAAATGGGTTAATGGTTCTGTGATTGTATTCCTAGTACTGTATGTTGATGACATTCTCTTAATCGGGAATGATGCCGCAGCATTACAAGGAATAAAGGTCTGGTTATCATCTCAGTTCTCCATGAAGGACTTGGGTGAAGCTTCTTACACACTAGGTATGAAAATCTATAGAGATAGATCTAAGAAGCTTTTGGGACTGTCCCAGTCTACGTACATTGATACTGTGTTGAAACGGTTCAGCATGAAAAATTCTAAGAAAGGCTATCTCCCGATAGGTTCTGGAATTACTCTTTCCAAGAAGGATTGTGCGACAACTCCTGAGAAAAGAAAGCGCATGAGTAGAGTACCTTATGCTTCTGCAGTAGGCTCTATCATGTATGCTATGACTTGTACTAGACCAGACGTGGCATACTCACTAGGAGTAGTGAGCAGATACCAGTCTGACCCAGGTGAGGCGCATTGGAAGGTGGTTAAGTCCATCCTTAAGTATTTAAGAAATACTAAAGATCAATGGCTGATTTATGGAGAACCTGACTTGAAACTTGTGGGGTACTCTGACTCCAGTTTCCAGTCAGATAGAGATGATAGCAAGAGTGTGTCAGGGTTTGTATTTATCCTGAATGGAGGAGCGATCTGCTGGAAAAGTTCTAAGCAGGCTACTGTTGCAGACTCGGCATGCGAAGCAGAATATATTGCAGCATCAGATGTGGCAAAGGAAGCTGTGTGGTTGCGGAAGTTCCTTGGAGAGCTAGGGGTGGCACCTTCCCTAGATGGTCCTGTTCCGGTGTACTGTGACAGCACTGGAGCCGTTGCTCAAGCTAAGGAGCCAAAAGCTCATCACCGCACCAAGCACATTCTACGGCGCTACCACCTCGTACGAGAGATCATAGAACGAGGCGACATCAATCTTCTGAAGATCGATGGAAAAGAAAATCTGGTCGACCCCTTCACTAAAGCCCTCGGAATAAAAGAGTTCGACTATTATAAATGGGAAATGAGTATTAGATACTCTTCTGATTGGTTTTAGTACAAGTGGGAGTTGTTGGGAATTGTGTCCCAAAGCCAATCGCCTGGGTAGTAGGCGGTTGTGCTGAGTATTATATTCATTTTATGAATTAATAAAATATTATTAGCAGCTCATCACATATTGTATTTCCCTGAAATGAGCTCTTTCCATGTGATGAAGTCCTTAGGACTACACTGACTTCGATACAGAGAAGATGTATCGAGTGATCCTTAAACCCAGTTCACAACCAAAGGATATATTGTACTGGACGACAATATATTAAGTATAGGTTGTTGCAGTTCACATCGTTTGGTTGTCCTCTTGACCAAATGAGTGTGGTGACACTGATGTGATATGCAAGTGGGATATATGATATCTCATTGAACGTGACTCCGTGCAGCCCTTTTCTGCCAAAGGAAAACTCACGATTGGATATGGGTATATGTGTCCCTCTGACCTGAGGTCATCACGGTAGCTTGCAAGCAACTCCCTGTGCTTTGGTGCCAGACTACCCGGATTTTTAATCCAGTGACGGAAGGTTTCTGGGTACAGGCAAGTACTTGTGGAGCAGTGATGGACCAAAATGGAATTGACCTGTCCAAACAGTTTGGATTGAATGTCTCGCAGTATCTCAATTTAGCAAATCCTCGGCCGGGATAGTCCTAGTGAAGAGTCACTGGGCTTGCGAGGTTGAGACACGTAGTGGACTGACTCAGTCTGGGTTGGCAGCCCAATCTCAGTCGTCCTGAGCATTAGATGTCAAAGGGATGAATTATACGGTAACCATATGCCAGAGGTTTGATAGTTTGCTCTTGCATCTTCGACCTATCCGGACGCCGGGATCCATTGCTAGATGGTTTCCTGTGCTGGTACTGGAATTGTTCCAGTGCTACCGTTTAGGTTCGAACCTATGAGGTCACACGCCATAGAGGATTACTCTCTGATCCGGATATCAATTACGATTGGGAATCATCTCGATTTTATGGTCATAGTATTTTTTAGCACTCTTTTTCCCGTCTTGCCCTTGTCTGTGTCAACAGGAAATTATTCCGGGTTGACCAGGACTGCGCCAGAATTTTTCTAAATCAGTTTTGAACTGATTCGGAGTTCGTTTCGGCCTCCAATTGGTTGTGAACCAATTGAACCAAATTAAATTGGGTTTGGAATTTTCCTGGACCGGTTCAATTGGATTGAACCACTTGGTTTAATAGGATTGAACCAAATTGGGATTGAACCGGTATTTTCATTGAGCCTTGGACCATTTATACGGTGTTATTCACGTTGTTGAATCCTCCTTCGTTGGAATTCCAAGCCTCATGAAAGCCATGACGAGGCGTTTCTTCTCCCTTCACCCGTTGCCTCTTCTCCTCCCTCCAACGTTTGGTTTAATCCCAGTTTAATGGCTTGATTAATTGGGTTATTGGCAGCATCCGTCTCTTCCCCTCCCAACCTCTCCACCTCCCTCTCCCATTGCTGTCCTATTTAAACAACTTCCAGCGTCCCTGTTTCAAGAGTTTTTAGTTTTTCACCATGAGAACTTTTGAGAGGAAGAAATAGGGGTCTTTGTGGCTTGTTTGAGAGGCTTAAGTGGAGAGCTTTGGGACTGGGTTTAGGAGCTTGTGAGGGAGAGAAACAAGGTTTTAAATTCCATTGTTTCAAGTGCTCAAGTTCTGCCTTGTTACAGAATTCCTGTAATCGTAAAGCCCTCTTCCAGCGGCTAGCACCGTGCATGGAGGCGGATCCGAGAGCCCCGGACGTGTCTCCCCTCTAGAGGGATTATCCTTCTACTCCTAGGAGCAAGCTACATGGACCATGATCGCCCCAACTGCTCCAAAACGAAGACCAAAGTCTGCTGCCCAGTTATGCTGCAGAAATCTGGCAGCAAACTTTGATGATTTTTTATAATTTTTTGGCTTATAATTTCTCGTAGATTTCAATAGGAGATTGAAGAGGACTTGTCCAAGTTGCTGCTGCTTGAATTTGGGAGCAAACAGAGGTCCGGAAGGCAGTGTTCCGATGCCATTTTGAAAGCCAAAAACAGAGTTTTCAAACAGCCCAAAGAGGAAGACGACTGGAATAACTTTATTCCAGTTATTCCAGCCTATTCCAGGTTTATTCCAGAGTTATTACAGGAAGAATAAAGGTATGGAAAATTATTTTTTTAATCATGCATGGATAGACTTAATTGTTTAATATTATGCAAATATTTTATATGTTCATACATGCCTAAATGCAACTAGATTTAGATTAGTTCCTGGCGGAGCAGTTTTTCGCTGAACGAATTTTAAAAAATATTTTAAAATCCATTCTGCTCCCGCAGATGTTTGCATGCCTCGTGTAGGATCTTGTCAAACTACTTGCATGTTATCTTTCATCCACTGTCCTATCAGCCCCGACCTCCATTGGGGAGGGTTGGGTCTCCATCCCATCTCCCACTACATTGTTAGAGGTGAGCCTAGCAAAGGGATGGTCGGCAAGTTTTACACAGCATTCATCAGCATGGCCGATCTAGTCGCAATGAAAAAGGACTACTAATAAATTTTCATAGAAAAAACCCTATCAAAATACTCTATTCTTCCCCTTGATTATAGCTCTTGGCTTCAGCGACAAGGTAGCATCAATCTTCACCTGGATCCTTGCAAAATCCATTTTCTTGAGTTGGTCAGTGGAGCCATCAATTGAGATAAATTGTCGGCTTCCTCCATGATGCCCAACAACCTCCAAGTGGTCAGAAAGCCGGAAAGATACAACCAAACCATGGTCTTCTTCACTGACCCCGGCACAAAGTCTAGCACTCAAGGTTTGATATCCCGGAGCTGGCTAGCAACAACCTATAAGCCACCATGGAGGATCATGATGGGGACATCAACAAGAAGGAAATATTTCGGACTAACACACTTTGGTTTTGTAGCTAATATAGTCAAATCAAAAAAGGTCTTGAGCTCATGAAGCCAATCACTAAGCCTATGAAGCAATTCTAATTTTTTCGAAGCAAGCCCATAAGTCGACTCATGAAGGAAAGCCATATTACTCATGAGTTGACTCAACTCCAATTCAAGCATGACATAAGGCCACCTCTTCAAGCCCAATTCAAGCTATCAACTCAAGCCCAATTCAAGCCATGACACCACCTATTTACCTTTAATTGTAGCCCATTTCCCCTCATATGGAGGACACCTCATCAAGCATCCTTGGAGGAGAATGAAGGACACTACATCAAGGAACTTGTGGGGAACATGAAGTCACTTTCCACTACCCCAACAACCCTCCAACCAACTTGACATGTGGGATGCCACATCACATGACGCCTAGGGTTCTATATCAGCAAAAGCAAGCTATGTCATTGCCACCTAGGTGCCACATGTCAAGTTGTTGTAACCTTCTACTCATAAGTTGTTGTAAAACTCGGTCTAGTTGGAAACATATAACTAAAGGTTGTTAAATCCAACAAGAGTTAGCCAGACTTAACCCTCTCTCTCTCTCCTTGGCCAAACTCCTTGGGTTAGTGATGCCTATAAATAGGGCCTAAGCCCTCTCTTGTAGTCATTCAATAGTTCCCTTTTGTTCTTTTGTATGGAGTGAATGAATTCTCTTTAGTTTGAGTGTTTAAAGTTTGGTTTGAGAAGAGGGCAAAGGCCCTTGGGTGTGTGTTTGAAGGGTGAAGTGCCCTTTATTTGATCCAAGATCCAAGTCCAAGTTCTTCAAGATGCCGACCACTTTCCTTCCATCTTCTTCCTTTCATCTTCCCTTTGTTTCAATTCCAACTTGAATTCTCTTCCACACCTAATATTTAATTTTGTTGCAGGTTTTCTTCGATTTTCCAAGTCCAAGAAGAAGGTCTCTAAGCCATGGACTAAGGCCAAGGTGAGTCCTAAATGTAGGGAGTGCTAGTCTTAGGGTTTGGAGCTCAATCCTTGAGTGTTGAGAGCTTCCCTTTCACCATAATTTCTAGTCTTCATTGTTAGTAGGATAACCTCTTCTTGGCTCTTTAGATCTCAGATTTGAAAGTGTTTTGACCTAGTAGGAATGGTTTCCTAGCCATGAGATCCATTTCATATCATTTTGAAAGTAATTAGCATGCGAGTGTTTAATTTTGATGAACTAGTTTCTTGCTTGGATGAAATCGCCTTCCTTATGATTAATTTTATGCTTTAAATTCTTTGCTTTAAATGGATTGTTAATCTCTGGAAGCACATCACCATACATGCATTTCATCCATCTCCCACGTCCCGCATCAGATCATGTCCCTCTCCTCTTCTATTTTAAATTGGAAGAGGAGATGGTCTTCTACCCAAAAAAAGGCTAGACTTCATTAGAAAGCTTACCTCTGACCTTGAATTGCACGAAAAAAGATTCTACTTCATTAGGAAGCTTACCTTTGATCTTGAAATCCCTTGCAATCCATTCAGTGGGAACATGCCAGCCCAAGCTCTGTGTTAGCACTGCCATTCGTTCCACTGTCCCCTAGCTTCATCCATTTTATCCTTAGGAAATTCTAGAACTTTGGTGAAAAAGCACTAAAGCCGGTCCACCTGTGCCTCTGAAACCTTATAAGAAGTCCATGATGGCTGCCTCAATTGACCCCCCACCTCCTTAGCCTAGGTTCTTCCCTCCTCACCAAAAAAGGAAGCCAGCCCTAACCCTTCCTTCCCTTGCTTCACATCCCCCTCCATCACACACCCCAGCACCCGCCAACTATTCAAAGAAAGACCTAAGCAGGCATGAAAATTAAAGCAACACCTACCCATCGCTCTTAGAGCGACCCAACTTGAAATTACTCCTTTGCAAATGGGATATCTATGGAACCAATATTGCCTAGCAAGCTCTTTCAATGCTTGGCCAGAGAACAACTTCTTAAATATCCAGATCATATTTGGTTGGTTAGGATGGGACTTTGAAATGAAAATAAAAATAATAATTTTCATTATGGTAATTTGATTGGAAGAAGTTCCATTTTTGTTTTAATTCCAGAGGAGGATAAGAATATCCCAATCTTCCAAAACTTAATCTCAACCCTTTCCTAGTATTAAAATCCTATTTTGATTCCGATTCTCACTCTAGTCACAAATCAAATGCACGAAGAAATATGGCCATCCCGATTCTCATTCCAATCCATTTCAACTTTGATTCTGATCACTAATCAAACACCCCCTGATGTGTGAGGGGTAC
Organism: Areca catechu; assembly: GCA_021397845.1. NCBI lineage: Eukaryota > Viridiplantae > Streptophyta > Magnoliopsida > Arecales > Arecaceae > Areca > Areca catechu. The sequence continues at coordinate 173,202,100 of CM038051.1, read as the reverse complement.
TTGGATTCAGCCATAGAAAAACCAAAATTTGGAAAGATTAGAGGCTAGGAATTGAAGTCCACATTTTTATAGAAGTTGTAGTGGTACTCATAAAATGCAAGCTAATCTTACTTTTTGGTAAACATGTTCTGGTTTGTTGGTCATATAAAGCTATGCATGCCATAAGATACATTTCACTATTATCCTTTTTGGAATCCATGGAGTTGCATGTCTAGGATCACAAGATTGAATATGCTTGCTCATAATTTATTGAAACAATGCATCATAAATCATAATTAGAGATCATTTTATCATCAACCATTGCTTGATTGTATTTTTGTGAATAATAATTAGCTTAGGGCATTGCTGTCCTCGTACAACTGTCCTATGTGTTGGTCAAGAAGTGGTCATAATTGCTAGCGCTTTTCATTTGTCACCCCTTGACTAGAATTCACATACGACGGATGTAGCAACCGTACTGCATACTCAGGGAACTCTTCTCATAAACATGTAAAGCATTCCATCATGGTATTATTGTAACATAGCGAGAATAAAGCTAAAAAATTAAAGTTCAAACTTTAATTTTTTATAATTAAAAATTAATTTAATGTCTTATAAAACCTAATAGTATTTAAAGTTTTACATCAAATTTCAATAAAATTCTAAACTAAGAATAAGAAGTTAAAACTTTGCCTCTAATCACTTTTCCATAGCAAAATTCAGAGCCAAACTTGTTCTCAGAATATGTAAAATAGTAAGATATTGAATAATGAGTTACATAACCGAGTAAGCAACAAATATTTTATTTAGTTAAATTAGGCTAATAATAGTTTTACTAAAAATAAGCATGTGAAATATGTTAAATTAAAACCAAATCCATATATGCAGTGTTATCAAAAACATCATAAATGCAAATCTAATCTTTCTCAAAAATTCAAATTTTTGTTTGTAAATTCAATTCTTTCAAAAAATCTTTGCATTTTGCCGGTCATGAACTATGCCTACATGAATACCATGAGACTGGGCCAAATTATGAGCTCAGAAATTATAATATTGCTAATGCATAAATTCCGATGGTAGGGTATTGAAATGCTAATATATAATTTCATTGGTAAGATATTGGAGTACCAGCAAATAATTTCTACTAGTAGAATATTAAAATGCCAATGTATGACCACTACTAATAAGGTAATGAAGCGCCAATGTATAGCCTCCACTAGCAAAGCATCAAAATGCCAATATATAATTTCCAGTAATAGATTATTAGAACATAGTTCAGTTGCTTGTCTAAATCCATCTCAAATTAAAATTTTTTTTCTCAAAAACATATTCCATATCCTAAATTGGAAGATACGTAAAATCATGTAATATCAAAATCAATCAAGCCTGATTTACATAAATCAACCCTTGGTAGGGGACCCTTCCTTGCAACCTGGGTTAGGATCCCCTACCAAGATCAACCCAGGTTGCAAGGAAGGGTCCCTTTAGGATCCACTCATTATCTAAAGTAGAGAGATAAAGATGGTAGGGAGAGAAAGAGAGAATGAAAGGGGATAGTCTTCCTCTTCTTTCTGTCTTCTTATGCAAAATAAAGGAGAGTAGAAGACGGTACCGTGGTGGCTTGTTGGTCATGGCTTGCGGCCAAAGGACTGATGCTCGGGCAGTGATGGAAGGGTAGTTGGTGGATGCAGTCACTTGTGGTAGAGAAAGTGTAATAAAACCAAGTACAACCAAACCAAGGATGGATGATTCCCGGTTCCAACACGCTTGTCACTAGCTAGGGCTCCAATATTGGAGACAAACCAATACAAGGAAAAAGGCCGAGCACTTGGCAATGAGCACCGACAGCATGTTGTATCTAAAATCAAAAAAATCCAGGACCTAAACTAAGAAATAGGGCATCACCTTTCCCAACCAAATCTGGCAATAATTTGATCAGAATCCATGGTTTAAGGGCTAAAGAGGATGGGTAAACAAAAATAATTCAATGATTAAAGACCCTTTACCTTGGTTTCCATAGTTTTTGGGCCATGGTGATGGTGGACAACTATCACACCCCGACCCGATGCCCAAGCCACGCATACGGTAGATGGTCGTATATTCTTAGGATTTAATCCCATCGATTATACAAGAACTAGCTTCAAATCAATATCCAGATAGTGATAGAAAATAAACTCAATAAATCTTTATTTATTTCTAGAGTTTTTCAACCAAAACTAACAAATGGATGAAATTCCACTAAAAATCCAAGATACGATGTAAGAAAAGCTTAATTAGAAAATAAAACATGAATTAAGAAACTAATCTCCTAAACCCTAGCTCCTCATTGACTAGTTCCAAAACCCGATTGATTTTCTGGATATGTAACAAAAACAATAGAAACAGAAAATGAGCTTTACAGGCTCACTAAATTATTATCACCTCCAATATATGCATAAATATGTCAATCAACAATTTGCAAACATAATAAATCATACATAACAGAATAATCAGATTAAGACAAAATAAAATGCAACATCATGCTAATATGCATATTTAATTACCAAGTAACACAACCATAAATGTCCAACCATTTCTACTTTACTCTCCTAGTCTCTCTGATTATGGCCATGATCGGTCTGCGACTAACACCGAAAGAGACTAGATCCTGACTACACATATCATCCACCGGTCATGTGCTAGTAATTGTCCCACTAGAAGCTCGGAAGGAAACTAGCTCTGATATCATACAAGAAATCATACATCCTATCATGGCAAAATCTAAAAGAAAACTAGCTCCTGACTACATATACCATCCATTGGTCATATACTAATGATTGTCTCACTAGAGGCCCAGAAGGAGAATAGGTCCTCATGTAATCATAGTTTGACTAGAAAGAGTTAACATCAACACACATAATAATTTATGCAATTCAATGTGTTGCTGCCAAGATTGCCGTCGCCTGTAGCTCGGTCGCACTGGAGGATCCTCCCATCGCCATCATGCGCTGCGATGGCCCGGGGACCCATCCGCTCCATCCCGCTCCGTGGCTGCCAGCTCCCGGCCGTGCCGGTCCTGTTCATTCCTTCCTGCAAGACAGGGGAGACTCAGGCCGGGGATTCCGGTGAGAACACTCCGACGATCAAGTCAGTGGGACGATCGAGGGGAACATATAATACCTCCATGGTGTAGGGCTTGGGGGACTCGTCCGCTAGGAGGGTGTGACTTAAAAACATGAATGTAAAGGAATAGAAAAGATGAGGGATCAAGAACGGGGAGTGGGGAGGCTTCTCGGGTCAGTGGTTCGCCCGGCGGTGCTTGGTCGCTTGCCTACTTACCTCTCCCTCGCTTTTCCCCATGCTTACCTTCCTTCGGAGGCTGGGTCGGACCCCTGTGGCCTTGGGGGAGCCTAAGAGAGAGAGAGAGAGCGTCCTCCCTTTCTTAGGCCTTTAGGTGGTGCTTCGAGCCGAGAAAGTCCTCCTCGCCTTCTTGGCTTCGATGTCCCTTATAGGATGGGTGCTTCTATTTTGGGAAAGACCGTCCAGGACTGTAGGTCCTGGGGCCTTGGTTGGATTCTTCACTTGGGGAAGCTCTGAGTGCTGCACCATGACCGTCATCGGCTATTGGTGGTGCAGCTGTGGACATGGTAGTACATTGCTAGGCGTGGGGTCTGGGGGCGCCCATGTCGTACCTCTGGCATCACCTGCAGAAGGCTACGGGTGGCCAGGCTTTGCTTCACCATAATTCAAATATCTATTCCTCTAGTAGGAACTCCATATTAGGGGCTCCACTCCGGGGTACGGACACATCCCCGATAGGGAGCGGGCCTCGGATAGGGGGCTCACCCAATGAGTCTGGCCTCGGTTGAGAGATGACCTTGCAGGGAGCTGACCTCAGATAGGGGGCTCGCCTAATGAGCCCGGCCTCGGCTGGGAGCTAACCTCAGTAGGAAGCCGGCCTCAAACAAGGAGCTCGCCCAATGAGCCCGGCCTCAGCTAGGAGCTGAGGCACCATGCCCTGGTGGCAAGTCTTCTATTGTCGTAGTCGTCCATGTGCTCCATGTCAGCGGATGTTGCCACATCAGATGCCCCCCACTCCGGAGCCTTAAGGGTGTGGCAACACTCGGGGCGAAGGAAGTAATGAGCCCACTAACATGGGGGATGTTCCTGCGATGCCATTATTGCCTCGGGTGCCTGCTGCCCAAAAATCATGCCACTTGTACAAACGAGGTGATGCTCTGCTCAGTTTCTCACTGAGGCAACATAACTGCTTCATTTGAATCGAAGCAACGATCGTGGGCTTGGCACATCTGGGGCATCTTGAAGGGCCACGCGGCAACCTCCCGTTGGATAGGGAGTCGAAAGGGCACATGCTTTGCATCGGGATGAAGCAGAGGCAAGCGGCGATCTTTACTATGAAGGGCCTCCCACCGTGCCATTTTAAGGGACCTTTTAAGTGCCAATCCGCAACATTCCATAGTGCGCTCCTCTCCTTCCTCCATGCTTTTTCCTTCTTCCCTCCCCTTGCCTATAGGCTATGCAGAGGAGGGCCCCTGATGGACTTCAGTCCCTCGGTCGAGGAGGAAGAGGGGGAGAGGGAGTCTTTTCACCTTCTTTGGGGGCGATTGAACGGTATGAAGGCGTGGATGTCTAGGATGGAGAAGAAATCTGCCATGCTCAAAGTTTCCTCTAGTGAGGACCTCCGAAGGAGAGAAAAAGAGGTTGCTCTCAAAAATGGGGGTAGTAGAGCTGAAGAGGGAGAAAGAGGATGCTCGCGCCTCCCCTCAAGACTAGAGGTCCTTAATGATGAGGCGGTGGCCAGGGTGGTGGTTGTCATGGTGGAGGCCATGGCCGCTATGGTGCTGCGGAAGGGAGCCTAACCTGGCGTCGCTGCAGCTGCCCTTGGAATCGTGGGATTAGTGAGTTCCAAGGATGGCACGGTAGAGGTGGTGGTGGAGTGATGCTTCTTCCTCAACCGATGGCAAGAGGAACACCTGAGGAAGGGCATCCGCCATAGTAGAGAAGGCTGGCATACTTTTAGAGGTAGAGGTCATCACCGGGGGGAGAGCCCTTCATTGGTCCGAGCTCCCCTTTCTCTCTACTTGTAATCTTCCCTTTGAGAGATCTCCCGGCCTATTGGGGAATCTCCTTTGATGTAAGAAACTTTTGATCAAATAAAAAAAATCTTTTCTTCTGTCATCCGATGTGTCTCCATTTTTTCTTCCCCTTCTTTAGTCTTTAGAACAGGGAGGTATGTGCTCGGGGCCATCTTAAGTCTATTCCAGACCTTCAGCTCCCGCAGGATGATACTGGAGGCTGAGGAGCCTGATGAAGAAGGCCGAGCGACCTAATAGAGGAGGCCGAGAGGCCTAACGGAGGAGGCTGGGAGGCCTGACGGAGGAGGCTGAGGAGCCTAATGAAGAAGGTCGAGGGGCCTAGTGGAGGAGGCCAGGCGGCCTGATGCTGGAGGCTAAGGAGCCTGATGAAGGAGGCCGAGGGGCCTAACACTAAAGGCTGAGGAGCCTGATGAAGAAGGCCGAGAGGCTTGATGAAGGAGGCCGGGAGGCCTAATACCGAAGGCTGAGGAGCCTGGCACCGGAGGCTGAGGAGCTTGATGAAGGAGGCCGAGGGGCCTGGTGGAGGAGGCTGGGAGGCCTGATGCTGGAGACTGAGGAGCCTGATAAAGGAGGCTGAGAGGCCTGATGAAGGAGGCCGGGAAGCCTGATGCCGGAGGCTGAGGAGCCTAATGAAGGAGGTCGAGAGGCCTGATGGAAGAGGCCGAGGGGCCTAATGTAGGAGGCTGAGAAGCCTGATGAAGGAGGTCAGGTGCACCAAGCTACGAGTCGGGCGATAGATGGCCGGGACTTCTAGGCTTTCCCAGCGGACATCTCCAGACTATGGGCAAGGCAACTGGAGCCGGGAGGCCGGCAAAGCTTCTGGTCCTGAGTACCAGGTTTCGTAAGTTTCCAGGATTAGAGTGCCGGGCTTTAAGAGTTTCCAGGCTCCGAGAGTTTTCGAGCTTAAAGTGCTGGACTTCGAGAGTTTTTGGGCTTAGAGTGTTAGGCTTCAGGAGTTTCCGGGCTTAGGGTGCTAGGCTTTGGAAATTTCTGAGCATAGGGTGCCAGGCTTCGGGACTTTCTGGTCTTAGGGTGCCGGGCTTCGGGACTTTCCGGGCTTAGGATGCCGGGCTTCGGGAGTTTCCGGGCTTAGGTGCCAGGCTTCGGGAGTTTTCGAGCTTAGAGTGCCAGGCTTCAGAAGTTTTCGGGCTTAGGGTGCCGGGCTTCATGAGTTTCCAGGCTTAGAGTGCCCGGCTTCGAGAGTTTCCGGGCTTCGGGAGTTTATGGGCTTAGAGTGCCGGGTTTCGTAAGTTTCCAGGCTTAGGCTAGCGCGGAGTCGGTGGAATGTGTCCCTACACAAATGGAAGACAAGGTCACACTGGAGATGAGTTTTAATAATCAAGGAAGGAGTCTTACATCCTTGACGAGGTGGCAAGCTCCTCTAGGCTCAGGGCTTCGATGCAAGCCAATTGATTGACCGCACTATGAATCAAGTGGTGGACCATGGGACTGACGAGGTTCCCGAGGACATCTCCAAACTATTAGCTCAGCAAATACCAAGCTGTGAGCCTCGCGATAGATGGCAGGATTGCGTTGAGTCATCACGGACATCTCCAGACTGTGAGCAGGGCAAGAGCTGAACTAAGAGTCAAGCGACAGATGGCGGGACCCTTCAGAGACTCCGCGAACATCTCCAGACTATCAGTGCAGCAGTTGCCAAACTGTAAGCCTCGTGGTAGATGGCGGGACTACGTTGAGTCACTACGGACATCTCCAGACTGTGAGTGTTGCAAGGGCTGAGCTGAGAGTCAAGCGGTAGATGGTGGGACCCTTAGGGTTTTCTAGTTGGCATCCCTTAGACTTTGGCCTCAGCAGTAGGTGTCAGACCGTGATACTTGCAATTGATGGCGAGACGGAAGCTTTCCCTATGGATCTGTCACACTGCTTTTCACATAATGAAGGTGATAGGAAAAGAGAGTTACCCGTCGGACTCTGGTCGCTTGGATAGGAGTGAGTTACTTTTCATGGAGAGAAATATGGGTCGAACTTGCTGATCATCGACTTAAGGAAAGATTGATGGGGCCGGTTATGATTGGAGGGTGTAGTGGGAGGAGATCGGCATTCGAGAAAGCACGATCATTTTTTTTTTTGGTACCACCAATCTGTCCTCCAGAGTTGAGGGTGGTCTTGAAAACTTCCCCCTACCTGGTGCACCAATCTGGTGGTCGCCAGGATCTTGAAAACTTTTCCCCTACTTGGTGCGCCAATCTGTTGGTCGCAAGGATCTTGAAAACTTTTTCCTACATGGTGCACCAATCTGTTTCCACCAAGATCACCACCACCTATAGCTCGGTCGTGCCGGTGGATCCTCCCATTGTCGTCGGGCGCTGCGATGGCCCGGGGACCCATCCGCTTCATCCCGCTCCGTGGCTACTCGCTCCCGCTCATGGAGAAATATTAGGGGGGGTTACATGAAATGTGGAGGATTTGGTGGAGCTGGTTGCATGATTTGTGGATGGAGTTGGCCGACCTCCTTTGAATTTGAAAACACTCCTTGGTCGACCACTTGTAGCTTTCATGTAATTTAAAATTTGAATGATGCCACGTGGCAGGTGAGGTGGCAATGATGTGGCGTGGCAAGGTAGCATGGTGACATGGCGCATCCTTCTCCATGGCGCCCCTTGGAGATGACATGGCAAAGGTGATGTGACATCCTCTGGTGATGAGTTGGCACCGGTGGTCCATGATGATGTGGCATTCCAAGTAAAGCTGGTCTGGCCTAATTTCAAGTAGCTCTTGAACTTGACTCAGTACAAAGCCTAATTGACTCTAATTGAACTTTAAAACTCCAAAAGAAAATAAAACAGGACTCAATAAACATACAGGACTCATACGAGACTTGAGTTCCTAGTCTCAATCTATAAAGAACTTGGTATTAGTTGAAGCTTCTTCTTTCTGAGCCTGGTGCCCCCACCAATTCTTCCCGGGTGGGAGGAACTCGACCCTGTCGAGTATGGTTCAGCCTGGCTTTGATATTGTTCAAATAAGTCCGGGTACAGTCATTGCAGGTCCTCTCTAGCGATTCAGGAGTCATCAGATTTTGGTCTCCCTTGCCAACGGACCAAATATCGATAGTAATCCTTGTTTTTGGTAATGATAATCTTATTATCCAGGATTTGTTCAGTTTTTAGCTTCCTCTCTACCATGGGCGTACAAGAGGCTTTTAATGGCCTTTCAATCAATTTGAAATTCCCCATATCATGGAGAAATATTAGGGGGGGTTACATGAAATGTGGAGGATTTGGTGGAGGATTTGGTGGAGGGTTACATGGAATGTGGAGGATTTGGTGGAGCTGGTTGCATGATTTGTGGATGGAGTTGGCCGACCTCCTTTGAATTTGAAAACACTCCTTGGTCGACCACTTGTAGCTTTCATGTAATTTAAAATTTGAATTATGCCACGTGGCAGGTGAGGTGGCAATGATGTGGCGTGGCAAGGTGGCATGGTGACATGGTGCATCCTTCTCCATGGCGCCCCTTGGAGATGACATGGCAAAGGTGATGTGACGTCCTCTGGTGATGAGTTGGCACCGGTGGTCCATGATGATGTGGCATTCCAAGTAAAGCTAGTCTGGCCTAATTTCAAGTAGCTCTTGAACTTGACTCAGTACAAAGCCTAATTAACTCTAATTGAACTTTAAAACCCTAAAAGAAAATAAAACATGACTCAATAAACATACAGGACTCATACGAGACTTGAGTTCCTAGTCTCAATCCATAAAGAACTTGGTATTAGTTGAAGCTTCTTCTTTCTGAGCCTGGTGCCCCCACCAATTCTTCCCGGGTGGGAGGAACTCGACCCTATCGAGTATAGTTCAGCCTGGCTTTGATATTGTTCAAATAAGTCCGGGTCCAGTCGTTGCAGGTCTTCTCTACCGATTCAGGAGTCGTCAGATTTTAGTCTCCCTTGCCAATGAACCAAATATCGATAGTAATCCTTGTTTCTGGTAGTGACAATCTTATTATCCAGGATTTGTTTAGTTTTCTCTTATTTTTGAGGAATGGTTGTTTGTGGATACTCGGGTAATGGTTCACTCTCAAAAATATGGTCAGGCCCAAAAGGCTCACTAGGTATCATCATGGGTTCCTTATATTCTATCAAGTCTGAGACATTGAAGGTCGGGTTGATACCTAGGTCTAAAGGTAATTCCAATATGTAAGCATTAGATCTAATCTTCTTTAGGACTTTAAAGGGGCCTGCACCACGGGTATGTAGTTTCTTGAAAGTCCCGGATGGGAACATGATCTCTCTCATAGAATTCCTTGACTTTCTTTCTTGAATTAGTCCTATGTTTATAGGATTCATTGCTCAAATTTATTTCATGATGCAAATCCTCAACATGCTATGCATAGAACTCAACAGACTCAGAAACTTACACAAGCACTTACGAAATGCAGACTGAACTAGGCATCCTTATTGAGAGGAATTTTATTGGACTCTCTAGGGCTAAACCTAACAGATTAATGACTCTCTAGGTTTGACCCTGGTCTGGTATGCATATGAGAATTTACCATGGGTTCCTAGCAAATGCCATAAGGTTTTCCAAAAGTAGGTAGCAAAAGGAATAGGCTTTAAAGGCTCATGCAACCTAGTAATCTCATCAAAATGAAACTTAATGGCTCTAAAATTAGGATAAGACTTAAGGAAAGGCATGAAATAGGAATCCGAGTCTTGGGATAATTTAGGGGAATCTTGAAACAGACCTTGGTTACTCATGATGACCTTAAGATTTGAATATTGATCTACGGGCGGGATGCTTCTAGGTAGTTGAAGGTCATCGGCAAAGTCTTCTAAAATAATGATTGGGTTCTTCTCAGGTAACTGAAGGAGTTCTTGTGTCGAAGCTAAAGTATTGGGTTCTTCCTGAGGGCATTGTCTTACAGGAACCAAGTCCTCACTAAATTTTGGTTGTTTTGATGTTTCAGGACTAGGCTCAATAATCTTTTCTTTACCAAAGGTTTCATCAGGTAAGGTACTAAAGTTGTTCTCTTCACAGTCTTCCCCTTCATATTCATCTATTAAACTTATGTCAGTCTCATACACATATTTACTAGGTTCAAACTTGCCTTCTTCCTTCTCTAGCCCTTCAGTTTGAGGATATCCTAAGTCTTGAGTATTCATGAACTCAACTTGTACTTTAGGGTTCTTACTCCTATCATTCATATGAGCTAATGGGATAGTAGGAGTTGGTTGGTCTAAGAAAAATTGTTTAGCCAGCATTTGGTTCAATTGGGCCATTAGATCATTTAGGCCTTTCAGCATGGTTTCAAGATTCGGGTCCATGGCTACACTGGACTGGGTCTGGACTGGTGAATATGAGGCTCCTGATCTAGTTTTCATGCATGCAAGTAGACTCAAGCTCGAGCTAAGGTTTCCTAGACCTAGATCACAAATTAGAGGTCTAATTAAGTGAACCAACTAGCTAGTAGTACTTATGGGACTTAGCCAGGTAAGTGGTGAGGAGTGAAGGTCCCTGATTGCCAACCTTAGACACCAATCTGAGATTAGCCAGGTAGGTGGACCAAATCACAAGCCCTGATGCACCAATCCTAGACACCAAGCCAGTAAGCATACACAAATTAGCTGACACAGTTAACTTGACCCTAACCTGAACCCAACTTGTTGGTGTCCCTAACCCACTAGGGCAATTAACGTTCTACTCAATTTTAATTAACGAGCTGGGATCGATATGCTGGTTGGTGATTTTTGGGCTAGGGACAGGTGATGAGACCTTGACCCTATATCAAATTGATGCCCTTAATTTGATTTCTCATGAGATGAATGAAATGCAAAGGTGCTGCAGAAGTGTGTTGCAGTTTGAAAGTGGTGTAGAAAACGTGATGAAAAAAATGTCCAAGAATTCTGAAAAATTCACAGATGATTCCTAACTTATATGTTTCAATACAGATGAAAGGAATTTTAAAACTAAAATCTGTACTACTCTAAGCAGATCCTACAAATGAAGATAAATAAAAAGGACAGAACAGAACCCTAATGACAGTGTCAAACTGCAGAAATTTTTATTTTTTTTATAATTTTTTTTCTGATGATGAAATTTAATATGGTGATAACTGACTTAAAAAGGAACAAGAAAAAAAAATATTTCAACAAAAAATTAGCGACTTGCCTTTGGATCTGCAGACGGATTACAGTAAACAGATGCAAATTTTCAGAAAAATAGAACCTAATCAAATAAGTGCAATGGCTTACCCAAACTTCAATCTAAAAAATTCATGTCCGACCAGGGGCTCATTATTCCCATGGGTCGTGACAGTGTTCTGGAGTACACCCGCTCAGAAGGCGTGAATTTTGGATCTTGCTTGGATTTTTAAAAAAAATAACTAGATAACAAGTATGCATGCAACATATCTAAATGCAGGAAATTATCCGACCATGCTCTGATACCAATTTGACACGGCACGATGATGAGAATGCAATCTAAATGATAGATTGAGAAATAAGAGCAATGAAGCCTATTAACAGGTACTAAATTTCAGATCAAAAGTACTAAGGTAAAGCTATGGAAGGAGCACTGAAATTTGGAACTTACGCTGCGATGTAGTTATTTAAATCCTAGAGAAGATTAGGGCTAATGAATATTGAATTTAAACCTTAGCAACGATCTTCAATAACTTAGACTTAAGAGATTAGGAGGTGTTATTTACCCAAGATGATCACTCCCTGGTAGATCCATTGAAGCTCTTAGACGAACTAGCCCTGAAGTGGAAGATTGGCATTCCAAAGAAACTAGTTTCATTCAACATTGATCTTTGGCAAGAGAACCCTTTCTTGAACTCCGAATCGTAGAAGGATCCTGCACAATGAACGGGTTAGACTGTGACCAATTTGAAAGATATCAAAACAAAGAAACCAAACAGGCAAGGAAACTTCGATGGAGGCATGGATCCCTAGATGTGGATGTTGGCGTTGGACACTTGAAAGCTTGAGAAGAGAAAATCAAACACACCCAAAGAAAACAAGAGGATACTACCAAAAAAATACCTTCTTCAACTACTACTTCACTTAAATTTCATTTCATCCAAAAAGCTTCCTCTCTACCATGGGCATACAAGAGGCTTTTAATAGCCTTTCAATCAATTTGAAATTCCCCATACCATGGAGAAATATTAGGGGGGGTTACATGAAATGTGGAGGATTTGGTGGAGGGTTACATGGAATGTGGAGGATTTGGTGGAGCTGGTTGCATGATTTGTGGATGGAGTTGGCCGACATCCTTTGAATTTGAAAACACTCCTTGGTCGACCACTTGTAGCTTTCATGTAATTTAAAATTTGAATGATGCCACGTGGCAGGTGAGGTGGCAATGATGTGGCGTGGCAAGGTGGCATGGTGACATGGCGCATCCTTCTCCATGGCGCCCCTTGGAGATGATATGGCAAAGGTGATGTGACGTCCTCTAGTGATGAGTTGGCACCGGTGGTCCATGATGATGTGGCATTCCAAGTAAAGCTGGTCTGGCCTAATTTCAAGTAGCTCTTGAACTTGACTCAGTACAAAGCCTAATTGACTCTAATTGAACTTTAAAACCCCAAAAGAAAATAAAACAGGACTCAATAAACATACAGGACTCATACGAGACTTGAGTTCCTAGTCTCAATCCATAAAGAACTTGGTATTAGTTGAAGCTTCTTCTTTCTGAGCCTAGTGCCCCCACCACCAAGGCTGCAGGTCCTGGGGCCTTGGTCGAATTCTTCACTTGGGGAAGCTCTGAGTGCTATGCCACGACTGTCATTGACTATTGGTAGTGCAGCTGTGGACATGGCAGTATGTCGCTAGGTGTGGGGTTTAGGGGCGCCCATGTCGTAACTCTGGCGCCGCTTACAGAAGGCTACAGGCGGCCAGGCTTTGCTTCACCATAATTCAAATATATATTTCTCAGGGGGGAACTCCATATCGGGGGCTCCACTCCGGGGTATGGACATGTCCTTGGCAGGGAGCGGGCCTCAGATGGGGGGCTCGCCCAATGAACCCAGCCTCAGCTAGGAGCTGACCTCGATAGGGAGTCAGCCTCAGATGGGGGGCTTTGCCCAATGAGCCCAGCCTCGGCTGACCTCGACAGGGAGTCGACCTCATACGAAGGGCTCGCCGAATGAGCCCAACCTCGGTTGGGAGCTGACCTTGGCAATAAGCCGGCCTCAGATGGGGGGCTCCCCAATGAGCCCGGCCTCGGTTGGGAGCTGAGGCTCCATGCCCGGGTGGCAAGTCTTTTGTTGTCGTAGCCGCCCGTATGCTCCACATCAGCGAATGTCGCCACATCACAATGCAAATCAAATTACGCTACACATATTTAACATTTTCTAACATTCATAATATATCATAGAATATATTTAACTTATAATATTATAGGTCAAGATAACTTACCTGAAAGAACTCTATCAATATATTACCTATTCAAACCTCACTCTGATACTACTCTATCGGCAAGAAAGATGAACCCGTGGCAAGATTAGTTATAGAATTAATTTTCTATCTACAATAAACTAACATAGAAAAAATGTCTCCTAGTCCAGTCTGAATCTTGGCCTAAATCACTAAAAGAGTCTATTCAAATTTTATTATTATTTTTGATATTTTATTTTTTCTTCTTACTTCTCCTTTTTCTCTCTCCATCTATCTCCTCTTTCTCTCTCCTTCTTTCTCTCCTCTTTCTCTCTCCTCTTCCTCTCTCTTCTTTCTCTCCTCCTCTCTCTTCTCTTTCTCTCTCTTCTCTCTTTCCTCTCTCTTCTCTTTCTCTCTCTTCTCTTTCTCTCCCTTCTTCTTTCTCTCTCCTCTCTCTTTCCTCTCTCATCTTTTTTTTTCTTTTCTTTTTTTTTCTTTTCTTCTTTTTTTCTTTTCTTCTTCTCTTCTTTTTTCTTCTTCTTCCTTCTTTCTTTTCTTCCCCGACTCCCCTCCTTGTTTGGCCCAAGCAAGCCTCCCATCATTCTCGAAAGCCATGGGAGGTCATGGATGGGAGAGGGTGCTCATCAAACATTACTGGACGAAAGGTGATCAAGCAGCTATCATTGGCATCTGCTCGGTTCAAGGAGGTCGAGAGAGCAAAAAATCAAGAACATCCCTTTTGACCCTTCTTTCTGAAGAAGTATTTATGGGAAGAGAGATTTACCAGTATCGAGGGACTCATGATCGCTCACCGGAGAAGAGGGAACTGACGGGAAGGGACTTGTTATGCCTCATTAGGGCTGATAAAGGGGATTTTAAAGAAGAAAGAATGAGAGAATTTTTTTTGCCATACGGGGAAGAACTTCGGTCAATCGAAAATCCTACCCCTCCATGACTATCCACCAATCGAGTCCGACTCCCCATGGCCTCTCTTCCACGTTCTTGGGCAATTTTTATGGTCAGATAAACAAGGGCTCCATCCCCTTTATTTTTTATTTTTTGAACTGAAGTCAGTAGTTGTTGCTACCAAGATCGTCGTGGCTTGTAGCTTCGACGTGTCATGAATGCATCGGGTTTCCATGGGATGCTCGTCCCTCTCTTTCCTAGCTACCTTCTTGGTCTGACTGCCCTACAAAAAAGAGGAGACCCGGGCCAAGGATTCTAGCGGGGATACTCCAACGATCAAGTCAGACAAGACGATCAAGGGGAACAAAACCTTTATGGCAGAGAGCTTGGGGGGCTCTTCGCGTAGAGGTTAAAAGGTAGAATTTAGGTGAAAAAAAGGGAAAGCGGAGATGGGAGCGAAGAGCTTGGAAGGGTCTGCTGGAGGTCCCTTGCTGCTCCCTTTCTTGTTGGGCTTTTTTTTCTTTTACCTTCTGTATTTCCTCTCTCTAACCTTATATATGTGGGGTGGCCCAGAGCAAGTCTAGGGCTTTGTCCAGGTGTCCCTTTCCGTGTGCCCTCTCTGGGAGGGTCTTATTGTCATCATGTGGCCTCCTTCGTGTCCGACCAGTCCTTAGTGGAAAACCCTTCCATTGGGGGTGTACGCTAGCATGGTCCAAGTCTTATCCTTCTATCAGTACGGTTTCCCATGGAAGGGATAGATGCCGTGCGGCTGAGCCCCCTATCACGGTGAGGCATTTCCATTCCTGAAGGGACAGTCGGAGAATCATAGTGCCCTAGAGCCTTAATGGAGTACTCTTCTCAAGGAAGGTTCAGGTATCGTGTCGTGGGATTTAAGGCCTCCGGCTACACGGTCGTCGATGTGGCGACACACTATAGGGCCCGGAACTTGTCGGGCCACATGCCGCTCAGGGCATGGGGATGGTGTGTTGCAGAGTTCAAATTTATGACAGGACGTGCGCCACCCTCCGGAGGTTGCAGGCAGTGGGTAACCCCCATGTCGTGGTTTGAATTCTTGTTGACCCTTTTTTTAACACCGCTAAAATTTTTAGGCCCCCGTGAGGCAAACCAAAGGGGGAGAGTCTCACCCTTGGCAATATGAGCATGACCCCGACCAGGAGCTAGCCTCAGAAGGAGGGCTCATCCTATGAACATGAACTTGACTGGGAGCTGACCTCGATAGGAGGGCTCGCTTTGGCAGCATGAGCATGACCCTGACCGGGAGCTGACCTCAGATGGAGGTGTTGCCTAGGTGGCTTACCCAAGAGGGGGTGAATTGGGTATTTAAAAAATTTCTTCAAGTATGTGCTCTTCTTGAAATCAGAGTATGGTCAGTGAAGTGATTAAATGAGTTAGCAGCAGAAGTAAAAGCATGACACAAAAATTAACAACACAAACACCAAGAGATTTATAGTGGTTCGGAGCAACCCAGCTTCTACATCCACTATCCAAGATACCACTTGGGATTTTTACTATATTCACCCATGGAATACAGTCGGATTGTTTTCACGGGCTCACAATCCAAAACCAAACTTGGTTTTATCCCGGGCTAACCAAAAATCCAAACTTGGTTTTAACCGGGCTCACGAAAAAACCCACAACAATGTTAGTTTTAATTGGTATCACTGACAACCCAAAACACTTGGTTTTCAAGGCTCACCAAGAACCTAACAAACTCAAATAAGAGTTAAAGAATACAAAGCAACTATTTGACAAACCGAAGTTGTCGGATGGTTGCAGTTGTAGCACTTGAGAAGCCCTTTGATTGCACTTTGAATCCTCTTCAAGGCATCTTAACTTCTTCAATAAATGCCTTAAGAAACTGATAAGAGTTGGTGAAGACTTGAGTGCTTGCTTTAAATGCTCTCTAATGTGTACTCTTGAATGTTCTTCAATCTCACATTAATTTCTCATCTCTTGCTTCAAAAGTGATTCAAAATCCTTAAATATATTCCCTTTAATTGATTTTAGATGGTTATAACCATTGTAGACCATTGGGATTCGAAATATAGCTGTTGGAGACCGTTTTGGATTCAAAATAAGAATTTTGGAACTATCTGTCACCAACCTGCAGTCACTCGAGTTGGCTCGAATAGCTCGAGTCAGCTCGGATCCTCAGGTAGGTCAAATTGTCACTCTAGTCGAGTCGGATTTTCTCCTTCAAGTCGGCTCGCTTGGATGGTTCTTCAAAACTGAGATTTTTATAACTCTGGACGAGTCGGCTCCTCCATACTCGAGTAGGCTCGGATGTCTGTCTAAAAAAATAGCACTATGGATGAGTCGGCTCGGATCCCCTTGAGTCGGCTCAAATTCTCGGAACTTCAGAATTGGACTCTGCCTAAGTTGGCTCTTTTAACTCAAGTCAGCTTGAATGTCTGCATGCTAGAAAATAGTGTACCATGCCAGACTTTGAGTCGGCTCTCCTTCTTTGAGTCAGCTCTAGTCCAAAGCTTGTCAAACTTGTCCAGACTTTCCTCCAATGGCTTCCAAACAACTCAAAGCCTTTCCAACTCGTTCAAAGATAGAACTTGAGATAGTTAAACTAAGAAGTACATAGAAGCAGCCCTCTTACAAAAGTAAACAATTGATTTTTCTATGGAGCTCTTCTTTACACGAACTTTTAACAAAAATAGACTTAACATACTACCATGTTGTAGGAAGTAGGTTTGTTCAATAAAATCATCCTACAAAAACTTTAAGAACACTTGAAATAGAGTTAGTGAATAAATACAAGCTCCAATATTTGGTTATCATCAAAATCATTCCAGGGGTCAATAATCTCTCCCTTTTTTATGATGACAAAACATTGGGTATAGAAAAACTTTGCATATTTCGATAAATGTATTAGAGTAACTTGTATATGACTATCATATTAAGATGTATTCACATGTATCAACAAGTATCACTTATATATTAAAAGTATCAAGGCTTATCAACAAAGTATCAAGTTTTTGAATTTGATCCAATATGTATCGGAGTTAATTTTAAATCAAAAGCTATTTTTTCCTATCATGAATTAAAATCAAGAAAGATGTCAGAGCTTAGAGAAATACCGATATCAAATGTATCAGAGCAAAAGCATAAAATGTATAGGAGCTTATGTATCAGAGAATATCAGAGATATTTTAAACAAATGTCAAATCTATAATATCTGGTTTGTATCAGAGTTATTAAAAGAAAGCATCAAAGGTATTCAGAATGTATCAGAGCTATTATATTAGCAATTAGAGATTTTGAGTACCAGAGCAAGATATGATCCAATATAAGTGCTTGAGTAAACAAATTTGAGCAAAATTCATACTCATTATGCCATTCATTTCCATGCACATCAAACACTCCCCCTTTTTGTCATTAATAAAAAAGGTTTTCAAAAAGCATATCATTTTTTTAAAAGAGTAGGAATAATGATAATATTGTTTGAGATAATTTCACTTTCTCATAGAATTTTTCATGTTGAAATTCTTCATAAAAATTCAAGTGAAGTTTCTCCCCCTTATTAGGTTAAACATTGAGATCATTCAAGAAAGTAACAAGATGTAGGAATAAGACAATCATCACAATGTCCACAATGATTCAGAAAAGAAGACATTTCATTACTTTTGAAAGATAGTTCATTACATCAAAAGGTAATACATTCAAAAGATAAAAAGATAATACAATCTCAAAGATACAATCCAGTGTTCTTCCTCACTAGAGGAGGAACCTACATCTAGTACAATATCTAAAGTCTTAGTCTTTAAGGGTTTAAATCTAAGGTCTCTAAATCTAGTTCTAGTAGGGCCCTTAGGTGTCCTAGCTTTTTGTTTACCCCTAGATTTTGGTGTGGCCTTAGATGGAGTAGGTTCAACTTTAACTGTAGAAGGCATAAAAGGGTCAGTAGGTGGTATAAAAGAAATAGGGTCTGGATCAAACAATGTGGGAGGTACAAAAGGTGGTGGCTGAGGTGCTGGTGGCTCCGTGGAGGGCTGAGCTGAAGAAGCCTCGGCAATGGATGTAAGCTTATGTAGATGTAACCAAACAGCTCGAAGCTCATCCTTTAGACCTTCCAGTCCTCTTTGCATGCCTTACATCTCCACAGCCTGCTGTGCCTTAAAAATGTATGCAGCTCCCCTCAGTCTGGCAAAGTCCTCATGCAGCTCTCTAATAGTAGAATGGATATCATCCTGCCGATGTGATCTGCTCTCCACTAGTGGTCAACTGCCCAAGCTATGCCCTGATGTCCTATAGACTTGTGTCGACTATCTGGTGCAGCTCGCCAAACATTGAACTAATAGAGCTCGTCAGGGACCCTGAGAGAAGTCTGATCTGCTGGGCTATAAATGATGGAGGACTAATATGCATGCAATTCTTTTTGTATATTTTATATATGGGGTTAGGTGATTAATTCCTGACTTTCAGATCAAAATTAGTTGTAGGAAATTTTGTATGAATTTTTGAAGCCACGCATGCAGATTAGGACCTAGAAAAGTACTAAAGAAGGATCGTCGGGGCTGAGAAGCCTCGGTTAGGGCAAGTTCTCCTACAATATAAGTACTGGAGGTAGAGGGGGTGTAC
This sequence comes from Areca catechu, assembly GCA_021397845.1. Classification (NCBI taxonomy): domain Eukaryota; kingdom Viridiplantae; phylum Streptophyta; class Magnoliopsida; order Arecales; family Arecaceae; genus Areca; species Areca catechu. The sequence goes on along the minus strand of CM038051.1, from coordinate 173,183,167 downwards.
TTTACAACGTCTAAAGCACCCGGTGAAGATCACAGCGAAGGGATCTCTCGTTCCTCGATGGATGCGGCCTGGAAAATCGAGCCAATGACCCGCGGATACCCATCTTTCTGCTCGGTGGTCCGATTGAGGCTTGGCTGGAGTCGTTGGATTCGTAGGAACTCGGGGACCTACAAACGACCTATCAGGGGTTATAAAACTCAAAGGAGATCAAGAAAATAGAGGAAAACAGCAAAGGAAAGAAAGTTTTGGAGGGGGCTGGAAGGATGGTTGGCGGCAGGAAGATGGTTGCAAACACTAGGAAGAAGAACTCTCAAACCCCTTTATGCACACAGTAAGGTAATCACTCAAAACAATATAAGAACTCAAGGTTTATTTCATATCAAAATCCCCCTTCATACAAGAGGCTAGGGTCCTTTAAATAGACCCCTAACCTTGGGCTCCAAGTAAGGGCACATAAGTCTTTACATAAGAATCCTTTTCCCTCTCAAACCCTAGCTAAAAAATAAGGAAACATTAGGTAGAAAAATCCCTAAAAATTCTCTTGACTTGGCCAACACTCCAAGGATGCCTAGGGGGGAGTGTTGGGCTTCTAGGATTAGCAAGAGGTCGGCCCAAAGGGGCTCGGGCACATGGGTTTGGGCCTCTGGAAGCTGGGGTGGCCTAGTAGCCAGGTAGCAAGAATATTTCCTGGTATCTTGCTTCTTAGCGGCTTGGGCTTGGTGCCTGGGCTTGATTTCTTTGGGCTAGGATGCAGATGGACCTCTGAAATCATGGATTCCCTTATCTATGAATATACTTTGGCATCTGGAAGGGAATATGGGCATCTGGAGGGCATCTGCAAGAAATCAGGGTTTTCTGAATTTTTCTCATGGGGTCTTCAAATCTTCAAGCTGGGTTGGACTTGGGCTATACTTCCATGTCTTCAATCTAGTTGGACTTGGTCTTCACTTGTATGATATAGTCTTGAGTCTTCAATATGCTTGGACAGGACTCAAAAAAATAAAATTAGCTCAACATGAGCTGACTAGCATTGGACTGAACTAGCTCAACATGAGCTGACTAGTACAGAACTGAAATAACAACTCAAAAGACTCAAATAACAACTAAAATAGACTCAGATGGGCTAAGCCCTTATTACAGATGGACTCATAAATTGTTGATCAATTCATAGAGGGTTGAAAAGCCTCTATCTTATTCTGGTGCCTTTGGTGTCCCCACCAATAAATGCATGTAAAGCTGACGGTGCTATAATCAAAGGTCCGGGAGTGGATCCAGTAAAAGGTCTAGGAGGTGTCCTAGGACTTTCGAATACTCTCTATGTCTGACCCTGCTCATCAACATCAGCATGTGTACCATCCTCTCCGGCTGCTATAGCATCAGTGTCACCAGCAAGAAGCCCAGTCTGCTCTTCCTCATAATCATCATCAGAAGAACTGGCAACCATCTGACCATATATCCTTTTCGACCAAATTCCTTTGACCAAATGGTATCCCATCCTTTGAAGGGATTTTGCCGAATAGGTGTCTATATGGTGAAGGGGCTGCCATCCTCACCTGTGAGGTCAATCCTTGCATCCTGAAATAGCAGCATAATGACCGTGACATAGGGTAGACATGCCTTTACCTTCCTTGCTGCCTCTCTCATCTACACAATCATAATATGGGGTAGATTGACGGCCACCCCCTTAATCAAATGCCGCATGAAAACTAGATCCCACTCGCTCACCCAGTCGAAGTGACCAGTCCTAAGCAGAAAGATCCAACTGATGATGTTATGAAGCGAGCATGTTGGCTTAAACATTCTTTATAGTATCTACATCTGATCTCTCCAGAACCAACTCAGTGCTCTCTCTTATTCTTTAACACCAAATGATTTGTACCATCAATGGGCATATGTAGAATATTACTTAGCTTCTCTTCATCCACCAACATTCTTACCCCTTTCATAATTAATTCAATATGGTATTCACCAAGAGTAAGATTTTTGAAGAAAGTTCTTACCAAATAAGGATAGGTTGGGGTATCTAAAGAACAAAAGAAAGTCCAACCTTGTTTATCGATCCAATCTCCAATTCTTACACCCAAACCTTCCAAAAATGTGAAAATGATCCTTCTTCCACTTGTGACTGGCCAATTGGCCATAGAAACAACTTGCCTTGGTGGAGAAGGAGCTTCTACTTCTTCCATTTCTTCATATTCTTCCTCTTCTCTTCTTTGCTTCTTCTTTCCCCGTGGGCACTCGAGTCAACTAGACGAGAGCGCTTCCTCACTACCCTTTTGGGAGCCATCATGGAAAACAAATAGGGAAGGAAGTGGAAATATGAGGAAAATGGAAAGGGAGGAGAGTCCTCTTAGGTTCGGAAGAGTTTTTGGGGTTTTGGTCAAGGTTGAATAGTAAAAGCAAACCCAAGCTCAGACTTACGGATTATATATAAAAAGCCCTAACATGATAATCGAGTCAACTCGGCCAGAGCCTTGTCTGCTCGAGTCGGCTCAAGCAAAAATGCTCGAAAAAGTTCTAAAAAGTTGACAAAAAGATTCCTAAGGATAGTAGCACACTAGATAAGGTGGTCATTGTTCTTAAATTGATATTAAAGGTCTTCTAGATAATTTTTCTAAATTTTAGAAAAAATTAGGTCAAAGTTTCTAAAAAGGATCACACAAACCTAATTCACTTCTAATCATCTCAAATCTTTCCTTATTAAGTAGCTTAGTAAAGATGTCAGCAAGTTGATTTTAATTTGGAATGAATTCAAGTTCAATATCACCATTTTGTACATGATCCCTAATAAAGTGATGTCTAATCTCAATGTGCTTTGTTCTAGAATTCTGAATTGGGTTTTTTGTTAGATTAATAGCACTTGTGTTATCATATTTGATAGGAATTTTAGATTGAATAACACCAAAATCTTCTAGCTATTGCTTAATCCATAACACCTATGCACAACAACTCCCTGTAGCCACATACTCTACCTCAGCAGTAGATAGTGCTATGGAGTTTTGTTTTTACAATGCCATGAAATTAAGCTCAACCCTAGAAATTGACATGTGCCACTAGTGCTCTTTCTATCAATTTTATAGCCATCATAATCAGCATCAGAAAAGCTAATTAAATTTAATGAAGATTGTTTAAAATACCATAGACCAAGATTACTTCTTCCTTTAAGATATTTTATGATTCTTTTGACAGCAATTATGTGCGATTCTTTAGGATTTGATTGAAATCTAGCACATATGCATACACTGAACAAGATATCAGGCCTACTAGCAGTTAAATAGAACAATGATCCGATCATACCTTGATAAATCTTTTGATCAATATTGTTGCCATCTTCATCTTTATCTAGTCTGCAGGAGGGGCTCATGGGTGTGCTCATTTCACTGGACGACTCCATACCAAACTTCTTAAGGATTTCCTTGATGTACTTTGCTTGGTTTATGAATATGCCTTCCTTTATTTGCTTAATTTGGAGTCCAAGAAAGTAGTTTAGTTCATCTATCAAGCTCATCTCAAATTCACCCTGCATTAACTCAGTAAATTCTTTGCAAATATTCTCATTAGTTACACCAAAAATGATGTCATCAACATAAATATGTATAACTAAGATATCATTCTCTTTCTTTTGATAAATAAAGTTGTACTATATTATCTCTAACAAAACTATTTTCAAGTAAGAACTTGCTTAATCTATCATACCAAGCTCTAGGTGCTTATTTCAATCCATACAATGCTTTATTAAGCTCGAAACTATGATTTGGCAAAGTATGACTTTCAAAACTCTGTGGTTGTCTACAAAAACTTCTTTAAATATATAACCATTCAAAAATTCACTCTTTACATCCAATTGAAATAATTTGAAACTCATGTAGCAAGCAAACGCAAGTAAAAGTCTAATGGCTTCTAGTCTTGCTACGGGTGCATAGGTCTCATCAAAATTTATTCATTCTTCTTGATTATGTCCTTTTGCCACTAATCTTGCTTTATTTCTAATTACTTGATCTTTTTCATCTAGTTTTTTTCTAAAAACCTATTTGGTTCCTATGACAAGATGATTTGAGGGTCTATTTACTAAGGTCCATACATTATTTCTTTTAAATTGGTTAAGTTCTTCATGCATGGCCGACATCCAATTATGGTCATTTTCAGCCTCTTCTATACTATGTGGTTCAACTTGTGAAACAAAGGCTAAATAGTCATGTGCTTCCCTAAGCAAAGACCTAGTCCTAACACCTTGAGAGGGATCACCAATAATTAAATCTTTAGGATATGAAGTAACATACCTCCATTCCTTTGGAAGATCACTATGATCTTTACTTACCATTTCTTCTCCTTCTTAAGTTGGTTTGTCTTTTAAGCTCATATCCTCCATTTCTTTGTCAAGTGTATGTGCATCATTATCTACACACTCTTCTTTTCTAGAAGGTAAGGGGTTAGCTTCATCAAAGATAATATGAACAGATTCTTCAATTGTTAATGCTATTTTATTAAACACTCTATATGCTTTGCTATTGATTAAAAACTAAGAAAGATTGCTTCATCAGATTTAGCATCAAATTTTTCTAGGTTATCCTTTCTATTATTATGCACAAAGCATTTACAACCAAATACATGAAAGTAATGAATAGTTGATTTTCTTTCATTCCAAAGTTCATAGGGGGTTTTCTTCAAAATCGGCCATATCAAAACACGATTTAAGATGTAGCAAGCAATTTTCACCACTTCTGCCCAAAAGTACCTTGAAAGATTGCCTTCACATAACATTGTTCGGGCCATCTCTTCCAAAGTCCTATTCTTTTTCTCTATAATACCATTTTATTGTGGTATTTTAGGAGCGGAGAAGTTGTGATCAATGCTATGCTCAGTGCAATAATCATCAAAATATTGATTTTCAAATTCAGTGTCATGATCACTCCTAATTGAAATCACAGAAAGACCTTTTTGATTTGAAACTTTCTTATAAAATTTTTGAAAAGCTTTGAAAGCTTCATCTTTGTATGCAATAAATAAAACCCAAGTAAATCTAGAAAAATCATCTACAATCACATATCCATATTTCATACCACCTAGGCTTGTGGTCATAGTTGGTCCACATAGATCCATGTAAAGTAGTTCAAAAGGTCTAGAAGTTGAAACCAAGTTTTTTGATTTAAAACTCCTCCTAGTTTGTTTACCTAGTTGACAAGCATCACATACATGTTCAAAATCAATTTTGAATTTAGATAAACCTCTAACTAGATCTTTGGAAATTAATTTGGCAATTGTATGCATGCTAGCATGACCTAATCTTCTATGCCAAAGTAAACTAGTTTCCTTGGTTTTAGCATTCATTGCCACTAGACTTGTAGTATTAGACATGGCTAGATCATTCATATCTACTACATATATTTTTCTAAGTCTATGACCAATGAGCTTGTTGCTAGAATCAAATGAGTTAGTTACTATACACATAGATGATTCAAAGACAACCTTGAATCCTCTATCATATAATTGACTAATATTTAATAAATTGTGCTTCAATTTATCAACTAGCAATACATTTTTAATGAATATAGAAGGGGTTATTTTGATCATACCAATTCTGATTATTTTTTCCTTGCCATTGTCACCAAAAGTAATCATTCATCCTTTAATCTCTAAGGTGATGAATTGATCCTTGTCACCCGTTATATGCCTTGAACAACCACTATCCATATACCATCTTTTGCTTGAATTTTTGGCTGCAAGACATTCCTGCAAGATAATCAAGGAGTTCTTTTAGGTACCCAAGCTTTCTTGGGTCCTTGCAGGTTAGTAGAGGTGGTTCTTTTGGAAACTCGAATCCTTTTAATTTTACTTTTGACATTTCTATTGATATTGCATTGAAATGCTTTATGTCTAACCCCTTGGCATGCATAACAAACAACTTTAGATGCATATTTTGAAGTTCTGAAAGCAGCAGGTTTTGATGCAGAAAACTTTGAAGCATAAGATTTATGTACTGAAAATTCTTGCACAAAAGTTTTAGAAGGTATAAACTTTGTAGCTGAAACTTCATTCGTATGAAATACTTTTTGATCTTTTAAAATTAACTCAAGTTTGTTAGAACTTAGTGTTAATTTTTCAACCAAAGGCTTGAGTTTCTCAACCTCATTTTTCAAAGAAATGTTTTCCTCATTTAAAGCTTTATTTTTCTTAAGATGAATATTTTTCTCAACTTGCAAAGCTTTATATTTTTTAGAAAGGTTGTTCAATTCTTTTTGCAATAATTTGTTCTTTTCTGAAATTTCCACATTTTCATTCATCAAGGAATCATTGCTATTTTTTAAAGCTCTAATTTTCACACCAGCCTTTTTAAACTCAAATAACAAATCATGGAATGCAGCATTTAGTTCTTCAAAAGTAAACTCAACTTGAGGTTCAGGGGACATTACCTCATCTTCGTGACCCATTAGACATAAGTTTGCAATTTTTGTGGTCTCTTCCTCTTTAGTTGAAGTCGACTTCTCGCAATAACTCCAAGTTGCAACCATAGCCTTCTTTTTCTTCTTCTTGAAAGTTTTCTTTAATAATGGACACTCGGGACGTATATGCCCAGGTTTCTTACACTCATAGCAAATAGGCTATTGTTCCTTTTCTTTTTCTTTCTCCTTTTCTTTGTCCTTGCTGTATTCACTTTTCCTATGAAATTTTTTGAAGTATATTCCCTTTTTCTTCCCCATAAACTTTTTAAATCTCCTCATGACCAGTGTTATGTCTTCAACTTCTAAGTCATCTTCGGAGGAGGGGTATTCTTCTTCAAATTCCTCTTCTTGCTTCTTCAATTATGATGCAGCTTTGAATGCTATTATCTTTTTCTTTTTTAGATCATCTTCATTCCTATGCTGCATGGTCAACTCATGTGTTATTAAAGAACCCATCAGTTCATCCAGAGGTAGTGTGTTCAAGTCTTTTGCTTCCTGGATGGCAGCTACTTTGGGATCCCACTTATCTAGAAGTGATCTTAAGATCTTCTGTACTAGATCTACATTAGAGTAAACCCTGCCAAGACTTTTCAAATAGTTAATAATATCTGTAAAATATGAAAACATGGCAGAGATAGTTTCATTATGTTCCATCTTAAACAATTCATAGTTGTGCACAAGAAGATTAATTTTAGAAGTTTTCATTTGTGAAGTTCCTTCATAGGTAACCTCGAGTTTGTTCCAAATTTCTTTTGCAGATAGGCAAGTAGAAATTCGATTAAACTGGCTTGCATCCAAAGCATAATATAAAACATTCATGGCTTTGGCATTTAACTCACCCATTTTCATGTCGTGATCATCCATTCCTCTTTAGGTTTTGGGACATCCACGCCATCAACTTTTTTGTGGGTGTATGAGGTCCCTTAAGAATTGTCTTCCATAATTGAAAATCGATAGCTTGTATATATATTTTCTTTCTAGTCTTCCAATAACCATAATTAGTGCTAGTGAAGAGTGGTGGTCTATTGATAGATTGACCTTCAGTCAAGGAAGTACTCATGGGAGTAGCCATTAATCTTTACTTAAATTAAAATTCAGAGACACTACTCTGATACCAGTTGTTGCCCAGGTGGCTTACCCAAGAGAGGGGTGAATTGGATATTTAAGAAATTTCTTCAAATATGTGCTCTTTTTGAAATCAGAGTGTGGTGAGTGAAGAGATTAAATGAGTTAGCAGCAGAAGTAAAAGCACAACACAGAAATTCATAACACAAATACCAAGAGATTTATAGTGGTTCGGAGCAACCCAGCTCCTATGTCCACTATCCAAGATACCACTTGGGATTTTTACTATATTCACCCATGGAATATAGTCGAATTGTTTTCACGGGCTCATAATCCAAAACCCAAACTTGGTTTTATCCTGGGCTAACCAAAAACCCAAACTTGGTTTTAATCGGGCTCACCAAAAAAACCCACAACAATGTTAGTTTTAATCGGGATCACTAACAACCCAAAATACTTAGTTTTCAAGGCTTACCAAGAACCTAACAAACTCAAATAAGAGTTAAAGAATACAAAGCAACTATTTGACAAACCAAAGTTATCGGAGGTTGCAGTTGTAGCACTTGAGAAGCCCTTTTATTGCACTTTGAGTCCTCTTCAAGGCTTCTTAACTTCTTCAATAAATGCCTCAAGAAATTGATAAGAGTTGGTGAAGACTTGAGTGTGCTTTGAATGCTCTCTAGTGTGTACTCTTGAATGTTCTTGAATCTCACATTAATTTCTCATCTCTAGCTTCAAAAGTGATTCAAATCCCTTAAATATATTTTCTTTAACTAATTTTAGATGGTTATAGCCGTTATAGACCATTGGGATTCGAAATATAGCCATGGAGACCGTTTTGGATTCAAAATAAGAATTTTCAAACTAGCCATTACTAACCTGAAACAGTCACTCAAGTCGGCTCGGATCCTCAGGTAGGTCAAATTATCACTCTGGTCGAGTCGACTGTTCTCCTTCGAGTCAGCTCGCTTAACTGGTTCTTCAGAACTGAGATTTTCAGAACTCTGGATGAGTCGGCTCCTCAATACTCGAGTCGGCTCGGATGTTTGTCTGAAAAAATTACACTTTGGACGAGTCAACTCGGATCCCCTTGAGTCAGCTCGAATTCTCAGAACTTTAGAATTGGACTCTGCCCGAGTCGACTCTTCTAACTCGAGTCGGCTTGAATGTTTGCATGCCAGAAAATAGTGTGCCATGCCAGACTTGAAGTTGAAAAACATCTACACTTAGCATACAATATGCAAGAAAAGAGGGCAGAGGATATGCATTTTAAAATATTTTTAGACATGCACAGCGGAAGGCTTGGTAGATAGATCTAAACGATTTACCGATCTACCCGCAATAGAAACTAGTATAAAGATCTAGCATGCATATAACATCAAAAACAAGAAAGCAACACAAATATAAAAGTCATACCTCTATACCTCGGAGAGTGCTGGAGAGAAGTTGTGAAGAGCTATGAGAAGGAGGAGGGCGCTCGAGCAACACACGCGTCTGGCCTCTACAAGATATCCACACCTGGGCTCGACTCTGATCAACTCCCTCAGAGTGCTAGCTCTTCGGGATCCTTGGCCGATCTTTTTCTTCTAGGAAGACTAGGATGAGAGCAAGAACCCCTTTCCAAAACCTCTCTTCCCAAGACCTAGCTTGATTGCTTGGTTGCACGCACCCAATCCCTAAAGCTCTCACTCTTCTTAATCTTTTTCTCCCAAAAATTTGTTGATGTTCTTGTGTGTTGTCTAACCCCAGCAGCCACCACAATGTCCTACATTTATAGGGGCAGCAGGGAGAGGGAGAAGAAGGAAGGAGGAGAGATGAGAGGAGATTATGGGGGAGAGGATCAAGGCCATGCCAAATGGGTCTAACCCATTAAGGCATGTATGACATTCATACCATAAAGCCTTGGAGCCAAAATTGGTTTGAATTCAAAATTCAAACCAGGTCAAAACCTGCCCAATAAACCTCCCACGAAATCCTCCCAGAAATTCTGCTCGTCACAGGAAGTGTTGACACTCAAAATTTGCCAGGTGTCAACACCTGCAAAATTTCAAGTGTCGACACTTGGAACAAAGTCAATCATATTGACTTCGGGTGATGATAAACGATTCCTAATCATCGATTAGCCACAAGATCGAATAGAAATCCTTTAAGGTGTGTGACCCCATAGGTTCGAACACTAAGCCGGTAACACTGGAACATTTTCAGTACCAATCGAAATCCTCATCTAGCAATGATACCCGACGTCCAGATAGGTCGAAGATGTAGAGCACCTCACAAGAACCTCTGGCATATGGTTGCCGCATAATTCATCCCTTTGACCTCATAATGCTCGGGATGACCTAGGGTCAGATTGCCAACCCTAATTTAGTTTATCTAGATCATGTCTCAACCTCACAAGTTCTGTGACTCCTCACAAGAACTATCCTGGCCAAGGTTTTGCTGACTTGAGACATAGTGAGTCATTCACTCGAAACTATTTGGAGAGATCAATTCCATCTTGATCCACCACCGCTCCACAAGTACTTGACTGTACCTAGAAACCTTCTGTTACTGGATTAGAAATCCAAGCAGTCCGGTACCAAAGTATAGTGAATTGCTTGCAAGCTACCATGATGACCTCAGGTCTGAGGGACACATATACCCATATCCCTTCGCGGGCAACCCTTTGGCAAAATGGAGCTCCGCAGATGGTCACATTCAGTGAAATGTCATACATTTTACTTGCATGTCACACCAGTATCTCTACACTCTTTGGTTAAGAGGATAACCAATAAATATGATATACAACAACCTACACTTGATACATCGTCGTCCTATAATAATGTATCATTTGGTTGTGAACCAGTTTAAGAACTACTTGATATATCCTCTCTATATCAAACAATGTAGTTCTAAGGACTCCATCACACAAGAGTTCTTACAGAAAAAATAAATATGATGGACAGCCAAAAATAAATAACTTTTATTTATTAAAAAGAATTCATATACAAATACAAAGATAGCACAACCGTCTACAGCCTAGACGATTACCTTTGGGACACAATTCCCAACAAGACTTTGAGTCAGCTCTCCTTCTTTGAGTCGGCTCTAGTCCAAAGCTTGTCAAACTTGTCCAGACTTTCTTCCAATGGCTTCCAAACAACTCAAAGCCTTTCCAACTAATTCAAAGATAGAACTTGAGACGGTTAAACTTAGAAGTCCATAGAAGCAGCCCTCTTACAGGAGTAAACAATTGATTTTTCTATGGGACTCTTCTTTACACAAACTTTTAACAAAAATAGACTTAACATACTACCATGTTGTAGGATGTAGGGTTGTTCAATAAAATCATCCTACAAAAACTTTGAGAACACTTGAAATAGAGTTAGTGAACAAATACAAGCTCCAATATTTGGTTATCATCAAAATCATCAAGGAGTCAACAATCTCCCCCTTTTTGATGATGACAAAACATTGGGCATAGAAAAACTTTGCATATTTCAATAAATGTATCAGAGTAACTTATCTATGACTATCATATTGAGATGTATTCACATGTTTCAACAAGTATCACTTATATATTGAAAGTATCAAGGCTTATCAAAAAAGTATCAAGTTTTTTGAATTTGATCCAATATGTATTGGAGTTAATTTTAGATCAAAAGTTGTTTTTGCCTATCATGAATTAAAATCAAGAAAGATGTCAGAGCTTAGAGAAATACTGATATAGAATGTATCAGAGCAAAAGCACAAAATATATCAAAGCTTATGTATCAGAGAATATCAAAGATATTTTAAACAAATGTCAAATCTATAATATCTGGTTTGTATCAGAGTCATTAAAAGAAAGCATCAAAGGTATTCAGAATGTATCGGAGCTATTATATTAGCAATTAGAGATTTTGAGTACCAGAGCAAGATATGATCCAATATAAGTGCTTGAGTAAACAAATTTGAGCAAAATTCATACTCATTATGCCATTCATTTCCATGCACATCAAACACTCCCCCTTTTTGTCATTAATCAAAAAGGTTTTCAAAAAGATATCATTTTTTAAAAGAGTAGGAATAATGATAATATTGTTTGAGATAATTTCACTTTCTCATAGAATTTTTCATGTTGAAATTCTTCATAAAAATTCAAGTGATGTTTCTCCCCCTTATCAGGTTAAACATTGAGATCATTCAAGAAAGTAACAAAATGTAGGAATAAGACAATCATCACAATGTCCACAACGATTTAGAAAAGAAGACATTTCATTACTTTTGAAAGATAGTTCATTACATCAAAAGGTAATACATTCAAAAGATAAAAAGATAATACAATCTCAAAGATACAATCCAGTGTTCTTCTTCACTAGAGGAGGAACCTACATCTAGTACAATATCTGAAGTCTTAGTCTTTAAGGGTTTAAATCTAAGGTCTCTAAATCTAGTTCTAGTAGGGCCCTTAGGTGTCCTAGCTTTTTGTTTACCCCTAGATTTTGGTATGGCCTTAGATGGAGTAGGTTCAACTTTAACTATAGAAGGCATAAAAGGGTCAGTAGGTGGTATAAAAGAAATAGGTTCTGGATCAAACAATCTGAGAGGTACAAAAGGTGGTGGCTGAGCTGGTGGCCATGGTGCGTGTGCTGGTGGCTCCCTGGAGGTCTGAACTGAAGAAGCCTCAGCAATGGATGTAAGCTTGTGTAGATGTAACCAAACAGCTCAAAGCTCATCCTTAAGACCTTCTGGTCCTCTTTGCATGCCCTGCATCTCCATAACCTGCTGTTCCTTTAAAATGTCTATAGCTCCCTTCAGTCTGGCAAAGTCCTCATGCAGCTCTCTGATAGTAGAGTGGATATCATCCAGCTGATGCGATCTACTCTCCACAGCTTCGACCCTGGTGGTTAACTGCCCTAGCTATGCCCTGATGTCCTATAGATTTGTGTCGACTATCTGAAACAGCTCGCCAATCATCGAACTAATAGAGCTCATCAGGGACTCTGAGAGAAGTCTGATCTGCTGGGCTATAAATGCCTACAAAGCTAATGGTGCTGTAATCGAAGGTCTGAGAGCAGGTCCAGTAGAAGGTCCAGGAGGTGTTCTAGGACTTTCAGGCACTCTCTGTGTTTGACCCTACTCATCAATATCAGCGTGTGTACCATCCTCTCCGGTTGCAGTAGCGTTAGTGTCACCAGCTGGAAGCTCAGTCTGCTCCTCATCATCATCATAAGAAGAACTGGAAACCCTCTGACCAAATATCTATTTCGACCAAATTCCTTCGACCAGATGGTATACCATCCTTTGAAGGGATTTTTCCGAATAGGTGTCTGTATGGTGAAGGGGTCTACCATCCTCATGTGTGTGGTCAATCCCTGCATCTTGAAACAGCAGCGTAAAGACTATGCCATAGGGTAGACATGCCTTTACCTTCCTTGCTGCCTCTCTCATCTGCACAATTATAATATAGGGCAGATTGAGGGCCTCCCCATCAATCAAATGCCACATGATAACTAGACCCCGCTCGCTCACCCAGTCGAAGCGACCCGTCCTAGGTAGAAAGATCCAACTGATGATGTTATGAAGCAACCACATTTCCAGTTAGAGCATGTTGGTTTGAACATTCTTTATAGTATCTACATCTGATCTCTCCATAACCAATCTCGGTGCTCTCTCTTATTCTTTAAAACCAAATGATTTGTACCATCAATGGGCATCTATAGATTATTACTCAACTTCTCTTCATCTACCAACATTCTTACCCCTTTCATAATTAATTCAATATGGTATTCACCAAGACTAAGATTTTCAAAGAAAGTTCTTACCAAATAAGGATAGGTTGGGGTATCTAAAGAACAAAAGAAAGCCCAACCTTGTTTTTCGATCCAAGCTCCAATTCTTACACCCAAACCTTCCAAAAATGTGAAAACGATCCTTCTTCCACATGTGACTGGCTGATTGGCCATAAAAACAACTTTCCTTGATAGAGAAGGAGCTTCTACTTCTTCCATTTCTTCAAATTCTTCCTCTTCTCTTCTCTTGCTTCTTCTTTCCCTGTGAGCACTCGAGTCGACTAGACGAGAGCACTTCCTCACTACCCTTTTGGGAGTCATCACGGAAAACAAATATGGAAGGAAGTGGAAATATGAGGAAAATGGAAAGGGAGGAGAGTCCTCTTAGGTTCGGAAGAGTTTTTGGAGTTTTGGTCAAGGTTCAACAGTAAAAGCAAACCCTAGCTCAGACTTATGGACTATATATAAAAAGCCCTAACATTATAATCGAGTCAACTCGGCCAGAGCCTTGTCTGCTCGAGTTGGCTCGAGCAAAAATGCTCGAAAAAGCTCTAAAAGGTTGACAAAAAGATTCCTAACGATAGTAGCACACTAGATAAGGTGGTCATTGTCTTTAAATTGATATTGGAGGTCTTCTAGATAATTTTTCTTAATTTTAGAAGAAATTAGATCAAAGTTTCTAAAAAGGATCACATAAACCTAATTCACTTCTAATCATCTCAAATCTTTCTTTATTAAGTGGCTTAGTAAAGATGTCAGCAAGTTGATTTTCAATTGGAATAAATTCAAGTTCAATATCACTATTTTGTACATGATCCCTAATAAAGTGGTGTCTTATCTCAATGTGCTTTGTTCTAAATTGCTGACTTGGATTTTTTTTAGATTAATAGAACTTGTATTATCATGTTTGATAGGAATTTTAGATTGAATAACACCAAAATCTTCTAGCTATTATTTAATCCATAACACCTGTGCATAACAACTCCCTGCAACCACATACTTTGCCTTAGCAGTAGATAGTGCTATGGAGTTTTTTTTCTTACAATGCCATGAAATTAAGCTCAACCCTAGAAATTGACATGTGCCACTAGTATTCTTTCTATCAATTTTATAGCCACCATAACAATTAAATTTAATGAAGATTGCTTAAAATACTATAGACCAAGATTACTTCTTCCTTTAAGATATTTTATGATTCTTTTGATAGCAATTATGTGCGATTCTTTAGGATTTGATTGAAATCTAGCATATATGCATACACTAAACAAAATATCAGCCCTACTAGCAGTTAAATACAATAATGATCCAACCATATCTCAATAAAGCTTTTGATCAATGTTGTTGACATCTTCATCTTTATCTAGTCTGCAGGAGGGGCTCATAGGCTTGCTCATTTCTTTGGACGACTCCATTCCAAACTTCTTAAGGATTTCCTTGATGTACTTTGCTTGGTTTATGAATATGCCTTCCTTTGTTTACTTAATTTGGAGTCTAATGAAATAGTTTAGTTCACCCATCAAGCTCATCTCAAATTCACCCTGCATTAACTCAGCAAATTATTTGCAAAGATTCTCATTAGTTACACCAAAAATGATGTCATCAACATAAATCTGTACAACTAAGATATCATTCTCTTTCTTTTGATAAATAAAGTTATACTATATTACCTCTAACAAAATTATTTTCAAGTAAGAACTTGCTTAATCTATCATACCAGGCTCTAGGTGTTTGTTTCAATCCATACAATGCTTTATTGAGCTTGAAACTATGATTTGGCAAAGTATGACTTTCAAAACCCGGTGGTTATTCTACAAAAACTTCTTTAGATATAAAACCATTCAAAAATACACTTTTTACATCCATTTGAAATAATTTGAAATTCATGTAGCAAGCAAATGCAAGTAAAAGTCTAATGGCTTCTAGTCTTGCTACGGATGCATAGGTCTCATCAAAATATATTCATTCTTCTTGATTATATTCTTTTGCCACTAATCTTGCTTTATTTCTAATTACTTGACCTTTTTCATCTAGCTTATTTCTAAAAACCTATTTGGTTCCTATGACAGGATGGTTTGAGGGTCTATTAACTAAGTTCCATACATTATTTCTTGTAAATTGGTTAAGTTCATCATGCATGGCCAACATCCAATTAGGGTCATTTTTAGCCTCTTCTATACTATTTGGTTCAACTTATGAAACAAAGGCTAAATAGTCATGTGCTTCCCTAAGCAAAGACCTAGTTCTAACACTTTGAGAAGGATCACCAATAATTAAATCTTTAGGATATGAAGTAACATACCTCCATTCCTTTGGAAGATCACCATGATCTTTACTTACCATTTCTTCTCCTTCTTGAGTTGGTTTGTTTTTTAAGCTCATATCCTCCATTTCTTTGTCAAGTGTACCTGTATCATTATCTATACACTCTTCTTTTTTAGAAGGTGAGGGGTTAGCTTCATCAAAGATAATATGAACAGATTCTTTAACTGTTAATGTTCTTTTATTAAACACTCTATATGCTTTGCTATTAATTGAATAACCAAGAAAGATTGCTCATCAGATTTAGCATCAAATTTTTCTAGGTTATCCTTTCATTATTATGCACAAAGCATTTACAACCAAATACATGAAAGTAATGAATAGTAGTTTTTCTTTCATTCCAAAGTTCATAGGAGATTTTCTTCAAAATCGACCATATCAAAACATGATTTAAGATGTAGCAAGCAGTGTTCACCGCTTCTGTCCAAAAGTACCTTAGAAGTTTGCCTTCACATAATATTGTTCAAGCCATCTTTTCCAAAGTCCTATTCTTTCTCTCTACAATACCATTTTGTTATGGTGTTCTAGGAGCGGAGAAATTGTGATCAATGCTGTGCTCAGTGCAATAATCATCAAAATATTGATTTTTTAATTCAGTATCATGATCACTCCTAATTGAAATCATAAAAAGACCTTTTTGATTTGAAACTTCTTATAAAATTTTTGAAAAACTTTGAAAGCTTCATCTTTGTGTGTAATAAATAAAACCCAAGTAAATCTAGAAAAATCATCTACAATCACATGTCCAAATTTTATACCACCTAGGCTTATGGTCCTAGTTGGTCCAAATAGGTCCATGTGAAGTAGTTCAAGATGTCTAGAAGTTGAAACTAAGTTTTTTGATTTAAAACTCCTAGTTTGTTTACCTAGCTGACATGCATCACATACATGTTCAAAATCAACTTTGAATTTAGGCAAACCTTTAACTAGATCTTTGAAAATTAATTTGGCAATTGTATGCATGCTAGCATGACCTAATCTTCTATGCCAAAGTAAACTAGATTCCTTGGTTTTAGAATTCATTGCCACTAGACTTGTAGTACTAGACATGGCTAGATCATTCAAAACTACTACATATATATTTCCAAGTCTATGACCAATGAGCTTGAAAGAATCAAATGAGTTAGTTACTATATATATAAATGATTCAAAGACAACCCTGAAGCCTCTATCATAATTGACTAATACTTACCAAATTATGCTTCAATTTGTCAACTAGCAATACATTTTCAATGAATATAGAAGGGGTTATTTTGATCCTACCAATTCCGATTATTTTTTCCTTGCCATTGTCACCAAAAGTAACCATTCCTCCTTTCATCTCTAGGGTGATGAATTGATCCTTGTCACCCACCATATGCCTTGAATAGCCACTATCCATATACCATCTTGGGCTTGAATTCTTGGCTATAAGACATTCCTACAAGATAATCAAAGAGTTTTTTTAGGTACCTAAGCTTTCTTGGATCCTTGCAGGTTAGCGGAGGTGGTTCTTTTGGAAACCTAAATCATTTTAATTTTACTTTTGACATTTTTATTGATATTGCATTGAAATGCTTTATGTCCAACCCCTTGGCACGCATAGCAAAAAACTTTAGATGCATATTTTGAAGTTCTGAAAGCAGCAGGTTTTGATGCAGAAAACTTTGAAGCATAAGATTTATGTATTGAAAATTCTAGCACAAAAGTTTTAGAAGGTATAAACTTTATAGCTAAAATTTCATTCGAATGCATAGAATTAAAACCAATTCCAGCCTTATTTCCAGATACTCTTTGATCTTTTAAAATTAACTCAAGCTTGTTATAACTTAGTATTAATTTTTCAACCAAAGGCTTGAGTTTCTCAACCTTATTTTTCAAAGAAATGTTTTCCTCATTTAAAGCTTTATTTTTCTCAAGATGAATATTTTTCTCAACTTGCAAAGCTTTATATTTTTTGGAAAGGTTGTTCAATTCTTTTTGCAATAATTTGTTCTTTTCTGAAATTTTCATATTTTTTAAAGCTCTAATTTTCACACCAGCCTTTTTAAACTCAAATAACAAATCATGGAATGCAGTATTTAGTTCTTCAAAAGTAAACTCAGATTGAGGTTTAGGGGACATTACCTCATCTTCGAGACCCATTAGACATAAGTTTACAGTTTTTGTGGTCTCTTCCTCTTCAGTTGAAGTCGACTCCTCGCAGTCGCTCCAAGTTGTAACCATAGCCTTCTTTTTTTTCTTCTTAAAAGTTTTGTTTAATAGTGGACACTCAGGATGTATATGCCCAGGTTTCTTGCACTCATAGCAAATGGGATGTTGTTCCTTTTCTTTTTCTTTCTCCTTTTTTTTGTCCTTGCTGTATTCACCTTTCCTGTGGAATTTTTTGAAGTATCTTCACTTTTTCTTCCCCATAAACTTTCTTAATCTCCTCACGACCAGTGCTATGTCTTCATCTTGTAAGTCATCTTCGAAAGAGGGGTATTCTTCTTTAGATTCATCTTCTTGTTTTTTCAATTCTAATGCAGCTTTGAATGCTATTGTCTTTTTCTTTTTTAGATCATCTTCATTCCTATGCTGCAAGGTCAACTCATATGTTATTAAAGAACCCATCAGTTCATCCAGAGGTAGTGTGTTCAAGTCATTTGATTCCTGGATGGCAATTACTTTAGAGTCCCACTTATCTGGAAGTGATCTTAAGATCTTATATACTAGATCTGCATTAGAATTAACCCTTCCAAGACTTTTCAAATAGTTAATAATATCTGTAAAACGTGAAAACATAGCAGAGATAGTTTCATTTTGTTCCATCTTAAACAGTTCATAGTTGTGCACAAGAAGATTAATTTTAGAAGTTTTTACTTGTGATGTTCCTTCATGGGTAACCTCGAGTTTGTCCCAAATTTCTTTTGTAGATAGGCAAGTAGAAATTCGATTAAACTCACATCCAAAGCACAATATAAAACATTCATGGCTTTGGCATTTAACTCATCCATTTTCATGTCGTGATCATCCCATTCCTCTTCAGGTTTTGGGACATCCATGCCATCAACTTTTTTCATGGGTGTATGAGGTCCCTTAAGAATTGTCTTCCATAATTGAAAATCGATAGCTTGTATATATATTTTTATTCTAGCCTTCCAATAACCATAATTAGTGCCAGTGAAGAGTGGTGGTCTATTGGTAGATTAGCCTTCGGCCAAGGAAGTACTCATGGGAGTAGCCATTAATCTTTACTCAAATTAAAATTTAGAGACACTACACTGACACCAATTATTGCCCAAGTGGCTTACCCAAGAGGAGGGTGAATTGGGTATTTAAAAAATTTCTTCAAGTATGTGCTCTTTTTAAAATCAGAGTGTGGTGAGTGAAGTGATTAAATGAGTTAGCAGCAGAAATAAAAGCATAACACAGAAATTCACAACACAAACACCAAGAGATTTATAGTGGTTCAGAGCAACCCAGCTCCTACGTCCACTATCCAAGATACCACTTGAGATTTTCACTATATTCACCAATGGAATATAGCTGGATTGTTTTCATGGGCTCACAATCCAAAACCCAAACTTGGTTTTATCCCAGGCTAACCAAAAACCCAAACTTGGTTTTAATCGGGCTCACCAAAAAATCCACAACAATGTTAGTTTTAATCAAGATCACTAACAATCCAAAACACCTAGTTTTTAAGGCTCATTAAGAACCTAACAAACTCAAATAAGAGTTAAAGAATACAAAGCAATTATTTGACAAACCGAAGTTGTCGGATAGTTGCAGTTGTATCACTTGAGAAGCCCTTTGATTGCACTTTGAATCCTCTTCAAGGCTTCTTAAATTTTTCAATAAATGCCTCAAGAAACTGATAAGAGTTGGTGAAAACTTGAGTGCTTGCTTTGAATGCTCTCTAGTGTGTACTCTTGAATGTTCTTCAATCTCACATTAATTTCTCATCTATTGCTTCAAAAGTGATTCAAATCCCTTAAATATATTCCCTTTAATTGATTTCAGATGGTTATAGCCATTGTAGACCATTGGGATTCGAAATATAGTGGTTGGAGACCATTTTGGATTCAAAATAAGAATTCTAGAACTAGCCATTACTAACCTGAAACAGTCACTCGAGTTGGCTCGGATAGCTCGAGTCGGATCAGATCCTCAGGTAGGTCAAATTGTCACTCTTCTCGAGTCAGCTCTTCTCCTTCAAGTTGGCTCGCCTGGCTGGTTCTTCAAAACTGAGATTTTCAGAACTCTAGATGAGTCGGCTCCTCAATACTCGAGTCAGCTCGGATGTCTGTCTCAAAAAACTATACTCTGGATGAGTTGGCTCGGATCCCCTTGAGTTGGCTCAAATTTTCAGAACTTCAGAATTGGATTCTACCCGAGTCGGCTCTTCTAACTCGAGTTGGCTTGAATATTTACGTGCCAGAAAATCGTGTGCTGTGCCAAACTTTGACTCGGCTCTCTTTCTTTGAGTCGGCTCTAGTCCAAAGCTTGTCAAACTTGTCCAGACTTTCTTCCAATGGCTTCCAAATAACTCAAAGCCTTTCCAACTCATTCAAAGATAGAACTTGAGATAGTTAAACTTAGAAGTACATAGAAGCAGCCCTCTTACAGGAGTAAATAATTCATTTTTCAATTGGGCTCTTCTTTACATGAACTTTTAACAAAAATAGACTTAACATACTACCATGTTGTAGGAAGTAGGGTTGTTCAATAAAATCATCCTACGAAAACTTTAAGAACACTTGAAATAGAGTTGGTGAACAAATCATGCTCCAATATTTAGTTATCATCAAAATCATTCCAATGGTCAATAGGAGGGCTCGCCTTATGAGCACGACCCTAGCTAGGACTAACCTCGACAGGAGGACTCACCTTGGCTGCCTGAGCACGACCCCAGTCAAGAGCTAGCCTCAGACTGAGGGCTCGTCTTATGAGCATGACCCCAGTTGGGAGCCGCCTCAATAGGAGGGCTCGCCTTGGCAACATGAGCATGACCCCGGCTGGGAGCCGCCTCAATAGGAGGGCTCGCCTTGGCAACATGAGCATGACCCCGGCTGGGAGCTAACCTTAGACAGAGGGCTCTCCTTATGAGCATGACCCCGGTTGGGAGCTGACCTCGGCAGGAGGGCTCGCCTTAGCAGCATGAGCATGACCCTGGCCAGGAGCTGACCTGAGATAGAGGGCTCGCCTTATGAGCATGACCCCGACTAGGAGTTAACCTCGGCAAGAGGGCTCGTCTTGGAAGCATGAGCATGACCCCGACCGAGATCTGACCTCAGACGGAGGGCTAGCCTTATGAGGACGACCCCAGCTGGAAGCTGACCTTGGTAGGAGGGCTCACCTTGGCAGCATGAGCATGACCTCGACCAGGAGCTGACCTCAGATGGAGGGCTTGCCTTATGAGCATGACTCCGGCTGGGAGCTGACCTTGGCAAGAGGGCCCACCTTGGCTCTTCACCAGGCTGTCGTATCTAGGCAGTGGGTCCCCTGCCATCATAGCTATCAACAAGAGCCCCTCGTTCATGGAAGTGCCACATCAATGAAAGTGCCAAATCAGTAGTCTCTACCGACTTCAGCCCAGATGGTCCAAAAACTAGTTGGGCTTCACAACAACATTTGGCAAAGACTTGACAATCTCTAGAAAATCTTCAATTCGAGTCAAAAATATTCGATGGATAATTGAAGGGAAGCATTGACAATCTTATATAAAGCTGGAGGGAGATATTGGAGTCCCTCTCAGAATCTAACTCCCATTGGAGAAATCAGGAAAGAAGAATTTGCCTCTTCATAGCATGTGCAATGTAGGCTCCCCTAGGTCCTTTTTTGAGACAATTATAGGAACAATCTCTCAAATTAGGGCTAATTTTAAAGACACTGCCTTGACATTGAAAAGTTTCAAATGGATCCCTCAAGTTTGCAAATTATTCTAAACTAGTCCTTCAACTCCTCAACTAGTGAGCAATATTAGTTTGCCATTTTCAATTGACAAAATTACCCTCTCTCTCACTCTATTTCAATATATTTTTAAAATTTACGTTGGTTAATGAATACTTCAAATCATCCATACAGTCACTTTGAGATTTATACAAGTGGATGTATAATCCTGATCATCCATTGATCTCTTTGAGATTTTGCAAGCATCATTCTCTTCTTCTTCTTGATTCGCCTCTTCTCCTCTTCCTCCATATTGCCAATGGTTGGTGGAGAGCACACATGATAGCATTAGTGAGCCCCTCGCAATAGCACCAGCAGCATCAGTATGCCAACCCCATTTGTGGTGAATCCCTCTTTTCTTCCCAAATTCTAGGTATCCCCACTAGTCCAAACCCTAATTTATCCCTAAATTTCCCTAATCTCTTGATCTTTGACTTTGATTTCTGCCCCGATGATGTTTTGCATGGCTTAGTTTTGACTTCTTTGTTTGCTTTGATTCATTCACACCACCAAGCCTCCATCTCTTAGGCTCGAACTATCCATGGTGTCCCACCCTGAGCTCGCCCCCCTTCATTAGTGGCATTGTGATCTGTTGCCCAACTAAACAACCCAAGAGGAGAGGTGAATAAGATTTATTAAAAATTTAACTCAAATCTGTGATACTTTTAAAAACTTATGAAGTAATGGTGAGTAGAAATATGTGCTTAGACTACTCTAAAATGAAAGGCTAAAAGTAAGAGCAATGAAACAAGAAAATATATATAAACACACAAAAATTTTATAGTGGTTCAATGTACCCAACACCTACATCCACTCTCCAAGCCTCCTCTTGAAAGTTTTTATTATAATCTCTCCAAGATTACAGCCAAATTATTTTTCCTAGCTCATAGTCTAAAACCTTACAGCCAGTCCCTGGCTAAACACCTAACTTCAATCTTAAATTAAAGTTAGAAATAAAAGAATCAAGAAAAGAGAATATAAATACAAAGCTCCTTGAAATAAGCAAGAATAAAAATAATAATGCTTTAAAAAAAAGACTCCTAGAAATCTATTGGAATATTCAATGCTTATCCCCTGCTGAGAAGCCAATATTGGAAGTCTTTTAAAGTGGTTGGGAGGAATAGCTCTCAAATCAATGATCTTTGATTTTTTCTCTTTGTTCTTAACTTTCTCTTGATGGCTCTTGAAATATTATTAGTTCTTGATTTTTTTCAATGAGTTTGGTAAGCTTTTAACATGTTTTTAGAGTCAAAATGACTATGTTTAGCCATTAAAAAATGAAATATGGCCATTAGATTCAAATCTAGATAGTTTTGCACTTTCTACAGATTTAGCCATTAGGCTATCAGCAGTTCTCAAGTTGACTCGGATATTACTCAAATCAACTG
The DNA here is from genome assembly GCA_021397845.1 of Areca catechu. Classification (NCBI taxonomy): domain Eukaryota; kingdom Viridiplantae; phylum Streptophyta; class Magnoliopsida; order Arecales; family Arecaceae; genus Areca; species Areca catechu. The sequence goes on along the minus strand of CM038051.1, from coordinate 173,160,289 downwards.
TGATACCATACGAGTTGGATCGGTCCAAAAAAGAGTAGACTTGGCTTTAGCTCATTAAAGATTTATCTTTCTATTTTTTACTATTGAATCGACTCGAGTTGTTGAGGTTGACCTGATTGCCAATTCATCAAAATTCAATATTTTATAGAATATTGTTGTGTCAACTTGGATTCCATCCAAGTCGGCTCGATTGATATTAGAGTCAACTCTGCTCTCAGCCTTCAAAATTTAGCTTTTGTATTTTTCAGCTTCCCCTATCGAGTCAACTAGTTTTCATTCGAGTTGGCTCGACAGCATGCTAGTTGAAACTCTTGCATGTTAAGCTAAAACTTTTTGTGTGCTGTGCTAAAACTCTTCGCTTTTAAGAAATCTTGATTATATTTTTCAACACACTATTTTTGTTTGAATTTCACTAGCTTTTTCTTCTCTTTAAAGCTCCAAAAATATACCAATATTATCAAACTTAATTCTTTCTTTTAATACTTTAACATTTCGTGAAACAAGAACTTATTTGAATTATTAGTCATATTATATACTCAAATATTTTATTATTAAGCAAAATCAATCCTTGGAGCTAATAATCTTTCCCTTTTTGATGATGATATTATAATTGAGTATATAAGCAAATGATATCAAGTTAGTATAAAGACATAATTTTGGCTAAAAAATGCAAGGTATGTTTACAAGCATCAACATTACAAGATTCTAACATTTCATTTCCTTGTTATCAAAGTAAATATCAAGAAATGTTAATATCAAAGCATATTTACCTATTCAGTATCAGAGCATATTATAGTCAAAAAAATTTGCAGAGTATAATTATCATAGCAAATTTTTACATAGTCTCACAATATTCTAATATGAGCATATTTTTACATTTCCAGAGCTAGTATCATCAGAGTATTGAGTTAGTATCAGAACTAGTATCAAAGTATCATGGAGTTTTAAACTTTAGAATTATATATCATTTGCAAATTAGACTTTCAAACATCAAAATTATATATCATTTGCAAAATAGAATTTCAAACTTTAAAATTATATAGCATTTGAAAAATTGACTTTCAAACTTTAGAATTATATGTCATTTGCAAATTTGACTTATATACTTTTCTCCCCCTTTTTGTCATCATCCAATAGACACAAGTGTCATGGTATATGATATAACTCCCCCTTTGTAAAACTTTTATGAGAAACTAAGAAGGACAGAACAAGTATGGGGGATACCATTCATAAACAAGAAAAGATATATCATAAATGGTACAAAGTTTTGTATTACAAAATAAGTATACTACACAAAAAGTAATGTTACCAAAACATTAAGATATAAATATAACATAGATATAGTACCACAGACAAAATAGTAAGCAATACATATATACCATACTATGATAGATCTAAGAGATCCTAGAGATCTAGCTCCGTCAATGGAGTGGATCTCTAATGTAGCTAAGGAGCCTGCTCTAGAAGATGAAGGACACAATGTCTAACTCCTGGTCCTGGTAGATGACTAGAAGCATGAGGTGGATGCCTCATAGATGATCTACGGTAGGTCCTAATGGGTGTAGATGGTCCAGGCTAGCTAGGTACATGTTGGGTGGAGTGATGGGGTGAAACTCTGGGGGCTAGTGTGCTTGATACTACTAGTGCTACTGAAGAGGATGTTGCAAGATTTGTTGATGCTGATGCTAGATTTGCTGGTGTTGCTCTCAAAATCATCATCTCAATAATGTGGGGTAGGGTGTGAGAGTACAACCCAAGTTGGCTTGCCGAGAGATGCCTAGCTTGTCAATGAAGGTCCATATGTCCATGCAGCCAACATCCAATCACTATTTGTCTATCAGTCTTAGTAGACATTATAGAATTTCTGGGCTACTACTCAAAATGTCTCTACATCTCTACCTAAAGTCCATTAACTCTATTAGATAAGGCCTGAATCACTATCCTGACAGACCTACTCACCACCTTGGCTATCCTCTACACCATCTAGTCATCAAATCTGCTCAAATGGTGAGGCGCGTGGGTGTCCTAGGGGATGAAACTAGAATTGGAGGTGCTGGAGCTGCATCGAGTTCTCTGGATAGAGAAGATGGCTCAGCTCTGTAAATATGAGACTGTAGTCACTCTTGACACTCCAAGCTAGACATCTTGCGAATCCAATGACAATCCATCTTCCGATACCTCATCATGTGAAGGATCCAATCGTAGTACTCATCATGGCTCAGTAATTTCTTGAAGGACTCCCCTTCAAGAGAAATGCCAAAAGCCTCAAACACTTGAGTTAATACCATACCATATAGCAGACAAGCCTTCACCTTTTCTATTGCCTCTATCATTAGAACCAACATCAAACTAGACAAGCTCATGGAAGTACCCTAAATCAAGTGATACATAAGTGCCAGCTCCCTCTCTCTCTCAGACACAAAATCAAATTGGCTAGTCTTCAGGATAAACATCTGTCAATAATATGATGTAGTAGCCTCATATTGGTAGTCAAGATGCTAGCTATACGATCATCAATCCCATGCATCTACATCATCTTGATCCAGTACACACCTTAGACCAATCTTCTTGTCAGCCAATCTCTCAAGCGTAGTACCATGAGAGGAGACTCAAATGATCTATCTTAGGATCATATCAATCAATATACTCTCAATACCCTTGATAGATGAAGTGATACCTCCAAAAATCCACTTCAAATTTCTATATAACTCTCTCACAAGCCTAGGATAGGTAAAAATATTTAGCCTATAGAACTACTCCCACCCTTGGGCTCTCATCCACTAGCCAAAATGAAAACCTCTATCATCAAAAAATTTAAAATGTATCCATCTTTTAGTGGTGACTTCCCTACGGGCCATTCTCTTGATTAGGGGGTGAGAAGGAGAAGGTACCAAGAACAATGGGCTCAGTTGGCTGAGGCTAGGATGGTGGAGCTTGTTCTTCCTAACTTGCCTCTCTTATCTACCTTTCTCTCTCTCTATTGGCATGGACCATCTTGGACAAAGGACGCGTCAACCATTGAGCAAGTTGCTTTCATGGCCTCATTCATCAAGTAAATAGTAGGGATTTAAGAGGAAACAAAGGAAGTAAGACCAAATCAAAAAAATTTTATGATGAGGACATCACCCAGCACTATTTTTGATAAGAATTTATGTATTTTATTTTTCTATTTTATCTAGGTGTATATGTGGGTATACAGGGAATAGGGTACTTTTTGTTTTTATCTCCACCTCATGTATGACTCTTAAAACATGAGTTGAGCTAGATTAGTAGATTAGTTTGTTAGGGTTTACAATAATCGAAGTCTATTTAAAGGGTTATTTTCATTGTAAAAGCAGAGTGAATTGAATTAAGAAATTTTTCCCTTCTTCCCCAACCTTTTTCTCTGCTTCTTCTTCCATTCTTCTTCTTCTTTATTTATTATTCTTCCTCTTCTTTATCTTCCCCAAATTCTTCTTCTCTCCTTCTTCCCTGGCTTCTTTTCTTCTTCTACTGCTACTTCGCTACTTCTTCTACCTCTTCTCCTTACTCCCATACTTTCTCTTCTTCCTCTTCTTTTTCTTCTTCCCTGCCTTCTTCTTCCTCTTATTCTCCTTCTCCTTACTAATCTAAAGTGATCAAGACCTTGTTCCAACTTTGACTCCCATAGCCGCCTCTCATCACCAGTCAATCGCTAATCACTGTTGCACCCATCTACTCCACTACCACCATCTCCCTATCTCTGCTCAAGCTCCACAAAAAGAAATAAACTAGAATCCCTTCACCCAGTGCCGCTGTGCGGCCTCCCATGCTCGTGTTTCCTGTGCCATCATGGGGCCTTCCCCATCTTCCCATCTGGAAGCCCCATCGATACGCCAGCACTGGCGAGCCCCTTCTGCCACTCCTCCGACACCCACATCGACCCCATCACCTATGGAAGAGGATCTCCACCGCTATCACTCTAACTAATCACCACCCCCTCCATCGATGAAGCCACCAACTTGTCTACCACCATCCCGGCCAACACCATCATCATGAGATCCATAAAAAGAGCCACAGGAACTCCGCTGTAGTCATGTCGTCATCCCCAGAGCCTCCATCATTGCTGCTGCACATCTCCATCAGCGACCGTCCTCCTCTATGTTCTAGCGAGTTTTCTCCTCGAAGTTCCATTGAGGGGCCCTCTTGGAAGCTGCATGATCGTCCTCCATGTTCCAACAAGTATTCTCTTCTAATCTCCATTGTGAAGATGGCGGCCCCTTTGCACGATTATGAATGCATCATGGAAGCTGCACGATCTTCAAAGTAGACCAAGCCTAACTACTAACTTCATATTTTTGGATTGTTGGGGATTTCTTTTAATTGGGCTTGTCTATGGTTGCTTGTTGGCTAATCTCTTGTCTTTAGGTGACCCAGATTTAAAGATTTTAGCTTGTTTCATGTGCGAACAATTGCTTGGCTTTCTCAACAACCTACAATTGATCTCCCTTGTCCAGGACTCTATGACATTCCATGCTTTGTGAGACCTCTTCATGGTTTAGATCATAATTTAATATCATTGTTGGACTTTTATTTTTGTTAGTTTTTCATCTTTAAATTTAGTTAGATCCGAGTTAATTGAATTGAGTAACCCTTGCCTGGTGGATGGTCCTTAATAACAATGATCCAATTTTTAAAATCTCTTGACTGTGCATGCCAATCAGGTCACTTCCTAAATCAGACCTTAATCTTGACTAGATCTAAATTAGCTTAATTTTTGCTTGCTTTGATTATCTACTTTTATTTATTTTAATTACTTAATTAATTTTATCTACTAATCTTATTAGAAGGTCATTAGGTCTAAGATAGCTAGCGCATCCTGCATCATTTTGATAGATGAGGAATGGGATGAAGGAAGGTTACTATTTTAGGATGATAAGAAGGGATAAGAGGGCTTATTTAGCTAAAATGGGGGCTTGTAGGTCCTCTTTTCAAAGAGGGATCCTATCCATGAGTTGACTTGCATAAGCTATCAAGTCATCTCGGATTTGAGTCAACTTAAACTCAGGATCTGAGTTTGCTTGGATCTAGGTCAGAGATAGAAAATTTAGAAAACAGGTTTTAGGGGGTTTGAAATAGGATTTTGGAAATTCTAAGAAAAAAAATTAAACTAGATAGGCTTCCTATTAGATAATGGTAGTTGAGGCCAAAAAAATATTTAATCAAATGAATCACAAATGCCTAATTTTTTCTAACTATACTAAACCTATCTTCATTTAGAGACTTGGTGAAAATATCAGCTAATAAAATCAAGCATTATATCACTATTTTGAGCATAATCTCTTATAGAATGATGCCTTATTTTAATGTGCTTAGTTCTTGAATATTGAATTAGACTTTTAGTTAAGTTTATTATACTAGTATTATCATATTTTATGAGAATATTATTTAGTTTGATATCAAAATCTTCAAGTTGTTACTTAATCTACAAGATTTGAGTACAACAACTTCTGGCTACAATGTATTCAACTTCTGGTGCGGGCACTAGGATCAAACAGAGACTATTGGGCCCAATCTGATTTACTGATTAGGATTTTTGAGTCCTGTAGCTCTTAGTAATAAGTCACTTGTATTGAAGTGAACCAAGTCCGGTAATAAAGTTAGTCCACCAATTGAGTCCTGTAATATGTTGAGGCAAGTTGAGTCTAGTGAGTCCCTTGTCTCAATCTCATGAGTCCTGTAAGTTTGGGTCAAGTCTTGTACAAGAGGAGGACCACCAGAGCAGAGTTCAAGTACCTGGATCCCTACTCAGGCCCCTCCTAGCAATGCCGCCCAAGAGATGGGCCTTCATGCTGCCAAGCCCAAAGGATGGGCACCCCTTCCAGTTGGCACCATTCCCTAGCCCAGTGCCCCTTCTAGTCCACACTAGCAGGCGCTCTCAAGCCCATTAGCGCCCCAGGCCCATCAAGGTTAGCACCCCTGCTCCAGGCCCCTGCTCCAGGCCCTTGGCACCCCAGATGCTCATGATTGGCACCCCAGCCCAAGCCCTCCAAAGCTGGTATCCCAGCCCAAGAGAAGAAGCCTACAGTTGATTGAGCCCACCAAGATTTCTTGGCCCACAAGTCATATTTTCCCAATTTGTGTTGGAGTCCAGGGATCTGGGTAACTCTATAAATACTCACCCCTCCCCTCTTGTATGAATATCTCTTTTCATGAAATAAAACTAAGTGATTTCTTGTTGAAATTGTTGCCTCCTTTTGGAGGGGGTGTGAGGCCCGAGTGCCTATTCCTGTGTGCAAACCCTAGCCACCCCTGCTACTCTCTCTCTTCCCTCAAACCCTAGCCATCCTAGCCCCCCATCACCAAACCCTAACATGCCAAGCCCTCAGAGCCCAAGCCGCCCATACCTCTTCCATCTTTCCAACAACCTGCCAACACCTTACCTTCCAACCCTTGGCCACCACCTTCACCCCTCTTCCAGGCATTCCCTGGCCCTCCTGGCCACCAGGTGCTTCAGCCCCAACATCCCCTCCAATCACTAGGCTACCAACAACAGCCCAGGCATCTTCTCCTACATCAAGCCGCCAGCCTTCAGCAACAACTGCTTCCAACCCTCTTTCACATCCAACCCTTATTTCATACTTTTTTATCTTCTGTTTATCTTAACCCTGACGTGTGTAGGATCCTTCTAATGAACACCTCCAAGGAAGAGGCCCTCCTTGCCTCTAGGATCGACTGAAGAAAAGCCGACTGATCCGCGGGACAGAAGGCTGATCATCCAGGTGACTATCTAGAGCATTGAGCAACCCTATCTACGGCAAGATCAATCATCATTGCCAGGTAAACACCCATACCCTCTCCTAAGTTCTGATTTTTTTGAAGGTACTCTATCCTAACCGAGGGTTTCTCAACCCTCAAGGTCCTATCTTTTATTACTCTGCATGGTTCTAACTGCAGGTACAGTAGACTTGTCATTACATACTTTCCTGCGGATCTTTGATATTTTTTAGAATTTTAGTATCAAAATTAAATTCTAAAAAAATCAAAAAAAATTAGTTTACTATTATTTTCTGCATACATATCATCCCTAGAGTCATCCCGTATCAACTTTGGCTATGGATAATGCTATCAAATTTTATTTCTTGCTAAATCATGAGATTAACTCCAAAAAATTGACAAGTTTTACTAATATTTTTTTCTATCTAATTTACAATAAAATCAATATAAAAATATCCTATTAATTCAATGAAAGAAAGTCTTGAATACTATAAACTAGCACTAATAATGCTAGATAAGTATCTAAAAATCTTTTTAATAGCAAGTAAGTTTGATTCTTTGGGATTAGATTGATATCTTATACATATATAAATACTGATCATTATATCTGGCCTACTAGCAGTAAAATAGAAAATGATCCAATCACTTCTTTATAAAGTTTTTGATCTATGCTCTTATCTTTTTTATCTTTATTAAGCTAACATGAAGAGCTCATAGGTGTGCCAATTTTCTTAGAGTTCTCCATCCTAAACTTTTTAAGTATTTCTTTTATATACTTTATTTGATCAAAGAAGATTATCTTTTTTGTTTACTTTATTTGAAGTCCAAGAAAGAAGTTAAGTTCTCCCATTATGCTTATTTTGAACTTTTCCTGATTAACGTTGCAAATTCTTGATAGAGAAGTTCATTAGTAACACCAAAAATAATAGCATTTATATAAACTTGAACGACTAACAAAATATTATCTTTCTTTTTCAAAAATAATATAGTATTTATATTTTCTCTAATAAAATCATTTTAAAGTAAGAGTTTGCCTAAATATTCATACCATACATAAGGAGCTTATTTCAAACTATATAATATTTTATGTAGTTTATAAACATGATTTGAAAAGTCATAATTTTTAAATCTAGGTAGTTGGGGTAGTTGTTTAACATACACTTTTTTAGAAATAAAATTATTTAAGAATGTGCTTTTGATATCTATTTGATAAAACTTGAAATTGATAAAATAAGCAAAAGCCAGTAGTAATCTAATATCTTCTAATCTAGTTATCAGTATAAAAATTTTATCAAAATCAATACCTTCTTCTTGACTATATCCTTTTATAACTAATCTAGATTTATTTCTTATAACTACACCATGTTCATCTAATTTATTTTTGAAAATTCATTTAGTTCCAATAATAAAATGATTTATAGATTTGTCTACAAGGGTTCATACTTTATTTCTTTAAAATTGGTTGAGTTCTTGCATAGCATTTATCCATTCACAATCATTTCAACTTATTCTATTGATTTAGGTTCTATTTATGATATAAAAGCTAAATAATTACCAGAGTTTTTTAAAAAATTGAGTTCTTATCCCTTGAGATGAATCACCAAGAGTAAGATTTTTTGGATGATCATGAACATACCTCCATTTCTTGGATAGTTCTTCTTACTTTTTATATTTTGTATTTTTATCACCCTCCTTTGAATTTGATCTTCATTTCTAGGGGATGAATCCTTTATTGAAAGATCCTCCAATTTCTTGTTTAAAGTTCAAACATCATCATCTAAACAATCTTCCTTTCTTTAAGATTTAACATTAGTGTCATCAACTATAATATGAATTGATTCTTCAACAACAAGAGTCCTTTTGTTGAAGACTATATATTTTACAAGATAATGAGTAACCTAGAGAGACTCCCTTATCCGACTTGGCATCAAATTTTTTCAAATTATTTTTATCATTATTTAATATAAAGCAATGGCATCAAAAAAATGAAAATAGCTAATATTTGGTTTTCTATTTTTTCAAAGCTCATATAAAGTATTCTTTAAAATTGAATGAATTGAAATATGATTTAAAATATAAAATGTTGTGTTTATTGCTTCCATCCAGAAGTATTTAGGGAGATCACTTTTATATAATATAGTGTGTGCCATGATGCGGGACGACTCTAAGATTGCTAAACATGCAGGAAAAATAGTAAACTAATTTTTTTATAATTTTTATGATTTAGGTTTGTAGGCTAAGTTTCCAAATAAAAGGAAGAACTAGTATAAGGAGTAGCAATGCATAGAATCATCATGATCGCAAAGAACTCATGCAAGATAATAAGTAGCCAGGACCCGAGAGTTGAGAAACTTTTGGTTTATGATAGCTTATCTTCACCAAATCAGAAATTTAAAGAAGGGAAGGATGTTACCGATCAGCGATTTAAAGAACGTCCGATGAAGGATCACACGGCATTCTGATTGGAGTCTGGGTGATGAAGCTTGGTTTCCTTAATTAGATGGTTGATTTGGACGGTCCTGGAGGCAAGGGAAGCCTCCTCTAGGGAGGTGAAACACCTTGGGGAACCTGCAAAACATCAAGGGTCAATCAAAATAGCAAGTAAGAAAAGAAAGAAAACAAGGTTTAGAAGGAATCAGGTTAGGGTTTAGAAGCAGGGCAGCTTGAAGCTTGATGAAGATCTCCTTGCTTGGCAACCTAGGGCACTCCTTCTTGGATGTGTGAAGGCTTGGATGGCAGTGAGTTAGGGTGTGGAAGGATACTAAGGTAGCAAGGGATTTGGCCAAGCACAATAGTAACCAATGAAAAAATAAAAATAAAATAACACGCAAGCTCGCAAGCTCAAATAAATTCACCAGGGTTTTGATATCATGAATAAAAATTGATTACAAGAGGGAGAGGGGTGGGGTATTTATAGAGTTCCCATGCCTTCTAACTAGGGTTACACACTTGGGTTACAAGTCCTCTCCTAGCTAGGTTAGAAAAATAAATCTTAAAACAATTAGGAGCATAAGTCCCAACTAGGTTAGGATTTGACCTAGTCTTCTCCTTCTCCCTTCATGCTTTGACTATTCCACTAAAGGACACCTTTTGGAATTGGTCAACACTTCAAGGATGCCTAAGAGGGTATGTTGGGCTTCTAGGGGCAGCATGGGGCTGGCCCAAAGGAGCTTGGGTTCATAGGCTTGGGCCTCTGGAAGTTGGGATGGCCTGGTAGCCTGGTAGCATGAATATTCCTTGGTATCTTGCTTCTTGAGGGCTTGGGCTTGGCACCTGGGCTTGATTTCTTTGGACTGGGATGCAAGTGGACCTTTGGATCTTTCTCCCGAGAGATCCAAGAGGAACCGATCCCAGGCCAGTTCCATATACCGTAGGTGGATCCCTACGACGGGACCACCGACCCCCTAGACCACCTTGAGAGCTACAAGGCCCTCATGAGAGTCCAAGGGGTGACCGATGCTCTCCTCTATGTCACTTTTTTGGCCACCCTCTGGAAGGTGGCTCAGGTTTGGTTTACCCGTCTCGAGCCTGAAAGCATCAGTTCTTTCGCTCAGCTAGAGTGGAGTTCATGGCCCACTTCGATGCCTGTCGAAAAGTGCCACAGGAGGCAGACAACCTCTTCTCCATCAAGAAGCAAGACCATGAGCTCCTGCGGGACTACATGGCCCGCTTCAAGGTTACCGTACTGGAGATCTACAACCTGGATGAGTTAGTTGCCATGCTGGCACTGAAGAGAAGTCTCAAGACTTCCCGCCTAATCTACTCGCTGGACAAGAAGCCATCGAAGATGTACTCCAAACTTCTCCTCCATATTCATAAGTACATCCACACCAAGAAGACAGACCATACGAGGAGGGAGCTAGATGGGAAGCCGCTGAAGAAGCCAGCTCCTGGGGAGACGTCTGGGGTGTGGAAACCCGGACCAACCACACCGAACTTCTGCCAGGGGTCAAAGCCGAAGAGCGGCCCCATCCCAAAAGAAAGATACATGCCTCTCCTGGCCCCAAGGATGAAGATCATCATGGAGATTGAGGACAAGCGCTATTTGCGGTGCTTACCCCCACTAAGGCCATCTAGCGATCTCGATAAAATAAAGTACTGCCAGTTCCACCGTGACCACGGCCACAACACCGAGGAGTGCCACCACCTTAAGAGAGAGATTAAAGACCTCATAAGGAGGGGCTACCTCGGAAAGTTTGAAGGGGGAAAGACATCGGTGGAGCCTCAAGCGCTCGTGCTCTCCCTCCGGTCCTTGCAGTCAGCAACCGCCCCACCAAGAAGCCTGTGGGGATGATATGCTGGAGGATCGAGCGCGCTCCCAAGAGAGCCTGAGGAGAAGAGAGTTTGGAAAATGTACTTCCCTTTATAAGGGAGAGAGAGCCTAAAAATGTTAATGTAAACAATGATGCTGTGGTTGTCGAAATGATGATCATGAAGCATCCTGTAAAACAGATTATGGTCGATAGTGAAAGTTCAACTAATATCCTTTTTTACGATACTTTCTCCAGGATGAATCTATCCTCTACTCAACTTAGACCTGTACACACCCCCCTCGTCGATTTTATAGGGAACTCCGTAGGAGTCGAGGAGGAAATCACTCTCCCTGTTACTGCCGAGATGCCACCTCGGTAGAGCACCATCATGATGACATTCATGGTTGTTATGCTTCCATCGGCCTATAACATGATTCTTGGCCACCCCGGGCTCAATCTGCTCGACGCAGTCATTTCCACCAGGCAACTATTGGTGCAGTTTTCCACTCCTTATGGCATTGGGGAAATGAGGGGGGCACCTCAGCCGATCCAACATTGTCTCCAAGCCATTCCTGGGACCAAAACCTCCGAGGAAGACCCCAATGCCGACAACCTCGACCAAAGGGCACAGGACCCCAGAGATGGACCGGTTGAGCACCTACTGTCATATCCACTTGGAGCTGACCTAACGAAGATGATGCAAATTGGGGCCCAGTTGCAAGAGGAGGAGCGAGCCCACCTGTTAGAATTTCTTCGAGCAAATGTAGACGTGTTCGCCTGGACGGCAGTCGATATGGCCAGGATTCTCCCTGACATCATCACCCACAAGTTGAGCATTAACCCAAAGTATCATCCTGTTCAGCAAAAGAAAAGAAGTTTCACCCTAGAGAGGTAGCGGGAGGTGGATAAGCTCTTCGCAGCCGGCTTTGTCCATGAAGTACAATACCCCAGCTGGCTGTCAAATGTAATCATGGTAAAGAAGAACAATGGGAAGTGAATGATCTGCATGGACTACACCGACCTCAATCGAGCATGTCTAAAGGATAGCTTCCCTTTTCCAAAGATCAACCAACTAGTGGACACCACCTCGGGGCACCGCTTGCTCTCCTTTATGAATGCATTCTCTAGGTACAATCGATCCGGATGCATCAGAGGATGAGAAGCACATTGCCTTCATCACTTATCGAGGAACGTACTGCTACCGGATGATGCCTTTCAACTTGAAGAATGCTGGTGCCACGTACCAATGGTTGGTCAATCGGGTCTTCAAGGATCAGATTGGTAGAAACATGCAAGTATATGTGGACGACATGCTCATGATGAGCAAGTCAAAGTCAGATCACATCGCCAACCTAGCGGAGGCCTTTCACAACCTCCGGGAGCACAAGATGAAGCTAAATCCAGTGAAGTGCACCTTCGACATTGCAATAGGGGAGTTTCTTGACTTCATGGTCACCTAGAGAGGAATCGAAGCAAACCCGGAGAAGGTCCAGGCAATCGTCGACATAGAGCACCCCACCTCGAAGAGCAGGTCTAGCGATTAATGGGCCGGATTGCAGCTTTGAGCTGGTTCATCTCAAGGTCGGCCGACCATTGCCTTCCGTTCTTCAAGGTGCTGTGCAAAGTGCACGACTTTGCCTGGACCGAAGAATGCAAAGTAGCCTTTGAGGAGTTGAAGAATTTCTTGGCATCATCGCCCCTGCTCTCCAGGCCAGAGGAAGGAGAGGAACTCCTGCTGTATCTGGCGGTCACCTCGGAGGCTGTCAGCTTGGTCCTTGTCCGCATAGATCAGGACGGATCCCAGAGACCGGTGTACTATGCCAGCAAAATCCTTTGAGATGCGGAGATCAGGTACACCCATTCAAAAAAATTAATTTTTGCTCTTATAATGTCTGCCCGGCATCTCAGGCCATACTTCCAAGCACATCCAATCATGGTTTTGATGGACCAACCCCTGAGGGTCGTGCTTAGCCATCCCGACACATCTGGATATTTGGCCAAATGGGCGTTGAAGCTCAATGAGTTCGACATCGCATACCGACTCAGATCATCTCAAAAGGCCCAGGTGTTGGCCGACTTCCTGGTCGAGTGCACGGGGCTTGCCGAAGAAGAGCAGACCATCTCGGAGCCCCAAGTAGAGCCTGAAGTCGAGTAGGAGTCTTGGATCCTCCACGTGGATGGCGCATCCAATGCGAGCAGGAGCAAGGCAGGCCTCGTCCTCGCTAACGGCGATGGGATTGTAGTCGAGTGTGCACTCTGCTTCCGGTTTGCGGCGACCAACAACCAGGCAGAGTATGAGGCACTCCTCGCGGTGCTCAAAGTCTCCTGCAAGTTAGGTGTACCTAACTTGAAAGTCTTCACCGACTCCCAGCTGGTAGCTGGGCAGGTCTCCAGAGAGTATGAGGCCAAAGACCCCCAAATGATGAAGTACCTGGAGCGGGTCCACTCGAGCATGACAAGCTTTCGGTGCTTCAACATCTCCCACATCCCTCATCGAGAGAATGCTCGCATCGATACTCTGTCAAGGCTCGCAACCTTGCCGGACTCATCACTGGGGTGTGCACATATTGAGTACTTGGAAAGTCCAAGCTACGAAGCTCCCGGAGAGGTCCAGCAAGTCACCCCGGAGCCCAGCTGGATGGACCAGTATGTTAGATACATCACCGACGACACCCTGCCAGAAGATCGGACAGAGGCCGGACTCATCAAAAAGAAGGCCACGTGATAATCCTGATGGATGGGCAGCTCTACTGTAGATCCTACTCCTATCCACTCCTGAAGTGCCTGAGACCCATGGAGGCAGATTCGTGCTCCAAGAAATACATGAAGGCCTCTGCAGGAATCACATCGAAGGAAGGACACTAGCATACAAGGCCCTCCATCAAGGGTACTACTTGGAAACCATGAGGGAGGACATCGTCGACTTCGTGAGGAAATGCGACCGCTACCAGTGCCATGCCCACATACAACATCAACCATCGGTGCTGCTTTCCCAACTCTCTGCACCTTGGCCATTTGCCTAGTGGGGGATGGACATCCTTGTTCCTTTCCCTCCCATGTCCGAACAATGTAAGTTCCTGATATTGGCTATCGATTACTTCACCAAATGGGTGGAGGCGGAGCTGCTTGCTCGAATTACCGAAGCCAAGGTCCGCTGGTTCTTCTAGAAGTCGATCATCTACCATTTCGGGCTCCTCCACAACATCATCACCGATAATGGGTGGCAGTTTGATAACCGAGAATTTGAAGAATTCTGTGCCGACCTCGACATTCAACATCACTTCACCTCGTTGGCTCACCCCCAGACCAACGGAGAGGCTAAGGTGACCAACCGGACTATCCTCTAGGGACTCCGAACCAGGCTGGACCGGGCCAAGGGTAGGTGGGTAGAAGAACTCCCTAGCATTCTTTGGGCCTACCACCTAATACCCAGGATGGCCACGGATGAGATGCCTTTCAGCCTTGTCTTCGGTGCAGAGGCCATCATCCCTGTCGAACTCGGTCTGCCTACACTACGGGTGGAACAGTATGATGAAGCAAAAAATCCAATTTGCCTTCTTCTCAACTTGGTCCTCCTCGAGGAAACCAGAGATAAGGCTCGACTCTTAATGATGGCCTACCGGCAACGCGTAGCTCGGTACTATAATGCATGGGTAAGGCCGAAATCTTCCATGCAGGCAACCTGGTGTTGCGGGGAGCTGAAGCCTCATAACCCTGGGAGTGCAGCAAGCTCTCGCCGAACTGGGAGGGCCCCTACAAGGTGGTCAAGACTCTTCCTCACGGGGCCTACTACTTAGCAGAGCTGGATGACGCCCGATTCCCGTGGACATGGAATGCTAACAACCTAAGAATATATTATCAATAATGTAAGGCCTTTCTCCATTAATGATAAAGATTCTCTTTGTGCAAATCTCTTTTTCCTTGCAGGAATATTGCTGCCCGACCCCAGGTCTAGCGAGCTAAGCCCGGAAACTCTTGAAGCCCGGCACTCCAAGCCTGGAAATTCATGAAGCCCGGTACTCTAAGCTCGAAAACTCCTAAAGCCTGGCACTCCAAGCCTAAAAACTCCTGAAGCCCAGCACTCTAAGCCCAAAAACTCCTGAAGCCTGGCACTCCAAGCTCGAAAACTCCTGAAGCTCGGCACTCCAAGCCCGGAAACTCCTGAAGCTTGGCACTCCAAGCCCGGAAACTCCTGAAGCCTGGCACTCTGAGCCTGAAAATTTTTGAAGCCCAGTACCTCATAGTCACCTCGCAGGCCCACCGAGCCTGGAAATTTTTGAAGCCCAGTACCTCATAGTCACCTCGCAGGCCCACCAAGTGCAGCATCAAGGCTCGGCCGCACCGCACACACTTGGAGGTGGTTCCGTTTGAGGTCGAACAGACCTCTCCCAAAGGAATGCTCAGAGTCCTTTTGCCACTTTGCCCGCGGGGAGGGAACAACTTAGCAAGTCAAAGACTTCCTTCCCAACTCCCCGCATCCTCGAGGCTCGATAGGAAAGAGTCCAAGGACTTAGAGCCCTAAGGCAAAATGCCTCGGCCAAAACATGTACATGGGAAATTAAAAAGTAAAGGAAGGAATGTTGCAAAAAGCATGGAAAATGTAAAAGCACACAAGTAGAGATGATCAAAAGAAACTTCATTGAAAATTGTCAAAGTTTATACATTATCCCTGGGCCCCGATAGGCTGGGCAGCCAAGACAAAAATGATAAAGAGAAAAACATACAAGGAACCCCTGTGCTACTCGGTTGGCTCCTTCTCGGGATGGTGCATGGATGGGGCTTCATCTTCTGGGACCTCCGGTAGCGGAGCTGCATCGACAGCAGCCGTCGGTTCCTTCACTTCGGCCAAGTCTAATGTTAGGCTCTCACACGGAGCAGTCGGGAAGGCGAGCCTGTCCAGGTTCTTGTCTGGAACAAGCCCCGCCACCTTGGACCGGTAGTACAAAAATCCCTTGAAGAAGGAATCCATGGCCAGTTCGTGGAACTCGACATCGAACTCCTCCGAGGCCTTGTACTTTGAGACCGCCTCGGCGGCCTCCTTCGTAGCCTCCACTTGGTTGATGGCCGCCGCAATCTTCTTCTCGGCATCAGTAGCCTTCCTCTTGGCAGCATCAGCCCGCTCCTTTGCCGCATCCAGCTGAGCTCGGAGTGCTTGGGGCTGCTCCCTCTCCTGGGTCCTTCAGCCCTGAGCTCTTCTACTTTGGCCTCCTTGGCCCTGAGCTCCTCAACCCGGCTTTTGGACCGACTCCTCTCTCGGTCCAAGGACTCCTCCAGCTCCTTGATGAGCCTCTCAGCGCTTGTCACCTCTCTCCTCAGCTCCTTATTCTTCCGCTCGGACTCTTAGGCAGCATCCGACTTCAGCTTGGCCTCGACCGTCAGGGACTCAAGCTGTATTGCCCGCTGCTGGTCCCTCTTTGCCCAATTCTTGCAATAATCTCTAATAAGCAAAAGGTTAGCCCCGAGCTGCACTGAGGAAGACATCAGCCACAAAAATAAAGAGAAAGAAAAAGAAAAAAAGGAAGGGGCGAGGGGAAAGGAAATAAATACTCTCCGAGAAGAGCTAAGAAAATGTGCCACGAATGGTATCGGCTAGGAGCTTCCCCGCCTTCTCTTGCCAATCGTGCAACTGGATGGAGAAGTCCATCATGCGCTCGACAAGGTCTTGATCCCGGACCAGCGAGGCATTCAGTGCCACATCGAAGGGCAACTTGCGGGGATCCTTCTCCCTCTTCTTTATCGCTGATGCGGCATCGCCCCCTCCTCCGATCGAGGAAGTCTCGGAGGTGCGGTGGGGGCTCGGTGCCACTCAAGACGGCACCACTAATGGCAGCTCCACTCTCTCCTGCTCTCCCTCTGCTTCCACCTCAACAATCTCAGGAGATGAAGGCACCATAGCGGAGGTAGCAGCAGCGGACTTGGCTCGGGTGACCACGTCAGTCTCTCGCACTAGGGGCAAGTCATGCTATCTCGGTGGCTCGATAGCAGGCTCTGCTCTCCCCCTGCTCTGCTCAGGGGCAAGTTATGCTCCCCTCCTACTCGACTCTTCTAGCATGGCAGGTACAGCCCTCACACTGTTCTCTTCTCGAGCCCTCTTCGACGGGGACTCTCTGATCCCCATCGGTGAACCCCTCTTCCTAGAGAGCGCGAGGAGGTCATCCATAGAATACTTCATACCTGCACAAAGAAGAACGAGGTCAGTTCCGAGCTAGATTATGCAAGCAGAAAGTAGAAAGGAACAAAGCTTAAGCCAAACTCACCCAACTCCCGTATTGGGCTGACCCCGGCTTCGAACAAGTTCTGCTCTGACATCAGAACCTCGAGAGAGGGGATCTGGTCAGTGCAGAGCTGGTCATAAATTTCTCGGTCAACCGCTTCGATAGCAGAATTCTAG
Source organism: Areca catechu (assembly GCA_021397845.1). Classification (NCBI taxonomy): domain Eukaryota; kingdom Viridiplantae; phylum Streptophyta; class Magnoliopsida; order Arecales; family Arecaceae; genus Areca; species Areca catechu. Next base: position 173,142,910 of record CM038051.1, on the reverse strand, counting down.
TTCGAGATCCGGTCTGGTTCGCTCCAAACCCAATCGACCCCCTCGACCAAAGCGAAGAAATATTTGCTCTTCCATCACTTGATGAAAAAGGGGTGCTCAAACTTAATGCCCTTCGGGCGAGAAGAAATAGACTACCCCTCCTCAATCGGGTGGCGCTTCAGGATAAAGAAGATCCTGAACAAGGAGAAATGAGCTACAATCCCGTAAAAGTGACAAAGGATAATGAAGCAGAAGATTGTCCTAATGGCGTTTGGAACTAGCTGAGCCGGGATAAGATGGTAGTGGCTCAGCACAGAAAGGAAGAAATGATGGAAAGGGATTCATAGGCCCCCTGCAAGGGTTTCCTCATAGAGAGCGATCCGGCATGGGCCACTGGAGATGACTCGTTCCCTTGGTCATGGGACCGAGATCCGGATGGAGTCCGGGACACCGTAGGTCTCTCGGATGATCGAGAGCTCCTCGCCGATTATTGTCGAAGCAACACTACCAGGACCAGTCGACCAAGAAGGTTCAATTGAAGGTTCTGGTGGAGGAGGCGGGGGACGGATCCTAGGTTCCCCTATGACAATCCCTATGGGGCGGGGCCTTCTGCTAATCTCAAAATGCACCTCTTCCTCCTCATCGAAAGAAGAAGGTGTCCTCGACCGAGAAGGCCCAGCCTCATTAGGGTTGGTCGAAGGACGAAAGTTAGGATCCCAACAAGACATCTCGGAGAGGAAGACGAAGGACAAAAGACAGAGAAAGAGAAGAAGACGGATGAAGCCCAGGAAGATCCTAACCCCAGAGAAATGCTCTACCCAACCAAAAGGAGAAGAGGAGGACGAACCTAGCTAGACCGTGAAGGAACAGGATGGCCGGGGGAGGAGAAAGAGCTCTGGTTCGAAGGCGGGCATGCGAAGTTTGAAAGAAGATGTGTTTTTGGAAAAATTGTCTTTCTTTTCTAAGTGACCAGACCCTAACCATACCGTTCCAGAGCCGCCACCATCGGATCTTCACCGTGTATCAGCAATCAGCAAGAGGTAGCGCTTCGGTTCGCTCACAACCACTCTGAATTCTGTGTCAGCAATTAAGTCTCCTCGGATAGGTCCACGTGTCACCCCCTCATTAGCGTGGAGGACTACCCCATGAAGCACCGACGATCGTGGCAATTAAGGCGCCAGATTTTGCCTTTCCATGTCAGCACTGCATTTACTCCCTTCACCCCGAGCACCATGCACCAACAGGACTTGAGAGTGGGAGGCAAATGATGTGGTGGGATCACTGACGTGGAACCCATTCAGACCTAGTCAGATTCCATGTTGGAGGAAGCTGCCATGTCGGACATCTTTCCTCGGACTCCTTCGCTAGGCGGCTCCCTCAGGGTCGAGATGCCCTGGCTGAAGTCGAGCTCCACCTCTTTGGACTCCTTTGCCAAGTGGCTCCCTCGAGTCGAGACACCCTGGCCGAAGTCCAGCTCCGCCTCTTTGGACTCCTTTGCCAGGCAGCTCCCTCGAGGTCGAGACACCTTGGCTGAAGTCGAGCTCTGCCTCTCCGGACTCCTTCGTCAAGTGGCTCCCTCGAGGTCAAGGCGTCGTGGCCGAAGTCAAGCTCCGCCTCTCCAGACTCCTTCGCCAGGTGGCTCCCTCGAGGTCAAGACACCGTGGCCGAAGTCGAGCTCTGCCTCCTTTCAGACTCCTTTGCCAGGTGGCTCCCTCGAGGTCGATACATCACGGCTAAAGTTGAGCTCCCCCTCCTTTCGAACTCCTTTTCTAGGCGGCTCCCTCGAGGTCGAGATGCCATGGCCGATGTCGAGCTCCGCCTCCCTAAGCTCGCCCCACCTCGGACAAAGGGACCGGTAGCTGAAGGACATCGCCGCCTTCCTTGAACGGTGGTGAGCAGCCTAAGGACCACAGAGGGGCGCCCACCATAACACAATAACTATCCCAACTACCACTTACACAGAAACAGAAAGGGTTCCCCGATCGAGGCGCTGCGCTCCCGACCGACCGTCTGTGCCACCCAGAAGAGGAAGTCAACCCAGAAGACTCGAATCCAGGGGGCAGCTGCCCCCCAATCGAGGCTCTGCCAAGTTTTCTAAAATGAAGCGACCAGAAAGAAGGTCAGAGCGCACGGTGCTATTCCCTATCATGAATGAAAAAAGATACCTCGTGCATGGCATGGAATGTCACCACACATGCCTGCAAGCAAGGGGAGGATCCCGAGGTAGGCGGTGTGCAATCGTCCTAGCTTAAAAGAGTTTTCCAAGGTTCAAACAAGAAGGTAAGCAAACAAACGGAAAAAAGGGACGGCATACAGGAGAGCAGCCGAGAGGTCAAGTGCTCTAGGCTACTGGAGACTCGCCGGAAGGGTCTCGACAAACACAGCCATACAGCTTGAGCTCTCCTCTGTAGCCACTTTCCTTGCTTCACTCTCAACTCATTTATACTATCCAAGTTCATAAGTTTCTCCTCCTAGTATAGAGTCCATCCACGGGGCTTGACCAGGAGATTTGTTCTCATGGATCGCCACTGACTTGAGCATCGGAGTGCCTCCGCTGGGATCACCGGCCTGGGTCTCTCCTGTTTTGCAGGTCCAGGCGTGCAAACGGATTCCCAAGCGACAGGAGCGCAGTCCGAGGTCGTCTCCAGCTACAGGCCAAGGCGGTCAGCCGACAACACTAGCCATTAGAAGATGAAATATAATCATTAAATTCAAATCTAGATAGTTTTGTACTTTCTATAGAACTAGCCGTTAGGCTGTCAACTATCCTCGAGTTGACTCGAGTGACTAAGATACCATCCAAGTTGGGTCAGTCCAAAAAGAAGTAAACTTAGTTTTAGCTCATCAAAAATTTATCTTTCTATTTTTCACTATTAAGTCAACTCGATTGTTGGGATCGACTCGATTGCCAATTAATTTATCAAAATTCAGTCTTTTGTAGAATACTATCGAGTCAACTCAAATAATTAGGATTGATTTGGAATCCATCCGAATCAGCTCGATTGACATTGGAGGCAACTTTGTTCTCAGCCTTCAAAATTTAGCTTCTATTTTTTTTAGCTCTCCCTATCAAGTTGACTCAGTTTCCATTCGAGTTGGCTAGGCAACGTACCGACTGAAACTCTTGTATGCTAAGCTAAAACTTTTTTTTGTGCTATGCTAAACTTTTGGCCTTTAAGAAATCTTGATTCTACTTTCCAACGCTATATTTGCTTGAATTTTACCAGCTTTTAAAGCTCCAAAAATATATCAATATTATCAAACTTATTTTTCTTTTAGTACTTTAACATTTCTTGAAATAAGAACTTATTCGAATTATTAGTTACATTATACTTAAATATTTTGTTATTCATCAAAATCAATTCTTAGAACTAATAGAATCTTTAATAGTCGAAGCCCCTATTAAGGGGGTGATGCCAGTGATCGAGGTGGAGGAGGAGCCCTCTTCCATCTCCTAATTCACACAAATCCAAGCATCCAACTTTGAATTTATGCAATGGATGAATAATCTAGGTTTTGAGAACTATGTAAATGAATAAATAATCCTAATCGTTTACTAATTGATTTGAGATATCTGCAAAATAATGAATAATCTGGATCATTCATGCAATTGATTTGAGATTTGTGAAGGTAGATGAATATAGGAGTTTGGATCACTTTCATATTTGTGTGATAGATGATTTAATGGCGGATTCGCATGAAGGTGAGCCTAGACACTACTATGCAATAAGTGATCTAACAATAGATGCTTTTATAAAACAAAAGGCAGTTTGGTCATAACATAATTTTATGCTATTATGTGATGGCCACATGACATCACTTTGTTAACAGAAATAAATGATAGGACTAGTTTGGAATAGTTTGCAAATCGAGGGACTTGTTTGAAACGTTTTAAAGTCAAGAGGTGTTTCAAGATTAGTCCAAAGTTGAGAGAATGTCCTACCCCCGCACCTGCCACTTTTTTTCTTCTAATTCTGATTTACTGGTTTGGACCAAAGTGGGTTTGGCCGGTCTTGGCTTATCCAAATTTTTCCCAAGCTGGTAAAGTGGATTAGCCTCAATTCATTTTGGATCGGGTGTTGCATGGTTATCTTCTTATCCTTTGCCTACTTTCCTTGACCATATAGGACTTTGCACATTGCCAATGCCGATGACTGCAAAACTATAATAGGGAATCTGTGATGAAGCTGTTTGACTTGTCTAGAGACCATAACCCAACTGTAACCGGAAGGCTTAGGGTTGAAAAACTTGGTGGTGTCGGCTACAAATAGGTCGGGTTGACTCGTGACCCAATCCAATCCTATACATTTAGATCCAATTTATTTTTAAGGATCCATGAATCTAGGTCGGGTCCTAAAATTAGACCCACTCTATTTTTCGGGTTGGATATGGATTTATTGAATTTGAATCTGATCCATCCAAACTTGCTAATACTATTAGAATCAAACTTATTTGGACCTTTAAATTATAATTTAAAATTTGTATGAAACTTATTTTTAACATAAAAATAAAGTTATAATTATTTTTATATCTTAATTTATTTTAAGAATAATATTGTTTATTATCTATTTGGTGATTAATAATAGTTAGCTATGTAATAATTAAAATATAGATGTAATTTTTTTAGATTAGAATTGGATAATTCATGGATCCAATCCAACCTGAATGGTCTATTGGATTGAAAATATTATGATCCAATCAAAGAACTGGATCGGGTCAGGGTCACTCATGACCCAGTCCGATCCTATTCATTTTCACCTCTAGTGTCATCTATTATGATGGACTCATACTCACACTTGCTCAAAAAAAAGTAATGAAAATAAAAATAAAGTGAATTGAAAGCATTTATGAATTCTGTGATCATCTAGGTAAATATTTTTTCAGTTTGTATGAAATAAACTAAACAAATAATTTAAATAAACTAAACAAATAATTTACATAATCTTTGCCTGACTTTCTTTGCTATCTTTGCTCGATAGATGCAGAGGGTGCAAAACAGCCTGCCTGTTTTTAACAAGGTTGTGAAAGGAAGTTGCTCTTGCAAGTGCCAGCTCCTGTTGGTGGCTTGATTCTAGTTGCTACAGCTTTCAACTACTTGTAAAAATTTTGGCAAATTCTAATGTATGACTCCAAGAACTAAATTCGGTTTGTCGTGTCATCCTTCCCCTCTAGATTGCTAATTTCTAACCATTTTAAAACTTTTTCATTATTTTCTTGCAAACAGATATTTGTTAGATTACATTGAACAAACCATGAAGTAGTTTGTACAAAAGGATGCAAATCCTCAAGTGTCCGCAGCATTTTTTTGCGACAGTAATTCTGCAGGTACCTGCCAACCTAGCGGATTCATTAAGCTGCCGGCTGCATCATGGCTTGTGCCATCATGGATGAAACAATGAAAACCCATACACTGTTAAATATCCAACTTTACAGAACGATAATACTGGTTATCTAGGCCGTTCCCTACCCGGGCTAAGATAAATTTATTTACCACCTAGTCTTTCGAATGAAATCATAGTTTGTAGAATCTAATATTTAGGGTGAATAGGTACTGCACCGTTGTTATCGGTGAATGCTCAAATCATTTCATATCCGAAACCAAACGATCACAAAGAAAACCAACGGTTTCCTAACTTTTAGGGAGGGTACGAAAGAATGGAAGCTTCATCCAGATCTTCCAACCTGTCGCGCCTACCTACCATATGATAGCCGCTAGAGAAACCGCATGCTTCCAGCCAGCACATCAGGTGGCCTTTGATGCCCTGGTAAAACTATTGAACATCCAGTAGGAAAGAACCGTAAGATTCAAAAGATCAGGATCCTGCCAGCTGGTTTCAAATTCTTGTCAGTGTTTCTCAGTATGACCGAGAGGAACCTTCAGCCCCTTCCTCATCATCTCCTGATGCCTAGGCAAACTGAAGGAATTCCTCCAGCTCCTCCAGTGCGCCGCCCATCTCCCTAACAAAATACTCATACTCGGGTTTTAAGTTCTCAATGCTGGAACCAGGCATCTCAAAATCGTTTCTTCAGCCTTTACCCGGAGAGTCCGTATCCCATCAAATACCGTGCTTTTTCCCCGGAGAGCCCCTGCCCAATCAAAAACCGCAGCGGTCTTCTCTTCTCCGCGCATGTGACCGGCAGGACCGGATCCTGTTAGGCAAGCTTACCCGCTTTCAGAGAGTGGATGAAGGCTGGTTCCGGACTCCGGTCACTCGAAGGCGGCCGCCCGACCCTCCTTGTAACTAGAATACAGGGCGTTGAGAGGAAGTTGGAAGACAAAAGAAGCGCGAGAGGGACCATGAGTACCGCGGAATAGCATGTCACAGTGGGAGCAACGGAGATAGGAGGAATGGATGGAGCACCATGTACCATGCTTCTGGAGGTGGCAGGAAGATATAATCCCTTCTAACTTGCACTGGTGGCACCCTGCTGGAGCTCATTGTAGCTGTAAGATTTCACCGGAATAAGAGGCTATTAACCTGGCACGAGAATGCATCTAAAATAATCACACAAATGTCACAAAAAACAGTAGCAGCTATTTACAGGAATATATATATATATATATATATATATATATATATATATATATATATATATATATATATATATATATATATATATATATATATATATATATATATATATATATATATATATATATATATATCACAGATCCCCATAACTTCCCCTGCAGATTCTCCAGTGATGCTCAAGATAAACTCTAATAATTTACATGGGGATGGTCCAGTAGAATCATCAGCATGCAACTAGATGGCAACATCGGAAATGCAGAAATTGACCATATACTCATCAAATTGGATTTGAAGCAACAAGAGACATGCATTAGATTCTCCACAACATAATAACTCAGGACACAAGGAATATTTGTTGGCCTTGGCCTCTAGATCGCACTGGTTCAGAGCACAATTCCATGTATGTTAGTCACGTCCTGGAAAGATACAGGGAGCATCTAGTTAAGAATACACGAGATAGTTCACCTTCTAAAAAGCATCTTATCGTGTCTTGACTCTCAACATAAGAAAGAAAATAGATAGAGAATAAATGCGGTGCTTTCTTCCCCTTCTGCGTACGGTCACATGCTCTGCCTCTACTTCTTGCGGATACCTAGCTGACAAACCTGGTTGGACCATAAGCAGTTAGTAAAACAACCCATCATTTCTTCCTCATACAGTCAACTCCATAACAGCTGTGCACGTAATGCATGCTCAAAGAACTCGTTAAATAGCAAACAGACCACACATCCGAACAGAGGGTCCATGTTTTGGATGACACTGGTAGTGTGTGTTTTCGGATACGTGGACCTGTGCATGGTATTTGGTATGTGGTTCACCCCAGAAAAATGCACGACCCAGTGGCCATGATATAATAAATAATAATCAATTGCTAATAAATGTAGTAGGCATGTCAAAATGCATCGAAATACAAGTTTCTGACCAAGGAATCTGAGACCTATATACAGAAAATTATATCCAATTACATCTTAGAATGACTGCAGTTAACTATGTTCTTTAAGGGATAATTATTTTTAGTCACTTGGCTGATCAGAACTGGGTAATGAAAGGATACTCGTAAGAATGACATGGGAACATCTTCCAAAAAGTTAATTTGTTTATCAATCAAAGCAAGAGCTGATCATGTAATTTGCAGGTAAAGAAAATCAAATTATATACACATACCAGTACTTAGTTATGTCTCAATCAGTGTTTTCCCTGGCTTTTACTCGCAGAATGGCGTGTCAAAAGTTTCTGGCTAGGAGTTACATGATCATCCTGTTCCCATGGAAATGCTCATATGAAGAGTAATGAGTAAATACTACCAAATGCTCTTCAAAAAAATATATTGTAAAAGAAAAAAAAGATGATGGAATCAATTATGTTGATATATGATAATAGCATCACACAAGGTACAACATAAATCGTTTATGATACCTAATACTGAGGCATGTGCTTAGCTGCAAATTGAATAATATAACTACCTACATCTGTTTCATTTTGCTCCTTCCCAAATCTAGGATCCTTTCATACAAAATACTGGTTTCCAATCCTTACTTCAATAAAATGTAAATTAATACTTTCTCCAACTAGCTTGTCTTCATAGAAATGGTACCACCTAGAAAAGCTACGGTTACTTATCACAGAAACAGAAACAGAAAATTGAAATTGCCAACATGAAGAAACACAAATTGACAACTGAGACATTGACCACATGATCAGCGCAAAAATCAGACAGTTTTTGTATGTAGCTAAGAGAAAGGTACTGCATGCCTAACACATGATAGTCATGTGTTGACACAGTACATATTGTTTATGGTGCCATGATGAAACATATCGCACACCCTAGCATGCAATCTCTGCTTGGCATGGCTTTGGCATTCATTGGGACCATTACCTGAAGGTTATTTTCTCAGTTTACACCACTTCTAGCTTTTTCCTAACAGGATTAAAGTTTGTTTTATGCAAGAAACAATACAATAAACGCAATTCCATGAGACCCAAGCACCATAAATCAGAAATCCGAGCACCATAAATCATCACATATATGCACATGATCACATATATGCACTATTTCATGTGCAACGCAACAATTTAATTAATACCATGAAACAAAACCATGCTATGAGTGAACAACAAATAATAGATTTAAGATAATTAAAATACTGAATGCTAACCAGCAAGACTAGAAAAAAAACGAACATAAGAGAAGTAAAATTTCATACTTAAGATACCTACACAAGAATAATAAAATATGAATATACCAAATGAATAAATCTTATTCATATGAAACTTCAGTTGTCACCCATTAATAAGGTAAAAGAGAACAAATAACATATTATATAATATTTTTTGATAGAATATAGTAAATATTTCAAATGGTTGTCTTCCTTTCTGACATTCATGTATGCTTATTAAATTATCCTTTATAGTTTCTAATAACATTAACAACACATAAAAATCAGCAAATACACATTTTTTTCCAAAATGTAGATAAATGCATGAATTAATGACATATATGAACTAATAATAGCATGAAGTCTCCTTGTTAAGGATAGAAAGATGATTTTTACCAAAAAATACAGAACTGATACCGACCCCATACCGGTCACTGACCGGTACGATATGATATGGTACCATACCATACCATACCGAGCCCCATATCGGGTCCAAGAAATTATCTAAAAATGTCTTCTTTTCTAATGGCAATATTGTTTAACTTGAATCAGATCCAAACCGAACCCGAACCGAGCCGAACTAGACTGAACCAGACAAAATATACCGGTACCGTACCATACCGATCCGATACATGGTATTTTGAACGATCTGACATTCCGGACCGTTTTTCATGACTGAACCGTACCAGCTCTTAGCAAGTACAGTACGGCATGCCCCGAACCGGGCAGATCAAGACGGAACCGAGAACCCTGATTTTCACACTTCTATTGCATCACCAACATGTTTGATCCTAAGATCACGCCTCCAAAAACAGAGTATACACCTAAAAGGATGCCAAAAAAAGCTCAAACTGCCAAAAAAAAGTAAGAAGGGTCCTTATCAGTTCATATCAAACCAAGATGGACTGACATGGACCAGGAGAATAAAACAGAACTATGTAGCATACAGTATGAAGACACATTAAACCAGGTGCGTACAAGTGGAATAAAGTAACAGCAAGCGCTTCCCAACATTATCTTGATGAGCAAGAAAGTGTTCTCCAACATTGTTGCATGCATGCATATTATAAACTAAATTAGCAAAATAAAAGAATCACTATGTTTCAATTTAAAAAATTTAACAAATGGTTGCAAAGCCAACAGATCCTTAAATATAAAGTCTTTCAGGGAACAACTAAACACATAGTCAGAATTTACCTTGTACAGAGAAGCTGCAGATTCGGACTGCATTGTTTGATTAGGAACATGCCCAAGGGATTGAAAAGTATCTAGGGCATCCAGTGTAAGCTGCCAACCACAAAGAGCTAGAGCACTGCTGGAACTTGAACCACTGTCACTTTCACAACCAGCAGCTGCAACATTTCCATTTACCCAAGGACAATATTTGTTGTGATGCTTAAGTGGATCAAATTCTCCGGCTCCTGCTTCATAATCATTTTCTCCATTAGCCGTTCCTGCAGAACGAATAGCAGGATATTTACAAGCACTATGATCAGATGACAAAGTCAATTATCATGCACAAAAATGGTGAAAACCAAACAAGGAAAAACCCTATTGTCTCTTTCAATAAATATTTGACCAGCACATCTACCTAAAAAGGCACACACATGCTTGCAAGATCTGAAAAGTAGATATGATAGAAAACCCCAAGATAACTTCGCATACAAGCACCACCTTAATTGACTTGAGTATTCAAAAAAAAAATTGTAGAAAATTGTTATATGATATAGAGAACTAAACTCTCTGCAGCTAAACAAGAGTATCTATGAGAGTTCTTCTAGCATTAGCCACAACTCATTTATAGCCAGTCTTATGATAATTCCTAAGTTAACACAAAAAACAGTGATGTTTTTTGTGTCACATTACTTGAAACAGTTCCTTCACTTGGAAAATCAAGATTGGAAGACGACTATAGAAAGAAGGAAGATAGGCAAGTCTTTCATGATTAAGGTTTATGATTATGATAACACCAAGTGGCAATACAAATACTATAACACCAAAATGTAATCCAGTTCCTTTGTGAATACTAAGGAAATTACAAACACAGAATAGCAGATGAAGACATTAGTGCCACACATTATTGAAACAACCAGTATAACCCTCTCCACACAGAAAAAGGGAGAAATAAAATAAACATCAAACATATACATATGGTTCAGGGACAATAGGCCAATCATGCACATCTAATGATGGTTAAAAGTGATAAATCCAATTAACACAGACTAGGATAAACAGTCAAGGAACTATGGAGATTTGACCATATCTAATTATATCAAAAAATGGGAACTGAGCTCATTGGAATGTCATTTTTCTAAAAGAAATTGCCATCAGTTTTTTAAGTGAAACATTATTCGAGGGAAAACATTCTAATGGCATATTACTGTAAAATAATAGAGCCCAATTGCTTAGAAACTCCAATACTCCATATCTATCCCTAACTGATCTTAATTTTATAAACTGTCCTTCCAGACCTTTTTGAATTCTTGTTAAATCTCAAATGTTTTCTTCCCCTTCTAAATGTGCACATACATGTTTCTGTTTATCCCGATATCCACATGCTGGAACTTGCTTATGATATTTATCCAAGTTGAACATCTAGAAGTTGCTTATGACATCTAGAAGTTGCTTATGACATCAATCCAAGGAAATAACATGCACATATAATCTGAGTAGACATGTTAAAAAGATCCCTACATGATAGTTTAAGAAAGTTTAAAATGTTCATGGAGAAAAGCAAATAGCAGATGAAGATACCTGTCCCATTTTCAGGAACAAACTCTGGTCCCAGGAGCACAAAATCATCAGTGGCAGAAGCCTTGCCAGTCTGAGTTACCTCCCCTTTGGATGCTTCATTACTGGAATATATTATTGCATTACAAGAATGTGAAGGATGACCACTGCTATCGTGACCCAAGGTATGGCTAATCTTCTCCCCACTTTCAACAGAATCAGCTTTGGTTGAACCATAAATTTTTGAACCACTATCAGCTCTTCCTACCGATCGAAACATCATTTCTTGACTATCACCAACAGGATCCTCTCTACCAGCTTCTTCTGGAACGAACTCATCCGTTAGTCCAGGTCCTGGAGCTGATTCACCAGTCTGCCCCAGATTCTCAGTGATTTCGGTGATCGGTTCTGCATCACCAACAACACTACCTGCTCTATGCACAGAAACATCAGCTCCATGGATTTCAGCTTCATGACTCGCACCCATACCAACACTCCCTCCACTAATTCCTAAACTAAACCTATCCCTAGCATAAGCTGCGACTGTTTCTGCATTTAGAATTTCTTCACCCTCATTTGTACTACTGCCTCCCATGTCTCTGGCAATACTTCCAGCAGCAGGTTGTACACAAGTGCTTTGCTGTGCTTGATTACTGTAATTTAAATCCAATGCATCATTCATGTCAAGGTTCCTCTGCATGCTTGGAGAGGGAAATTGAACAACATCAGCATCTCCCGGATAATTCTCGACACTATCCATAGAATCCTCGTCAGTTCTATGATATATTGTATCCATTGCAATAACAGAGGATGCCCGAGCAGAATCTCTTGTGGATGGGAGGCCAACAGCTACATCACTCCCTTCCTTAAAGGAATCAACTCTATTAACATCTATATCTATATCAAAGCATAAATTACGACTAGGACCAGCACCAGAAGAATCTATCCTGCATGATGGATGGTAAGTTTTAAAGATATCAAACCCACGAGAACGTTTAGTGGGCCCATCTGAAAACTGTGTGCCGTCATCAACTTCATCACCATCACGGTCAATAACAGTGCCTTCTATGCTGTCAGCCTGTTGAATCCTGTCCTGGGGTCTGTCAACTGTGCTTCCACCTTCCTCCAGGCAGCGTTTCCTAGTGCTTGGACCCCGTGACTCATATGAAGCTGCACGGTCACCAACCTCACTTCCAGTAGGCTGGCCAATCATTAGATCTCTCCCCATTCCACCATCATCAAAATGTTCAGATGTTGCTGGCATGCCAGACTGAATGGATGGTAACCCTCCAGCCATCGTGAGATTCAAATCCACACCAGCATTTGATAGTGATTTCCCCTCACCAGTTGTTGCTGCTTCATCACGACTTTCTATCTGTCCCTTCTCCATTTCCTCAGCAGCAACCCAACCATTGATTGCACTGGCTGCACTAACTCCACGTGTCAATGCCAATTTTTTGCCTGGATCAGGAGTATCAGCATTGGGGCCAAAACGTGCAGGACGAAGCACAGTGCAGAAATCCCAGATTCTGACAGTAGCCCCACATAAGCTACAGTCTAGTAATGGAGACCTCATGTTGCGCCAAGATTCTTTAGAAGATTTCAACTTCTTTCCAGCATCCTTCTTTGATGAGACAGAGAATGCATTCTTATTAAGTCGAGTAAAGTGACAATGACGAAGTTCATCTTCAACTGGGCCAACTGAGCATGCATTTCTAGCAGATTGAGCTGAATTCTCTTCAAAGTCTTGAACATTTGGAAGCCATCTAGGCTCCCACCCACACAAGCTTATAAGCCTCTGTGCCTACTCAAAATTAAATGAAAGTGAAGTAAATTGAAACAAGTTAAAGGCCATGAGTCCAGATCAAGCAATGAAGTAATGAATGATAATAGCTACTTGCAAGACATCAAGAAATGATAGAACAGCATACATGAGAATGGCTACAAAAGGCATCATCCCGAGAAATTTCTAATCCTGGTGTGCTATCTGCTTTACAGCCTAAATCCCCAGATAAAAATGTATGTGGTTGTGATAGAAGATGATCGATTTGATTGCTCCTTGTGAGCCTCATAGTCTCGATTGCAGATGAAGCTATTACAGGAAGGGAGTGAAATTGCAAAAGCCCATCACACCGATCTTTATAACCCCCAATAAGTGCTGATGGGGGACTTGGAGGGAACTGCACCAAGCTGTCAGCACAGCAACTTCCTCTCCAAGGACATGTAACTTTGTGGCCTGCATTAAGCTCTTCTGCGAATGCTTCCCCAGCATGATCAACTATAAATAACACAACAAGACAGCATTAGTAAGTTGGCAAGGCAGCCCAAACTGGATGGCAAGGAAGGAAAAGAGGAGAAATGATTAACTTTAAGCTAAATAGAGCAAGAATGCAGAGGTCGGTCCTAAATGTGACCTATTATGAAGTGACAACACACCGACAATATTAGACAGCAAATTGCATCCTAAATATCTATTCAATAATAATAAAAAAAATATTGAACAAGCTTGGTCTGCCTTAAAAATTCTTGATTCATAAATTAGTCAAAGTACAACTTTGCAATCAGAAACTGTTTAACTAGATCAGTAAATGAAAACCACAGATTTAGCATCATGGCAAAAGCATACCTTCAGAAGGTGTCCAGGATGCTTGTGCAGTAAATGTGAGTTGTGCACCACATGATTCACATTCAATTCTGTCCATATCAGTGTTCATCCAACCTCTTCGGGCACAAGCCAATGAGCTGGCTGCCTGCAAGTGTTACATATGACCTTCAAATACAGAAAAACAAGAAAAGAGAACATACTAATAACAAGAATACTGACATGAATATACATAAAATATGGATATGATTGCAAAAACTGTAGCTGAAGATGCCGACATGTGCAAACATATCATATTTGAAGATGAGAATGCACGTGCATGTGCATACATGAGTATGTAAATAAAAAAAAGGTCTACCATCAGTTCAAAAAATATGTTTCCATTTAAATACCAATTGCATACATTTTTATTTGAATATAAACCACATCATCAAGCATGTACACATACATAATTATATATCAGAAAACTTGTTCCTCATAGTAGTGTCCAGGCATCATTGAAATCAATATTTATCAGTTAGACACTATCTAATATAAAAATATTAAGGAATACATAATTTGTATCAAAACAGTGCTTACCAATACATGGATAAACAAAGGAAACTCACGAAGGAAATTACAGATTACATATATAAATTTAAAGCTAATTTGAAAAATCAGGCCAATATTGGCACTAACCTTTGGTTTGGCAAACCAATTTGAAGGATTGAATGTGGAAAGGCGCCGAAGTAGATCACCCCTTTCCCATGGTCTGCATGAAGGTTGCGAGGAGCCCAGAGCAGAGCCGCCAGCATTTGTGCTCAAAGAAGTCCGAAGGGGCTGGGAACCAATACAGGACCAAGGACCTGCTTTGGAACCATGTGCACTACCATGCCAATCTATGCTGGCTACATTGGTTGGAGCAGCAGCCGAGGATGCTCCGGCAGAGCTGAGGCATAAGAAGTATCACACTTAGTGCGAGCTAGAAGAATAGTGTCATAAGTCATGTGTCCAGAAAATATAATTCAAACAGAAAGACAGTACATCTAGAAACTAGTAACCTTTATTGTATGACAATGGTTTTCCTTTCAGTATCACAGAGAAGGAAAAAGAGAAAAGAAGCAGATTAGCCTGATAAGAGTGGCATTCTTAATATGCCACTCAAGCATTAGATGACTGATTTTATAATGAGCACTCCTCTCTTGATAGGGAACAAAGATCCTTCCTTGAGTCGACTACACATTTTGTCAGCGTTCACGGAGTCAAGTTTCAGGTCAACCAAAAGATCAGATATTTTGGTTAAAGGTCAGATAGAATGCCCAAATCCCCTTAGAAATGTGTCATGTAACTTTACTTAGGTGTCCAATTTGTACACTAAGGTGAGTCAAGAAATTGTCTCATTGTAGTGGACAGCTAGATTGATTAATACCACGTTTTAGTTTTCCTGTCAAAGATATAATTCAGTAACCTAATATTAAATTAGAATTCAGAAGGATGAGTAAACAACTCTCCTGGGTTAATATGGTGTCCTTAGAGAGCAATTTGGACAAGAAGTAAAATTAGTACCTTCTAACATGAATTTATGCAGGATTAACAAAAGTAAATTCAATTAAATTTTTAAGGTGAATCTTCTAATCCAACATTTTCATTTGGAAAATGCCAGAAATATCCCTTTTAGACTAGATTATCCTTTCTAATGAATTCACAGCTTTTACACAGATTAATACTGAATGAATTGCTTATTTCATATTTGATTCCTAGCGAAAAATGGATTGCTCTAGGTTGCTAAATTATAGTGGTAAATGACATAAGATCCCTTATCTGTAGCTTATACTTCATATGGCTTCATCCTCGTTCTACAATCTGCATTAGTCCTTATAAACTACTCTATAACCAATAAACCAGTCCACAATACAACCAACAAGCATGAAACATGTCCAAAGGGCAATTGAAACAAATACTCAGAAATTCTCACACTCCCAACCAACACAAGATGAGAACTAGACTGTCAGTTACTAAAAAACTCGAAGAATCATATTGCCCCCGACATTGGAACAATCCTTTGCCTGCAGATATTTGATGCCATCACCAAATATGGAGGTTTCAATCTAGGTCCTGGCTTTATTAGTACCAGTTCAGATTCAAAATGGACCCCAAAGCTCAATGGCGTGTATTTTTTTTTGTTTTTTTTCCACAACAAGAAACAGGTTTGAATTTTAAGAAGGGGCACCCACAGAGGCTTCTCTTTAACCCACTAATAAACTGGAACTATTACACGGCATATTTTACGGTTCACTTTTAACATGTAGAGATTGTTTAAAGCAATTGAAGTACATGTTTAACTGTTCAGCATGATTTACCATAAACAGACAAGCTAGCTTCACTAGGAACTTTAATTATTTTGAGGCTAAAGAAGTGATATTCAGCCACACTTTTCACTTTTTTTCTACTACCACATTTATAGTAAAACTTTTCCCTTTATTGTTCTTTCACCTTTGAACATTTTTCACCTTTTTCACCCACATTTCAAGCCGCAAGTAATGTTACATCTGAGCTTAAAACACCCAACCAAACTAGGTCTAAAGTATGAAGTATACCACATTCCACAGTTTCTAATTTATTGTATGCATGAATACAATTCTGACAATAAGCCGATAGAAGTATTCATGAACTCCACCCCTTTGACCTCCACTAACCTTCTGAACCTAAAATAGCCCTCTTTCAGCTCTTTTTCCTAATTCTCCATTTAAACTTATCCCAAGTACTGATCTGGAAATAAAGTCTAAATTTTTTCTCAAGCTAATTCCATCAATATCCAATTCTTATTTTCATTCTTGGAGCAAAAATGACAAAACCAGAACTCCTAACGAAATGGATTCTTGAACCTTCCAACATATTGTCAAAGAAGCTCTAGTGGGGCCATATTATGCTTAGCGAACCATCCATCACTTTAATTGTCATCAGACTGTTTATGTTAAGAGGAAATCTTAAGCCTTCCTGACAACCATGCTAGTTTAGCCTCATGTTAGCTTGGAATCTGCATTAAGATTTCCATAAAAAAGGTCACAAGAAATGGGCACAAACTAGCTGGTATTTGATGCAGCAACATAAATAAAATGCTTGCTTTTGCAACTTCCTATGTTAGCTGAAACACTGACAAGTTAGAACAGATCTAGAAGCTATTTTTATCAGCTAACGTATATTATAGCAGGATATGAACTTTATCATTTTTCCTGTGTGTGTGTGTGTGTGTGAGAGAGAGAGAGACGACAAGAAGTATCAGCTAAAAAGTAAAGTAAGCAGAAAAACAGACAGTTTAAGGAGCCCATCAACATAAAAATATTGAGATGAGGGAACAAGGCATTAAACTCATTGGTAACTTTATAGGGAGCCAGCTCTGTCTAGTCAACCACTAGGAATCGTATTCTTTGCAGCATAACCTAAATTGTTCGCAGCTTCAATTAAGAACTTATACGCACAAAGAAAATCAATACTGATAAGTTGACATATCAGATTCTAGCAATAACAATGCTTTCACTAAATATATCACTTTGGAAACCTCATTCCATGGAAAGAGCTCTCATAAGAAATGCATTGAATCAGAATAAAGAAAGACCTAAACTCCAGCATTTCTGTTAAAGAAGTTGTTCACTGTAAAATTGTATTGACATCGCCTATCAAAAACAAAATAAAAATTTATCTGATATTAAACTCCAATTTACCGTAGAAGCCCCTATAGATCACCAGCATAGCTCAT
The DNA here is from genome assembly GCA_021397845.1 of Areca catechu. Taxonomy (NCBI): domain Eukaryota; kingdom Viridiplantae; phylum Streptophyta; class Magnoliopsida; order Arecales; family Arecaceae; genus Areca; species Areca catechu. Next base: position 173,125,174 of record CM038051.1, on the reverse strand, counting down.
AGATGCTTACTCCCTGATTCCCCCATTCAAATTAACACTAACTACCAGAAAAACAAACTTTTTGCAGAATCACTTCCCATTAAGCCATTCACATCCTAGCTCAAGTTAATCAAACTAGGGCTTGTCAATCCATCAACTAAGATTTCTTCAAAAAAGTTGGACCAATGACACCCAAACACACGAAACAATCGGTACCTGCTACATTTAACCTAGCTACCTCGACTTCTAGGGTTTTGGGGATGGAAAACGCCAAAAATCGAGATCTCCCGCCGTAGAACACGTCTTGGGGCCAGACTCCCGAGATTGAGGCCAGAAGCAGCAGAAATCAAACAGTAATTTCACAAGAATCAAGAAAGTCACCTCTTAAAGAAACGCCACCGACAAATAGAAGATAAAGGAGATGGTGTTACCTGGCGGCAGGAGTCGGAGGGGGAGACGAAGACCTAGCGAGCGCGAAGGGATCCACCGTCCCCGAGCTTATGACCTCCTCTCGCATCCCGCGTTCTCTCTCGCCCGCTCTCTGCCTCTCTCTCTCTCTCTCTCTCTCTCTCTCTCTCTCTCGGAATTGGGGAAAAGCAAAAGCGAATCCCTCGAACGCTCCTCTTTGCCGGCTTTATACAGCATCGCTCGCAGCTGCGCCAGTGGTTTGATCGAATCCTCCGGTCATCTCCACCGTCAAACAGAGGGACCTTTGTCCTCCAATCAATCGTAACCGTCCAAGCATGGCGTCTGAGGCCCCGCGAGGGCGACAGGGTTCGTTTGATTTTTTTTGATAACTAACGGGTTCGTTTTATTTAATAGATTTTGGGTGGGACGGATGGATGATTAGTTTGATCACACGAGATGGATGATTAGTTTGATCACACGGTTTAGAAACAGAGGGAAACGTGGATCATCGGATTGGTGTAACACCCACGCTCACGGAGCGCGACCCAGAGGTAAATTGGGTAACTTGGTTAGGCACCTTTGAATAATTAAGCATGTGAATGGTAAAACTTACTCCCTACCGGATTCGCTCTGGCGCTCATCTTTTCTGTACCTTGGATTTCGTGCTTTCATTGAGCTTCCAGTGTCAAGGATTTTGTGCACCAGTGGCCATGGCAGAAGGGGGGGGGGGGGGGGGGGGGGGGGGGGGGGGGAGGGAAGGGGACCTCCGGCAAGGAGGGGGGGACCTGGCCGAGAGTAGTTCAGAGTGCAGCGGGGCTCCTCGTGGACGTCTTATTGGCTCCCGGCGAAGGAGTTAGAGCAACTCTAGGTATTATTCTCAAAGATTCTGGAGTTGTCGGAAGCTAGCTTGGAGGAGGCGTGCATGGAGTGGCAGGGCCGAGCCGTGGTTGTTAGAAGTCTTGGGAGGAGGGTTTCGGTGAAGTGGATTGCTAGGGAGGTCCAATCTAAGGCTAATCTTACCTACGATCTGGAGGTTATTCCGTTGGCAGAGGATCATTTGGTGGTTCACCTAAGAACGAAGAGGGAGTGCGCTTTTGTTAGATCCGATGGGCCGTGGTTCGTCTGGGACAGTTGCTGGCCATGGAGGAGTGGGTGTTTGACTTCGTCCCGGGATAGGGCATCATTCAAAAGGTGGTTGTTTGGCTCCGACTACCGGGCCTCTCGCTGGAGTTTTGGAAGCCGGCGACCATAATGGCGGTGGCGGAGGAAGCAGGGCAGCCTATTTCAGTAGACTGGTTCACAGATCATCTCAGAAAAACTGTGTACACTCGTGTCCGGGTGGAGTCGATGCCTCCCTGCCGCTCAAACCAGGTAGGTATTCTCATTCGTGGGAAGAACAAGATTTTCTGGCAGCAATTCGACTACGAGAATCTGCCGGGGGTTTGTTACCTATGTGGGAGGATGGGGCATGGCAACGAAGACTATATGTTTGCCGGATCTGACGGGCTGGAGGGTGTTGAAGGTTTTGTTCAGAGTGGGGTTACAGGGGCTGGTGGCTATGTGCTGTCGAAAGCAGAGCGGGTTGGTATGGAGGTGGAAAAAGCCTACCGGTCGAAATTCGGGCCATGGCTGGTGACCAAACGGGTCCGTCAGCAGAGGCTGGGGCGAGGTTCGGCGAAGGAGAGGAAGGAATCTGGCAAGGGCAAGGATCGGGGGAGTGCCTCACCGAATCATCCCTCTTCATCCCCGTCGATGGCTTCTCCCACTATTGGGACGTCCACGCCGAGTTCGCCACCAGATTCGGATGGGTGGCAAAAACCCAGTAAGGTGGTGCGTCGCCGCTCACCGGGGGCTAGCTTGAGTGAAGCCTCTAGTGATGGAGCTCCACCGGCAGCTATGGGTTTTACCTTACTGGCTCTCCTGGGTGACAAAATGGAATTGGGCCATACTGAGGTAGGCTCAAAGGATCAGTATATGGTGGATTTCGATTCGAGCACCTTGAAGCATGGCCGAAGCCCTCCATCGTCACCTGCTCTCAGCCCGAAGGGAGTGTCCGTGGTGGCCTCGAAAGCTTCGACGGAACTGCCAATTTATGCTTCGACAAAGGCTAAGGTGAGCTATACTAATCCTTGTATGGAAGGGGCCTAGGGGGTAAAGGGTGTTCTCCTTCTCCTTCATCCTCTTTGGGATTCTGGGGTGCGGTGGCCAGGAGGGAATCTCTGATGTAAGGGTAGGTGGTAAGGAAGCTGGAGGTGCCAAGGGGAAGCGGCTGGTGGTAGAGCAGGGGTTGGAAATTGTTCTTGATAGGAAAGAGCAACATGGAGTTCAGGTGGATCCTGGGGGGTTAGAGGAGTCGCTAACTAATCCTAGAAGGGAGGTGAAGCCTGGAGTTCAGATTGTTGGGCCAGGAAGGGGATGTAGCTCCAGTCAGGAAGACCACCCTTCTCCAATGCCTATGGAATCATCCGTTGGGGGGTGGTATGTCAGCAGAAGGTACAATGATGCCAGTTATGCTTGGTGATGCTCGGGATGCTCCTACTCATGAGGAAGTCGTAGGGAAGTTGAAGGTTGCACTGTACACTATAGTAGAGAGTGCAGAGACAGTGGAGGGGTTAATGTGGATGTTGGGAAGGGCTCTACTTAGGTTTGTTTTCTTGTTATTATGAAAATTATGTCCTGGAATGTTAGAGGGGCGGGGAAACCTTCATTTGCCTCTTCTTTTAGTAGACTTTGTCATTTGCATCATCCCAATTTTTGTTTACTTCTTGAAACTAGATTGGGTGGGTCTAGTCTGCAAAGGGTGCATAGGCGGTTCCCTAAGGATTGAGATTTCTATGCTATTGACTCCAAAGGATTATCCGGGGGTGTTGTTATTGCTTGGGATAGAGACGTTGCCAGAATTGACGTTTTCCATAAGTACACCCAGCATATTCTTCTGGTGGTGACTGAAACCTCGGGTCCGATGTGGGTCCTATCCAGAATCTATGCTAGCACTTGCTATAAGGAAAGGAGAAATCTTTGGCATGGAGTCTCTGTTTGATTGACCAGGGAATCCCCACTGTTGTTATGGGTGATTTTAATTGTATTACCAGGGCCGAGGAGAAGAGAGGTAGTAAACCCTTTGCCCAGAATATTGCTATTAGTGAATTCAACCAATTCTTGGACTCTTATAGTTTATTGGACCTCAGTTTTGTGGGGTCTCAGTTTACCTGGTGTAACAATCGCACTGGAGGGGCAAGAGTGTGGGAAAGGCTTGATAAAGCTGTTGCCACCACGGGTTGGTTAAATCTTCATCCCCAGTTTGTGGTGCGTCATCTGGATAGAGTGGCTTTGGATCATTGTCCTATCCTTCTCTCTGCCTCTTCTTAAGCTCCTATTTATGCTCCCTTCCGGTTTGAACAGATTTGGCTTTCTTACCCATCTTCTTGAGACATTATTCGGGAGGTGTGGAGGATCCCAGTCAGGGGAGATGCTCAATATCGTATTACCCGCAGATTGGAGCTCCTCAAACGGCGGCTGTGCAAGTGGAATAAGGAGGAGGTGGGAAACATCTATACTAAACTAGAGGAGATGGAGAGTGTTATCCATGATCTTCAAGGGAAGGAAGATATTTGCAGGATGCTGATTTGTCCTCTCTTCGTACTTGTCTGATTCCTATCATTCCCTTCTTATCCAGTAGAAGATTTTGTAGAGGCAGAAATCTAGAGTTCAGTGGTTAGCGGAGGGTGACAGAAACACACATTTCTTTCATCAAGCCATACTTGTTCGGAGGCATAGGAATCGAATTGTGGCCCTTAAGTCTGATGAGGGGCAGTGGATTGAGGAGGAGGATGTTAGGCGGGAGGTTGTTTCTTTTTTCAAATCTAGATGGAGGGCTGCCTCGGGGACTTATACTCCTTTCCATATTTCTTCTCCTGAGGTACTTATTTCTAATGATCAGAATATGGCCCTTCTTGCTCCCATTACTGAGGCTAAGGTGTCGGTTGTTCTTTGGTCCTTGAAAGAGGACAAAGTTCCTAGCCCGGATGGTTATCCCCCTTTATTATTTAGGAGGTACTGGAGTATTATTAGACAGGATGTTACCTTTGTATGCAGGTTTTCTTTTCTACAGGTCAGATGCTGGATTCTTGGAAGAGGACATATGTCACTCTTGTTCCTAAGTGCAGTGAGGCTTCTCATAATTCTCACTTTCGTCCTATCAGTTTGTGTAGCACTCTTTATAAGATGTGTGCTAAACTATTGGCGAATAGGATGAAGCCTATTCTTCCTAGTATCATCTCTCCAGAGCAGGGGGCTTTCACTAGGGGGCGAAGCATCTCTGACAATGTTCTGCTGGTGCAGGAGTTTATATATGATATACAGAAGGCTCCTGCTAGGAGTACTCTTATGGCTATCAAGCTGGACATGGAGAGAGCTTATGACCGTGTACAGTGGAGCTTCTTGGAGAGGTCTCTATTGAATTTTGGTTTTCACCCCTTATGGATCTCGAGGATTATGGCTTGTATTACCGATCCCTCCTTCTCTATTATTTTAATGCATCTCCATCGGAGTTTTTCTATTCTATGGTAAGCTTGCGGTAAGGTTGTCCTCTCTCTCCCTATCTGTTTATTATTAGTGCTGACTCTCTTTCGCGAGCATTGCGGGATTCTGTTAGGGAGCAGGCTATTCAGCCATATGGTGCTACACCTACAGTGTCCCCGATCTCGCACCTTCTCTTTGCAGATGATTGCTTATTATTAGGCAGGGCTTCTGAGACTATGGCTCGGGGTTTTAGGAGAGTTCTCCAAGATTATTATTTAGCGTCTAGACAGAGGGTCAATCTTGCTAAATTGGAGGTCCACTTCTTTCCGAAGCTTCCAGCCCGTTTTCGACACTTGATCTCTTCTATTTTGAGGGTTGGAGAGAAGAAGAGGTCTCTTTATTATTTGGGTATTCCTATTTCTGGTGGTTCTCTTCGTAGAGCAAACTCAAGTATGGTGGTGCAGGCAGTGAAGGACAGGGTGGAAGGCTGGCAAGGAAGGGCTCTGTTGTCCATGGGTAGGCTTACCCTGATTAGGTCAGTTCTTTCCTTCTTACCTATTTATCTACTTGCCAACACTATCATCCCAAAGGCTATTGTGATGCAAGCGGAGCAAATTCTTCAGGCTTTATTGTGAAGGTCGAGTGGTGCTCCTAGAGGAGTCAATCTTCTGGGATGGTACTCCGTTTGTTAGCCTCTAAGAGATGGAGGATTAGAAATCCAGTCCCTAGTGGTGAGGAGGGATGCTCTCTTGGCCCATCATGTTACTAAGCTTTTCTTATCTCCTGACAGCTTATGGGCTTCTTTTATATAGCATAGATATGATATTCAATCTCTGGAGGGGGGAGGTTTACTCCAATAGGGGGCACAACTAGAAAAGGGTGCTTTATCGAGGGATTTTACTGAGAAAAATATCCCTCGCAATTCCGAGGGATTTTTTGATAAAAAAAAATGACAGTAAAATTTTTCGAGAAAAAAAATTCTTTCACAAAATCCCTCGAAAATTTTTTTTGTGAGAAATTTTTTGAGGGATTTATTCCTTATAAATGAGCTATTAGTAGAAATTTTCTGAGAAAAAAAGTTTTATCAGAAAATCTATTAGTAGAAATTTTTCGAGGAAAAAAGTTTTATCAGAAAATCCTTCGCAAATTATTTTTGCGAGAAACTTTTCGAGGGATTGTTTCATCATAATTTGGTTCTTAATAAAAAAATTTCCAAAAAAAAAATATCTCGCAAAATTCCTCGAAAATTATTTTTGTGAGAGATTTTTCGAGGGATCTTTTCATGATAATTTGGTTCTTAGTAAAAAATTTTCAAATAAAAAATCCCTCGCAAAATCCCTCGGAAATTTTTTTTATGAGAAATTTTTCAAGGGATTTATTCCTTATAAATGAGCTATTAGTAGAAATTTTCCGAGAAAAAAAGTTATCTCAGAAAATCCCTCACAAATTATTTTTACAAAAAATTTTTCGAGGGATCGTTTCATCATAATTTAGTTATTAGTAAAAAGAATTTCAATAAAAAAATTTCTTGCAAAATTCTTCAGAAATTATTTTTGTGAGAGATTTTCTGAGGGATCTTTTCATGATAATTTGGTTCTTAGTAAAAAATTTATAAATAAAGAATCCCTCATAAAATCCCTCGGAATTTTTTTTTGTGAAGAAATTTTTAAGGGATTTATTCCTTATAAATGAGCTCTTAATAGAAATTTTCTGAGAAAAAAAGTTTTATCGAAAAATCCCTCGTAAATTATTTTTGCGAGGGATTTTTTGAGGGATCGTTTCATCATAATTTGATTCTTAGTAAAAAAAATTTAATAAAAAAACTCCTCGCAAAATCCCTCGAAAATTATTTTTGCGAGAGATTTTTCGAGGGATCTTTTCATAATAATTTGGTTCTTTGTAAAAAAATTTTAAATAAAAAAATGCCTTGCAAAATTTCTCGGAAATTTTTTTTGTGAAAGATTTTTCGAGGAATTTATTCCTTATAAATGAGCTCTTAGTAGAAATATTCCGAGGAAAAAAATTTTCTCGGAAAATTTCTCGTAAATTATTTTTGCGAGAGATTTTTCAAGGGATCTTTTCATCATAATTTGGTTCTTAACAAAAAATTTTTAATAAAAAAATTCCTCACAAAATCTCTCAGAAATTATTTTGCGAGAGGTTTTTCAAGGGATGTTTTCATGATAATTTGGTTTATAGTAAAAAATTCTCAAATAAAAAATCGTTCACAAAATCCCTCGAATTTTTTTTTTTTGCGAGATTTTTCAAGGGATTTATTTCTTATAAATGAGCTCTTAGTAGAAATTTTTCGAGAAAAAAAGTGTTCTCGAAAAATCCCTTGTAAATTATTTTTGCAAGAGATTTTCCGAGAGATCTTTTCATCATAATTTGGTTCTTAGTAAAAATTTTTCAATGAAAAAATTCCTTGCAAAATCTCTCAGAAATTATTTTTGCGAGAGATTTTTCGAGGGATCTTTTCATGATAATTTGGTTCTTAGTAAAAAAAATTTAAATAAAAAATCCCTCGTAAAATCCCTCGGAATTTTTTTTGTGAGGAATTTTTCGAGGGATTTATTCCTTATAAATAAGCTCTTAGAAGAAATTCTCTCAAAAAATCTCTCGTAAATTATTTTTGTTAAAGATTTTTGAGAAATCTTTTCATCATAATTGGATTCTTAGTAAAAAAATTTAATAAAAAAATTTCAAAAAAATCTTGGAAATTAATTTATGGAAGATTTTTTGAGAAATTTATTCCTTATAAATGAGCTCGTAGTGAAAAGTTTTTAATGAAAAAATTTTCTCAAAAAATCTCATAAATTACTTTTATGAGAGATTTTTTAAGAAACTTTTTCATCACAATTTGATTCTTAGTAAAAAAAAATTAATAAAAAAATTCCAAGAAAAAATCCTTAGAAATTAATTTTATGGGAGATTTTTTGAAGGATATTTTTTTCTTATAAATGAGTTCTTAGTAGAAATTTTTTAATATATATTTTTTAAAAAAATATTTAACCTATATAAAACCTTTCTTATAAATTAATAAAATCTAAAATCCCTTAAACTCCCATGCTCACCGCCCATCTCTGTTTGACCGTTGGGCTTCCCTCTCTTTCTCCTTCGACTGCCTCTTCCTCTCAGAATCGGACTGGTGATCAAGCGGCGGCCGGTGGGAACGACGGTGATGGCGGTGGCAGGAACGACGGTGATGGCGGTGGCAGGAACGACGGTGATGGCGGTGGCAGGAACGACAGTGATGGCTATGGAAGCAACGGCAACTCCACGGCTCCACCGTTCTTCTTCCTCGGTTCCTTCAATTCATTATTCAGGTAAGTCAATTAATGATCAATTGTTTTCTTTTTTGTTTCCGCCGACCGGCAGGCTCGGGCTCGGCTCCTCCACCCCATCCCCTCCTGGCCTCCCCCACTCCCTCCCGACCTCCCTCTCACCCCCCTTCCAGCCTTCCCCTATCTCCGATCAAAATACACAAAAAAAAAAAGAGTTCCGATCAAACCATAGTGCCACTGCCAACCCACCAACTTGCCACAGTTCCAAATCGTCTCATATCAACAGTCTGTGCATCCATGTGGCTCCATCCATGCTTCCACAACCTGCTGAGTGTCTCCTTCATCGTCCTTCCCTCCATACCGATCCCCACACCCATCCATTTCCATCATCTCCGTTTCACTGATTCCAAATCAGGCTCAATCTGGTCTCCAAGATATTTGTTATTTTGCCTCTCTCTCTTTTATTTTTTTTCCTACATAGGTTTTTATTTATTTGTTAAAAATTTCCTATTTATTAGATTCTCTAGATATCCGGCTTTTGACTACTTTCTATAATAACATAGCCCACGCTAACTAATTCCTAGAGTATATCCTTGGCAATTTTTCCACCAATTTTTATTATTATTATATTTTTCTTCACATAAACACGGTTTCAAAATTTTGATTATTTGATTAGATTTATCAAAAATCCATTTATACGCTCGCACGCACTTGGTCTTTCCTATTTCAACAGAGTTTTCCTTCTCTCTCTAAGAATCTTGCTTCTCTCTCTTAAAATCATGTAAAACTCGTTGCACGTGCATGCTTGCCGGTGTCGATTACATATTTTATTAATAAAATTAAACAAATACTATTTTTTGGTGCGATCTTGCTCCATTTCTACATAAACCTTGTTGTGTTATTTTTCTTTTTCCAGGCAAATACTTTATGACGAGAATTTCAATAAATAATTTTTTTCTATAAATAGAATATATTAACAATATTAGTAAGTTTCCATTGAAGATTAATACAGAGGGTACAAAGAATTTGTTGAGTTCTTTATGCCCTTCAAAACTAAGCCATGTAACAAAGATACAAACCTCTTTGAGTTTATAATGGAGTTAATGTTGTGCATCTTGTTTTGAGTATATTGGATACAATAATATTCAGTAATAAATATGAAATAGATGCAGCCTACCACTTTGTTGCTTTCAGACGAGAGATATTACCTCAGATTTATGAGGAAGAAGAACACCAATAAATTCAAAATATGAGATTTCATGTTTATTACATTTCATGTAGATATTGTTAGCATTTTGGAGGGAAAACTCAAAATTTTCTATACCAAATTCCCTCCATCTAATACCCTCTAAATTCTCTCCATCCTTGTTTAGTCATATATTAGACAGCAGTAAAATTGAGAATTGGTTTATAATGAAAATTTCTTTCTTGGATTTTGTCATGTTTTGGACCATTTTCCATATGCATGCCCCTAGGCCTGGCTAGCACGCGTGCGAATGCAAATCATGCTCACGGGTGCAACATGGTGCAGTGAATATTTTATTTTTTCTACTTTTAGTTTTGATCATTTTCTCCTTAATCACTGATTTGATTGTTTTTATTAGCCATTGCTTAACATTAATATTTCTACCATTAGACATTCATCACCGGATTAATATTTTTTGTCCGTTAGATGTTAATAATTTAGTCATTGGATTAGTCCAAATATCTAACTTTTGGGCCTATAAATAGAGTCCATGATAGGAATTGAAAGGTATATTAAAAAAACATCAAGCTCTTCTTTTCTTTCCTTAGATGTATTACTCTCCTCCCACTTCTCTTTAGCTCCCCTACTCTTCTCTCCGATCTTTTTTAATCTTCTACCATCAAGTTTTTCCTTATTTTTTCTTTCATATGTCATCAATTTTCTTTTAATGCGGGGTTAAAACTCTGCTATTTTTTTCACAAACATGCTCGCAGGAGAAGTATATATCTTGTTATATTTTGGAATGGAATTCTCAAGATTAATTATGCATCAAGATCGGGAATCATCTTAAGGCAGCACGTTGTGCATCTTCGGACGAATTACATTCTTTATTTTCTGTAAATTTTTGTATATTAATTTAATAACTAATTATTATTAATCATTCATAATGATTAATAACTAATTACTATTAAGAAAAGGAGAGATAAATTAGGAAGAAACCAATAAAAAATTAAATATTTAAACTTTATTTAATGAAAAATAGGAAAAGGGAATAAATTAATTAATTTATAATAAATAAATAGTAATTAAAGTATTGATCCATGTTTGTGATTTTTATTGCACTAATTTATAATAAATAAATAATAATTAAAGTATTGATCCATGTTTGATTTTTATTATACTAATTTTTTTTATTTAATTGTTTGTACCTTCATATTGTATTTTGTATTTTATCCTTTCATAGATTATATCAGGAGGTGTACAAAATTGCCCGATCCTATTGAGAAAGAAAAAGATATTAGCCTTTGATTAATGATCAAAGATAATGTTGGAAAGGATCTTACACGAGTTTGCCTTCCTGTTTACTTTAATGAACATAGAAAAACTAGAAAGAAAGTCCCAAGAAAAATATTAAAAAATTATTAAAAAAAGAAAAAATAAAAAATATTGTTATAATATTTTTAGTAAAATAATTTTATAATAGTAGATAGTAAGAACTGAACTTAGAACCTTTGAAAATGCTACCTATTATCATAACCATTATAATCCATTTTTTTTTTTATAAATTTATTAAAAAACTATTTAACCTATATAAAACATTTCTTATAAATTAATAAAACTTAAAACCCCTTACCTACACCCACCGCCCATCTCCATTTGACCATCGGGCTTCCCTTTCTTCCGGATTCCATCTTCGTTGGGCTTCCCTCGCTTCCTTCCACGGATTCCGTCCTCTCCTTCCATTGGGACCGAACAAATAAGGTAGGTAGATGAATCCCTCTTCTTTGATTTTTTTTTTTTTCCATTTCCGTTTTCGAAGATCCATGGAGAAGGAGAAATGGGAGAGATGGGGCTCGGTGGCAAGGGATTTCATGGGAGAGATGTGGGGCTTGGTGGCAGGGAGAGAAGGCGGCGGGGAGAGAAGGTGGATGGATGATAATGGGTTCGCCGGAGTCGGAGGAGACGGTGGCGAACCTAGTATAGAACTTTCTCTTGTTCCGATGGGAATCCACTGGACTTTGATGAACATGGTCACTACCATCACCATCAACCGATCAAGGGATTTCACGGGAGAGATGTGGGGCTTGGTGGCAGGGAGAGAAGGTGGACGTACGACGATGGGTTCGCTGGAGTCGGAGGAGACGGTGGCGAACCTAGTATAGAACTTCCTTTTGTTCTGATGGGAATCCACTGGACTTTGATGAACATGGTCATTACCATCACCACCAACCGATCGAAGGATTTTACTAGAGAGATGTGGGGCTCGGTGCTAGGAAAAGAAGGCGGCAAGGAGAGAAGGTGGATGGACGACGATGGGTTCGCTGGAGTCGGAGGAGACGGTGGATTTATTTGAAAATCTGTATTTATCTTTTTAGAAAAACAAATCTGTTGAAGCATCGGTGGATTTATTTTAGCATGATGGGTTTATCAATACTAATACTTTAAAATATCGATATATTTTTTAAACTAAAATTTAAAAGCATTGAGAGGATTTTTCTTTGCTCATGTGGCACTTTGCTGACATTTTATAAAATACCGGGAGGTTGTGCGATGATGCTATTTAACATAGATTCTTGTCATCATCGGTGTCCATGAGTCTGCATACACCTTTTGTTCGCATTTTTAAAAATGAGTCTTTGTTTTATTATACAGATTGTATCGAGAAGAAGGCATCATCCTTTGGACTAGATAGGCTTTTCCTACTTACAACTTGTGCTGCAGATTGGTATAGTACTTATACCTTTAAGTTTGAAAGCCTAAACTGCACATGCTTGCTTTCAAATGCTGATAGTGATCGCATAAGATCACTGATGAATAAACTCTTCTAGCATTTGTTTCCTTCTATTTCCATTCTTGTCTTGCAATGATTCTCTATATATACATAAACAATCCTATTCATATATATTAGTTAAGCCGGGGCAGCGACTTCCTGGTGCCCCTATTTAGAAGATTTTTTTTTTTTTTAAAGGACATGATTTGGGCTTACTAGTATTAAATTCTAATACTTTATTTATTATATATTAAACTCTCTTTCTCTTGTTATATTTTGTCAATGTAGTGTTAGGTTGCATGTATGCCACATGGATGGCTATTATGTAATCTTCTTAGGAGCCAAGAAAAGTAAAAAAATAAGGCTGCCATGAAAACAGGAAAAAAAAAAAAGAAAAAATACAATTGAGAGAGGTTCTTCTTCCATCATATTGATCATCCATTTTTTTCCCTTCCAAATATATGTTTATGAGCTGAAATCACACCCAACAAATTGGTATCAGAGCAAGAAAGATTGTTGTAGCTAGGTTTGAGTAAGATTTATGAGAAAACAAATACCAATCAAGAAGATCTTCATGGCAACTTCAAATCCCATGGATACGAGCATCCAACAACCTTTTATGCCTATTGATAGTGAAAATTATGATTTTTGGTGCATCAAGATAATAACACTCTTTATTTCACAAGATGAAAACCTTTTATACCTGACATGTTAGATATAAATTTTGTTGTTAAACATCTTGTTTTAATTGCTACTTAGAGGTTACTGGTTTTTTTGGTAGTGAGGCTCCTGTTATGATTATTTTTGATCACCACTCCATGCCTTTTTTCCTTCATAGTTTTACTTGCATGGTTTTACTTAACATGCTTGCCTATAAACATATTTTTATCACATTTCTTATTTTAAATGACTTTGTGAATACTAGGAACATTTCGGTGGCCGTTCTCGTGGGTTTGGTTTTGTAATTTTCTTGTCAAGGAAGAATACAAAGATAGTAATATATTTTTTTAATTTCTTTTTCAAGATTTATACTTATGATCTTTAAAACTTATAGTATGTTTAAGACTGTTTCTGCTCGAAATGAGGAGTTAGCTGATCAAAACAGTTAATTAGTAGCTCAGAACAGTGAGTTATCTGCTCGTGTTTCCCATACTGAGGAGTTCATGCACCTTATAATGAAGAAGATGCAGGTGAATCCATCTATCTTAGCACAATTTTCATCTACAGTTCTAGCGCCATCTCCAGTTGCTACCTATGCAAATGATGATGATTCTAATGATGATGATGATGATGATCCATCCTTGAGAGACCAATCCATGTAAGGTGAGTTTACAATTGAAACATTTGTATTTAAATGCCAATGTTATTCAAGTACATTATTCTTAACATGAATCTATTGAAACTACATACACTTTTTAGTATGCATGTTTTGCATAAAGTATCCCGATATTCTCCTTTTCATCTCTTGCGAAGCAAAGTTGCCCATTCTGTGTGCTAGATCAATTCAATACAAAATTAACTACCACACTTTTTAAGAAATTCAATTATTTGTTTATCATTCATGTCATTTAGTTTGAAATTAAGTCAATAATTTTTTTACTGTTTTTGGCTATAAATAAAATAGGATTTTATATAACATGGAAAATGATAATAATGAATAATTTCTATAATTTCTTCTTTGTGATCAGATAGAATGGTAATTTTGATAGGCATAGCAAAGGATGTGCATTTTTTACATGCAAGAATTATTTCTGGTTGCTTTAGTAATCGACTAAAGACTGATAACATTTTGCTTGATGAGCACTTGATAGCAAAAGTAAGCGATTATGGGTTATCCAGTCTTTCCGAAGAAATTTACAAGCATGATGTGCATGTCAAAGTTTATTGCAATTAGAACTTTTGTTCTTCATTCCATTTTATGAAACTTTGATTTGAACACTTACATTAGTTCATTTCAAGCATTTTGGATATTATTTTGAATATTTTTTTGATGCACTGTCTTCTGGCTGGCAGGCAAGTGTAGAAGGTCAAAAATCTATGCACATCGAATTGTCAGCATTGTGAATGCCTAAATCTTACATATTTTTGCCTGAACACTGTTTGAGAAGTGCTACTTATTAAGATTAGCCCCTTATATACTACAAATATTCATATCTCTGCCAGAGCATTTTTTTTAACTCTGCCAGAGTAGAATAGTACAGGTACTATGTGTCCATTTTATGAAACTTTGTTAAGATTAGTCCCTTGCATACTACTGTTTTTTCTTCAAGCGTTTCCACTCATTATTGTTAGCTCTTTGGTTACTTAAATATGTATAATATCAAGATATCACTTCTTGCTGGTTTGAAATTATTTCTATGTTATTCTAATTGTTAGTTTATTTTAAAAATAATATACTTTTATACAATAAAAAATATACATGAAAAAATATATTGTTTCGTAAGTTGATCCCCACCCTGCAAGATATCCAAATTTCATGCAAAATGAAAAAAATTTGGCATGATTTATCTTCTTTTTAAAAATCTCATAGTCAAATAAATAGTAAAATATGAAGGGTGGCTAACTTTATGGAATATGTGATGAGTAATGGTGTGGAGGATTCCAGATGTAAACATGGGAAGCCTTAATTTATGCATTTGAATGTGTTCACGATGTATCTTTCGACTCCCTATACAAAAAGTTCAAAAGCCTTGTGCACTAATAATTTGTTTTTGGCATTATTATGATATTCTAAAAATGTGACCTCGAATGTCAGGGTTGGGGTGTTGCTGTGCTGGTGGGGATGCCTCACAAAGAAGCCCAATTCAAGACCCACCCTATAAACTTTCTTAATGAAAGTACTCTTAAGGGAACCTTTTTTGGAAACTATAAACCACGACCTTCCTTTGGTTGCGGAGAAGTATATGAACAAGGTAAGTACATGGTTTTGATTTCTCATGCTTAACGTGTTTGCTCTGTTAAAAAATAATTTTTCTAATGGTACAACTAGTTAAACAATCTTTCTCTTGCTTAATGTGTTTGCTCTGTTAAAAATCAATCTTTCTAATGGTACAACTAGTTAAATTATGCAAAGGTATTGATGAATGGTAATTCATAAGCTTATAGACAATTATTTAGCAGTCATGATTAGTCCTTTAGAAATGTGCCTGTAATTGGACTTTCCTGATTTTTTTTAAAAGTTTGGTTTAACAGTGCAGAAGCTAGAGTTGGAAAAGTTCATCACACATAGTGTACCTTTCTCTGAGATCAACAAGGCATTTGGCTACATGATCAAAGGAGAGGGCCATCGTTGCATCATTCGCATGGATGGTTAGAGCAGAACTACATAGACTTCCTTCAAGCTACTTTAGAGAGGAGGTTATGAGAAAATAAAGCATATCTTGTTCCATATTGATTATGAGCTTTCCCTTTTGTTTAAGAGGAAATAGCATAAGGTTTTGATTGAAGATTAGCTCAGTATGTTATCTTTTTTGCTACATCTTGAAGAACATTTTGTGATATAATGTCTGCAACTCACATTTTTTGAGGAAAGATTGCATTTACTACCAAACCAAGTTTGTAAGTTGGCTTAAAACTACTTAATTTTATTAAAAAGTACTTAAAATTAAGTAGTTTGTTTTGGTAAATCATATGTCCCAAAAAAAAACTATTTACTTTTATCTTATGAATTTAGTGGAACCTGCCTTCCTTAGAGCAAATAGAAGACAACATCCTGTTTCATCTCCTCTCTCACCAACTGGAAGAGCAAATGGATAGTAGTTCCACCTCTGGGAAGGGTGTGCCCAAGTCTCTGCCCATGACCACCAAATTAGAACAACAAATACTGCTTTCCATCAGGGGTGTCTAACTTCTACACTCTGCCTCCTATAGAGGTATATGAGAAAAAAAAAAACTTTAATTTCCACTATCTTCATCTTATCAACAGAAAAAAGTTATATTTTATTTATTTTGAGTGCTGCTAGATCTCCCCTCATTTCCCTTACCCATTCATTGTTTGGTAAATTTGAGAACATCATGTTACTGCAAGGTGTTAAGCAGGGATTACAGCAGGGTGGTCTTTTTGTTTATTCCTCAAAAAATCCCTCAGAATTTATTCCTCAAAAAATCCCTCAGAAAATCCCTTGGAGATGTTTCCTTGGAAAATCCCTCGAAATTTATTCCTTAGAAAATCCCTCGGAAAATCCCTCGGGTATTCCTCGAAAATCCCTTAGAGAATCCCTCGAAGATGTTTCCTCAGAAAATCCCTCGGAGATGTTCCCTCGAAAAATATTCCTCGAAGAATTTCTCAAAAAATCCCTCAAAAAATCTCTCAGGTATTCCTCGAAAATCCCTCGGAGAATCCCTCAGAGATGTTCTCTCAAAAAATCCCTCAAAAATTATTTCTCAAAAAAATTCTCTGAAAATCCCTCGGAGATGTTCCCTCGAAAAATCCCTCAGAGATGTTTCCTCGAAAAATCTCCTGGTAATGTTCCTTCAAAAAATCCCTCGAAAATATTCCCTCAGCAAATCCCTTGGAGAATTTCCCTTGGAGAATTTGTTAGAAACTTCCAAGGGAAAAATTCCATCGCAAATTCCCTCGAAAAATAAACTCCTTCGAAAAAATCCCTCAAAAAATTAAAAATCCCTTGAAAATATTTTTCGAGGATGGTTTTTTCAACGACCATGTTTTCGTCAGAAATATGTTGGAAATATAAATTCTTGATGGATTTTTTCCTTTTTCCCTCGGAAAATCTCTCAGAAATTGCCTTATTTCTTGTAGTGGGGTCTGCTATTTGGAGGGAAATGCAAAGGAGGGCTCCTGATGTTATTCATCAGTTCAGATGGATTATGGGGGATAGCAGATCTACCAAGGTCCTTTCCGATCCGTGGATTTCTGACATTACTTTGGACAGGTGGCCTACTTTTCTTTTGTCCAAGATTCTGGCGTCCATCACTATCGCTGACCTACTTCTCCCGGGGGTTCGGACGTGGGATCCTAGGGTGGTTAATCACTATTTTGGTGATGTGTTGGGCGAGAGAGTGCTTTCTATTGGGATCTCGATCAGCCCCTGTCCTAATATCCGTGTGTAGAGGTCTACTTCTTCTCCTCATGCTCCTCTGGCAGATCTTTATTCCATTTATTGTTCAGAGCCTCAATTAGGCATTCAGGCTACGTGGATCTGGTCTCTCCCGGTGCATCCTAGAGTGAGGCTTTTTATCTGGAAAGTGGCTAGGCGGCGGCTCCCCACGAGATCTCTATTATCTTCCTGTGGTCTCCACCTGTCTCTGTCCTGTCCGATCTATGGCGAAGAGGATGAGTCTATTGGGCATACCTTATTCTGGTGTCAGAGAGCTCACCTGGTGTGGTCTTTGGCTGGATGTGGTCCCTTCTTGTACCTTGGTGATGATGTGGTTGACACTTTTCTTCATGTGCCTCGCTCTCCTCCTTCCTTTGCTGCACCGATGTTTATGGCCTATTTAGCATATCATATTTGGCTTACCTGGAATGCCATGATTTTCAACTCTGATACCTGCTCAACTAGGTTCATTGTTGAAAGAGCTAGGTCTCATGCTCAGGAGTATCAGGGTGTGACGGTGGATAGTTCAAAGATTTAGGGCTTCGGTATTGCTCTTTGAGCACATCGTCGGGTTTTTATTTCATGAAAGCCCCCTCCTCTGACCTATGCCACGGTCAGCTTTGATGGCAGAGTGAGGGATGGCACTGGTGGTGCGGCTTTTATCATTCAGGCTTCGGGCATTAGTTTCCTTGTTACTGGGGGTACTAGGCTCTTTGACCCTACAGTTCTTATGGCTGAGCTTCATGAAGCCTGGGCAGAGATCAGGTATACCAGGATGGTTCTTCACTTTAACCGTCTCATTATTGAGGGAGACTCATCGATGGTTATTTCATGGATTCATAGTGCCTTTCGATCTATCCCTGCTCATCCTTAGCTTTGAGATATCATTTGTCTCTTACGGGGATGTTCAGGGATCGTCGTCAGGCTTATCTTCTACGAAGCCAACTCGACGGTTGACTGGGTGGCTTCCTTTGTAGCAAACCATTCTGGCGAGGTCTCTTGGTCTCTCTTATAGGAGACACCTGCGCCTTTCAGGGATATCTTTTTGTCTGACCTTCTTGCTTGTACCTAATCCAGGATTGTTTCTTGAACGATCCGGTTAATAAAAAAAAAAAGATAAAACTTAGACTCGAGTCTTTAAATTCTCGAGTCCCATATATTTTTTATGTAGTTGCTATCCAAAATCTGATATGATAGAGTTAGTATTGGCTGATGGTAATTGGTTGGTTCAGGTAGGATTGATCTTCACAGTATAGATTTGACTTGAAAATAGGATAATATTTCTAGAACTAATCCACCAATGAACCCTCTAATATCTAAGCATAGCTTTAGTGGAATAGAATTTTAAGAAAAAAAAGGATCAAGAACACGAGTTTTGAGCTAAAAGTAAGATGAGAAACATTTGATACCTGGGATAGAATTTAAAGGAAAAAAGGTAAAGAATACGAGTTATGAGCTAAGAGTGAGTTGAGAAACATTTGATACCTAGGGTTTTCTAGCTTGGTTTATATAAAAAGAAAGGTGAGATGTTGTTATGATCTAGTCTCAAGATCTGCAAATAAGCTATTACATCCTTCATCATCCATATCCTTAAGATTGTGCCGAGCTGTAACTATCCATGCTATCCATTCATATATTCAGCGTTGATTTTGTGCACCACGTTGTCAGGGTTATTTTGCCTGGTATTTTTGTATGCCTATGGCCATTAACATGGTCTTATACATGCTTTGTAATTAGATATCATGAGTAATTGCTATCAATTCATTTTTCTTTATTTTGGGATGGTTTTTGGATATTTTTATTGTATCAGGGCTTCCGATGATGTGCTAGAAAAATGCAATATTCCTTGGTCATTTGGAACACCTTGGTGGGATTTGGATGAATGCCCTACTGGTATATTATCGAGAGGGTGGATAGGAACAATCCATTGGACTAGTTTCCTTGATTCTTGCAATGTCCATTGTTGCCTTCCTTACATTGTAAACCCTTGATTATACTTTTAGCGATAGTTACACAGGCTTGTAATCCTTCCATTTCATTAATAAACAATATCACTTTTATAGTTTCATATATGAGTGTGCTACGTTCCCTTTTCTTCTACCTTTTGCTTCCTTTCCCTTGCTCATGGCATCAATTTTCCACCATTGGTACACATTGGCTATCTCCTTTATATAGGTGACATTGGGACTGTTAAAATACCAGCATGCGGAAAAATAAAATTGTAGCAGAAAAATAAATTAAAATCATTTTAATTTCAATATGCATGCATGAAATCTCATATCAAAAAATATATCAAGATCCCTTATATGTAAGATTAAGATTCAAAATAAAAGAGAAAGATTTGATCTTCACCTTTGTACGAGTAGATCTTCACCGTGATTTGATAATTATGGATGTTTTCAAGGTTCTTTTGAAGCTGCACATGTATTCGGCCTCTACAAGTATTTACATAAAGTCTGATTTGATTGAAGGCTTTCCAATCTTCCTGGAGTACTAGCTCCCTTGCAGAGATCGCTTTGTTTGATAGTTCAAATTTCCTTTCAATTTCTTCTAGTTGTTGAATTTCTTCTCAAGAAATTTTAGAAATCTTTGCTAAAAAACTTTTTTAAGATTTCCAACATCTTTTTCAAAGGAATATGGAGGAAGAAGAGAGAGACAGAGAGGAGGAATAGGAGAGAGAAAAATCAAAGCATAAAAAACCTTCAGGGTGTTTTCTTTGGTGTGAGGTTTTATTAAAGAAAGAGAGAGTCCCAATCCAATTGGGACTCTTCCTTTGTGTGCCCAAAAAGTTCTCATGCCTCACATCTTTTCCATACTAAAATCTGTAGCAAATAAGATTAGAGGAGTTTTTCTCTAATAAGAAATTAAAATCCTAAATAATTTATGTTTAATCTCTAAACCCTAGGAGAGAGAGTCCTAGTCCAACTGGGACTTCTCTTTATTGGCCCAACTATTAACACCTGCCCCATATAATTTATGTAAAATTCAAATAAGGTGTTAGGAAGAGTGAGGAGTCCTATAAATGAATCACCTCTCGTTTGACCGATCAAATATGACTAGGGTTTGGTTTTTCTCCAAACACTAGTGGTTTGGTCAAATTCAATTTGACTCAAACTTAGCCAAATCAAGTTTAATTGAATCCAATTCAATTTGACTTGAACTTAATCCCAATTTGATCAAATCAAATTAGTAAATCATACAACAATTGTATATTAATTCTCCTATAAACTCACAACTATTAGTAAGTTCTCTTTCTTGCGACGTTAGCATTTAGAATCACTAATTCATAATGATTACAAATCAGCTCAATTGTCAATTATATTGATAATCAAATTCTAATATGATTCATAATCGCAATTCAACCATCCAATCAATTACAATATCTTATTATGTGATTCTATAAATTCTATTCTATCTAGTAGTGAGATATATTAGGATCTCTATATTAATTAATCTAGTTTTTCCATGCATACAAGTTTTTAATTTTCATAAATAGAATTAGTAGCAAAAGTAAATCTAATTAAAATAGATTTTAATCTATAACATGCATAAGATCTTATCTTAAAAATACCAAACAAGATCCTATATATGATAAATTAAGATTAGATCTAAATTAGCAATTTAAAAATAACATTCTAGGACAACCATTCAACATAACAGATCCATCATTATGCTAGAATAACCTTATGTCATAATGTTGTTCCTATCTATCAAATAGAAGCATAAAATTTAGATCTATAAGCTACATAAAAAATCTCATTTTTCACATTTGTGTGAGTAGTCTTTTACTATGATTTGATAATCTATGGATTTTATCAAGGTCTCTCAAAGCTGCACAGGTATTCGGCCTCTACAAATATCCACATGAAGTAGATCTCATCAAGAGTCTTGAATCCACCGGAGTAGTCATTGAGATTTTCTTCTTCTTCTCTTCTCAAGAGCATGAAGAAAATAATCTAACAGGGCTTCCCTTCGCCTCTTTTCTCAAGAGATCAAAAGGAGAACTAGCACCAGCATGAACTCCTTCACATGAGAGGAAGTAAGAAGAGCAATGCCTCTCCCTAATTTTGGCATCAAGAGAGAAAAGGTGGGGCACTAATTATTTATTGCATTTTCTATTTGTCATTGAGAAAGAGCATGGGCATAAGAAACTACGTGGGGCGCCACCTAGTTTTTGCTTTCTTATTTCTCTTATAAACTTTTCATGAGAAAGTGTACCACTTTTAATCTCATGCCAAGCCCTCAAGATAATCCTAATCTCTTGGTTTAATTTTCAAGTTGAATCTAATTCAAACTTCAAATTGGATGGGATAAGATAAGAGGCTAAGAAACAAAAGGACTCTCATGAGGGTGCCCCATCTCTTTTGTATGAACAATTTTCATGCAAAAATGAGATTGTGCCCTCTCTTTGTACGCCAACACTTGGCACCATTCCATCTTAGCATGGACTCTGGGGAAAGTCCTAGTCAACTTGGAAAAGAGTCTTAGTCAAGTTGGAAAAGATGTCTCAAAGAAATTGGAGAAAGAGTCCTAGTCTAAATGAAGTTGGATTCTAGTAATCCTAATCCAATTCAAGTTGGACTCTAGGGTTCTAATCCAAATTGAATTAGTTTTAGTCCAAACTTATTAGAAATTAAGTCTCAATCCCATTAGGAATAATAAACCTAATTATATTTGAATTAGACTAAATTCAATCAAATTAAATCTAATTTAATTCAACTAGGATTAGAAATCTAATTTGATTTTACAACACTTGCAATTAGGTTATTCTCTTACTAACTCTTAGTGAATCCTCTTCATAACTTCTACAAATTATTTCAATTATTAATCACCTTGATAATTAGATCCTACTATAATTCAAAAAAATGAGTAAATCATTTGATCAAGTCAAATCCCTATTATGTGTGACATATACGTTTCATTTTATCTAGTAGTAAGATATGCTATGATCTCCATCAAAATATCGTTGAAACTCTTTTAATGGATTGGAATAAGTCAAATCTCCATTATGTGTGACTATATAAATTTCATTTTATTTAGTAGTAAGATATGCTATGATCTCCATCAAAATATCATTGAAACTCTTTTCAATGGATTTGAATAATTCTAACTCTCCTTAACTAGAATCATTGATTATCAAAATAATTATGTAAGTTTTACAATTTACCAGTAACACCTAGTAGTATATCTACCAATCTAATAGAGCAGAAGTAATGAACCTCTAGGTATAGTTGCCACGTAATTCAATTTTTTTATTGTAAGTCATGATAAGATGGAGGTTATGAAAAACTCATCAAACCTCATCGTTTGTCATATGTAAAATTTCTTTGACTCAAGTTCATGATATGAAATATAATGAAAATTCTTTTCCATTCTTCACACTACCATGGCCATGCTCTTCAGAACTTGATCTTTCAAATTACATAGGAGTACTCGTCTACGAGATCAATATATCCTATCTAGATGCACACCTTACACCTATGGTGAGCCTACTACAACCAATATACATTACAAGGATCCGAATGGCTAGGAGATCAAGTGTATGTGCAGTCAAACTACAATAACCTTACTATGAGTAGCTAAGGCATCGCAGGTCAAAGAACCACTCATATAACTATAGCATTGATAAAGTTAGGGATCAGTAAGTAGACATCTAAGTGACTTCTTATACTGGCCACGCTCAGCACTGTTGTTTTCTAATAATTGCTTATACTCTCATTCTAGTATTCTCATACTATAGACTCGAGACTTATCTATCTAAAAGAAAAGCGATCCATGTACTAATCTTAATGGATCAATCATCATCCCTGTGATGATTTGATGATTAGAAATAATTTAGAAATTAATACTTAATGATGCATACCTAAAATTCTCATTTCTTAAAAATATGTGTCATCATTTTATTAATTTCTTAGATAATTCAAAGACACATTAGACATGAATGAAAATAAAAATATCCAAATTACTAATGAATGAATAGATCAAGAAAAAAATTATCCTAGATAAATATAATGCATCAATTAGATTAGCTTCTAGGACATACATCTAACATTCTATCCTTAGTATCAAAGAAACTCCTTTAATAGGTTGAAACAATCTCAACTCTCCTCATCAAGGATTATCGATCATCATAATAATCCTCGTGAGTCTTACAATCCACCAGTAATGCCTAGTAGCATATAGTGGCAACCTAGCAAAATGAAAGGGATGAACTTCTAGGTGCAGTTAGCAAGCAATACATTCTTTTATCAAGATTCTCGACTAGATGGAGATCATGGAATACTCATCAATTCCTAACATCTGTCATGAATAAAATTTATTCGATTCGAGTTCATGATATGAAATCTTGTGAAAATCCCTTTTCATTATTCATACTACCATGGTCATGGTCTTTTAAATCGGTCCCATAAATCATACATGACTACTTATCTACTAAAGTTGATATATTTTATCTATATACATACCCTACTCTTACTATGAACTTATTATAGCTAACATCTACCACAAGGATCCATATGGCAAGGGACTAAGTACATTTACAGTCAAACTATAGCAATCTTATTATGAATAGCCGAGTTACCGCAAATAAAAAAATAGTTACACAACTGCAGTATCGAGCAAGTCACTAATGAGTAGTAGACATCTAAGTAACTTCTTGTATTAGTTATGATCGGTATCCTTAGTTTTTAACAACCACTTATACTCTCTCTCCAGTTCACCATACTATAAACTCGAGACTTGTCTATTCTAGAAGGGAGCAATCTATGCACTAATCTTACTAGATTAATCACCATCTCCATAATGATCCATTGATTGGGAGTATTAAGGAATCAATCACTAATAACACATATCTCAAATTCTTAACTCTTGAAAATATGTGTCATCATCTTATTAATTCCTTGGATGATTCATGGACATATATACAATATAAATAAAAATAAATTATCTAATTTTATTAATGAATAATAAGATCAAGTATAAAATTATATCCTAAAAAAAATACATGTATCTGTCAGATTGACTTTTAGAGTATACATCTAATAATCTCCTACCTGCACTAAAGATAATCTATCTTATACCTAAGCTCCATTTCTCTAGATGTGCTTCAATCTTTTACTGGCTAAGCGGCTTAGTCAGTAGATTTATTACATTGTCCATGGAATCTACTCTTTGTACCTTAATATATTTTTTCTCGAGGTAGTCGCGTATAATGTGAAACCGCCTCTCAATGTCCTTGGACTTTTGATGAGACCTAGGCTCCTTAGCATAATCTATGGCACCATTATAGTTGCAATACAATATTATGGCATCTAATGGCATTATATCTAGTTCTGCAATAAATTTCTTGAACTAGAATGCTTCCTTAGCAGCTTCAAAGGTAGCGATATATTCAACTTCCATAGTGAGTCTGCAATGATTGGTTACTTCGAACTCTTCTAATTTATCAAACCACCATTGCACAAGAATACACATTCTGATATCGACTTTCTATCATCAATATCAAATATAAAATCTAAATTAGTGTATCCTTTTATCCCCAACTCTCCATCTTCAAAGATCAAGAACAAATTCTTAATCATTCTCAAGTATTTAAGAATGTTCTTCACAACTATCCAATACTCCTCATATGGATTCAACTAATATCTACTTGTGACACTCACAACAAGGGCTACATCAAGTTGCATACATAGCATTGCTTTGCATGAGGCTCCATATAGCTAAAGCATAAGGGATTTTGTTCATGCATTGAATCTCCTCATATGTGTTGAGGCATATCTTTTTAGAGAGATGAGTCCCATGCCTAAGAGATAAAAGTTCTCTCTTAGAATTTTCTATGCTGAACCTCTTCAGCACCTCCTCTACATATATTTTCTATGAAAGGCCTAGTGTCCTCATGGATATATCTTTATAGACCTTGATTCTTATAATATAGGATGTTTTTCTAAGATCTTTCATTGAGGAAAGGATCTCTACGGGTAGCAGACATGTGATGTAATGAGTTTTCACTAAGGGTTTCAAACAACTGCTAAGCTTCATGTTCATTTTTAAGCATAAATGTTCCTCCACATGAAGCATCTACCATTTGCCGGTATCTTTTAAATAGACCATCATAAAAACATTGAACCAATTGCCATTTCGGTATGGCATGATGTGAACATTTTCTAATCAGATCCTTTAATCTCTCCCATGTTTCTTGAAACATCTCTCTATCTAACTGGAAACAACTGGTTATGGCTTTTCTAATTTGGTTTGTTTTTCTGATTGGAAAGTACTTCTTAAGAAATTCCCTCTGAAGTTGATCCCAAGTTGAAATTGTTACAGTGTCTAGGGAATTCAACCAGTACTTAGCTCTATCTTTTAGGAAAAAAGGGAACAACTTAAGCCTAAGAGCATCATCAAAGAAATGTTGGATTTTGACTGTTGAACATATTTCCAGGAACTCATCTAAATGTTTGTAAGGGTCTTCATTTGTAAGTCCATAGAAAGATGGTAACATCTGGATTATGCTAGACTTAATTTCATACTGGACAACCTCAACTAAAGGTACTTGGATACAAGGTGAATAGGTATACTTTGAAGGAGTGAAGTACTCCCTCAATTGATGTAGAGGATCAATTTCCTGATTGGGGTCGATAGTACCTAGTTTATTTGCTCTACAAGTTCTGTCAATTTCTAGGTCTAGGGGTACAAGTTCCAGTTCTAATGACCGATGACCTAACATACACCCTACAATGGTATTCTAGAGCAAACAATAGCAGTTCAGAATTTTTATAAGATTTTTTTTTTTTTTTTATGCAACAATGAGAAAAGGTCTAAAGGAAAGACTCTTAAGAGAATCCTAAAACTAGATGAATTTTTTTTTTTTCTTCTTCTTCTTTTTTTTTTTCCAAACAATTTACACAACTCTATCCTAGGGTTAGCTTAGACCTAGACAGCTCCTAACTATTCCAAGGTCACCTTTGAGCACTCCAAGTCCAAAATCACCCAACTAACTTGGACAGGTAAGTCTAAGGTTGGTGAAGGTTCCCTTATCGCTTGCCTTAGACACCAATTAAAAATTGGCTAGGCAAGCGGAACCAATGCACCTCCCTTCGGGCTTTTGTCCCTGAACCACTTTTCTTAGACACCAAGTAGTTAACTAACCTGAACCAAATATAACTCTAGGGTTCCCTTGTCCTATTGAGCTCGAATTCCTTAGGGCTGACATCTAATTGATTTTAGGATTAGAGGCTTAGGTGAATGCAAATGATGGGAAATGATTTATGGGCCAAGGAAGGGTAATGAAATCCCCACCTTATCTTATTAATCAGGTAAGTGCCCTTAAGATGAATTATGGAGAAATGAAATGGATACAATAAGCAAGGTGTCCATATCTTGAAATTATCAAACAAAATTAAACAAAACTAATTACTTTTTTTTAAAATTTTGATGGTTATGTATCTAATTCCCTAATGAATTATGAACTTCTTTTTTTTTTTGATTTTGCAGGAAAGTAAGTTTACCTAAGTAACTCTAAAAAGGTGATCAAATAGAACAAAACAAAAATAAATTTTTTTTTTTTGAATTTTTGAAATTTGAAATAATTTTTTGAATTTTTGAAATTTAAAATTTTCAAAATAATACCAAAAGTTCCCGGCAACGGTGCCAAAAATCTGATGCGCGTCGTAATGCACCGATTTATTTACATTAAAACTACTATTCTAGAATAGGATAGCAGGAGCAAGGGTCAAATCTGCAGGGACTTTCTTGATTACTTTGAAAATAATAAATGCGCAATAGAAATTGAAATCTTAAAACTAAAAAGAAGATTAACAAGTAATTAGTAGCAAAGTGAACTAAAAAAAAGATCTATCAAAGTGAGAGCACGGCCCATATCCATGAATCACGGCCCATCCCTTTTGGGAATAGACTGGTCTAAACATTAGTGAAAAAACCTAGATATGATCTATCTCACGAGAGCACAGCCCGTACCCACTTGGGAATGGATCAGTCAGGATTAATTTCACTTGACTTACCTCCAAAGCTTCACCCTAGCAACGCATCTGATTTAAAAACAAAAGAACATGAATTAATCAAAGGATACTTTTATTTCATGTAAGAGGGAGTACATCAAGATAATACAACCAAAAATAAAAACCCCCTTTTCCCAAGTGAAGCTCTGGCCTCCAGTGATTTCTGCATGCTCAAAAGTTGAAGATGAAGCTGACCGATGGAGAATAGGACTACTGGAATAGGATTGGGACAAGGTTGGATCAGTGCTGGAATGGTGGGAATAAGGTTGGGATAACTGGAATAGAAGAGAACTAAAAGAACTACGTGGAAGAAAAGAGGGATCTCAGAACTGTGGTTGGACTGTGAATGATCTGAGAGCTTGGGAGAACTAAAGGATGGACTGGAAGCTGGGATAGGGTCAACCTCTATGACTAAGCTGGAATAGTGGAAAGAAGAGCTCTCTGTGGTGTAGAATAGAGAAGAAACACAGTGCTCTCTGTGATAGAAAAGAAGAGACACAGAGAAGAAAAGCAATGGGGAAGAAGAGCAGTGAAGAACTGGCTGAATGCTCGACTGATTGAATGCTCGAATGCCCAGTGGTTCTCTTTGGCTCTCCTGGAGCCCTTTTTATAGGCTCTCCACACTCCACGGTTTCAACAAAGCCACTTCACCGTTGAACCAACCCGCTCCTCCTCCAACCAACCAAATAGAGCAACTGATCCAATGAACACCGCTCCCACGGTTGCAACGAAGCTCCATTATTTTATTGGTTCTGGTCGAGCTCCCATCAATCTCCAGCTCATCCAGCGAGACTCTAGATTCTTCTCCCCGGTTCGATCCAACCCAGCATATAGGTTCGGTCCACAAATGGTTCAGACCGAAAGAAACCATCCAACAGCTACAATTCCCCGTGAGGACCCTCCTGGCAGTGAGGAAGAGCATTCAATCGATCGAGCATTCAGCCAGTTCTTCACTACTCTTCTTCCTCATTGCTTTTCTTCTCTCTGTCTCTTCTTCTCCATCACAGAGAGCACTGTGTTTCTTCTCCATTCCACAACACAGAGAGCTCTTCTTTCAAATATTCCAGCTTAATCATAGAGGTCGACCCTATCCCAGCTTCCAGTCCATCCTTCAGTTCTCCCAAGCTCTCAGATCATTCAGAGTCCAACCATAGTTCTGAGATCCCTCTTTTCTTCCCTGTAGTTCTTTTATTTCTCTTCTATTCCAGTTATCCCAACCTTATTCCCACCATTCCAGAACTATTCCAACCTTATCCCAATCCTATTCCAGCAGCCCTATTATCCACCTTTCAGCTTCATCTTCAACTTTTGAGCATGCAGAAATCACTGGAGGTCAGAGCTTCACTTAGGAAAAGGGGGTTTTAATTTTTGGTTGTATTACCTTGATGTACTCCCTCTTACATGAAATAAAAGTATCCTTTGATTAATTCATGTTCTTTTTTTTTGAATCAGATGCATTGCTAGGGCGAAGCTTTGGAGGTAAGTCAAGTGAAATTAATCCTGACTGATCTATTCCCAAGTGGGTACGGGCTGTGCTTTTATGAGATAGATCATATCTAGGTTATTTTACTAGCGTTTGGACTAATCGATTTTCAAAAAGGGATGGGCCGTGATTCACGGATACGGGCCGTGCTCTTACTCTGATAGATCTTTTTTTGAGTTACCTTTATAGCTAATTACTTGTTAATCTCTTTTTTAGTTTTAATATTTAAATTTTTGTTGCACATTTATTGTTTTCAAAGTAATCAAGAAAGTCCCTATGGATTTGACCCTTGCTTCTGCTATCCTATTCTAGTATAGTAGTTTTAAGATAATTAAATTGGTACATTGTGACACGCATCAGATTTTTGGGTTGGACCGAAAGAAACCATCTAACAGCTGCAATTCACCGTAAGGACCCTCCCGGCGGTGAGGAAGAGCGCACTGCCATCATCTCCGGTCGGTGGTGGACCGGGTAGGCGGTCCGGCGGCGTGGGATGGTGGATTTCGGTGAGGTTCGGCCAAGAGAAAGAAAAATAGTGAACAACCCCCTTTGGATGCATTTTTCCGGCCATCGGGGCTTCTCCGACCGGCGGTGGGGGTGGCTCTCCGGCGAGTCCGGGCACTGCGATCCATGGCTCTGCTCTGTGGACCACATCAATGGTAGATTGTGGCCCACGAGCTATGCAGTGGACCGAGCGGCCGGTCCATGGTGGATCGGCTGCTTTAAACTCCGTGTAATTTCTTAGTAAATTCTTTAAAAATCCATTTTGGGCCCGTTTTAAGTCTGATTCGAGTGTCGTTCATGATGGTGGACTTCTAAAATCAGACTCTCCATGTTGGCAATGTTCTTTCATATAAATAACATATAAAAGTATTAATTTTGAAGAAATAATGATATTTTAATATTAAATTAATACTTTTATATTTATGCTTAATGTAGTTACCAGGGTGTAGTGAGTTGGAAGAGTACAAAGCAGCCAACTATAGCTGACTCAGTCAATGAGATAGAATACATAGCTGCAAGTGAAGCCGTGAAGGAAGCTATCTAGATGAAGAAATTGTTTATGGAATTGGGCGTGGTTCCTAAAATATAATAACTAGTGCCACTATATTATGATAATACTGGAGCTGTTGTGCAAGCTAAAGAACCAAGATCTCATCATAAGTCCAAACACATCCTAAGATGTTTCCACCTCGTTCGAGAAATCATAGGAAGATAAGATGTTGTCATCGAACTTGTTGATACAAAGAACAATATAGTAGACCTATTCACTAAAGAACTACCTCAGTAATAGTTTGATCGCCACTTAGATTGTATGGGTATAAAATTTAAGGATGATTGGCTTTAGTGCAAGTGGAAGATTGAAAGAAAAGTGCCCTAAAAATCAATCTTTGTAAGGATATTTTTATAATCTTCCAACTCTTGTATGTCATTATTGTATTAATAAAAGGCATTTTGTTTCATCATACTGCTGTATCTTATTTAAAGATTATGATGAACCCCGTAGGTTAGGATAAAGGAATTAGGGTTATGATGGAGATCATAATGGTGAGACCTAAGTTCCTATAAATCCTGATCTAAAATGTTCCTAGTCATTGGATCATCGATTCGGGGATTGATGCTTCTGGAAAGACTATCTTATCCTATGTATGCTCGATGGAGAGTGTTGTTGGTCTCATAGCCACTTGTGTAGAGGCCCTAATACAAGGATATGGGTGCTCATTAGGGTATGAGTTCACCGAACTGATCCGTACTGAGAATATCTTATGGAAGTCTTACTACTTGTCAAGAGATAGTTCTCATAGTGGGAGTTGTGCAAGTGATCCTTAAACCTGAGATCACCATGGTTCCTTATGCACACTAAGCCATGTTTTGGTTCATACCCATTCATGACATTGAGTCATGTACAGGGTGTTCTCGGATATGGTGGAAGGTGTATGAGGGATGTGATTGGATCAATAAGGAATCAATCGTTCCTAGTAAGAGAAAATGTTATCCTAACTAATATCTTCGATTGATGACTCAAAAAGTCTTTGATCAAAGCAGGATGTGATTAGAAGTATTTTCTAATCAGTCACCGATAGAGTCTTCATTATCGAAGTGAGACTCGAAATGACTAAGTGCTAGGGTTTGACAATTATCCATACCCATCACTTATTTGAGATAAAGGGAGATTGAAAGATTGAATTGCATGATAACTTTCCACTGAAGAGTATTTTGGTACTTTTCACCAAAATCTTCATCTTCCAGGTAGGCATGATGCATTGCTAGACATCAATCATGTCTTGTAGATTTTCATGAATCAATTCGATTGGATTCATAAGTAAATTGAAAAGCTAGTTCGAATTGGCAACTTAGGTCAGCTCAATTTGATCTAATTAGGTTAATCGGGTTCGATTGGATCAAATTGGATTTGACCTAGACCTACTGCTAGCTAGATATGGAACCCAAAGGGTCACACACATTAGGAAATTAGTCTAGGAAGTCAATTTTTTATTAGGGTCATGGGATCCTAATTGGTTAGCTAGATTATATACTAGCATGTGTAGGCTAACTTAACTCCTAATCCAATTGAATTGGGTCTATAAGGTTGCTTGATGGGCTAACCAATTTGAGGGAATACTAGATTGGGTTGAGTCAAAAGTGGGGTAGCATTTATCTGGTTTTATCTAGCCTAA
Organism: Areca catechu; assembly: GCA_021397845.1. Classification (NCBI taxonomy): domain Eukaryota; kingdom Viridiplantae; phylum Streptophyta; class Magnoliopsida; order Arecales; family Arecaceae; genus Areca; species Areca catechu. The sequence continues at coordinate 173,093,795 of CM038051.1, read as the reverse complement.
TTAAGCCTTTATCTTATTTTTTTGAAGAGTCATAACTTAAAGGGACTCTTGGTGCCAATAATTATGTTCGGCAACATTAAGGGGTGCCGAAGGACCAAGAGTCCTTCTACCACTTAATCACCTATTCCAGATAAACCTAAAGAGTTTCTCCTTAATCTCTAGGCCAAAATAAATGGGCTTTGACTAGTCAAAATAAAGGAATGGCATGAAATAAAGTGGCGCACAAATGAAAGGTTGCGATGTTTCATTTTTGGCGCTAATTGACACTAAGAGTCCTTCTGTTTGAAGGCTTTTAATTTTCTTCCGATGACTTCATTCAAAGAATACATCCCTTGGCCTTTTAATTGACCAATAAATGACATGTGACAAGTGGAGAAATCGGCTAGGAACCGAAGAGATAGTCTTATCTCTTGGTGCAAGAAGGATCATGACTTTTCAAGATAAGACTCCTTCATGAATGTTCTTATATGATCTATCTTTTGGTAGATCAAAGGCTGATCAAGAGCCATATTTGGCACCCCCCCATCTCCTGTTTAAAGCCTTCAGTGTTTATGCCGAAGGAAATCTGATTTATCCTTTCTTTCTTACACTCTTACACTCTGCCATTTTGTCCTCCTTGTCTCTTCCTTCCCTTGTTAGGACATGGTATTGCCTTAAGACAAGCCCACCATTTAAGACAAGGATTTAGGAAGAGAATTAAGAAGTGATAAAGAGTGTAAATAGAGGTTTAGGAGAGGGCTTTGAGTGTTCTACTGGAGAGCAAAGGTCTGAGCAAGAAAGGAGAGGCTGCCAAAGGAAGAAAGGCCATTGGAAGAGTCCCAATGGATTAAGCAACCTACTAAGGAGTGGTTTCTAGGTTCAATTCCTATGTAGATCACCTCTGGAGGGCATGCAATTGTGTGCCTAATGGAAAGAAGAAGGAATTAGCATTCCAGGTATTTTTCCAAACCTTGTTTGAATGATTTGTTAATTATAATGGATAAAGGATCTTGGGCTTAGGGTTTCTAGTTGTTTGGAGTTTCAAAAAGAAAAAATTTGAAATCCATTCTTTCGTAGTGCCACCGAAACCCCAACAGTGGTATCAGAGCTCCCTTATTTCATTCAATTAATGTTCCATGCAATTAGTAATGATTGCTTACTATGCTATGAAGTAATGCATGATTGTTTAAATTACATATGAAATATGTTATATCCTAGTAACTACTTTGGATTGGGATAGTCACCATGGCCATCCAGTCATAGTAGTTACTTGGGGTTTCATGGCCCTCTCATCCTTTTCAATGGGATCTGTTATAGCATGTTGGGATGCCATTGTGGCCATATCCCATCAAAAGTGAGGTGAATGGATTGATATTACAATCATGCTTATGGTATGCATATTACGGTTAATATGCTCGATTGTTGGAATGAATATCATGTCATACGATATGTTATATCCTAGTAACATCTTCGGATTGGGTTAGTCACCATGGCCGATTGGTCATAGAAGCGAAGTAGGGTTTAAAGGCCCTCTCTTCCCATTCAATGGGACCTCCTATAGCATGTTGGGGTGCCGCTGTGGCCATATCCCATAAATAAGTGAGGTGAACGGATTATTGTCATAATCTTGCTCTGTTATGCATATTAGGGTTTATATGCTTATATGATGTCATGAATATCATGTATACTTGGGATGTATTTGAGACCACTAAAAGCCCTCATAATTAAAATATCTAGTCATAGTGCTAGTCAAGAGGCAAAATTTATTTTGGGTTATATGATTAGTCAATTGGTGTCTAGGCAAGTGGTTCTGAGAAGGTAAAAGGTATGAGATTTTTAATTGGTTCTGTTTTCTGACCTGGCCAATTAATTTGATGTCTAAGGAAAGCAACAGGAGGACACCCTCATCTCTTCCACTTACTTGGCTAATTTGGCAATATCTGGACCTTAAATTGAATATGCCAATTGAATTAACACACTATTGTTTGCCTTCCTTCATGCTAAGTATAGTTTATATTAACAAATATAGTAGGTTTGTTGTGTAACCAAGGCCTACCCTAGTGTTAAATAAGAATTATCTTAGTGCAGTTAATGCTTTATAGTATGTTTGGTAGTATTGCTTTGTTGTGTAATACAAGGGCAATATTATTCGAACATGTCTATATTGAAATGAAGGGTCTAACTAAACTAAGACATTATAGTTTGTTGTGTAACACAAGACTATAAGTGTCTTAGAGGTAGTTTATTTGTTGAGAATTGCATGGGTTGCAATTGGAAAGAAATTCCTACCTTCGAACTCATGAGTGTTTGTTGTGTAACACAAGGTACTTATGAGGAATTAGAATCTCAACCCCACTAAAGAAACCTAGTAAGGTTTCTCTCTTGCCATAGTTGAGGGTTATGGTATTCGAATAAAATAGTGGGAGACATAATTAGATATAAAGTCCTTATCTGGTTATGAATGTCATCTTAAGTGGTTTGCTTATATTATTCTTTATTAATTATAGGTTTTATTATAGCTTCAAGTTTACCACTACGGGGCATCTTAGATGCTAATAAGTTGACCAGTGCTAATTATGTGGACTGGTTGAGGAACCTGAGGATAGTATTAACTCAGGAGAAGCTTTCTTATATTCTTGATTCTTTGGATCCAAAGCCGATCAGAGAGGAAGCTTTTGAAAGAGCCCCACATAAAATGTGGCTAAATGATAGCATGACTATCATGTGCATCATGTTGGCCTCAATGAACAATGAGCTTCAAAGGCAACATGAAGAGATGAAACCTTAGTACATATTACTCAATCTTAAGGTGCTTTATGGAGAGCCAAGTAGGGCTGCTCAATATGAGATATCGAAGCAGTTGTTCCATGCATGCATGAGTGAGGGTTCATCAATTCAAACACATGTTTTGGAAATGATTAACTTAATCATCCAATTAGGTCAATTAGGGTTAGTAATGGATGGTGAACTCAACCAGGACTTGATCCTGCAATCACTCCCGGATTCTTTCTCTTAGTTTGTTTTAAATTATCATATGAACAAACTGAATACTTCTTTGCCTGAGTTGCTTAACATGCTTAAGATAGTAGAGTGCCATTCTAAGGGAGATAAGGCTCATCTTCTTCTTGTTAATGGGAAGAGGAAACAGGCAATGAAGAAGGGTTTGAAAAGGAAATTCAACCCTACAAGGAGCATCCAGAAGAAAAAGAAATAAAGAAGGTTATTAATGATGGAGCTTGTTTCCATTGCGGCAAGCAAGGGCATTAGAAGAAAAATTGCAAGACATATCTTGCAAGTATGAAGCATGATGCTGGAGGAGTATCTAAAGGTTTATACATGACACAAACAAATTTATCATTGAGTGCTTCTATTTCTAATTCATGGATATTGGATACCGCATGTGGGTCACATATCTGTAAGTCATTATAGGGCCACCACAAAATTTGAAGCCTGAAGAAAGGTGACTTTGAGCTATATGGCGCAAGTGGTGAAGCCATGTATGCTGAAGCTGTAGGCACCTATCTACTATTATTACCTTCGGGTAATGTATTAAAGTTAGAAGAATGTTACTATATTCCAAATTTTGTAAGAAACATTATTTCTATATCCTTGTTATTACAACAAGGATTTGAAATAAGTGTAAAGAATAGTGGCTGCTCTATTCTTCATTCTAATAAAATATTTGGACATGGTTTTTTTATCAATGATATTTTAACTTTAGAACTCAATGATACAATATTACCCATTGATAACAAGAAAAGAAAATAAGATAATGTCAATGTCACATTTCTCTGGCATTGTCGATTACATCATATAAGCGAGTCAAGAATAAATAAGTTAGTCAAAGATAATTACTTTGATCCTTATGATTTTCAATAATTAAGAACTTGTGAGTCTTGCCTCATAGGTAAAATGACCAAGTCTCGATTCACTGGACATGGAGACAGGGCTACTGAATTATTAGGTCTTGTACATACTGATGTATGTGGACCTATGACAACTCAGGCCAAAGGCGGATACTCTTATTTCATTATGTTTATTGATGACTTATCTAGGTTTGGACATGTGTATGTGATGAAACACAAGTCCAAAGCTTTTGATAAATTTAAAGAGTATTAAAGTATGGTTGAGAAATAAACTAGACATAATATTAATATTCTTTGTTTTGATTGAGGAGGAGAATACTTGTCTAGTGAGTTTCTAAACCATCTTAAGGACAAAGGCATAATCTCTGAATAGACTCATCCTTATACACCTCAATTAAATGGTGTGGCAGAAAGGAGAAATCGCACCTTGTTAGAAATGGTGAGGTCCATGATGAGCTTCATAGATCTTCCTATTTCATTATAGGGATATGCCTTGGAAACTGCTACTTATATTTTGAACAGAGTACCATCAAAGTTAGTGACTAGCACTCCATATGAGGTATGGAAAGGCAAAAGACCAAATCTTAAATACTTGAAGATTTGGGGTTGCTATGCTTATGTCAAAAAAAATTTTGGATATAAGTTAGGTGCTAGGGCTGACAAATGTAGGTTCATTAGTTAACCCAAAGAAGGTATTGGATTCCTCTTTTATCATACTACTGAACAAAAGGTATTTGTTAGTAGACATGCTATATTTTTGGAGCAAGAATTTATCCAAGAAAGAAGTAGTGGAACAATAATTGAACTTAGTGAAGTTTAGAACCAACAACCAATTCCTGAAGAGTCTTCAAATGAAATTCCTCAACCAAAGATTCTTGTTAATCAGGAATAGCCACAATACACACCTCCTTTCTGAAGGTCAGAGAAGGTGTGAGGTGCACCTCTTAGATATGGCTTTGTCATTGGGAATGATAATGAGGCCAGTATCATTCAAGATGATGATCTTGTGACTTATGCGTAAGCTATCAAGAGTAGAGACTTCGATAAATAGCTAAATGCAATGAAATTTAAAATGGACTCAATGTATTCCAATCAGGTTTCGACCTTGGTAGATCCACCTGAATGAGTTAACCCAATAGGGTATAAATGTGTCTTCAAGAAGAAGATTAGAGCCAAGGGCCAAGAAGATACTTACAAGGCTAGGCTAGTGGTGTGGTATGCATGATGAGGATGCAATCATGTGACTCTAATGGAGATTAACCAAAATCTAACTAGCAATTCCTACTTGCATATGAGTGATTCAACATATAAGATCAAGAAGATCTAAATAAGAAACCCTAAATGCTTATACTTAAACCCAGCTAGGAGGACTATCAAAATATTAAAGAAATAGGACAAGATTAGAATTCGCACACAAGTCAAGCTAGCCCTATTTAATGATCCCGATCTTAAAAGACTAGGAGTTCAAGCATTGAAATCTCAAGCACAAGGGATTCGCTCTTAAGGTTCTCAAATGAAAGATCATACCACATAAGATGAGCCATCTAACTTTCTGGTTTGTAGCAAGTAATCCTTCCTCCAGGATCTGGAACCTAGAGAACCCTGCAACAAAGAAACCAAGATGATTAGAAGCTTAATTAGAAATGAGAAGATTGATGGAACTCAAAGGAGAGTTTGTTGGAAATGATCCTTGGCGCCATGGTGGAAGCTTGTGTTGGTGTTGATCTTCTTCTTGTGAGGATGTCCTTAATTCGCCTTGAAGGAAGAGGATTGCTTGGAGGATGAAGAGTAAAAGAGAAGGATTAGGGAGAAGAAATGATGGAGGAGAGGAAGAGGTTCACTTAGGCACAAAGATCCACATAGGCACATAGAAACACATAGAAAATTTCTGAAAATTTGTATTCCTTCATCAATAGCTCTTTACAAGGGGCGTCCAAGGCTTTAAATAAAGCCTCACAAATTTTGAAATTTCAAATCCCCAAACAAGTGGAGTAATATAAGGGGAGAGGGCTGATTTTCTTGCTTGAAATCCTCCTTGGCCAACTTCCTTGAATTTGAACTTGGGATGGCGCCCTCTTGTGGTGAGGTGGCATGTGAGGTGGCATGTGGTCCCCTCTTGACGTGGCATGTGGTCCCAAATTGAGGTGGCGCAAGTGATGTGGCATGTGGTCCCCAATTGAGTTGCCTTTGATCTTGATTTGGGGTATACATTGTGAGTCTTCTTTAGGCTTGATGCTAGTTGACCCATTTGGATTGGACTAAGACTAGACCCGACATGGACTCGACTTACATGATTATTTTGGACTCAAAAGAAAGATTACAGGACCCAACATGGACTCGACTTACATGATTCTTTTGGACTCAAAATAAAGAAAGGTTACCGGACTCTCTAGTCCAACCATAAAGATTCGGAATGGGCTTGAATTGGTTGGAGTCTCTTTTTGATTCTGGTGCCCACACCAATTCTTCCCGGGTGGGAGGAACTCAACCCTGTCGAGTGATAAGTTTCTAATATATCCAGGTCGATTTGTTGTAGGTCCTCTTTGGTGATCCAGGAATCTTCAGATTCAGGATGTCCTTGCCATCGAACCAGATAGCGTTGGTAGCCCTTATTTCTAGTAGTGATGATCTGGTCATTCAAGATCCTTTCAATTCTTTCCTTTCACTCAGGAATATTTGGTGGTGGACACTCAATTGGCATTTCACTCTCAAGAGAAGTGTTAGGACCAAAAGGTTCATCCGGTATCAATGCAGGTTCCTTGTATTCTTTCAGATCGGAAACATTAAATGTAGAACTAATGCCATAACTAGGTGGTAAGTCTACTACATAAGAATTAGGTCCAATTTTCTTTATTATTTTGAAGGGTCCAGCTCCCCGGGCATGGAGTTTCTTCATAGTTCCCGGAGGAAACCTTTCTGGTTTAAGCCTAATCATTACAGAGTCTCCTTCATTAAATTCCTTTAACCGTTTATGTGAGTTAGCCATATGCCTATAGAGTTCATTGCTTGTTTGAATCTTCTGATTAATCTCCTTGTGCAAATCCTTAACATGCTGTGCATATGACTCAGCAGACTCAGATATTCGTGTATGTACTGGTAATGGAATTAGGTTTAAAGGTTTCCTAGGTTTGTATCCATGGACCACTTCAAATGGACTTTTCCCAATAGACCTATTGATCGAACTGTTGTAGGCAAATTCAGCACGAGGAAGTAGTAAGTCCCAGTTTCCTAGGTTGTCACCGACTAAACATCTTAAGAGATTTCCTAAGCTTCGGTTTACTACTTCAGTTTGGCCATCGGTTTGAGGATGATAGGCCGTAGAGAATTTCAGCTTAGTACCTAACATGTGCCAGAGGGTTTTCCAGAAGTAGCTAGTGAACTTGACATCTCTATCTGACACAATGGTCTTGGGTAAACCATGAAGCTTAACCACCTTATCTAAGAAAAGCTTGGCCACTTTCGAAGCGTCTAAAGTTTGAGAACACGGGATGAAGTGCGCCATTTTGGAGAAACGATCGACAACCACAAAAATAGAGTCATGTTTCCTAGAAGTTTTAGGTAGACCTACCACAAAATCCATACTGATATCTTGCCATGGACCATCAGGGACAGGTAAGGGCGTGTACAGACCGGTGTTCTGTCTTTGCTGTTTTGCAACAGCACAGGTCCGACACTGAGCTATGATCTGGGCAACGTTCTTTTTAAGACCAGGCCAAAAAAATTGTTCTTCCATTGCTAGGATGGTTTTGTTCCTGCCAAAATGTCCTGCTAAACCTCCAGCATGGACCTCCCATATCAAAAATTTCCTATCAGAGGTCTTGGGATTACACAACTGATTTCCTTTGAAAAGGTATCCATCTAACATTGTATAATCACTAGGCTCACTAGATGGTCTTTGTTGGAGGGATTGATAGATGTGACCAAAATCAGGACATGTGGGATATTCATCTTTCAATCTATTGAACCCTACTACTTCAGTGCTCACAGAGGTTAACAACATAGAACGGCAGCTTAACGCATCAGCAACCCTATTTTCAGTACCGGCATGATGTTTCAAAATGAACGTGTAAGCTTGTATGAATTCTACCCATTTCCCGTGCCTAGGGTTTAATTTCTTTTGAGAACTAAGGAACCTAAGAGCTTCGTGATCAGAGAACAGGACAAACTCGTGGGGTAGAAGATAATGCCTCCAATATCGTAGAGCTTGAACTACAGCATACAGTTCCTTATCATACATGGAATACCTTAGTCTCGCCTCATTTAACTTTTCACTGAAGTATGCTACTGGGTGATTCTCTTGACTCAAGACACCTCCAATTCTGATCCCAGAAGCATCACAAGCAACCTCAAACACCTTGGTAAAATCGGGTAACCTTAAGACAGGTGCTTGTGTCATTTTCTCCTTAATTGTTAGGAAGGCCTTACTTGCTGCTTTAGTCCACTCGAAATTTCCCTTCCTAATACAATCAGTGATTGGTGCCACTATCGTACTGAATCCTTTAATAAACCTTCTATAGAAGGTGGATAACCCATGGAAACTACGGACGTCGTGGATAGTCTTAGGCGTAGGCCACTCTACTATGGATTTAATTTTCTCAGGATCAGCGGACACCCCTTCAGATGTGACTACGAATCCTAGAAAGATAACTCTATTTGTCAGGAAATCACACTTCTTGATATTGGCATAGAGACTATCTTTTCTCAGGACTTGACAAACTTGCTTCAGGTGGGTTAAGTGGTCTGCTTTTGTTTTGCTATATATAAGTATATCATCAAAATAGACCACTACAAATGTTCCGATAAAAACCTTTAACACCTGATTCATTATTCTCATAAAAGTGCTGGGTACATTGGACAGACCGAACGGCATGACTAACCACTCATATAATCCATCTTTAGTCTTAAAAGCGGTCTTCCATTCATCTCCAGGCCTAACCCCAACCTGGTGATAGCCACTTTTTAGGTCTATCTTGGAAAAAATTGTCAATCCAGCTATCATATCTAACATGTCATCTAGTCTTGGGATTGGGAATCTATACTTTACAGTGATCTTATTAATGGCACGGCTATCTATACACATCCTCCAGGTGCCATCTTTCTTAGGGGTCAGCAGAGCAGGGACTGCACATGGACTTAAGCTTTCCTTAATAAACCCCTTCCTAAGAAGTTCACCCACTTGCCTTTGCAGTTCCTGGTGTTCAGTTGGGTTCATCCAATAGTGAGGCAAATTAGGTAAAGTCGCTCCAGGGATTAAATCTATTGCGTGTTGTATGTCTCTTAAAGGTGGGAGGTTATCGGGGAGATCTTCTGGAAACACATCCTTAAATTCTTTCAATAATTGGACCACCTCTTGAGGGTGTTCTACAGGACTGTGGTCCTTAATTTCCTTAGCAGCTACTACCCAAATAGGTGCTCCTTCCATGATATCTTGCTCTAATTCTTTTGCACCTATTAAATTTAATCCAGTCTTCTTATCTTTCAAGCTGCTAGCTCCTCTCTTGACATTATCCTTAGGCTGGGTTGGATGAATGACAATTTTCTTGCCATTGAAATTGAAAGCACAGGAGTTTGATCGACCAAAGATGGTCACATCATGATCAAACAGCCATGGCCTGCCTAAGATGATGCTACTTACCCCCATAGGAAGCACATCACACCAGATCTTTTCCTGATAGGATTGAAGCTGGACTTGAACCTGACATCTTGACTTGATTGGTATAGAAGTGGAATCGATCCAGGACACCTTATATGGATTGGGATGTGGTACAACGGGTAATCCTAGACTTTTGGCTGCGTTAGTGAAAATGGCGTTGACACAGCTTCCACTATCGATGACGATCTTACAGACCTTTTCTCCTATCTTAACAAATGTGTGTAGGATGCTAGTTATACGCCAGTCTTCTTGCTCCTTGGTCTGTGTCATGATACGTCTCACAACTCCTAGCAAATCTGATGAGTCTATGTTCTCTTCACCCCCTTCATACTCTTCATACTCATCAGCTAAACAATCCCCTGCTTCATAAACTTCTTCTTCACCAAACTCTAGGGGTTCTGAATCTTCTTCTTTTACCTCCCCTATATGTAAAGCTCTAGAGGGGCATTGGCTCATGAAATGGCCTATTTTGCGGCACTTATAACAAACTCGTTCTCTTTCACCTGGAACTTCAGGGCTCTTTCCTTTATCTCCTCTGGGAATTAAGGGGGTGGTCGGATTGGGTCTAAGGGTTGGATTCGGGCTGGACCTTGTTCTATTAGCGGGACTAGGGACTGAGCTAGGCCTGCTAACAGGAGGGTTAAACCTAATAGGTTCAGGTCGTCTAAATGTAGCTCTCCTTTGAAACCTCTCATAGTCCGTGGCAACTTGGTATGTCTGATCTAAATCATGGACTTCCCTTAAAAACAGTTCCCCTTTTATATCATCATTCAACCCTGATCTAAACCTTGATAAAGTGGCTGCTTCAGACTCGACTACGTTGCATCGCATCACAAACTCATCAAATTTAGCAACGTATTCAGAAACGGTCTTGTTACCCTGTGTCAATCGTTGCCACTGATCTAATAACCTTTGCTGATAAGACATAGGCAGATATTTCTCTCTAAGTTTCCTCTTCATATCTCTCCATGTTGCTATAGGTAAATCTCTCCTTTGCCTTGATATGCGTTCCACGTTTCCCCAATATAACCGAGCCTGACGAACTAGTCTGATTTTGGCAAACTTAAATCTTCTCTCTTCAGACATATCATACCAGTCAAAATACTGGTCCATGTCAGCCTCCCAGTCTGTGTACACCTTAGGATCTAAGCTTCCCTTAAAGGTTGGTGCATCTAGACGGATGTTCCTTAGGGCCCGATCATCCTGATCAAAAGTATCATAGTGAGGCCTTCTAGGAGGTGGCTCTGGAGTATGATCAACATAATCCTGATGCGGTCTTCTTTGAATTGGGTCAGGTGTGTGTTCCTGTCGTTGGGCTCTAGGATGAACTGAAGGTAATCTGGGTGAAGGTGGTTCAGTTGGGGTCAACCTAGCTTCTTCTAGGGTTCCTACCCTTTCCTCGAACTGACCAAATTTAGCATCCAAACGGTCCATCTTCTCGATCATAAATCTCATAAGGCTTTCCATACTAGTATCCATGGATGAACTAGGTTGGGCTTGTGAAGGGTGGTAAGGTGTGCCTGATCTAGTTGTCATGCAAACAATTAGACTCAGACCCGAACTACGAGTTTTCTAAATCGGTTAGTCCAAATAAACTGAGTTGACTAGATACAATCAAATCAACAGCTACTCTCTTCCACTGGCCAGTCAGGAGGTGGGTCTGTGGGAGGTTCACCCAGCTTTCACTGGGTCCTAATTAAAAACCACAAGAACCGCTTAGGCTTGAGCCACTTAACCTCTATCCTTGACACCAGCTTTCAATAATAGATGAAGAAATGGGTTGCACAAGCTTTCCCAATTGAATTGAACTGGACCTAGAGTTCCAAGCTAGTTGCCTAATCTAGGTGGCAAACTAGATTGTAGTAACTCTATACTTGGCCAGGTTTTAGAATAAGGGGAGTGTGAGATCCTGTCTCTGGCCTACCTAGGCCCGGTGGAATTGGCCCGATAGACGGATCAGCACCCAAGCCCTTAGTCCCAATTCTAGACACCAAGTAATAGGGCACACACAAGACTAGTTGACACAATGAGTTGACAATAACCGGGGCTCGACCAAATTGATGTTCCTAACCCACTAGGGCAATTAATGTCTAATCAATTTTAGTTAGGGATTGGATCGATATGCAATTTGGTGATTTTTGGGCTAGGGACAGGTGATGAAATCCTGACCCTATGTCAATTTCATGCCCTTAATTTGATTTGTCATGAGATGCATGGAAATTTCAAATTTCAGGTGCAGAAGTAGTGTGTTGCATTTTAAAAGTGGGGTTGATAAGTGCAGAAAAAAATATCAAAAAAATCTAAAAAAATCACAGAAAACTCCTAACTTCTAGATGACATACAAGATAAAACGAAAATTCAAAATAAAATCTGTACTATTCTAGGCAGATTCTGAAATGAAGATAATGATAAGGAACAGAACAGAACAGAAACCCTAATAACACTGATGGACTGCAGGAATTTTCATTTTTTTTGTAAATTTTTTATCAAATTGAAATTTAAAACGGTGATAAGCAACTTAAAATGGAGCAGAAAAAAAAATATTCCAACGAGGAATGTGATACTTGCCTTTAGAGTTGCAGGCGGATTACAGTCAGCCTATAGAAAATACAGCAAGCAGAAAAACAGAACGTGCCCAATGCAAAATTTACAAATGAAATCTAAGAAGTCCTTTGGTTTTCTTTTTCACGGGTCAATCACAATGACACCCCGACACACCTTAGGAGATCCCCGTGGAATGGGAAGAGAGGGTGTTTAAACCCTACTTTCTCCTAAGACCGGATGGCCTGGTAACGCCCCCGATCCAAGTACTTCAAGGACTTAATGCTATGCAATTAGGAACTTATTCTACCATGCTCTGATACCAAGATTGGTGTGGTATGCATGATGAGGATGCAATCATGTGACTCTAAAGGAGATTAACCAAAATTTAACTAGCAATTCCTACTTGCATATGAGTGATTCAACATATAAGATCAAGGATATCTTAATAAGAAACCCTAAATGCTTATACTTAAACCCAGCTAGGAGGACTATCAAAATATTAAAGAAATAGGACAAGATTAGAATTCGCACACAAGTCAAGCTAGCCCTATTTAATGATCCCGATCTTAAAAGACTAGGAGTTCAAGCATTGAAATCTCAAGCACAAGGGATTCGCTCTTAAGGTTCTCAAATGAAAGATCATACCACATAAGATGAGCCATCTAACTTTCTGGTTTGTAGCAAGTAATCCTTCCTCCAGGATCTGGAACCTAGAGAACCCTGCAACAAAGAAACCAAGATGATTAGAAGCTTAATTAGAAATGAGAAGATTGATGGAACTCAAAGGAGAGTTTGTTGGAAATGATCCTTGGCGCCATGGTGGAAGCTTGTGTTGGTGTTGATCTTCTTCTTGTGAGGATGTCCTTAATTCGCCTTGAAGGAAGAGGATTGCTTGGAGGATGAAGAGTAAAAGAGAAGGATTAGGGAGAAGAAATGATGGAGGAGAGGAAGAGGTTCACTTAGGCACAAAGATCCACATAGGCACATAGAAACACATAGAAAATTTCTGAAAATTTGTATTCCTTCATCAATAGCTCTTTACAAGGGGCGTCCAAGGCTTTAAATAAAGCCTCACAAATTTTGAAATTTCAAATCCCCAAACAAGTGGAGTAATATAAGGGGAGAGGGCTGATTTTCTTGCTTGAAATCCTCCTTGGCCAACTTCCTTGAATTTGAACTTGGGATGGCGCCCTCTTGTGGTGAGGTGGCATGTGAGGTGGCATGTGGTCCCCTCTTGACGTGGCATGTGGTCCCAAGTTGAGGTGGCCAAGTGATGTGGCATGTGGTCCCCAATTGAGTTGCCTTTGATCTTGATTTGGGATATACATTGTGAGTCTTCTTTAGGCTTGATGCTAGTTGACCCATTTGGATTGGACTAAGACTAGACCCGACATGGACTCGACTTACATGATTATTTTGGACTCAAAAGAAAGATTACAGGACCCGACATGGACTCGACTTACATGATTATTTTGGACTCAAAAGAAAGATTACAGGACCCAACATGGACTCGACTTACATGATTCTTTTGGACTCAAAATAAAGAAAGGTTATCGGACTCTCTAGTCCAACCATAAAGATTCGGAATGGGCTTGAATTGGTTGGAGTCTCTTTCTGATTCTGGTGCCCGCACCAGCTAGTGGCAAAAGGTTTCAGACAAAAACATGGTATTTACTATGATGAAACCTTTTCACTAGTGGCAATGGTCTAGTCGATCAGGATTTTAATTGTAATAGCAGCATACTATGATTATGAAATCTGGCAGATGGATGTAAAGACTGCTTTCCTCAATGGATATCTTGAGGAAGAAGTCTATATATCATAATTAGAACAGTTTATCTCAAGTGGGAGACCAAACCAAGTATGCAAATTTAAAAAATCTATATGTAGATTAAATTAAGTATCAAAGAGTTGGAACATGCATTTTGATGAAGTAATCAGAGAGCTTGGTTTCATTAAAAATGTGGATGAACCTTGTGCATATAAAAAGATAAATGGGAGTGCAATTATCTTTTTGGTTCTGTATGTCAATGATATACTTATTATTAGGAATAATATCCTAATGTTACAATCAATCAAAACTTGGCTATCATCAAAGTTTCCTTGAAGGATCTGGGAGAGGCATCCTATATATTAGGGATAAAGATCTATAGAGATAGTTCTAAGAGGATTCTATGCTTATCTCAATCTAGGTATATTGACTTAGTGTTGAAGAGATTCAATATGCATGGAAGTAAGAGAGGTTACTTACCTATGAGTTAAGGCATACATCTCTCCAAGAAAATGTCTCCTAAGACATCGGAAGAAAGAGAGAAGATGGCTATGATTCCTTATGCTTCGGCTATAGGATCAATTATGTATGCCATGTTATATACTAGGCCTGATGTTGCTTATGGCTTGGGCATAGTAATCAGGTTCTAGGCAGATCCAGGAGAGGATTATTGGAAAGCTGTGAAAATTTTTTTTAAGTACCTAAGAAAGACTAAGAATGTTTTACTCCTATATGGTGGATCAGAATTAAAAATAGAAAGATATACAGATTCTTGTTTTCAATCAGATCCAGATGATAGCAAATCAATATCAGGGTATGTCTTCACCCTATATGGTGGTGTATTGAGTTAGAAGAGTATAAAGCAGTCGACTATAGCTGACTTAATCACTGAGGCAAAATACATAGCTGTAAGTGAAGCCACGAAGGAAGCTATCTAGATGAAGAAATTTATCATGGAATTGGATGTGGTTCCTGAAACACATTAACTAGTGCCACTATATTGTGATAACACTGGAGCTGTTGCACAAGCTAAAAAACCAAGATTTCATCATAAGTCCAAACACATCCTATGACATTTCCACCTCGTTCAAGAAATCATAAGAAGACAAGATGTTGTCATCGAATGAGTTGATACAAAGAACAATATAGTAGACTCATTCACTAAAGAACTACCTCAGTAGTAGTTTGATCACCACTTAGATTATAAGGGTATAAAATACAAGGGTGATTGGTTTTAGTGCAAGTGGAAGATTGAAAGAAAGGTTCTCTAAAAGCCAATCTTTGTAAGGATATTTTTATAATCTTCTAACTCTTGTATGACATTATTGTATTAATAAAAGGCATTTTGTTTCATCATACCGCTGTGTCTTATTTTAAGATTATGATGAACCTCGTAGATTAGGGCAAAGGAATTAGGGTTCTGATGGAGATCATAATGGTGAGATCTAAATTTCTATAAACCCTAATCTAAAATGTTCCTGGTCGTTGGATCATCGATTCAGGAATCGATGCTTCTGGAAAGACTAGCTTATCCTATGTATGCTTGATGGAGAGGATGGTTGTTCTCACAACTTGTGTAGAGACACTAATATAAGGATAAGGGTGCTCATTAGCATATGAGTTCACCAAACTGATCCGTACTGAGAATATCTTATAGAAGTCTTACTACTTATCAAGAGATAGTTCTCATAGTGGGAGTTGTGCAAGTGATCTTTAGACCTGAGATCACCATGGTTCCTTATGCACACTAAGCCATGTTTTGGTTCATAGTCATTCATGATATTAAGCTGTGTATAGGGTATTCTTGGATATGGTGGAAGGTGTATGAAGGATGTGAGTGGATTAACAAGGAATCGATCATTCCTACTAAGAGAAAATGTTATCCTAAGTAATCTCTTTGATTGATGACTCAAGGAGTCTTCGATCAAGATTAAAGGTATTTTCTAATTAGTCATTAGTAGAGTCTTCATTATCGAAGTAAGATTCGAAATGACTAAGTGCTAGGGTTTGACAATTATCCATACCCATCACTTATTCAAGATAAAGGGAGATCGAAAGATTGAATTGCATGGTAACTTTCCACTAAAGTTTATTTTGGTACTTTCCACCAAATTCCTCTTCTTTCGGGTAGGCATGATACATTGCTAGAAATTAATCATGTCTTGTAGGTTTTAATGAATCAATTCGATTGGATTCATGAGGAGCAACTTAGTTCAACTCAATTTGACCTAATTAGGTCAATCGGGTTTGATTTGATCGAATTGGCTTGGACCTAAACCTACTTGGTGGGGACACTAAGAATAGACATAGATCCTTAGATCCCATATGGTTTAATTAGTCATGTTGTTGCGCAAAGAGCAACCCAAGAGGGGGGGTGAATTGGGTCTCTAAAAAATTAAAGCTAAGCTAACTTGATATGACAATCAACAAGCTTTATAGAACTAGATATGCAATCCAATTCAGCAAGGTACAAAGATTCAAATGCAATGCTCTAAGATATAAGTGCAGCAGAAATTAAGAGCAATAAATAAAGAGCAAAGAGAGAGAGATCAAGCAATCACAAACACCAAAATCTATAGTGGTTCGATGCCAACCAATGCACCAACATCCACTCCTCAAGATTTCCTTGGGAATTCACTATAATCACACGATTACAGCTGATTAGGTTTCCGGGCTCACCAATCAAAACCCGACATGTTTTACAAGGCTCACAAGTCACAATCTCACTTAGTTTTACGGGCTATCCAAGAGTCTAATTGGTTTTCACAAGGATTACCAACAACCTCCCTTGGTTTTCCGGGCTAACCAAGAACCTTAGTAGTTTTGCGGGCTAACCACCAACCTAAATAGTTTCAAGGCTTACCATTAACTTCCCTTTGTTTTATAATAGGCTAACCAAGAATCTTTACAAGAAATAAGGTTTAGAAATAAAGAACCAATGTAAGCTTTCAATAACAAAGCAAATAAGTCGATGTAGCTCGATGTAGAGTTGCTTTGCACTTGTTGAAGCCTTTTGAATGTCCAAGATTGAATGATCTTCAATGCTCTTGATGGCTTTTGAATTCTTGAAGGCTTCCTTTAGCTTGAGAGTAGTTGAAACTTGAATGCATAGGAGTTATGGCTATTCTCTCTTTTTTTTTCTCTAAACTCTTTTAATGGTATCCAATATCATTGATTTAGATTTGATTTAGAGCATATAAATACCCTTCCAAGGCCTTAAAACCGAATTCTAGCCATTAGACTTGAGAAACTAGCTGTTGGGGGCAATTTGGATGAGTTCTGCATTTGAAAAAACTAGCCATTACTGTAGTCAAAACTCCATGTGTCGACACTTCCTTAGTTGAGTTGACACATAAGGTCGACACATGTTTTTCTTGAGTCGACACATAGTTCAAAAAGCTTGATTCAGATTCTCTAGAATTCTTAGATGTGTCGACACCTTCTCAGTTGAGTCAACATCTTGAGTCAACACCTTGCTTCCATGTGTCGACACTTCAACTGTTCCTTCAGCTTCTGCAAGTTAGGTGGCTTGAAAGTCTCAAGGGATGTGTTGATCCATGTGTTGACACTTTGAGTCGACACTTCATATCCATGTGTCGACACTTCATCTGTGCTATTTGAAACTTTGCTGCGTACCGGCCTGAGTTAACACTTCATCTCCATGTATCGACACTTCATGTTATGTGTCGACATTTTGAGTCGACACATCACTAAAAAAAATTACAGAAACTGCTGAACTTGAGCTGGAACAAGTTTCTACTTGGCTTAGCTATCCATTCAACCATCTCTTAAGTGTCCAAGTCTTCTTTTGATCAATATTTTCATTTCAAACTTGGTTTCTTCAACACAATTGGGCTTCTTCAAATTTTATGAACATCCTTTCAATAGAAACATACTCAAAGCAAATCATTAGTCCTCAACTTATACTTAACTATTTTTCTTATCATCAAAATCAATTAGTGGAGTCAACATATATGTCAAAGTTTTGAAAATTTTGTAATCAATTAAGATTGAGTCTTGTAATAAGTTGAGGTTAGTTGATTTATCTCAACCCTCAACCTAGTCAAGTATATTGAGTCCTGTATATCAGTTATAAGTCGAGTATAAGCCCAATTTTTGTACAAGAGAAGAGGATACCTTCATCCGATCTAGAAGATGGATCTGGAATCTAGGTAGGTGTGGAAATGGGTCAACAACAGGGCTTGTACGCAAGTCAGCCATCATCTCCTCAATTGGCTCTAACGTAAGATCAGTAATGTCAAACTGGTCTAAGTCAGTCTCCTCGTCTCCATCAATATCTCCAATAACTGTATCTCCATCTCCATCTCCAATAGTAATCTCAACACCAATATCGATATCAGTAATGTCATTAGCTGGTGCAGGAGCAGGTACATGAACAGGTGCAGGAGCAGTATCTGCAGCTAGAGTACTCGTCGAAGATGTGGACAGTGCAGAGAGAATAGCCAAGATGCCATCACTAAGACCAATATGGCTCTCTCTCGTCTCAGCTATGAATACGTCAAGACACTGTCTCATGATGAACATGTCGATCTCCATGTATCTGACTCTGTACTCTAAACTATCTGAAGTGCCAGGAGTCTTCGTTTGCACTGGCTGAGGCTGTGCAAATGTAGAAGGATCAGACTAAGAAGCAATCGTTGGCTGCGCTGCTGTCTCAGGCTATGTCTCGCTCGATCCTGCCTCACCTGAAAGAATCTGCTCGTCCTCTGTTATGTCCTCATCATCAGCTCTATCCTCGACCTGACCTGATATCCTGCGTGTCCACTGGCCTCGGACCAAATGATAGCCCATCTGATGCAATGACCTGATGTCATACATATCGGTGTGAATCAATGTGCGATAAGGCTTATCCTGGAAGTTGACTCCATACTCTTTGAATAATACAGTCAATCCCATGCTGTAAGGTAAGCAGAGTTGCTAGCTAGACGATGCCTCAGTCATCTGATGTACCATCAGAACATGAAGGCATACTGGCATGCGCTGAACCAGCGAGACCATCATGAGCAACTCCCACTCAGTGATATAGTCGAAACATCCGGTCTTCGGCAGAAGAATCCGGGCGACGATATGGTGCAGTAGTCTCATCTCTGTGGATAGCCAAGATGCTGGAATAGTGGCTCCCTCTGGTAAGATGTTTGACTCGAAAATACACTAGAGACCACTAACTCGGTCCATCAGGCTATCAACAACTGATCTGGTCATCGATATATCCCACACTTGGCTCAAAATCTTTGAAGAAATAAAGATATCCTATCCTTTGACCTGTGCAACCTAACCATCTGCTTCGCGGGCAAGTGAACCATAAAACTCTCTCATCAGCCCGGGATAATATTTCTCATTGAGTGAACAAAAAGTGGTCAACCCAGCATGTCAAATCCACTCTCCTATCAGGAAATGTTGCTGGTATATAAAAGAAAAGTCCACTCGGTGTCCTCCAACCACTGTCTTGGAGCTCATCTGGCTAGATGGAACAAACAAAGGTCGTGCGGGCAGATCCGGAGCTCTAGACTCATGTTGGGCCTTCGTTGTTCACTCTTCTTCTTGCTGTGACTGACGAGGTCGATGAACAACTTGCTTGAGAGGATCCATTGCCAGGATTCAAAGTTTGGGCAAGGTTTTTGGTTGAAAATGGAGGTTTTTAGGGTTTAGGAAGCTAAACCTAGGAAGAAATCCAACAAAAACGGCTACCAAACATTCAAATCCAAGAAAATGATAGGCAAAAATAGTGAAATGGAAGGATGAACAGTATGGGTACCTCAAGTCCAAGTGTCAGCTCGGAGGAGAAACAATTTGGGAAAAAAACGGTTCGGAAACCCCTTAAATCTCAGTTCATTGTCGGTCATGTGTCGGTTCACACATGTGTCGACACATTTTGGTGTTGACTCATGATGTTTTGACACATCGACTTAAAAACTAAAAAATTTGGAATTTCTCAGAAAGATCAAAATCAATTGAAGTGAGATAGATCTAGAGTCAATCAATAGTGTTTAAACATGATTTATCTTGAATAAGGTCAAATTGATCTAGTTTGAGTCAAATTATGAAAAAAATTTAATCAAACGGATTGATGATCCCGAGCTCTCTTCTAATCATACAGAATTGATCTTCCAGAAGAGGTTTAATCAAAATATCTGCTCATTAAAATTCAGTACTTATAAATTCAAGCAAAACATCATTGTTTTCTACATGATCCCTAATAAAATGATGTCTAATTTCAATGTGCTTACTCCTAGAATGTTGAACAGGATTTTTAGTCAAGCAAATAGTACTGGTATTATCATATTTAATAGGAGTACTAGCCAACTTGATTCCAAAGTCTTCAAGTTGTTTCTTAATCCATAGGATTTGAGCACAACAACTTCCTGCTGCAATATACTTAGCCTCAGTTTTGGATAGTGCAACTGAAGTTTGTTTCTTGCTAAACCATGAGATTAAGTTCACTCCAAGAAATTGGCAAGTTCCACTAGTACTCTTTCTATCTAATCTACAACCAGCAAAGTCTGCATCAGAATATCCAATCAATTCAGCAGAAGAATTTCTAGAATACCATAAACCAATACTAATAGTACCAGATAGATATCTTATAATGCGCTTAACAGCCATAAGATGTGATTCTTTAAGTTCAGACTGATATCTAGCACACATGTAAATACTAAACATTATATCTGGTCTACTAGCAGTCAAATATAATAAAAAGCTTATCATACCTCTGTATAACTTTTGATCTACAGATTTACCATGTTCGTCTTTATCAAGTCTACAAGAGGGGCTCACAGGTGTACCTATTGGTTTAGTAGTCTCCATTCCAAACTTCTTAATGATTTCTCTTATGTACTTACTTGGTTAATGAAGATACCATCTGTAGTTTATTTGATCTGGAGTCCGAGAAAGAAATTGAGTTCACCCATCATGCTCATTTCGAACTCACCCTGCATTAGCTTAGCAAACTCTTGACAAAGAATTTCATTAGTAGCACCGAAAATGATGTCATCAACATATATTTGTACTACTAATAAATCATTATCTTTCCTTTTCAAAAATAGAGTCTTATCAACATTTTCTCTAGAAAATTTATTTTCAATAAGAAATTTGCTTAACCTTTCATACCATGCTCTAGGTGCTTGCTTTAATCCATAAAGTGCTTAGTGTAATTTAAAAACATAATCAGGATGTGCATGATTTTCAAATCCAGGTAGTTGTTCGACAAAATCCTTTTCAGATATAAAATCATTTAAGAAAGCACTTTTAATATCCATTTGAAATAATTTGAAGTTCATAAAACAAGCAAATGCTAATAATAGTCTAATTGCTTCAAGTCTAGCAACAGGAGCAGAAGTTTCATCAAAGTCAATCCCTTTCTCCTGATTGTAGCCTTTAGCAACTAGCCTAGCTTTATTTCTAATACCAATACCATTTTCATCTAATTTATTCCTAAATACCCATTTAGTGCCAATAATTGAAATATTATATGGTCTTTCTACAAGTATCCAAACATTATTTCTATCAAATTGTATTAGTTCTTCTTGCATAGCATTGATCAAATTAGAGTCTTTTTTAGCTTCTTCAAAACATTTAGGTTCTACTTGAGATACAAATGCAATATAATCATATTAATTTCTAACAAAAGCTCGAGTTCTTACCCATTTAGATGGATCACCTAAGATTAATTCCTTAGGGTGTCCATGAGCTTACCTCCACTCCTTAGGTAGATCTTGATGCTTTGGAGTGTCATCTTCTTTCTCATCCTTGTCTTGTTCTTCTTCATTTGGTTGAGCTTGATCATTCAGTGTCAGCTTCTGAAGCTTGTCAACACCTGCACATTCATCAGATGTATGCTCTTTTCTTGAGGATTTGTTAGTAGGTTCTTCAAATACAACATGTACTGACTCTTCTACAACCAATGTTCGTTTATTAAATACTCTGTATGCCTTGCTTGATGTAGAGTATCCTAAGAAGATACCTTCATCAGACTTGGCATCGAACTTTCCAAGATGATCTTTTTCATTTTTCAAAACAAAACATTTACAACCAAAAACACGAAAATATTTCAAAGTCGGTTTTCTTTGGTTCCAAAGCTCATATAGAGTTTTCTTTAAAATAGAGCATATCAAAACTCGATTTAAAACATAACAGGTCGTATTAATAGCTTCAGCCCAAAAATACCTTGGCAAATCGTTTTCACAAAGTATAGTGCATGCCATTTCTTCCAAAGTATGATTTTTCCTTTCTACTACCCCATTCTGCTGAGATGTCCTAGGTACAGAAAAATTATGTTTTATAGCTTTTTCATGGCAAAAGTTTTCGAAATCTTGATTTTCAAATTTAGTTCCATGATCACTATGAATACAAACGACTAAGACACCTTTTTTGTTTGAAACTTTTTTTATAAAACTTTATAAATACAGAAAATGATTTATCTTTTTGTGCTAAAAAAAAACCTAGGTAAATCTTGAAAAATCATCTACAATGACTAATCCATATCTCTTGCCTCCTAGACTTGATGTTCTAGTTGGTCTAAAGAGATCCATATGAAGTAGTTCAAGTGGCTTACTAGTAGTTACAAATCCTTTTGGTTTAAAAGAAGTTTTGACTTGTTTACCAAATTGACATGCTTAGCAAATTATATCTTTTTCAAAACAAATTTCAGGTAAATCTCTAACTAAATTATTTTTGCAAACTTTTGAAATAAGGTATATACTAGCATATCCTAACCTTCTATGCCATAACCAACTAGTCTCTTCCTTAGTAGAATTCATTGCAACAAGGCATTCTCTATTAGATAAAGATAGATCATCTAGGTCTACCAAATAAATATTTTCATGCCATTTATCAATGAATTGTACTCCATTTATATCTGGACTAGTAATCATGCAATATGATGATTTGAAAACTACTTGAAAACCTTTATTGCAAAATTGACAAATACTTAAAAGATTATGCTTTAAACCATCTACTAAAAGTACATTACTAAAACTATTAGGAGTTATGTGAACCTTACCAATACCAATGATTTTTCTTTTACCATTATCACTGAAGGTCACATTGCCTCCATTCAAAGCTTCAAGAGAAGTGAATTGCTTCACATCTCCAGTCATGTGCCTTGAGCAACCACTATCAAGATACCAAACTCGTTTGTTTTCCTTGGTTTCAAGACACACCTGCAATAAGATCAAGCTTTGTTTTTAGGTACCCAAGCTAACTTGGGTCCTTTAGGGTTAGCATTTAGAATGATTCCTTTTGGAACCCATACTTTACCAAAAGACATGATTATTCTAAAATTACATTGATATGATTTATGACCTAATTTTTTGCAAGTAAAACAAGTAATGCTAGATGATGCATGTACAAAAAAGTTTTTGAAATATTTTTGTTGCTTATGTGGTTTATATCCTAAACCTGCCTTATTAAAAACTGCTCTTTGATTGTTTAAAAGTAAGTTTAACTTTTTTGAACTATAAGCAAATTTGTCAATAAAAGGTTTTAACTTTTCAAGTTTATTTTTGTGTTCAGCATTTTCAAGTTCTAAATCCTTGTTTTTCTTTAAAAGATCATTGTTAGACATAACATTTTCAGGTCTTTTTAAAACTTCATTTTCCATACATAAAGCACTATTTTTCTTTTCTAAAACATCTAATTTAGATTTCAAAGAACTAACATCATTTAGTAAAGAGTTGTTTTCTAAAGAAAAACTATTTGCATGCTTTTTCAATTTCTTATTTTCAGATAAAAATAATTTATAATCATGCATTAATTCTTCAAAAGCATTCCTAAGTTCATCGATAGTGAAATCGATTTCAGAGTCAGAACATACCTCATCATTGTCTTGATGCACCATGAAGCAGAGATTTGCAACTTCAGTCTGCTCTTCTTCTGAATTGCAGTCTTCGTTGTCACTCCAAGTTACTATCATTGCTTTCTTCCTTAATTTCTTTCTTGATTTCTTGAGGAGAGGACAGTCAAACTTGTAATGTCCCGACTTCTTGCACTCGAAGCATATAGGTACTTCCTTCTTCTTTTTCTTTTCTCTCTTTTTCTTTTTCCTTTCCCTTTTCCTTGGACTGATATTTCTTTTTGTAGGGAAACTTCCTCCTCTTCATGAATCTTCTGAACTTTCATGCAAGGAGGGCTTCTTCACCTTCTTCTTCTTCTTCATCTTCGAACTCATCAATTGAGGATTCTTCTTGAATATTTGAGTTGAAAGCAATCCCCATCTTCTTCTTGTCCATGTCCATAGATTTCTGTTTTAGATTGAGCTCATAAGTCATGAGCGATCCCACTAGCTGCTCAAGAGGTAGCTTGTCTACATCCTTTGCTTCTTGAATTGCGGTCACCTTCAGATACCATGACGTTGGAAGTGATCTAAGAATTTTATTTGCAAGATCAGCATTAGACATGACTTTACCAAGACTTCTCATATCATTAACTATATTTGTGAATCGTATATACATATCAGTGATAGATTCATTTGGTTCCATCCGAAACATCTCATATGTGTGCACTAACATATTAACCTTAGTATTCTTCACTTGATCGATACCCTCATGGGTAACTTCAAGTATGTCCCATATTTTTTTGGCAGACATGCATGTAGATATCCTATTAAATTCACTATGATCTAATACACAATAAAAGAGATTCATTACCTTAGCATTGATCTTGGATTGTTTAATGTCATTTTCATCCCAATCCTCTTCAAGTTTTGGGATGGAAACACCATTAACCACCATCGAAGGAATATGAGGACCCTTATTAACTACTTTCCATAAATTATAATCAATAGAATGCATATAAATTCTCATTCTTGTTTTTCAATAAGTATAATTTGTACCATTGAAAAATGGAGGTCTATTTGAGGCTTGTCCCTTAACTATACTAGTACCAATTGGGGTTGCCATAGATCTTTACTCAAGGCAGTAAAGTCCATATACTGAGAATAGGGCTCTAATACCACTTGTTGCCCAGAGAGCAACCTAAGAGGGAGGGTGAATTGGTTCTCTAAAAAATTAAAGCTAAGCTAACTTGATATGACAATCAGCAAGCTTTATAGAACTATATATGCAATCCAATTCAGCAAGGTATAAAGATTCAAATGCAATGCTCTAAGATATAAGTGCAGTAAAAATTAAGAGCAATAAATAAAGAGCAAAGAGAGAGAGATCAAGCAATCACAAACATCAAAAGCTATAGTGGTTCGGTGCCAACCAATGCACCTAAATCCACTCCCCAAGACCCCCTTGGGAATTTACTATAATCAC
Organism: Areca catechu; assembly: GCA_021397845.1. Lineage (NCBI taxonomy): Eukaryota > Viridiplantae > Streptophyta > Magnoliopsida > Arecales > Arecaceae > Areca > Areca catechu. The sequence goes on along the minus strand of CM038051.1, from coordinate 173,068,706 downwards.
ACGATTACAACCGATTAGTTTTCCAAGCTCACTAATCAAAACCTGACTTATTTTACAAGGCTCACAAGTCACAACCTCACTTGATTTTATGGGCTAACCAAGAGCCTAATTGGTTTTCACAAGGCTAACCAACAACCTCCCTTGGTTTTCCAGGTTAACCAAGAACCTTAGTGGTTTTGCGAGCTAACCACCAACCTAAATGGTTTTCAAGGCTTACCAATAACATTCCTTGGTTTTATAATAGGCTAACCAAGAATCCTTACAAGAAATAAGGTTTAGAAATAAAGAACCATTGTAAGCTTTCAATAATAAAGCAAATAAGTTGATGTAGCTCGATGTAGAGTTGCTTTGCAATTGTTGAAGCCTTTTGAATGTCCAAGATTGAATGATCTTCAATGCTCTTGATGGCTTTTGAATCCTTGAAGGCTTCCTTTAGCTTGAGAGTGGTTGAAACTTGAATGAATAGGAGTTATGGCTCTTCTCTCTTCTTTTTTCTCTAAACTCTTTTAATGGTATCCAATATCATTGCTTTAAATTTGATTTGGAGCATATAAATACCCTTCCAAGGCCTTAAAACTGAATTCTAGCCATTAAACTTGAGAAACTAGCCATTGGGGGCAATTTGGATGAGTTCTGCATTTGAAAAAACTAGCCGTTACTATAGTCAGAACTACGTGTCGATACTTCCTCAGTTGAGTCAACACATAAGGTCGACACATGTTCTTCTTGAGTCGACACATAGTTCAAAAAGCTTGATTCAGATTCTCTGGAATTCTCAGATGTGTTGACACCTTCTCAGTTGAGTCGACACCTTGCTTCCATGTGTCGACACTTCAACTATTCCTTCAGCTTCTGCAAGTTCTGTGGCTTGAAAGTCTCAGGCGATGTGTTGATCCATGTGTTGATAATTTGAGTCGACACTTCAGGTCCATGTGTCGACACTTCATCTGTGCCATTTGAAACTTTGTTGCATACCGACTTGAGTTGACACTTCATCTCCATATGTCCACACTTCATGTCATATGTCGACACTTTGAGTCGATACATCACTAAAAAAATTCACAAAAACTACTGAACTTGAGCTGTAACAAGATTCTACTTGGTTTAGCTATCCATTTAACCATCTCTTAAGTATCCAAGTCTTCTTTTGATCAATCTTTTCATTTCAAACTTGGTTTCTTCAACATAACTGGGCTTCTTCAAACTTTGTGAACATCCTTTCAATAAAAACATACTCAATGCAAATCATTAGTCCTCAACTTATACTTAACTATTTTGCTTATCATCAAAATCAATTAGTGGAGTCAACACATGTGTCAAAGTTTTGAAAATTTTGTAAGCAATTAAGATTGAGTCTTGTAATTAGGGCTAGAAATTGGCAGGCCCAAAAGCCCATTGTTTGGAACTAGGCTGGGCTAGCTCAATAAACTTCGGACTGACATGAAATTGATTCAGGCTGCGGACGAAATTTTAAGCATATTCGACTAGTCTTAGGGCTGTAAAATAGAGTCCATTTAATTTTTGGGCCAAAGGAATGCCCAGATTCGATCAAAAAATTTTTAAAATATAGTCTTTGGGCTGGCCCAATGGGCTTTGGGCAAGCCCATTTCCAGCCCTACTTGTAATAAGTTGAGGTTAGTTGATTTGTCTCAACCCTCAACCTAGTCAAGTATATTGAGTCCTGTACATCAGTTATGTGTCCAGTATGAGCCTAATTTTTGTACAAGAGAAGAGGTTACCTTATTTTAGAGTTTTATCAGGCCACATCCAGGAGTCAGAGACCACTATATCAGCCCATTGGATTTTGTGTGACAATCCAGGATCTAAGATGCTTCCAGAAATCCTGATTCTTTCCAGATGTTCTCCAGATGCCCAGATTCCTTCCCAGATGCTAAAGCATATTCCTAAACCAGGGCATCCATGATTCCAAAGGTCCACCTGCATTCTAGCCCAAAGAAATAAAGCCCAAGCAACAAGCCCAAGCCCTTAAAAAGCAAGATACCAGGGAATATTCCTGCAACCATTCTACCAAGCCACCCCAGCTTCCAGAGGCCCAAGCCCATGCGCCCAAGCCCCTTTGGGCCGGCCCCTTGCTGCTCATAGAAGCCCAACACGCCCCCTGGGCATCCTTGAAGTGTTGACCAAGTCCAAGAGGTATTCTTAAATGGGAAGAAGAAGACTAGTCAAAGTTCTAATCGTAGTTAGGATTTCTAGTTCTTTTAAGCTTTATAATTCTAACCTATCTATAAAAGGACATGTAATCTAACTACGAAAAGGCTTGTTAACCTTTGTGTAACCCTAGTTTGGAGAGGGCATGGGAACTCTATAAATAACCCACCCCTCCCACTCTTGTAATCAATTTTTATTCATGATATCAAAACCTTGATAAATTTATTTGAGCTTGCAAGCTTGTGTTATTTTGCTTTTGTTCTCTGGTTTGTGTTTGTGTTCTCTTGCTTGGCCGAATTCCTTGCTGCCCTAGCATCCTTCCATGCCCTAACTCACTGCCATCCAAGCCTTCATATGTCCAAGAAGGAGTGCCCTAGGCCGCCAAGCAAGAAGATCTTCATCAAGGTTCAAGCCTCCCCGCTTCTAAACCCTAACCTGATTCCTTCTTAACCTAGTTCCCTTTATTTTTTTTACTTGCTATTTTGATTGACCCTTGATGTTTTGCAGGATCCTTGAGGTGTTTCACCTCCCTAGAGGAGGCTTTCCTTGCCTCTAGGACCACTCAAATCAGTCATCAGTTCAAGAGAAACCAAGCTTCATCATCCAGGCTCCAATCAGAGTGTTGTGTGATCCCTTCATCGGAAGATCTTCAAATCACTGATTGGTAACATCTTTTCCTTCTTTTAATTTCTGATTTGGTGAAGATAAGCTATCCTAATCTGGAAGTTTCTCAATTCTCCAATCCTGGTAATTTATTATTTTGCATGAGTTTGCTTGCGATACGATGATTCTTTGCATTGCTACTCCTTATGCTAGTTCTTACTTTATTTTGGGAATCTAGCCTGCAAATAAAGTTATAAAAAAATATTAAAAAATTAGTTTACAATTTTCATACATGTTTAGCAATCTTACAGTTGTCCTACATGTAGGGTTCGGTGGCAAGGCGGAATCATAGATTTCAAAAATTTTTATCTTTATGAAATCTTCACCAAACCTTCAACCCAAAATCTCCTTAAAAGAATTAAAACATATAAGATGTTTATATAAGATTTTAATCTCAAATTAAGATACTAACCTGTATCGCAAAATCCAAACTCTGAATCTCCACCAGGTGCCCAAATGTTCACCCTCCAATGGTGATCCACACAGAAAAACAATGAAGACAACAAATTCTATTTCTTGGTTCCTCTTCTTGAATTCTTTTTCAAGAATTCAATTCTTGGACCTTTAGGCTGAAATTTTCTTTCTTGAAAATTTCTTTTTCTTCCTTCTTTCCTCTTCTTGAATTTTCTTCAAGAATTCCCTTTCTTGAATCCCTTTTCTTGAATTGAATTGGAAGAAAAATTAAGACAGGCAAAGTCTTAATTCAAGAAGGAAAAGAAGAATAGATCATTTCCTTTTTCTTTCCTTTACCGTTCAAGACCTTCTTCTTATTCTTGTTTAGGGTCAGAGTTTCGACAGAGGATACCTCTATAAGAGAAACAATACCCAACAAGAACAAGAGGAAGGAGTATTCTGGAGAGGAAGAAAGGGAATTGGATCTCTGAACTATGTTACGTGAAAACCCCCGAGAACCCCAACCCTATTTATAGATCTCAGAGGGGTGTCATCTCGAAATAACGCAACCCTCTGAAACCCCAGAGATCACGATCCCTCATTCCTCACGCATCCCGTCAACCAAAAATCATGATTCTCTGATTTGATTTTCGTTTTTCCGACGAGGAGGACTCTCGGAAAAACTTCAGGAAGAATCGCGACTTTTGGAGACGGATTTGCGACCGAAAAGCGACGGATCTTTTCTTTAATTTTTTCTGGCCATCAGATCCAGATCCAAGGGCGCCAGACAAGGATCTGAAATGCCCCTATTCAGAAATTTCTCCGACATTTTTTCTTCTCACGCATTTTAAGAGAAGTCCACGCGCGTGGACTTTCTTTCTTGGCACGCGCGGGTGAGAGAAGGGCGGGGGCGGCTTGGAGAGAGGGTCTCAGTGAACTAAGTTCACTTGGGTTTAGCCATGGGTTAGCCCAATGTCCTAAAAAATAAATTGGACCTTAATCTGGTTCAATTAGAACCCAATTAAGCCCAATTCGGAACCAAATTCGAATCTGATTCGAATAGAAATTTGGTCTGCAACACATGCTAGTGTGTTTATCCTGCAAACATGATTTAATTCCAAATTAAATCCTTCATCAATTTTCTTTTGTGTGTGACCCATTGGGTTCCACACCTAGCCAGCAGTAGGTCCGAGTGCTATTTGACTTAATTCGGTTAGATCTCAACTAAGCCGATTTAGGTCAACCCAAACTAGCTCGACTCGGTCAATTAGAATCTAATTCAAATTGACTGATTTGAATTACCATGACTCAATCATATACCTACAAGACAAGATTGACGTCTAGCAACGTATCATGTCTACCCGGAAGATGTGGAATTTTGGTAGAATTACCAAAATACCCTTCAGTGGTGAGTTACCGGGCAATTCAGTCCTTTGATCAACTTGCATCCCGAATATGATTATGAATATGGATTCTTGTCAAATCCAATTTTCATATTCATCCCTAGCTCAATCTTTATAATGATGATTCATTAATGAACCATTAGAAAATAACTCTAATGTTCATACTTTGATCAAAGGTTTCCTGAATCCATCATTTGAAATTAGCTGGATGCTATTCCCTCTTACTAGGGCTGATCAATTCCTTGTTGACCTACTCACAACCTCCATATACAATCCACCATAACCAGTATCACCTCGTGCATGACTCAGTGTCATGATTGACTGCGAACCAAAGTATGGATTCATGTATATAAGGTACTATGGTAGTCTCAGGTCAAAGGACCACATGCACTACTCCCACTATGAGAATTATCTATTGATAAACAGATAAGGTTCCATTAGATATTCTCAATCTGGATCAATTCAGTGAACTCATTCTCTAATGAACACTCACATCCTAGTATTAGTGTCAAACACAAGTGACTGTGAGATCAGTTACCCTTATTACAAAACAATATAGGATGTGCTGGTCTTGCCGGAAACATTGATCCCCAACTCAATGTCCCATCGACCAGGAATATTTTAGATTAGGGTTTTAAGGCTTTAGGTCTCACTGGTATGATCTCATCATAACCCTAGAACCATAGCCCTAATCTATAGGGTTCATCATAAAATCAAAAAGACACAGCAAATGATGAAAATAATGCCTTTATAAAATGTCAATTCATTGATTTTGGGATCAAAATTACAATATTTCAATTGGCTTTCAGGGCACAATCTTTCAATCTCCCACTTGCACTAAAGCCAATCGCCTTTAAATCTTAACCCCATACAATCAAGGTGGCGATCAAACTCTCGCTGTGATAGAGCCTTAGTGAACGGGTCTGCTACGTTGTTCTTCGTTTCTACCCTTTTAATGCAGACTTCTTGTCTTTCGACAATCTCTCGAACGAGATGGAAGCGTCTCAGAATGTGCTTTGATTTGTGATGAGCTCTTGGTTATTTTGCTTGAGCAACAGCCCCCATATTATCACAGTAAAGTGATACTGGACCTTCAATCTCAGGAACTACGCCCAACTCTGATATGAACTTCTTCATCCAGACAGCTTCCTTGGCAGCTTCACTAACAGCAATGTACTCTGCCTCAGTTGTTGAGTCAGCTACAGTTTGCTGTTTAGAACTTTTCCAGCTTACAGCTCCTCCATTAAGGGTAAAAATATACCCAGATATAGATTTGCTGTCATCTGGATCTGATTGAAAACTAGAATCTGAATAAGCTTCTAGTTTAAGATCAGATCCTCCGTATATTAGAAAAATATCCTTAGTTCTTCTTAAGTACTTAAGAATATTTTTCACAGCCTTCCAATGATCCTCTCCTGGATCAGCCTGAAACCTGCTGGCTATACCTAAGGCATATGCCACATCAGGTCTAGTACATAACATAGCATACATAATAGACCCTACTGCCGAAGCATAAGGTACCGAATTCATTCTATTTCTTTCTTTAGGTGTCTTAGGAGACATCTTCTTAGAAAGATGTATGCCATGACCAATAGGTAAGTAACCTCTTTTACTTTCCTCCATGCTAAATCTTTTTAGCACTTGGTCAATGTACCTAGACTGGGATAAACCTAGCATCCTCTTAGATCTGTCTCTATAGATCTTGATGCCTAGTATATAAGATGCTTCTCCCAAGTCTTTCATGGAAAACTGTTTAGATAACCATACCTTGACCGATTGTAACATTGGGATATCATTCCCAATGAGGAGTATGTCATCTACATACAGAACCAAGAAAACTATGGCACTCCCACTAGTCTTCTTGTACACACAAGGTTCATCCTCATTTTTGATAAAGTCAAATTCTTTGACTGTCTTATCAAATCGGATGTTCCAACTCCTAGATGCTTGCTTTAATCCATAAATAGATTTCTTTAGCCTACATACCTGATTAGGTTTAGTCTCCAAGACAAAACTTTCTGGCTGTGACATATAAACCTCTTCCTCAAGGAAACCATTGAGGAATGCAGTTTTCACATCCATCTGCCATATTTCATGATCATGATATGCTGCTATAGCAAGCATGATCCGAATAGATTTGAGCATGGCAACAGGAAAAAATGTTTCATCATAATCTATTCCCTGTTTTTGTCTGAAACCCTTAGCCACTAATCTGGCTTTATAAGTTTCAACTTGGCCATCTGTCCCAATCTTTTTCTTATAGACCCATTTGCATCCAATAGGGTTAACACTCGCTGGTGCATCAACCAAAGTCCAGACTTGGTTGACATACATGGAGTCCATTTCGGATCTCATAGCTTCCAGCCATTTATCTGAGTCACTACTTATGACAGCATCCGTATATGTTAGAGGCTCATCATTCTCAATGATTCGGGCTTCATTATTTTCAATAATGAACCCATACCTTTTAGGTGCATGTCGCACTCTATCAGACTTACGGATAGGAGTGGTGTGTTCAGGTTCTATACTAACTGTGTTATGATTTTGTTGAGATGTATCTACTTGTTGAACTTCTTCAAGTTCAATATTTCTCCCACTGCCCTTTTGTAGGATGAATTCCTTTTCCATAAAAATGGCATGCCTACTGACTAAAACCTTTTGTTCAGTAGGGTGGTAGAATAGATATCCTATACTATCTTTGGGATATCCAACAAAAAGATATTTTTCTGCTCTAGCATCAAGCTTTTGTCCAAAATTTCTTTTGACATAAGCTGGACATCCCCATATCTTAAGGTGCTTAAGATTGGGTTTCTTTCCCCTCCATAACTCATATGGAATACCAGATACAGATTTAGATGGTACTCTATTCAAAATATTAGCCGCTGTTTCCAAGGCATATCCCCAAAAAGAAATAGGTAAGTCTGTGAAGCACATCATGGACCGTACCATATCTAATAAAGTACGATTTCTCCTTTCAGCAACACCATTTAATTGTGGTGTGTAAGGAGGAGTCCATTCAGAGATGATTCCCTTTTGTTTAAGGTGATCAAGAAACTCGGTGGATAAGTATTCACCTCCTCTATCTGATCGAAGGATCTTAATACTTTTCCCCGTTTGTTTCTCTACCATACTTTGATACTCTAAAAATTTTTCAAAAGCTTCGGACTTATGTTTCATTAGATACACAAATCCGTACCTTGAAAAATCATCAGTGAATGTGATGAAATATGAGTATCCACCCTTGGCTTGAGTTGTCATAGGTCCACATACATCAGTGTGTATGAGTCCTAATAACTCTGTTGTCCTTTCATTATGTCCACTAAATGGAGTCTTGGTCATTTTACCCATGAGACATGATTCACAAGTTCCTAATGATTCATAGTCATAAGGATTAAGGAATTTTTTCTTGTATAACTTGTTAATCCTCTGCTCACTAATATGTCCAAGACGACAGTGCCAAAGTAAAGTATTGTTTACTTCATCTCTTTTTCGTTTATTACTAACATGTAGTATATTGTCATCAGAAGATAAAGTTAAGAGACCATTGCAAAATATGCCATTAAATATTATTTCATTAGAAAAACTGATTGAGCAGCCACTGCTCATTACATTCATAATATATCCTTGTTTAAGTAACAAGGGTACAGATATGATGTTTCTAATGATTCTAGGCAGAAAATAACAATTCTTTAACTCTAAAATCTTCCCAGAAGGCAGCTTCAACATATAAGTCCCTACAACTTCTGCTTGGATGGAATCTCCTCCAGCACCGTAGAGCTCGAAGTCGCCTTCCTTCAAAACTCTAATGTTCTGTAGTCCCTGCAATGATTTGCAGATATGATGACCACAAGCAGTATCCAATACCCAAGAGTTTGAATTAGAAGAGTCTAATGACAAAATTGCATGTATCTCATACATACCTTTTGGTGCATTACTAGCACCAGGCTTCAGACTTGCAAGGTAAACCTTGCAGTTTCTTTTCCAGTGACCCGACTTGCCACAATGAAAGCAGGTCATTTGTCCGGAGGCCTTCTTTCCTTTTTTCTTGATGCCCCCTTTTGGGTTTAACCTCCTCTTGGAACCCTTTTTGCCTATTTTCTTCTTGTTTACACCATCCACAAGAAGAAGTGGAGCCTTATTTTTCTTTAAATGGCTCTCCGCTGTTTTTAACATATTCAACAGCTCAGGCAAGGAAGTGTTAAGTTTGTTCATATGATAATTAAGAATAAACTGTGAAAATGACTCTGGGAGTGACTGCAGGATTAAATCCTGATTCAACTCCCCATCCATAACAAAACCCAATTGACCCAATCGGGTGATTAGGTCAATAACCTTTAATACATGGTCTTGTATGGATGTACCTTCTGTCATCCTTGCACGGAATAACTGCTTAGATATTTCATATCTTGCAGTTCGACTATGTTCTCCATAAAGTTCTTTTAAATTGAGCAATATGGAGTTTGTGTGCATGCTATCATGTTGCCTCTGTAACTCATTAGTCATAGAGGCAAGCATTATACACTTGACAGTAAGTGAGTCATTTTGCCACGTGTTATATGTGGTCTTATCCTCTTGCGAGGCATCTTCCCCTAATGGTTCCAAGGTTGGGGTATCAAGAATATAAGAAATTCTTTCTTGGCTGAGTACTATCTTCAGGTTTCTCAACCAATCAACATAGTTTGGTCCAGTCAATTTATTTGCATCAAGAATGCTACGGAGTGAGAGTGAAGAGGCCATTTAATCTACATTAACAAACAACATTACATAAGTAGACAATCAATGTTGACAAAACATAATTAAATTAGGACTTTAACTTAATTATGTCTCCCACTATTTTATCAAGCATCATAACCCTCAATGTGATGATCGAGAAAACCCTAATTGGTTCTCTTAGTGGGGTTGAGATCCTAATTCCTTATAAAAGACCTTGTGTGTACACAACAAATCTTATATAAGTTCAAAGGTAGGAAAACTCTTTCCAATTGTAATTCATACAATTCTCAACTTATCTTGGCCTCTAAAATATTAATAGCCTTGTGTGTACATAACAAACTATAATATTTTAGTTAAGTTAGACCCTTCATTGCTATATAGTTATGATATTAATCATAATACCCTTGTGTGTACACAACAAAGTTTTATATTAAATCATTCCATAAGCATCAAATGTACCAAGAAAAAATTATGTTAGTCACCATAAAGAAAAAAGGCCTTGTGTGTACACAACAAACCTAATATGGATCATAACATAATAATGACTTGGCATGAAGGAAAGCCATATGTAGTGAATATTACACTGAGCATATTAATCAATAATTAAGTTAATCATACCGGCCAGGTAAGTGGGAGAGTGGTGGGAGTCCCCCCGTTGCTTTCCTTAGACACCAATAAGAATTAGCCAGGTCAGTCAATGGAACCAATTAAAAACCACGTCCTCTTTACCGATCATGAACCACTTTTCCTAGACACCGAATGATAAACTAATCATATTGATTATTTTTGCTTTTGGTATATGACACTACAACTTAATATGTTGTTAAAGAGGGCTTTATTAAAACAAAACACATTCTAGCAAATATGTGCCATAGTGTGCCATCATACTAGGACAACCATTTACCACATAATGGATCCACCATTATGCCAGGGCAACCTTATTTCAGTATGATGACTAGAAGGCTAAACATATCTCTATGCAAATTAAGGTTTAAGTGAAAACCTTAATTAGTGGCATACATCAAACATATATGCATAATTAACACAAAAATGTGATTGGTGTGTCATCATACTAGGACAACCATTTACCACATAATGGATCCACCATTATGCCAGGGCAACCTTATTTCAGTATGATGACTAGATCTCTATGCATATCTCTACAACAATTAGGGTTTGAGTGAAAACCCTAATTGGTGACATTATAACAAACATATATTACATCTCATGTTACTTATATAAATATGCATCTAAAATTCAGAATATATATTTTAATCTTAATAAGGAGGCTCTGATACCACTGTAGGGTTCGGTGGCAAGGCGGAATCATAGATTTCAAAAATTTTTATCTTTATGAAATCTTCACCAAACCTTCAACCCAAAATCTCCTTAAAAGAACTAAAACATATAAGATGTTTATATAAGATTATAATCTCAAATTAAGATACTAACCTGTATCGCAAAATCCAAACTCTGAATCTCCACCAGGTGCCCAAATGTTCACCCTCCAATGGTGATCCACACAGAAAAATAATGAAGACAACAAATTCTATTTCTTGGTTCCTCTTCTTGAATTCTTTTTCAAGAATTCAATTCTTGGACCTTTAGGCTGAAATTTTCTTTCTTGAAAATTTTTTTTTCTTCCTTCTTTCCTCTTCTTGAACTTTCTTCAAGAATTCCCTTTCTTGAATCCCTTTTCTTGAATTGAATTGGAAGAAAAATTAAGACAGGCAAAGTCTTAATTCAAGAAGGAAAAGAAGAATAGATCCTTTCCTTTTTCTTTCCTTTACCGTTCAAGACCTTCTTCTTATTCTTGTTTAGGGTCAGAGTTTCGACAGAGGATATCTCTGTAAGGGAAACAATACCCAACAAGAATAAGAGGAAGGAGTATTCTGGAGAGGAAGAAAGGGAATTGGATCTCTGAACTATGTTACGTGAAAACCCCCGAGAACCCCAACCCTATTTATAGATCTCAGAGGGGTGTCATCTCGAAACAACGCAACCCTCTGAAACCCCAGGGATCACGATCCCTCATTCCTCATGCATCCCGTCAACCAAAAATCATGATTCTCCGATTTGATTTTCGTTTTTCCGACGAGGAGGACTCTCGGAAAAACTTCAGGAAGAATCGCGACTTTTGGAGACGGATTTGCGACCGAAAAGTGACGGATCTTTTCCTTAATTTTTTCTGGCCATCAGATCCAGATCCAAGGGTGCCAGACAAGGATCTGAAATGCCCCTATTCAGAAATTTCTCCAACATTTTTTCTTCTCACGTGTTTTAAGAGAAGTCCACGCGCGTGGACTTTCTTTCTTGGCGCGCGCGGGTGAGAGAAGGGAGGGGGCGGCTTGGAGAGAGGGTCTCAGTGAACTAAGTTCACTTGGGTTCAGCCATGGGTTAGCCCAATGTCCTAAAAAATAAATTGGACCTTAATCTGGTTCAATTAGAACCCAATTAAGCCCAATTCGGAACCAAATTCGAATCTGATTCGAATAGAAATTTGGTCTGCAACACATGCTAGTGTGTTTATCCTGCAAACATGATTTAATTCCAAATTAAATCCTTCATCAATTTTCTTTTGTGTGTGACCCATTGGGTTCCACACCTAGCCAGCAGTAGGTCCGAGTGCTATTTGACTTAATTCGGTTAGATCTCAACTAAGCCGATTTAGGTCAACCCAAACTAGCTCGACTCAGTCAATTAGAATCTAATTCAAATTGACTGATTTGAATTACCATGACTCAATCATATACCTAAAAGACAAGATTGACATCTAGCAACGTATCATGTCTACCCGAAAGATGTGGAATTTTGGTGGAATTACCAAAATACCCTTCAGTGGTGAGTTACCGGGCAATTCAGTCCTTTGATCAACTTGCATCCCGAATATGATTATGAATATGGATTCTTGTCAAATCCAATTTTCATATTCATCCCTAGCTCAATCTTTATAATGATGATTCATTAATGAACCATTAAAAAATAACTCTAATGTTCATACTTTGATCAAAGGTTTCCTGAATCCATCATTTGAAATTAGCTGGATGCTATTCCCTCTTACTAGGACTGATCAATTCCTTGTTGACCTACTCACAACCTCCATATACAATCCACCATAACCAGTATCACCTCGTGCATGACTCAGTGTCATGATTGACTGCGAACCAAAGTATGGATTCATGTATATAAGGTACTATGGTAGTCTCAGGTCAAAGGACCACATGCACTACTCCCACTATGAGAATTATCTATTAACAAACAGATAAGGTTCCATTAGATATTCTCAATCTGGATCAATTCAGTGAACTCATTCTCTAATGAACACTCACATCCTAGTATTAGTGTCAAACACAAGTGACTGTGAGATCAGTTACCCTTATTACAAAACATATATAGGATGTGCTGGTCTTGCTGGAAACATTGATCCCCAACTCAATGTCCCATCGACCAAGAATATTTTAGATTAGGGTTTTAAGGCTTTAGGTCTCACTGGTATTATCTCATCATAACCCTAGAACCATAGCCCTAATCTATGGGGTTCATCATAACATCAAAAAAACACAGCAAATGATGAAAATAATGCCTTTATAAAATGTCAATTCATTGATTTTGGGATCAAAATTACAATATTTCAATTGACTTTCAGGGCACAATCTTTCACTACATCAGTTTGGTATCAGATCAGGTTTAGGGTAGTTTTTATTTGCATTAGATTCACAAAACCCTAATTACTAAATTTTTGCATCTTGTCCACTACATTAGGTGTCTATTCTTCATCTGATTTCGACCACCTAGAAATTTTATTTTTTCATGAAATTTTCATGAATTGTTCTTCGTCTTGTCTTCTGATTTATCAAAGTTTTTAATTAATCTTATATACACTTTAAATCATTAAAATTTGGCATCTTAGAAACCCTAACAAAATCCTGAAATTTCTATAGCAGTCTGAAACCTTTAGGATTTTCATCATCGTTTGATTTTTTTTTGTATCAAATTTGGTAGGTATCATAAACACTGTCCATCCTCTATCCTAGAATTTTTCTTAATTTTTTATTCATCTACATCTGTGTCAAAACATACACATCTAAAACTCTAATTTTCTGATTTCTGCTATTTCTGCATACTTAACTCAACCTAACCTAATCAACTTCCACACACCCCAATCCCAAGCCCAATTTGATCGCTAACCTAATCAACCTAAATATAATTTGTCATTCCATAAAATATACATAAAATATTTTATTTTTCTAATTGTTTTAGATTGCATCAGGATCATTGTATGTTCATCATCTCTTTAAATTGATCTTAAGGGCAACTCAATATTTCAGATCAGGGCAGGAGATCATAACCTGTCCTGGGACCAGAACAACCATCCAGCATTTCCACCCAAACCTTATTTAAAATTAATTAGACTTGATTTGCCCTAGTGGGCTAGGTAACACCCAACAGGTCGGGTCCAAACCGTGTGGGCCAACTAGTGCATTTAATCTTTTAGCTATTACTGAAAGCTGGTGTCTAAGGCTGGGGGTCCAAAGTCAAATGACCTAAGTGGATTGGTGGTTTATAATTAGGACCCTGTGACAAGCAGGGGGAGTCTCCCACCACCCCACCCCCTACCTGGCTAGTGAAAGGATTAGCTACTGGGTTAAGTGTAAGTTGAGCTAACCCATTCATTTTTGGCTCTAGGTCTAGGAAACCATAGATTGTCCTAGCCTAGTTCATTTTGCATGCTTGGTTGCACCATTCCATTCTAATTACTAGATTGATTGTTGCATGACCACTAGACTAGGAACCCAATACCAGAAGTCTACACCCCAACCTAACTCAACCATGGATCCCAATTTTAAGGCTTTCATAAAAGCCATGAATGAATAGATGGTTGCCCAATTAACCACCCAGATCCACCAATCCAACACCCAAACCCAAAATCAGTCAACTCAGATGGACCTCGAATATGATCAAACCCAAAATCAGCTTGTCTAGTTGACCACTCAACTCAACCAGATAACCTAATTGACCCATCCCAGAACCAAATAAACCATAGACTCAACCAAGTAGACCAACGATTTGACCAGGCAACCACTAGGATCAACTAGCTAACCACTAGTTTTGACCAAGTAGGAGATCGGTTAGGAACCCTACACAAGACCCATAGAGTTGAACCCTTGCCCTACGAGCCCTAGGAACCCATAGTCCCTAGATATGAACCCAGTAGTAACCCCCTATCCCTCAGTCAACCTGAACCCTATAGGATCAATACCGCCATATTTGAGGCTAATATTAGTCAGGTATCCTTTAGCCAACCCCCTCTTACCACCTCATCGGTTCACCAAAAAGATATTAAAGAGGAGATATATGAGGCCGACCCAAGCTTAGTGGATAAGTACGAGGAGGAAGAAGAGGAGTTTCTCATAGATGACCTAGGATTAGTTGACCCTGACCATACCCACATAGTAGCCGACCTAGAGTTAGATGGCCCATATCACTCCCAGGAACTAATGGAGAGCAAGTAGAGGAAGAGAATCCAATTGCAGAGCCTAGTCCTGAATTTCCTGAGCCAAAAGAATTTATTTAGGACTTGATTTCTTATCAGTACCCTCAGGATGAATTCACTATTTTGACTCCCATTGATCTCTTCCTCAAAATTAGTGACCCATTTTTCCATCAAGCCAACCCAATAGATATACCTCAACCTCATAAGATCAACCTCATTAGTATAGGACTTATCCTTAAAACACCTTCTTGTCTCCTAGTCTATCCAATTAATCCCAAATACTTTTCTTACTTTCCACCCAATCAGACTAACCCTGAACCCACCTCTTATTTTCTACCATTTTTGGAAACTTCTTCTGTTTTCTTTACTATTAGGTTGCATTTTATAAGAATTTGCATGATGCATTCATTCTTTAAGCATGTCATATTTGCATCTTACTTTAAGAGAACCCTTTGGCACCTAGTAGGAGTACATAGTAAGTTCTCATGTGCATGCCTTGCTAGGGTCAAACCTAAAGAGTTTATAGTCTGTTAGGTTTTGTCCCTTAGAGAGTCCAATAAATTTCTTTTGATAGGGAAGTCTAGTTGAGTCTATTAGATGTTAGTCTTGAGTCCAATAAATTTACAGACCCAATCTACCTGTCCACACATGCACTAGCCTCTGCACAGCATATGCATCATGAAATTAGTCAAAAGTTGAACATAACTAATGAATTATATAACAACTTGGCTAATTCCCAAAAGAGAGATAAAAAATTTTCTATAGAGGATTTGTGATTGTAAAAGAATTTTCTGCTCGCGAAGCTAGCCCATCCCAAAATAATGAAAAAAAATGGACCCAATGCCTATGTACCTGAGATATTACCTGATTTAGGTATTAGCTCCACCTTCATCATCTTAGATCTTATAGAGTCTAGGGAGCCAGCAGTGATACCCATCGAGCCCCTTGAGCCACTCCCATTCTTTGAGAGAGAACCCATCCCAGAGTGACCACATATAATTTGGCCTTATGGTGAGGAAAAGATTGAGAGAGCTCTAGATGATCAAGCTACCGGTATCCAGGATAGAGACTGTCAGTGGTATTTGGCTCTGTGGCAAGGTCAGCCAGAATTTGAGGACTTGTGGAATGCTGGTGCGGATCTACAGTGCCTTAACCTAGACCCTCCTTGAGCCAAATTGATCCATACTTGATTGGGTCGAGTTCCTCCTGCCCCGGGAGAATTGGTGGGGACACCAAAATCAAACACAGATCCTTGGATCCCATATGGTTTAATTAGTCATGTATCAAAGTTTTGAAAATTTTGTAATCAATTAAGATTGAGTCTTGTAATAAGTTGAGGTTAGTTGATTTGTCTCAACCCTCAACCTAGTCAAGTATATTGAGTCCTGTACATCAGTTATGAGTCCAGTATGAGCCCAATTTTTGTACAAGAGAAAAGGTTACCCTATTTTGGAGTTCCATTAGGCCACATCCAGGAGTCAGAGGCCACTACATCAGTCCATTGGATTTTATGTGACAACCCAGGATCCAAGATGCTTCCAGAAACCATGATTCATTCCAGATGTCCTCCAGATGCCTAGATTCCTCCCTAGATGCTAGAGCATATTCCTAAACCAGGGCATACATGATTCCAAAGCTCCATCTGCATCCTATCCCAAAGAAATCAAGCCCAGGCATCAAGCCCAAGCCCTTAAGAAGCAAGATACTAGGGAATATTCTTGCTACCATACTACCAGGCTACCCCAGCTTCCAGAGGCCCAAGGCCCAAGCCCCTTTGGGCCGGCCCCTTGCTGCTCCTAGAAGCCCAACATACCCCCCTAGGTGTCCTTGAAGTGCTGACCAAGTCTTAGAGGTGTCCTTAAGTGAGAAGGAGAAGACTAATTAAAGTTCCAAACCTAGTTAGGATTCCTAGTTCTTTTAAGCTTTGTAATTCTAACCTAGCTAGGAAAGGACATGTAATCTAACTAGGAAAAGGCTTGTTAACCTATGTGTAACCCTAGTTAGGAGAGGGCATGGGAACTCTATAAGTACCCCACCCCTCCCCCTCTTGTAATCAATTTTTATTCATGATATCAAAACCTTGGTAAATTTATTTGAGCTTGCGAGCATGTGTTATTTTGCTTTTGCTCTCTGGTTTGTGTTTGTGTTCTCTTGCTTGGCCGAATTCCTTGCTACCCTAGCATCCTTCCACGCCCTAACTCACTACCATCCAAGCCTTCACACATCCAAGAAGGAGTGCCCTATGCTGCCAAGCAAGGAGATCTTTATCAAGCCTCAAGCAGCCCCGCTTCTAAACCCTAACTTGATTCCTTATAAACCTAGTTCCCTTTCTTTTTCTTACTTTCTATTTTGATTGACCCTTAACATTTTTCAGGATCCCAGAGGTGTTTCACCTCCCCAGAGGAGGCTTTCCTTGCCTCCAAGATCGCCCAAATCAGTTATTAGTTCAAGAAAAACCAAGCTTCATCATCTAGGCTCCAATCAGAGTGATGTGTGATCCCTTCATCGAAAGATCTTCAAATCACTGATTGGTAACATCCTTCCCTTCTTTTAATTTCTAATTTGGTGAAGATAAGCTATCCTAATTCGGGAGTTTTTCAATTCTTGGGTCTTGGTAATTTATTATTTTGCATGAGTTTGCTTGCGATACGATGATTCTTTGCATTGCTACTCCTTATGCTAGTTCTTACTTTATTTTAGAAATCTAGCCTATAAATAAAATTATAAAAAAATTAGTTTACTATTTTCATGCATGTATAGCAATCTTAGAGTTATCCCGCATCACTACTGCTAGCTAGATGTGGAACCCAAAGGGTCACACACATTAGGGAATTGGCTTAGGAAGTCAATTGGTGTTTTATTAGGGTCATGGGATCCTAATTGGTTAGCTAGATTATATACTAGCATGTGTAGGCTAACCTAAGTACTAACCCAAATGAATTTGGTCTATAAGGTTGCTTGATGGGCTAACCAACATGAGGAATCCTAGATTGGGTTGAGTCCTAAGTAGGGCAGCAACTATCTGGTTTTATCCAGATTAATTAAGCCTTTATCTTGTTTTTTTGAAGAGTCATAACTTGAAGGGACTCTTGGCACCAATAATTATGTGCATCAACATTAAGGGGTGTAGAAGGACCAAGAGTCCTTCTACCACTTAATCACCTATTCCAGATAAACTTAAAGAGTTTCTCCCTAATCTCCATGCCCAATAAATGGGCTTTGACCGGTCAAAATAAGGAATGGCATGAAAAAAATTGGTGCACAAATGAAAGGTTGCAACATTTTATTTTTGGTGCTAATTGAGATTAAGAGTCCTTCTATTTAAAAGCTCTTAATTTTCTTTCAATGACTTCATTCAAAGCACACATCCCTTGGCCTTTTAATTGATTGATAAATGACATGTGGCAAGTGGAGAAATCGGCTGGGAACCGAAGAGACAAAGTCTTGTCTCTTGGTGCAAGAAGGATCATGACTTTTCAAGATAAGACTCCCTCTTCATGAAGGGTCTTATATGATTTGTTATTTGATAGATCAAAGGCTGATGAAGAGCCATATTTGGCACCACCCCATCTCCTATTTAAAGTCTTCAGCGTTTATGTTGAAGGTAATCTGATTTATCCTTTCTTTCTTACACTTTTACACTCTACCATTTTGTCCTCCTTGTCTCTTCCTTCCCTTGTTAGGACATAGGTCTTGCCTTAAGACAAGTCCACCAAATAAGAGAAGGGTTTAGGAAGAGAAATAAGAAGTGATAAAGAGAGTAAAGAGAGGTTTAGGAGAGGGCTTAGAGTGTTGTACTGGAGAGCAAAGGTTTGAGCAAGAAAGGAGTGGCTGCCAAAGGAAGAAAGGCCATTGGAAGAGTCCCAATGGATTAAGTAACCTACTAAGGAGTGGTTCCTAGGTTCAACTCCTGTGTGGATCACCTTTGAAGGGCATGCAATTATTTTCCTAATGGAAAGAAGAAGGAATTAGCATTCCAAGTATTTTTTCAAACCTTGTTTGAATGACTTGTTAATTATAACGGATAAGGGATCTTGGGCTTAGGATTTCTAGTTGTTTGGAGTTTCAAAATGAAAAATTTTGAAATCCATTCTTTCACTGTGCCACTGAAACCCCAACAGTGGTATCAGAGCCCCCTTATTTCATTCAATTAATGTTCCATTGAATAAGTAATGATTGCTTACTATGCTATGAAGCAATATATGATTGTTTAAATTATATATGAAATATGTTATATCCTTGTAACTACTTCGGATTGGGTTAGTCACCATGGCCATCCAGTCATAGGATTTACTTAGGGTTTCATGGCCCTCTCATCCCATTCAATGGGGTCTCCTATGGTATGTTGGGGTGCCGCAGTGGCCATATCCTATGAACAAGTAAGGTGAATGGATTGATATTACAATCATGCTTTTGTTCTGCATATTAAGGTTAATATGCTTAATTATTGTAATGAATATCATGTCATATGATATGTTATATCCTAGTAACTACTTCAGATTGGGTTAGTCACCATGGCCGTCCGATCATTGGAGCCAATTTGGGTTTAAAGGCCCTCTATTCCTAATCAATGGGATCTCTTATGGTGTGCTGGGGTACCGCTGTGGCCATATCCCTTGAACAAGTGTGGTGAATGGATTATTATCATAATCATGCTCTGTTATGAATATTAGGATTTTTATGCTTATATGATGTCATGAATATCATGTTTACTTAGGATGTGTTTGAGACCACTAAAAGCCCTCATAATTGAAATATTTAGTCATAGTGTAAGTTAGTCAAGAGGAAAAATTCATTTAGGATTATATGATTAGCCAATTGGTGTCTAGGCAAGTGGTTCTGGGAAGGTGAAGGGCTTAAGATTTTTAATCGGTTCCATTATCTGACTTGGCCAATTAATTTGGTATCTAAGGAAAGCAATGGGGGGACCCCCTCATCTCTTCCACTTACCTTGCCAATTTGGGTATATCTAGACCTTAAATTGAATATGCTAATTGAATTAACACACTGTAGTTTGCCTTCCTTCATGCTAGGTATAGTTCATATTAACAACTATAGTAGGTTTGTTGTGTAACACAAGGCCTACTCTAGTATTAAATATGAACTATCTTAGTGTAGTTAATGCTTTATAGTATGTTTAGTAGTATTGCTTTGTTGTGTAACACATGGGTAATATTATTCTAACATGTCTATAAGGAAATGAAGGGTCTGACTAAATAAGACATTATAGTTTGTTGTGTAACACAAGACTATAATTATCTTGGAGGCAGTTCATTTGTTGAGAATTGCATGGGTTGCAATTGGAAAGAAATTCCTACCTTTGAACTCATGAGTGTTTATTGTGTAACATAAGGCACTTATGAGGAATTAGGATATCAACCCTACTAAAGAAACCTGGTAAGGTTTCTCGCTTACCATAGGTGAGGACTGTGGTATTAGAATAAAATAGTGGGAGACATAATTAGATATAAAGTCCTTATCTAGTTATGAATATCATCTTGAGTGGTCTTCTTATACTATTCTTTATTAAATATAGGTTTTATTATGGCTTCAAGTTTATCACTACAGGACATTTTAGATGCCAATAAGTTGATCGATCCCAATTATGTGAACTGGTTGAAGAACATGAGGATAATATTAACTCAGGAGAAGCTTTCTTATATTCTTGATTCTCTAGATCTAGAGCTGATTGGAGAGGATGCTTCTAAGGAGGAAAGGGCCACACATAAAATGTGGATAAATAATAGCATGATTGTCAGGTGCATCATGTTGGCCTCAAAGAGCAATGAGCTTCAGATGCAACATGAAGAGATGGAACCTTGGTCCATATTGGTCAATCTTAAGGAGCTTTATGGAGATCAAAGTAGGGATGCTCGGTATGAGATATTAAAGTAGTTGTTTCATGTATGCATGAGTGAGGGTTCATCAGTTCAAACCCATGTTTTGAAAATGATTTACTTAATCACCCGATTAGGTCAATTAGGGTTTGTAATGGATGGTGAACTCAACCAGGATTTGATCCTGCAATCACTCCCGGATTCCTTCTCTCAATTTGTTTTAAATTATCATATAAACAAACTGAATACTTCTTTGCTTGAGCTTCTTAACATGCTTAAGACAGCAAAGAGTCATTCTAAGGAAGATAAGGCTCATCTTCTTGTTGTTGATAGGAAGAAGAAACAGGAAATGAAGAAGGGTTTGAAAAGGAAATTCAATCCTAAAAGAAGCATCAGGAAGAAGAAGAAAGAAAAGAAGGCTGTTAGTGATGGAGCCCGCTTTCACTACGGCAAACAAGGGCATTAGAAGAAAAATTGCAAGACATATCTTGCATCTAAGGGTTTGTACATGATACAAACAATTTTATCATTAAGTCCTTCTACTTCTAATTCATGGGTATTGGATACCGCATGTGGATCTCATATCTGTAAGTCATTATAGGGACTCCATAAAATTAGAAGCTTGAAGAAAGGTGACTTCAAGCTATATGATGCAAGTGGTGAAGCCATGTGCACTGAAATTGTGGGCACCTATCTACTATTATTACCTTCGGGTAATGTATTAAAGTTAGAAGAATGTCACTATGTTCCAAATCTTGTAAGAAACATTATTTCTATACCCTTGTTATTACAACAAGGATTTGAAATAAGTGTAAAGAGCAGTGCCTGCTCTATTCTTCATTCTAATAAAATATTTGGACATGGTTATTTTATTAATGATCTTTTAACTTTAGAACTCAATGATATGATATTACTTTTTGATAACAAGAAAAGAGAGAGAGATAATATCAATGTCACATTTCTTTAGCATTGTCGATTAGGTCATATAAGTGAGCCAAGGATAAACAAGTTAGTCAAAGATAATTACTTTCATCTTTATGGTTTTCAATCATTAGGAACTTGTAAGTCTTGCCTCATATATAAAATGACAAAGTTTCAATTCACTAGACATGGAGACAAGGTAACTGAATTATTAGATTTTGTACATACTGATGTATATGGACCTATGACAACTTAGGCCAAAGGTGGATACTCTTATTTCATCATATTTACTAATGACTTATCTAGTTTTGGACATGTGTATCGGATGAAACACAAGTCCAAATTCTTTGATAAATTTAAAGAGTATCAAAGTATGGTTGAGAAACAAACTGGACATAGTATTAAAATTCTTCATTCTGATCGAGGAGGAGAATACTTGTCTAGTGAGTTTCTAAACCATCTTAAGGACAAAGGCAGAATCTCTAATTGGACTCCTCCTTATACACCCCAATTAAATGGTGTGGTAGAAAGGAGAAATCGCATCTTGTTAGACATGGTGAGGTCCACGACGAGCTTCATAGATCTTTCTATTTCCTTCTGGGGATATGCCTTGGAAACTACTGTTTATATTTTGAATAGAGTACCATCAAAGTCAGTGACTAGCACTCCATATGTGGTATGGAAAGGCAAAAATCCAAATTTTAAATACTTGAAGATTTGGGGTTGCTATGCTTATATCAAGAATAATTTTGGACATAAGTTAAGTGCTAGGGCTGATAAATACAGGTTCATTGGTTATCCCAAAGAAGGTATTGGATATCTCTTTTATCATACTACTAAACAAAAGGTATTTGTTAGTAGACATGCTACATTCTTGGAGCAAGAATTTATCCAAGAAAGAAGTAATGGAACAATACTTGAACTTAGTGAAGTTCAGAACCAACAACCAATTCCTGAAGAGTCTTCAAATGAAATTCCTCAACCAAAGGTTCTTGTTGATCAGGAATAGCCACAACATACACCTTCTCTTCAAAGGTCTGAGAGGGTGCAGGGTGCACCTCTCAGTTATGGATTTGTCATTGAAAATGACAATGAGGCCAGTATCATTCAGGATGATGATCCTGAGACTTATACGGAAGCTATCAAGAGTAGAGTCCTGATAAATTGCTAAATGCCATGAAATCTGAAATGAACTCAATGTATTCCAATCAGGTATGGACCTTGGTAGATCCACCTGAAGGAGTTAACCCAATAGGGTGTAAATGGGTCTTCAAGAAGAAGATTAGAGTAGATGGCCAAGTAAATATCTACAAGACCAGGCTAGTGGCAAAAGGTTTTAGACAAAATTATGGTATTGACTATGATGAAACCTTTTCACCAGTAACAATACTCAAGTCCATCAGGATTTTGCTTGCTATAGTGGCATACTATGATTATGAAATCTGGCAGATGGATGTAAAAACTGCTTTCCTTGATGGATATCTTGAAGAAGAGGTATATATGTCACAACTAGAAGGGTTTGTCTCAAGTGGGAGACTAGACCAAGTATGCAAACTTAAAAAATCCATATATGGATTAAAGAAAGAATTAAGAAGTTGGAACATCTGTTTTGATGAAGCAATCAGAGTGTTTGGATTCATAAAAAATGTGGATGAACCTTGTGTATATAAAAAGATAAATGTGAGTGTAATTATCATTTTGGTTCTGTATATCGATGATATACTTATCATTGGAAATGATATCCCAATGTTACATCGATCAAAACTTGGCAATCATCAAAGATTTTCATGAAGGATCTGGGAGAGGCATCCTATATATTAGGGATAAAGATCTATAGATATAGATCTAAGAGGATGCTAGGCTTATCCCCATCCAGG
Organism: Areca catechu; assembly: GCA_021397845.1. NCBI lineage: Eukaryota > Viridiplantae > Streptophyta > Magnoliopsida > Arecales > Arecaceae > Areca > Areca catechu. Next base: position 173,045,236 of record CM038051.1, on the reverse strand, counting down.
TACATTGACTTAGTGTTGAAGAGATTCAACATGGATGGAAGTAAAAGAGGTTACTTACTTATGAGCCAAGGCATACATCTCTCCAAGAAAATGTCTTCTATGATATCGAAGAAAGAAAGAAGAGGTTACCCTATTTTGGAGTTCCACCAGGCCTCACCCAAGAGCCAGAGGCATTTACATCAGCTTATGGGATCTAGTTTGACACCCCAGAGTCCTAGATACCCTCCAGATACTCTCTAGATGCCCTGATGCCATTCTAGATGCCAGATTCCCTCTAGAAGCTTGGGAATATGCCATATGCTAGGCATTCCATGATTCTCAGGATATTCCAGCATCCCAGGCCTTGAAATCCCAAGCCCGGGAGCAAAGCCCAAGCACTTAAGAACCAAGATTCTATTTTGATGCTAGGTATATGGTTGCCCCAGGAGCCCAAGCATCCTAGGCTTCCAGGAGCCCAAAGCCCATGTGCCCAAACCTCTTTGGATGACCTCTTGCTGCCCCTTGAAGCCCAACATGACAAGGATGAAGTGTCTTCATGGGTTGACCGGTCCAAGCTAGGAGGAAGAGTCCACGTGGAAGGAGGAAATCAAGTTTTTATTTTATTCAACTTGTATACTCCTAGTTCTAGGTTTATTTTGTAATTGTTGTCCCACTTAAATTGTATAAACCTATCCTAACTAGGAGAGGGCTGAAGTCCTAATAAGGAGAGGGCATGGGAACTCTATAAATACCCCACCCCTCTTTCTCTTGTAATCAATTATCTTTCATGAAATCAAATTGCTGTTGAATTATTTCTAGAGTGGTGGTGTTGTCTAGTTTTCTTGTATTTGACTCTCTACCTGGCTGAACCCCTGTTCCTTGTTATTCTTCATGCCTAAGCAGCCTCCTAAGCTTCCAAGCAACATCCACGTCTAAGAAGAGGAGCCCTAAAGATGCCCCTGATCAAGGACTTCATCTTCTTTCCAGCCACCGGCCCTAATCCCCTTTCCTTTGTTTTCTTTCTTTCATATTTTGTTTCTTTTCATTGTCACCTATTTTGTGCCAAACCTTGATGCTTTCAGGGTCCCCGAGGTGTTTCCCCTCCCTAGAGGAGGATTTTTTTGCCTTCAGGATCGCCCAGATCAGCCTTCTATTTCAAGGGAACTAAAGCTTCATCATCTAGGCTCCAATCTGAGTGTTGAGTGATCTCTTCAATGGCTAGTTCTTTAATCTCTGACTGGTACAAACTTTTCTATTCTTAATTTATGTTTTGATTGAAGGTTAGCTATCCTATGCCGAGAATTTCTCAATTTTCAGGCTTGACTTTTATTATTTTGCATGAGCATGCCTGCGATTACGATGATTCTTTGCATTGCTATTCATCCTGCTAGTCTTTACTTGATTTTGGGAATCTAGCCTATAAATTATAATCAAAAAAATTATTAAAAAAATTAGTTTACTATTTTTTTTGTATATTTAGCAATCTTAGAGTCATCCCGCATCAGAGTGAAACCCGAATAATATGGGAGTTGAACCTAAATAAGGTGGGAGTAAGACCCGAATGAGATAGGGACTGAACTGATGTGGGACAAGATGTGAAGAAGGATTGTCGATGAGCTGAGAAGTCGCCAATGGTTAGGGTACCCTAGATTTTTATTTTTTATATTTTTCAAAGGAGGTAGTGAAGGAAATAATGGATATGGAAGGTATAAGTTTAGACTCTCATGGACTTTGGCACTCGCACTCACGGAGAGACCTCTTACCTCTAGGGCATCTCACCCTTCTCGCTACATGGAGTCATTAGGATGAATCTTAAAGGTCATGAAGGCGGTAAAGAAGATAGAATCAAAAGGGAAGGGGATAACTAGATATGATGCGAAGTAACATATCCAGGGATGCACCTCTCATACTCTCTTTGAGGAGCGAAAGTTAGGCCTCTCACCCTCTCCATACAGACTGAAAAAAGAAGAATCTCTCTTCCCCAAAAACTCATCTTCATCAACAAATTATTCTTTTTTACAAAGGAATGAGGGTGGTATTTATAGACCTTTCCAAGCCCTCATTTGAATTTGAATACAAGATAGAAATATAAGAGTTCAGATTCAAATACAAGATAAGGATAAGGGGTTTAAACACAAGATAAGGCCTATCCATGCTAGATAAGATAAGGGGTTTTAAATTTAATAAACAAGCTAGATAAGGATGGATAAGATCTAAGATTTCCAAATATAACCCAAATTTCAAATTAATAGCTAGCCTAAACCAACCTAATTAGACTCTCAATATAGTAAACTGACTCAATGCAAATACAATCCAAACAAGACTCGATCTACCTAAATACATAAGGACTTGAAATGAACTCGATCAAATATAATAGACTCAAACAAACTCAACCAAATACCATCGGATTTGCTCCTTGTTGATGCTCCAATTAGGATCTGATCATCGGATAGCTCTTGGATCATCGGATAGCTCTCGGGTCCCCATCATGAACTCAAATAAGGTGGGAGTTGAATCCGAATGTAGTTGGAGTTGAACCAAAATTGAAAGAATGGTGCCCTAAAAGCCAATCATTGTAAGGGCATTTCTATGATCTTCTAACTCTTGTATGATATTATTTATCAATAAAAGGCATCTTTTGATTCATCATACTGCTGCATCTTATAAAGAATATGATGAACCCATTAGGTTAGGATTATGAGGGAGATCATAATGGTGAGACCTATGTTCCTATAAATCCTAATCTAAAATATTCCTAGTCATTGGATAATTGATTCGGGGATTGATGAATCCGGAAAGACTAGCACATCCTATGTATGCTCGATGGAGAGGGTGGTTGGTCTCACAACCACTTATATAGAGATACTAATATAAGGATGTGGGTGCTCATTAGGTTATGAGTCCACTATGAACTGATCCAACAAGAGAACATCAAATGGAAGTCTTACTTACTTGTCAAAAGAATGTTCTCTTAGTGGGAGTTGTGCACGAGATCCTTAGACCTAAGACTACCATAGTATCTTATGCACATAAATCCATGTTTTGGTGCATACTCACTCATGACAATTAAGTCATGTATGGGATGTTTCTAGATATGGTAGATTATGTATAAAGGTAATGAGTAGGTCAACAAGGAATTGATCACTCCTAGTAAGAGGAGAAGTTATCCCATGTGATCTCAGGAAGCCTTTGGCCAAAGCAGGATAAGATTAGATAGAGTTTCTAATCATTCATCAATTGAGTCTTCATTATTGAATTGAGATTCAAAATGATTATGTGCTAGGGTTAGACATTTATCCTTGCCCATCACTTAATTGGGATATAGGGAGATCGAAGGATTGAATTGCATGATAACTTTCTACTGAAGGATAGTTTGATACTTTCCACCAAATTCTTCATCTTCTGGGTAGGCATAACATATTGCTAGACGTCAATCATGTCTATGGATTTTCATGAATCAATTGGATTGAATTCATGAGTCAATTCAAAAGCTAGTTCAAATTGGCAACTTAGGTCAGCTCAATTTGACCTAATTAGGTCAATCAGGTTCGATTGGATCGAATCAGCTTGGACCAAGACCTAATGTTGGCCAAAGTGGAACTCAAAGGGTCACACACATTAGGGAATAGACCTAGGAAGTCAATTGGAATTTAATTAGGGTCACGGGATCTTAATTGGTTAGCTAGATTGCACACTAGCATGTGTATGCTAACCTAACTCCTAACCCAATTGAATTGGGTCTAAAAGGTTGCTAAATGGACTAGCCAATTTATGGGAGACCTAAATTGGGTTATGTCCTAAGTGGGATGAATTTATCAGATTTTGTTTGGTATTTTTTGGACATGTTATGCACCATATGTCAAGAGTCCAATGGCATGGGACTCTTGGCACAAAATGGGTGCTCAACATTTAAAAGGGTGCAGAAGGACCAATAGACCTCTTACTTGAAAAAAAATTATAAGGTCAGAAAGAAGATTTAATGCCCTTTCATATGACACCCATTTTGCATATCTTTTGACTGGGTCAAATATGTGAAAGGCATTGAGAAAGATGGCGCACAAAGTGAAGAGTTGCGACTCTTCAATGTTGGCGCACAGATTTTTAGTGCACAAAAAGGATAAGAGTCCTTCTACTTGTCATTCACCAAAGCCAGATAAAGTCCAAGGGACTTTATCCTCATCTCCATGCCCTCTCATATGGGCTTTGACCGGTCAACAAAAGGAAGAATGCGATGGAAGGAAGTTGGTGCACATGAAGAGTTTCGACTCTTCATGTTTGGCACTAATTCCATGAAGTAGAGTCCTTCTACTTTAAGGAATCTCAAATCACCGATGCTTCTAAATCAAAAGCCATGTCCCTTGGCCATCCTGCAATCGGTCACTGCCATGTGGCAAGTGGAAAAGTTGGTAGGAAACTTGAAGAGACAGATATATGGCAGTTGGTGCAGGAAATGTCATGACTCTTCAAGAAAAGACTCCTCATTGAAGGGTCTTATTTGATATGTTGATTGACAGATCAAAGGGTGATGAGAGGCTATATCTAGTGCCCTCTTCTCTCCTATAAATAGCCATTAGTGTTTAGGCTAATGGTATCTGATTCCATCCTTTCTTTCCTGCATTCACTCACACTCAACCACTCACTCTCCTTGTCTCCCCCTTCCCTTGTTAGAGTTTAGGTCTTGTCTTAAGAGAAGTCCATCATTTTAAGACAAGGGTTTAGGAGGAGATTTAAGAAGTGGAAAAGAGAGTGAAGAAAAAATTTAGAGAAGGCTCAGAGTGCTCTACTGGAGGGCAAAGGTCAGAGCAAGGAAGGAGAGGCTGCCAAAAGAAGAAGGGCCATCAGAAGAGTCCTAGTGGATTAAGCAACCTACTAAGGAGTGCTTCCTAGGTTTCATTTCTATATGAATCATCTCTGGAGGGTATGCACTTGTATGCCTAGTGGAAAGAAGAAGGAATTAGCATTCTAGGTATTTTTCGAAACCCTAATTGCATGGCTTGTTACTTGTAATGAATAAGAGATCTTGGGCTTAGGGTTTCAAGAAAGAAATTTTTTCAGAAATCCATGCTTCCACTGTACCATCGAAACCCTTAAAAACCCAACAGTGGTATCAGAGCTTTCTTATTTCATTCAATTAATGGTCAATTAGAAATACTTATGTGATAATGAATATGATCATATATTCATTATCATATTTTGATGCATGCCACTAATTAGGGTTCACTTATATATTGAATGATAATATGATCATATATATAAATCATAGTATGATACATACTATTGAAAGGGTATATGATAGTGAATATTATCATGTATGGTGCATGCAATTAGTAATGATTGCTTATTATGCTATGAAGTGATGCATGATTGTTTTAAATTACATATGATATATGTTAAATCCTAGTAACTGCTTCGGATTGGGTTAGTCACCATGGCCGTCTGGTCATATGAGTTATTTAGGATTTCATGGCCCTCTTATCCCATTCAATGGGATCTCCTACGGCATGTAGGGATGCTACTATGGCCATATCCCATGAACAAGTGAGATGATCGGATTCATATTATAATTATGCTTATGGAATGCATATTAGGGTTAATATGCTCGAATGATGGAATGAATATCATGTCATATGTGTATGGTTATGAATACATTATGTCATGAATGTTAGGTTTTATGAAGTCATGAATGTTAGGTTTTATGATGTCATGAATGTTAGGTTGACATGATTAAGTCTATATTAGGATGTGTTAGAGACTATCAAAGCCCTCATAAAAATTATATTTAGTCATAGTGTAAGTTAATCATGATGCAAATTCACTTAGGGTATGATCAGCTAATTGGTATCTAGGCAAGTGGTTCTGGAAAGGTAAAGGGAATAAGGTTTTTAATTGGTTCCATTGACTTACCTGGCCAATTTAATTGGTGTCTAAGGAAAGCAACAGGGGGACCCCCTTACCCCTTCCACTTACCTAGCCAATTTGGTCATATCTAGACCTTAAATTGGAATTGCTAATTGATTAAGCACACTACAATTTGCCTTCATTCATGCTAAGCCAAATTTATATCAAAAACTATGGTAGGTTTGTTGTGTACACACAAGGCCTGCTCTAGCATTTGGTATAAAATTTGTCTTGGTTGATGGGGAACAATAAGGGGATGATGTGTTCCTAATGGAATTAGCAACACTCAAATGAAAATAAAGTAATAAACATGCAGCCATTCATAGTAAAGGAAGTAAAATTAAATGAAAGGGATTCTTAAATGCCAAACAAGACATGAAGTTTAAACCTTTCGAAGTAACTAAGAAGAGGACCTTAGTGGTTAAGAAACCACTCAGATTAGGGCTAAGAATAATTTATTATTGCAGATTTGAAAATCTATTTATAGAAGGCTACCCGACAGTTAATATCTCAAATTATGTGGGGAAAACACTCAAAGAGAGAAAGACCTAGGATGACAAGGGATTCCTATAACTTGTAGGGCATCTTGTAACTAGCTCTTGTCAAGGTAGACCTCTTCTTTGGAGCCTGGAAGCCCGGGGATCTTGCAACAAAATCGTAGAGAAATTAGAGAGCGAAAATTGCAAAGTAGATGAGGAGAAAGAATCTTTGAAGAGGGAGAAAAAGCTTGAAGTAGCCTTGGCCGGTTGGAGTGGTGTTGGAAGGGAAGAAGATGTAGATGATGGGAAGAACACAATAAGGGCCTCATGCCCACCCTCTCTCAGGGGTCCAAGCTCTTAAGCAAGGGAAATTCTCATGAGAAGAAAAACTCCTTCTTCATTCATTTATTCATAGATTAAAAAATTCCTTACAAGAAGGGTTTGGAGAGCTTTTTATAAGCCTCTATTACAATTTCGAAATTCCAAAATACATGGAGAGAATCATGGAAAGTTTTTTGCTATTTGGGAGGAGAGTTGAAGCCACCTTGATCCTTGCTTGGAATAAGGAGAGAATAGTGATTGGTTGGCTTTTTTTGAATTCAAATTTGGGCACCCAAGAGAGGTGAGGTGGCAGCTTAGGTGTCCTTCCATGTGGCCTTTGGAGATGACTTGGCATCCACTTGGATGTGATGATGTGGCATCCTCCATGTCAAGGTAGGTTGAAGTGATTTGTTGCACCCATTCTCCAAGTCTTCTAGCTTTGATTTTAAACCCAAAGTAAACCCTTCTTGGACCAACTTAGGGAATTAACTAATTACAAAGTCAAATTGCACTAAATTTGACTTAAAAGATCAAATTAACATAGACCTAGTCCTATTAACATGACCCAATTACTCAAATGAAAATAAGTACAGGACTCATAAACTTAATTACAACATATTACAGGACTCAAATTCTTAATCTTTTATCCATAAAGAATTCGGAATTGGTTGAAGTCTCTTCCTAAGCCTAGTGCCTGCACCATTGGTGCACTTAGTACTTTATAGCATGACTGATAACGTTGCTTTGTTGTGTACACCCAAGGGCAACATTATTCAATCATGGCTATATGGAAATTAAGGGTCCAACTAAACTAAGACATTATGGTTTGTTGTGTACACACAAGACTATAAGTGTCTTAGAGGCAAAAGTTAAGTTGAGAATGGCAAGGGATGCAATTGGAAAGCTTATTTCCTACCCTTAAACTTATAAGTGTTTGTTGTGTACACACAAGTGTTTCCCAGAAATGGAGCCCAAGAGGGGGGGCGAATTGGGTCTTTTAAAATTTAAAATAGTAATGTGATGGTCTAGTGGTGTTTGTGAGTAATAAATTCAATGCACAAGATTGAATGCAGTGAAAAGCAGTAAATCAAATGCAATAAACAAAGAGCAAGAAGGAAAGAAGGCAATTACACACAAACACAATGTTTATAGTGGTTCGGTGCAAACCTAGGACCTACATCCACTCCCCAAGACACCCTTGGGAATTCCACTATATTCCACTCAAGATTGTAGCAAACTTGTTTTTCAAAAGGCTCACAAGTCAAAACCTATGTTGGTTTTGTTATCTAGGCTCATCTACAAACCTTTGTACTTGTTTTATCTTCGGGCTCACAAGTTAACCCTAGTTGGTTTTGTCCCTTTGGCTCACCAACAAACCACAACAACCTTCTTTCAAGACACCATTGAAAGCAAGGTCAAAACACAAGATAAAAGCAGATATACAATCTCAAAAATTAAGACAAACTCTCTTCAAGAGTATAATAAAAGCTTTGAAGCTCAAGATGATGCTTTCTCTTGTCTCCTCCTTGGAATATTCTTCAAACTCCTCTTTTGGAATGAAGTAAGGATGGGCTAGTAAGCTTTTTCAGGGAATCAAACTTTAAATGGATCTTGAAGAGATGTTTTTGAGAGAATCATGGCTTTTTGGCTTTCAATGGAATTCAATGCACTTCTCTTGCTTTAGAATGAGGTTGGTGTTGGTTAAATACAACTAAAAACTTCCAAAAAATGGTTTGTGATAGTTGGAGCCTCGAATCTAGCCGTTTGGAGCTTGAAAAGTGATTTTTGCAAGTCAGAAAAATAGATCCATTAGGGCTGTCAGACTTCAAGTGTCGACACTTGGCTGTTCAGGTGTCGACACTTAATTTCTAGGTGTCGACACTTGAACATTCAAGTATCGACACTTGATGCACAGGTGTCGACACTCAACACAAAAACCCTCCATTGTTAAAGTTCTGTATTTTCAAAAATCTCAGGCCTTGAGTCGACACTTGGAAACCTAAGTGTCGACGCTTGAAATGCAGGTGTCGATACTTGAGTTCTGGGTGTCGACACTTGAAATATAGGTGTCGATACTTGAGTTCTGGGTGTCGATACTTGGCATGCCAAGGGGTTTTTTCTGCATGCCAAAAGCTGAAGTGTCGACACTTGACTTCCCAGGTGTCGACACTTGACATTGAAAAATTCATATTCAAGTGCAAATTAAGCCAAAATCACAAATATTAATTTTAAAACTTAAATGGAACATAAACAGATAATAATTGAACATGTAAAAGCCCTTTTTTCATGAAGAGGATGTCCAAAATTGCAAAAAATGCTCTGTGCCATGGCGTTCCATGATACATAAACTTTTAAGAATTTGAGGTGCTTGCTTCCTGAAAACTCATAGCTAGAAATATACATTAGTATACAATATGTACTCAATGTTTTGTTATTTATCAAAATCACTGGGTAGAGCCAACAATCTCCCCCTTTTTGATGATGATAAAACCTTGAGTAAGTTAGCATAAATTTTCAAATTTCAAATATGATATTTCATGAATATGATTGTAAGTTCATATGAGCCACAATTTTCAAAGTTAGAAAGAATCAATCTCCCCCTCAATTAGATAATTCCAATTATAACAGACAATATGAACAACCAATATGGCATTCTGGGTATCAGATCAAATTGGAAAATTTGTAAACACACACAATTTATACCATACTCCCCCTTTTTGTCAATCATTAGAAAGGGGAATAACCTCCCCCTCAAAATGAGCATGGAGACAAAAAGTGGTAGAGTATTAGAGGTGATAGGTATCAGTGCCAAGAAGAGACAAAGAAAGTATATCTATGAAGTAAATGTAACCAATCAAGCAAACATAGTGAATCATAATTTATAAACATCAAATTGAAATATATATATCTGTTAAGTAGAGTTTTCAGTACAAAACTTGCTAACTCATCAGCAAAACTAAAACAAACAGAGTATATCAAGAGTCATACATCATAAGTAACATGAAATATAAAGAGCATACAATAGAATAAACATCTGTGAGGCTAATCCTCATTAGATGGGATCTCAAAGGAAATAGGACCTGTAACCCTGGTCCTACGTGCTAGACCACTAGGAGTCTTCAAGATACCACGACTCCGAGTCCTAGTGGAGGGTCCAAAATGAGGTGCAACTCTAGATGCTCTAGTAGAGGGAGGGGGTAGAGTCTCAGTAGGGGTAACAAAGACTGGATCGGTGGTGACAGGAGTGCCAGTCACATCAGCGGGAGGAACATCAAGAGATTGCAGCTCTCGGCTGACTGCCTCGTAACCATCAGTGCCATCGTCACTGTCATTGCCGTCATCAAGAATATCTGTAGCTCTATCCTCAATCCCATCAGTACGATCACCACCCTCCATAGTATCATTAGGGTCATCCTGGTGGTCATCTTCATCATCATCATCACCAGCAAGTGGATCAGCAGGAGCAACAGGAGGAAGCAAGGATCTAAGCAAATCCTCAATGCGAGCAAATCTTGCTTCCACAGACTGACGAATCTCAGCATGCTCAGAAGCTGTACGAGCTCTAAGGCTCTCTATCTCAATCCGTAGCTAAGTCGTCCGAGCTCCAAGACTAATGAGCTCACCTCTAATCTCTGCAAACTGCTCACGAGAAAACTCCTCAGAATGTAAACCAGTAAATGCTGGAGGAGCTGCAGAAGGAGTGGCCAAAGGTGTCACAGGCTCAGTCTCAGATGCATGAGCTGCCTAAGCAATAGGACTGACCGGCCCTGATGGCCTTGCCTCTGCCTCACGAACCTTGTCCTCCTCATCTGGCTCCTGACCAGACTCCCTCCTAACCCATCTGCCTGCAACCAATCTGTACCCCATCCGATGGAGTGACCTCTCATCGTATACATCTGTGTGCAAGATCTCCTTGGGGATCTCCCCCTCCAAGGATACTCCACACGCTCTGAAAATCCGGGTCAGCCCCATACCATATGGCAGACAATGTCATCGCTGGCTCGCTACATCTCTCATCTGTACCAACATCATAGAAGGAATATCGACCTGGGTCCTCTGAGTCAAGCAAACCATGAGCATCAGCTCCCTCTCTGTGATGAAGTCAAAGCACCATGTCTTCGGAAGTAGTATCCGAGCCGTGATATGATGCAAGAGGCACATCTCCACTAACAGCTGATTCACGATGACCATTGTCACTCCGTGAACATCCTCGCACTCCAAAATACATCGAAAGGTGGCCTCTCTATCCTCCACAGAGAAAATACTAATACCCCGATGTGGAATCTCCCAAACCCTACTAAGAAGCTCCTCTGTCAGATGAATCTCAACACCCTGAATAGAAGTCCTCCACAACAATCAACGACAGTCCAATGCTCCATAAAACTCTCGTACGAGGTAGGGGTAATACCTCTCCAGCATGGTGCAGAAGGGTACCAATCCCGCATCGATGAGGGTCTGACATATTTGAAAGTGCTGCCTGTCGAAGAACTCGAGGTCAACCCATCGACCAGAGGCTACAGCCTTCATTGCCATCCTCTCTGTAGGGGATCCTAGGACAACTGAGCTACTCGACTCTCCTGTGTCATGTCTAGTCTTGGTCCTCCTCTCTAATCTTTGACTAGGTCTCCTAACTGCTAATCTCTTTCTTGGACCCATTTCAATCAAGCTGAACAGGAAAGAAGGAAGATAGGTTCAATCAAGCTTAGAACTATAGGACTGGCTATAGGATGAGCTAAAGAGAAAAGTTTTTCTTAAGTGGTGCTAAGACAAGTTTTGAAAACTGGGATTAAAACAATTTTAGGTTGTAAAATGCCTTTAACAAGAAAAATCTTAAGTAATCTACCAATAGTTTGAAATTGGAAATTTTGCGAACTAGATTTAGATTAAAGACTTTACCCCGTATAATTTTTTTGGTATATATATATATGAACTTTGTAAAATGCATTTTATAAATACAAAAAAATGGAATTTGGGTTAAAATAAATTAGGGTTTTAGCAAAGTGATGAAAATGAGGAAACATGTCACGAAAACATCATAAATAATGTTTCCAAAACAATGATATAGCAAAAAAAAAAAAGGTTTTAGAACACTGGATTTTAAATGAAAACCCAAATTATTTTAGCTAAAATCAATCCAACAGTGATTTTCTGAAAATCGGATGAAATAAGCGTGAAAACAGCCAAAAAATCTATGGGAAATCTGAGAAGAATGCTTTTTAACCCTTATTCCCTAAAATGGAGTTCTAGAAATCCATCAAAACTCATGAAATTCTGATCAAAATCCCTAAAAAAAATTAGAAAAACCCTATTCTAGGTCACACGGTTTGACGGTAACAAAAAGAAAATGAAAATGAGAGAAATAAAATGAGAATAAAAGAGGGAAATACTTTAAATTTGTTGGGGATAAATGGGAAAAGAGAAGATTTGGAGCGTTGGGGGACCACTGTTGCTCGAGAGTGATGGGGGAAAACAAAAAACAAAACCCTCAGTCTACTGTTTAAAAATATATTTTTCTTGCAAGTGTCGATACATAGGATTTGTCAAGTGTCGACACTTGGTCAGGTGTAGGCACTTGACAAACTCCAAGTGTTGACACTTGGCCAAGAAAATCCCAAAAAAAAATCAAAAAATTTTCAAAAAATTTAAGAAAGTATTTAAAAGCTTTTGGGACTAAAAGCAAGTATTTTTTGAGTAAAATACCTTGGGTAAGATGAAGTTTGAGAGAGTTCTAGGAGAATGGGTCAATGATATCTCTCTTCTAATCAGACAGAATCTTTTTTCACTCAATGGTTTGGTAAACACATCGGCTAATTGATCATCAGTACACATAAATTTAAGTATAACATTAGAGTTTTGTACATTATCTCTTATGAAATGATGTCTTATTTCAATGTGTTTACTTCTTGAATGTTGCACAGGATTCTTAGTTAGATTGATTGCACTAGTATTGTTACATCTTATGGGTGTCTTAGTTAGTTTAATACCAAAATCTTCGAGTTGTTATTTGATCCAAAGGACTTGAGCATAATAGCTTCCAGCTACTATATATTTGGCTTCCGTCGTAGATAGAGCAACTGAATTCTATTTCTTGCTACTCCAAGAGATCAAATTTACTCCAATAAACTGACAGGTTCCACTAGTACTTTTACGATCAAGTTTACACCCAGCAAAGTCAGCATCAGAATAAGCAATCAATTCAAATGAAGAATCTCTAGAGTACCACAAACCAATTTCAATTGAGCCAGATAGATATCTAAGTATGCATTTAACAGCCAAAAGATGAGACTCTTTAGGATTAGACTGATATCTAGCACACATACAAACACTAAACATGATATCTGGCCTACTAGTAGTAAGATATAGCAATGAACCGATCATGCCATGATATAATTTTTGGTCCATAGATTTACCTGATTCATCCTTGTCAAGTATACAAGAAGAGCTCATAGGGGTACCTAAAGGCTTGGTGTTCTCCATCCCAGACTTCTTAAGTATTTCTTTTATGTACTTTGCTTGGGTGATAAAGATCTCCTCTTTGGTTTGCTTTATTTGGAGTCCGAGAAAGAAATTTAGTTCTCCCATCATGCTCATATCGAACTCACCCTGCAATAACTTTGCAAATTCTTGACAAAGAGATTCGTTAATTGCACCAAATATGATATCGTCTACATAGATTTGCACTACTAAGAGATCATCATTTTTTTTCTTCAAAAACAAAGTTTTATCTACATTACCTCTAGCAAAATCATTTTTGAGTAAGAAAGAACTTAAACGATCATACCAAGCTCTAGGAGCTTATTTCAAACCATACAAAGCTTTATAAAGTTTGAAAACATGATTTGAAAATTCAGAATTTTCAAAACCAGGAGGTTGTTCAACATAAACCTCTTCTTTAATAAAACCACTTAAAAAGTCACTTTTAACATCCATTTGAAATAATTTAAAATTCATAAAGCAAGCAAAAGCCAACAATAGCTTAATTGCCTCAAGTCTAGCTACAGGAGCAAATGTTTCATCAAAATCTATCCCTTCCTTTTGATTGTATCCTTTGGCAACTACTCTAGCCTTATTTCTTGTAACAATACCATTTTCATCAAGTTTATTTCGAAAAATCCATTTTATGCCAATAATTGAGGTATTTGAAGGCCTATCTACTAATATCCAAACATTGTTTCTTTTGAATTGGTTAAGTTCATCTTGCATAGCATTAATCCAATTACTATCACATTCAGCTTCCTCAATAGTTTTAGGTTCAATTTGAGAAACAAAAGTTAAATAATCATAGATATTTCTAAGGGATGATCGAGTACTTACACCTTTTGATGGATCACCAATAATTAGTTCTTTTGGGTGACCATGAGCATACCTCCATTCTTTTGGTAGTGGATCAACTGTAGATGTGTTTTCATCACCTTATGCTTGATCTCCTTCAGTGTTTTGATCATCTTCTTGTTCCTTGGTAGATTCTTTGTTGTTGTTTATACTTTCATTTTTCTTGGTACCTGTTTCATCAGAAAGCACATCTTCTTTTCTAGAAGATTTCTGGTCAGATTCATCAAATACCACATGTATGGATTCTTCAACAATAAGTGTTCTTCTGTTGAAGATCCTATATGCCTTACTAGATGTGGAGTAGCCTAAAAAGACTCCCTCATCTGATTTGGCATCAAATTTACTCAAATTATCCTTACCATTGTTTAAAATGAAACAACAGCATCCAAAAACACAAAAATAACGAATGGAGGATTTTCTACCCTTCCAAAGTTCATATGGTGTTTTCTTTAAAATCGGTCGGATCAAAACTCGATTTAAAACATAGCATGCAGTATTTATGGCTTCCACCCAAAAATATCTAGGTAAGTCATTTTTCCAAAGCATGGTGCGTGCCATTTCCTCAAGAGTTCTATTTTTCCTTTCTACCATCCCATTTTGTTGAGGTGTCCTAGGTGCTGAAAAATTGTGATGAATGCCATTTTCAATATAAAATTTATCAAAATCAGCATTTTCAAATTCAGTTCCATGATCACTTCTCAAAGATATGATTGAAACACATTTTTTATTTGAAACTCGTTTATGAAATCTAATGAATTCAAAATTTCATCTTTGTGTGCTAAAAACATGACCCATGTAAATCATGAAAAATCATCTATAATAACTAAACCGTACTTCTTACCTCCCAAACTAGATATTCTAGTCGGTCCAAAGAGGTACTTGTGAAGCAACTCTAAGGGTCTAGATGTAGAGATTACTCCTTTTGGTTTGAAAGAGGATTTGGTTTGTTTTCCAAGCTAACATGCACTACAAATATTATCTTTTTCAAAACTAAGTTTTGGCAAATCTTTTAACAAATTATTTTTGCTAAGTTTTGAAATCAAATGCATACTAGCATATCCTAGTCTACGATGCCAAAGCCAACTAGTTGCATTAATCTTGGCTTCCATTGCCACTAGGCATTGACCATTTTGAACTGGAAGATTTTCAAGATCAACCATATAAATATTGCCATGCCTATGACCAATAAACTTGATGCCATTATCATCTAAACTAGAAACAATGCACATAGAAGATTCAAAAACAACTTTAAAATCCTTGTCGCAAAATTGACTAATACTAAGCATTATATGTTCAAACCATCAACATATAAAACATTATCAATGTAAGAAGAGGGGGTGATATGGACTTTACCAATACCAATAATTTTACCCTTTCCATTATCACCAAAAGTCACATTGCCACCATTTTGATATTCGAGTGATGAGAACTGCTCCACATCTCCTATCATATGCCTTGAGCAACCGCTATCAAGGTACCACATTCTTTTCTAATTGGTTGCAAGGCATACCTGTAATAAAGATCAAGTGAAGACTTTAGGTACCCAAGTCATCTTGGGACCTTTCAGGTTAGTGGCATTGGTTCCTTTTGGAACCCAAACTTTCTTAATGTTACTTAATCTTCTTTTATTGCACATATAAGATTTATGCCCTATAGTATCACATGCATAACAAGTAATGGATGAAGATGCAGGCACAAAGAAATTTTTGAAAAGTTTATATTTCTTATGAGTTCTAAACCTTAAACCTGCTCTATCAAAAACAGCTCTCTAGTTATTTAAAAGCATATTTAACTTTTTAGAACTGTAAGTAAATTTATTTACAAAAGGTTTTAACTTTTCAAATTCTTCTTTATATTTTTTGCTTTCATTCAAAACTTCTTTGTTTTGTTTTGAAAAACTTTTATTTGAAACTGAAGGACTTTTCATTTTCAAAACTTCTTTTACTTTTTCAAGAACTGAAATCTTATTATTTAATTTTTTATTTTGAAGAAGAAGGTAGTCATTTTTATTTGAAACCTTATAATTTGCTTTGGTTAATTCCAAATTTTGCTTTTTCAAATCTTTATGTTTTGACTTTAGTTTTTGAAATTCTATAACTAATTCATAAAAAACTTCATGAAGTTCATCAAATGTAAATTCATTCTTAGTTTCAAATTGTACCTCATCATGATCAGCCATCAAATAGAAGTTTGCAACTTTCTGCTGTTCTTCTTCTGAACTGGAGTCCTCACTGACACTCCAGGTTGCCATCATGGCTTTCTTTCTTAATTTTCTTTTACTTTTCTTGAGTAAGGGGCAGACCACCATAAAATGACCTGGTTTCTGGCATTCAAAATAAGTGGGCTGCTCCTTCTCTTTCTCCTTGTCTTTCTCTTTACTTGGCTCGACTTTCAGGGGTTTCTTCTTGAAGTTGAACTTTTTCTTCCTCATGAACCTTCTGAATTTTCTTGCTATTAGAGCTGTCTCATCTTTTTCATCATCTTCTTCAGAGTCATCGCTTGATTCTTCTCTAGCAGTGGATTTGAAAGTGATCACTTTCTTCTTTTTGTCGACTTCCACATTCATTTGTTTGAGGGATAGCTCATAAGTCATCAGTGAGCCCAACAATTTCTCAAGTGGAAGAGTGTTGATATCCTTAGATTCTTCAATAGCTGTCACCTTTGCATCCCAAGAAGTCGGTAGAGACCTGAAAAGTTTGTTTACAAGTTCACCATTAGAAACAACTTTTTCTAGGTTTCTCATTCCATTGACAATATTTGTGAACCTATTATATATCTCATTGATAGATTCAGTAGGTTCCATTCTAAACATTTCATAAGTGTGAATAAGCATGTTGACCTTAGTTGTTTTGACATGGTGTGTATCCTCATGGATAACCTCAAGTGTGTCTCAAATCTCCTTGGCGGAGAGACAATTAGATATTCTATTGAATTCACTTGGATCAAGAGAGCAAAATAACAAGTTCATAGCCTTAGCATTAAGCTCTATTTGCTTAATGTCATTCTCATCCCAATCATCTTCCATTTTTAGAGTGAGAATGCCATTAACCAACATAGTAGGCTGATGAGGACCTTTTACAATTATCCTCCAATGATTATAATCCAATGCTTGAATGAATATGCACATGCGTGTTTTCCAATACGTGTAATTTGTGCCATTAAAAAGTTGAGAACGATTTGAAGCTTGACCTTCAACAACACCCATTCCTATTGGGGCTGCCATGATCTTTTACTCAAGATTCTTGGACCTACAAGAGAGTACCGGTGCTTTGATATCACTTGTTGTCCAGAAATGGAGCCTAAGAGGGGGGGTGAATTAGGTCTTTTAAAATTTAAAATAGTAATGTGATGGTCTAGTGGTGTTTGTGAGTAATAAATTCAATGCACAAGATTGAATGCAGCGGAAAGCAGTAAATTAAATGCAATAAACAAAGAGCAAGAAGGAAAGAAGGCAATCACACACAAACACAATGTTTATAGTGGTTCGGTGCAAACCTAGCACCTACATCCACTCCCCAAGCCACCCTTGGGAATTCCACTATAATCCACTCAAGATTACAGCTAACTTGTTTTTCAAAAGGCTTACAAGTCAAAACCTATGTTGGTTTTGTCACCTAGGCTCACCAACAAACCTTTACACTTATTTTGTCTTCGGGCTCACAAGTTAACCCTAGTTGGTTTTGTCCCTTTGGCTCACCAACAAACCACAACAACCTTCTTTTAAGACACCCTTGAAAGCAACATCAAAATACAAGATAAAAGCAGATATACAATCTCAAAAATTAAGACAAACTCTCTTCAATAGTAGAATAGAAGCTTTGAAGCTCAAGATGATGCTTTCTCTTGTCTCCTCCTTAGAATATTCTTCAAACTCCTCTTTCGGAATGAAGTAAGGATGGGCTTGTAAGCTTTTTCAGGGAATCAAACTTTAAATGGATCTTGAAGAGATGTTCTTAAGAGAATCTTGGCTTTTTGGCTTTCAATGGACTTCAATGCAATTCTCTTACTTTAGAATGAGGTTGGTGGAGGTTAAATACAACTAAAAACTTTCAAAAAATAGTTTATGATCGTTGGAGCCTCGAATCTAGCCGTTTGGAGCTTGAAAAGTGATTTTTGCAAGTCAGAAAAATAGATCCGTTAGGGCTGTCAGACATTAAGTGTCGACACTTGGCTATTCAGGTATTGACACTTGGCTGTCAGGTGTCGACACTTGATTTCTAGGTGTCGACACTTGAACATTCAAGTGTCAATACTTGATGCACAAGTATCGACACTTGACACAAAAACCCTCCATTGGCAAAGTTCTGTATTTTCAAAAATCTCAGGCCTTGAGTTGATACTTGGAAACCTAAGTATCGACACTTGAAATACTGGTGTCGACACTTGAGTTCTGGGTGTCGACACTTGAAATGTATGTGTCGACACTTGAGTTCTGGATGTCGACACTTGGCATGCCAAGGAATTTTTTTTGTGTGCCAAATGCTGAAGTGTCGATACTTGACTTCCTAAGTATCGACACTTGACATTGAAAAATTCATATTCAAGTGCAAATTAAGCCAAAAACATAAATATTAATTTTGAAACTTAAATGGAATATAAACAAATAATAATTGAACATGTAAAAGCCCTTTTTCCATGAAGAGGATGTCCAAAATTGCAAAAAATGCTCCATGCCATGGCATGCCATGATACATAAACTTTTGAGAATTTGAGATGCTTGCTTCCTGAAAACTCATAGCTAGAAATACACATTAGTATACAATATGTACTCAATATTTTGTTATTTATCAAAATCACTGGGTGGAGCCAACAACAAGGCATTTATAAGGAATTGGGATCTCAACCCCACTAAGGAAGCCCTGGAGGTTTTCCCACTTACCATAGTTGAGGGTTATCGTATTCGATAGAAAATAGTGGGAGACATAATTAGATGCAAATATCCTTATCTAATTGTGAATATCATCATGAGTGGTCTGCTTATAATTGATTTTTACTTACTATAGATTATTGCATTATGGCTTGTACTCTTTCACTATGGGGCATCTTGGATACCAATAAGTTGACCGATCTGAATTATGTGGATTGGTTGAGGAACCTGAGAATTATATTAACTCAAGAGAAAATTGCCTATATCCTTGATACTCATGACCTAGATCTAGTAGGAGAGGATGCTACTAAGAATGGGTTCAAAGAGAAAAAGAAACCCTAAGAGTAGCTTCCAAAAAAGAAAAAAAGGCAAGGAAGCCCTCTACTGATGGAACCTACTATCATTGTGGAAAGCAAGGGCATTGGAAGAAGAATTGCAAGTTATATCTTGCAAATCAAAAGCAGGATGCTAGTGATGCATCTAAAAGTTTGTATATGATACAAACAAACCTATCATTAAGTTCTTCAGCTTTTGATACATGGGTATTGGATACCGCATGTGGATCTCATATCTACAAGTCATTGAAGGGGTTACAGAGATCCAGAAGCTTAAAGACGGGTGACTTCGAGCTGTTTGGCTCGAGTGGTGATTCCATTCATGCTAAAGCTGCTGGCACCTATCTAATATTATTGCCATCGGGCAAGATTCTTGAATTAAAAGATTGTTACTATGTACCCAACATTATAAAGAATATTATTTTTGTACCTTTGTTGTTGAAACAAGGTTGTGAAATAAATATTTCAAGCCATTGGTGCTCGATCTTCTTTTCAAAGAAGTTCTTTGGTTATGGTACATTTGTTAATGGTCTTCTGATTCTATCACTTAATGATGAAGTTATGCCTGTAGAAAACAAGAAGAGAAAGAGAGATGATATAAATGTCACATATCTTTGGCATTGTCGTTTGGGTTATATTAGTGAGCCTAGGATAAACAAGTTATACAAAGAAAATTTCTTTGAACCTTTTGATCTTGAGTCATTAGGAATTTGTGAATCCTGACTCATGGATAAGATGACCAAATCTCCATTCACTGGACATGGAGATTGGGAAACTGAGTTATTAGGCCTAGTACACAGATGTGTGTGGTCATATGACAATCCAAGCAAGAGGAGGATACTCTTATTTCATCAGTTTTACTGATGACTTATCAAGATTTGGATATGCATATCCTATGAAACATAAGTATGAAGCCTTTGAAAAATTCAAAGAGTATCAAAGTATGGTTGAGAAAAAAACTTGGCATAGTATTAAAATCCTTCGATCTGATAGAGAAGGAGAATACTTGTCTAGTGAATTTCTCAATCATCTTAAAGACAAAGGAATTCTCTATGAATGGACCCCTCCATATACGCCACAGCTAAATGGTGTAGCAGAAAGGAGGAACCGAACCTTATTGGATATGGTACAGTCCATGATGTGCTTCACAGATCTTTAGTATCCTTCTGGGGTTATGCCCTAGAGACTACTACCCACATCTAAATAGGGTACCATCAAAGTCAGTTAAAAGCACTCCATATGAATTATGGAATGAGAAAAGGCCAAGTCTTAAATATTTTAAGATTTGGGGTTTCCTTGCTTATGTCAGGAATATTTTTGGACATAAGCTAAGTGCTAGGGCTGACATGGACAGGTTTGTAGGATATCCTAAAGAAGGTATGGGTTACCTTTTCTAACATCCTACTGAGCAAATTGTCTTTGTCAGTAGGCATGCCACATTCTTGGAAAAGGCATTTATCCAAGAAAAGAGCAATGAGAGGATATTTGAACTTGAAGAAGTTCAACCTACACCTGAAACAATTCCTCAACCAGATGTTCATAAGATTCAGGACAACCACAACACATACCTCCTCTCCGTAGGTCAGAGAGAGTGTGAAGTGCACCTCTCATATATATTTTTGTCATTGAGAATGATAATAAAGCCAGAATCATACAGGATGATGATCCTATGACCTATACAGAAGCCATCATGAGTGGAGACTCTAACAAATGGCTAGAAGCCATGAAATCTGAGATGGACTCCATGTACTCCAATCAGGTTTGGACCTTGGTAGATCCACCTGAAGGAAATAACCCAATAGGGTGTAAATGGGTCTTCAAGAAGAAGATAGGAGTAGATGGTCAAGTAGAGACCTACATGGCCAAGCTGGTGGTAAAAGGTTTTAGATAAAAACATGAAATTGACTATGATGAAACTTTTTCACCAGTAGCCATGTTCAAGTCCATTTGAATATTGCTTGCTATAGCAGCATACCATGATTATAAAATTTGGCAGATGGATGTAAAGACTGCTTTCCTTAATAGAAATCTTAAGTAAAAAGTCTATATGACACAGCTAGAGGGTTTTATCTTAGGTGGGAGACCAAACCAAGTATGCAAGCTAAGAAAGTCCATTTATGGACTAAAGCAAGCATCGAGGAGTTGGAACATCTGCTTTAATGAAAAAATCAAGGATTTTGGATTCATCAAGAATGTGGATGAACCATGTGTGTACAAGAAGACAAGTGGGATTGCCCTTGTTTTCTTGGTTTTCTATGTCGATGACATACTCATCATTAGGAATGATATCCCAATGTTGCAATCGGTCAAGTCTTGGCTATCAAAGCAGTTTTTTATTAAGGAATTAGGAGAGGCATCCTATATACTGGGAATAAAGATCTATAGAGATAGATCTAAGATGATGCTGGGCTTATCCCAATCCAGGTACATTGACTTAGTGTTGAAGAGATTCAACTTAAAGGAAAGTAAGAAAGGTTACTTGCCCATGAGTCAAGGCATACATTTCTCCAAGAAGATGTCTCCTAAGACACTGGAGGAGAGAGAGAGAATGAGTTTGATCACTTATGCTTCAGCTATTGGATCAATTATGCATGCCATGTTATGTACCAGGCCTAATGTTGCTTATGCCTTGAGCATAGTAAGCAGGTTCTAGGCTGATCCAGGAGAGGATCATTGGAAAGCTGTGAAAAATATTCTTAAGTATTGGAGGACTAAAGATGTTTTTCTAATAAATGGTGGATCAGAGTTGAAACTAGAAGGATATACAAATTCTATTTTTCAATCAGATTTGGATGATAGCAAATCTATATCAGGGTATGTCTTCACCCTATATGGTGGTGCAGTGAGTAGGCAGAGTACATAGCTACAAGTGAAGCCATAAGGGAAGCTGTGTGAATGAATAAATTCATCACAGAATTGGGCATGGTTCCTACTATAGAATAACCGGTGGAATTGTTGTGCAAGTTAAGGAACCAATGTCTCATAATAAGTCCAAGCACATCCTAAGATGCTTCCACCTCGTTCAAGGACAAGATGTTGTTATCGAACGAGTAGATACAAAGAACAACATAACAGACCCATTCACTAAAGCATTACCAAAGCAGTAGTTTGATCACCACTTAGATTGTATGGGTGTAAAATGCAAAGGTAATTGGCTTTAGTGCAAGTGGGAGATTGAAAGAATGGTGCCCAAAAAGCCAATCATTGCAAGGGCATTTCTATGATCTTCCAACTCATGTTTGATATTATTTATCAATAAAAGGCATCTTTTGATTCATCGTACTACTGCATCTTATAAAGATTATGATGAATCGCATAGGTTAGGGCAATAAAATTAGGGTTATAATGGAGATCATAATGGTGAGACCAAAGTTCCTATAAACCTAAATCTAAAATGTTCCTAGTCATTGGATAATCAATTCGGGGATCGATGAATCCGGAAAGACTAGTACATCCTATATATACTTGATGGAGAGGGTGGTTGGTCTCACAACCACTTATGTAGAGACACTAATACAAGGTTGTGGGTGCTTATTAGGTTATGAGTCCACTGAACTGATTCGACTAGAAAACATCAAATGGAAGTCTTACTTACTTGTCAAAAGAATGTTCTCTTAGTGGGAGTTGTGCATGAGATCCTTAGACTTGAGACTACCATAGTATCTTATGCACATGAACCCATGTTTTGGTGCATACTCACTCATGGAAACTAAGTTATATACGGGGTGTTTCTGGATATAGTGGATTGTGTATGAAGGTAATGAGTAGGTCAACAAGAAATCGATCACTCCTAGTAAGAGGAGAAGTTATCCCATGTGATATCTTCGAATGATGACTCAGGATGTCTTTGGCCAAAGTAGGATGAGATTAGATAGGGTTTCTAATCATTCATCAGTTGAGTCTTCATTATCGAATTAAAATTCAAAAGGATTAAGTGCTAGGGTTTAACATTTATCCATGCCCATCACTTAATTAGGATACA
Source organism: Areca catechu (assembly GCA_021397845.1). Taxonomy (NCBI): domain Eukaryota; kingdom Viridiplantae; phylum Streptophyta; class Magnoliopsida; order Arecales; family Arecaceae; genus Areca; species Areca catechu. The sequence goes on along the minus strand of CM038051.1, from coordinate 173,022,043 downwards.
AGGAGATCGAAGGATTGAATTGCATGATAACTTTCCACTGAAGGATATTTTGATACTTTCCACCAAATTCCTCATCTTCTGGGTAGGCATGTTATATTGCTAGACATTAATTATGTCTTGTGGGTTTTCATGAATCAATTGGATGGAATTCATGAGTCAATTTGAAAGCTAGTTCGAATTGGCAACTTAGGTCAGCTCAACTTGAACTGATTAGGTCGTTTGATTGGATTGAATTACCTCAAACCTAGACCTATTGCTAGCTAGATGTGGAACACAAAGGATGACACACATTAGAAAATTGACCTAGAAAGTCAATTGGCATTTAATTAGGGTCATAGGATCCTATTTGGTTAGCTAGATTGCATACTAGCATGTGTATGCTAACCTAACTCCTAACCTAATTGAATTGGATCTAAAAGATTGCTAAATGAACTGGCCAATTTATGGGAGACCTAAATTAGATTATGTCCTAAGTGGGATGAATTTATCAAATTTTATCTGATATTTTTTGGACATGTTATGCACCATATATCAAGAGTCCAATGGCATGGGACTCTTGGCGCAAAATGGGTACTCGGCATTTAAAAGGGTGCAGAAGTACCAATAGACCTCTTGAAAAAAAATTATATGGTCAGAAAGTAGATTTAATGCCCTTTTATATGACACCCATTTTGCATATCTTTTGACTGGGTCAAATGTGTGAAAGGCATGGAGAAAGGTGGTGCACAAAGTGAAGAGTCACGACTCTTCACTATTGGCACATATATTTTTGATGCACAGAATGGACAAGAGTCCTTCTGCTTGTCATTCACCAAAGCCAGATAAAGTCCAAGGGACTTTAACCTCATCTTCACACCCTCTTATATGGGCCTTAACCGATCAACAAAAGGAAGAATGTGGTGGAAGGAAGTTGGCGCACATGAAGAGTTGGACTCTTCATGTTCGGCGCTAATTCCATGAAGCAGAGTCCTTCTGCTTTAAAGAATTTCAAATCACTGATGCTTCTAAATCAAAAGCCATGTCCCTTGGCCTTCCTGCAACCACTCACTGCCATGTGGCAAGTGGAAATATTGGCAAGAAACTTGAAGAGACAGATATATGGTAGTTGGCACAGGAAATGTCATGACTTTTCAAGATAAGACTCCTTCTCATTGAAGGGTCTTATTTGATCTGTTGATTGATAGATCAAAGGCTAATGAGAGGCCATATCTAGCACCCTCTCCTCTCCTATAAATAGCCATCAGTGTTTAGGCCGATGGTATCTGATTCTATTTTTTCTTTCCTGCATTCACTCACACTCTACCACTCACTCTCCTTGTCTCCCCCTTTTCTTGTTAGAGTTTAGGTCTTGTCTTAAGATAAGTCCATCATTTTAAGATAAGGAGTTAGGAAGAGATTTAGGAAGTGGAAAAAGAGTGAAGAGAGGATTTAGAGAGGGCTCAGAGTGCTCTACTGGAGGGCAAAGGTCTGAACAAGGAAAGAGAGGCTGCCAAAAGAAGAAGGGCCTTTAGAAGAGACCCAGTGGCTTAAGCAACCTACTAAGGAGTGCTTCCTAGGTTTTATTCCTTGTGGATCACCTCTGGAGGGCATGCACTTGTGTGCCTAGTAGAAAGAAAAAGGAATTAGCATTCCAGGTATTTTTCCAAATCCTAATTGCATGACTTGTTAATTATAATGAATAAGGGATCTTGAGCTTAGGGTTTCAAGATGTTTGGAGTTTCAAGAAAGAAATTTTTTTTGAAATCCATGCTTTCGTTGTGCCATCAAAACCCTTAGAAACCCAACAAAAATAAGGTGGGAGTTAAACTTGACTGAGACAGGAGTAGGACCCAAGATAAAGGTTACGAGCCAGCCATCTTCTTTGGCTAGGTCTTAATTGATCAAATGGGAGTGAGATCCAGGACAGAGGTTATGAACATAGCCATCTTCTTTGACCAGGTATGAGTCGATTGAATGGGAGTGAGATCCAAGTTGGAGGTGTGAGCTAATCATCTTCTTCGATTGGATGTCAATTTACTAAATGGGAGTGAGGCCCAAAATAGAGGTTATGAGCTAGTCATTTTTTTAGTCAGTTATGAGCTGACCAGATGGGAATGAGATCCAAGATGGAGGTTATGAACTAGCCATCATCTTTGATTAGGTATGAGCTGAATAGATAAGAGTGAGGTCCAAGATGGAGGTTGCAAGCTAACCATTTTCTTTGACTGAGTATGAGCCGATGGGATGGGAGTGAGATCCAAGATGGAAGTAGTGAACATAGCTATCTTCTTCCTCCAGGTATTAGCTAACTAGATGGGAGTGAGATGCAAGATGGACGTTGTGAGTCAACCATTTTTTTCAATTGGATGTTAATCAAACGGGTGGGAGTGAGATGTAAGATAGAGGTTATGAATGTAGCCAACTTCTTCGATTGGGTATGAGCTGACTGGTTGGGATTGAGACCTAGGATGGAGGTTGTGAACTAGAAATATTTTTTAATCGAGTATGAGCCAACTACATGACTCATCAAGCATGAGCAGCATTGGTGCTAGATGACTAGAAAATCAAGATGAGTCTTCTAGGAACATTGCCAGAGAAGATTTTTTTATATTGTCGAATGAGACTTATTACATCATTAATAATACATTAGAAGGTTTTGGCATTTCAAGTCTAAGGGATTGGAGTTTTGCTGAGATCTTCGATCCAATAAGCTCCTCATTGAAGGGTTTCAGTCACACTATAAGGTCATTCCTAGTTTGGATATAGCTTGCCTTTCTTAGTGGATCTTTAAACTTCCAAATATCATAGCATAATGAAGAGGGACGAGATTCTAATATGACACAAGATGATATGCAAGGGATGAAGATGAAGGAAATCAGATTAAAGCAAGCAAATATTTTTGAATTTTTTTTTATGGTTTTAATTTTCAAAACTAGACTAGATTAGGTTAGGGTTATCCTGTATCAATTAACATCCTACCCACATGCTAGTTCAATCAAAAAGAAAAGAAAATTAGGATCTTAGGTCTAAGAAGGCCTATTATGATCATGTTCACCTTCAAGAAATCCAATAAAAAGATATGGAAATTAGGTTTAACATACCAGGCAATGATTTCTAGTTGCTGTAGAAGTGATTGCTCTGCTCAGATCGGTGCCTGGATGATCAGTCACTTTCTCATGAATCCGCCGACCTTTTATCAGCTTCATTCGAGGGCAAAGAAGAATTCATCCGAGGAACATAGCACTGGAGGGATCCTGCAAACATCAGGGGTTAGTGTCAAGGATGATGGAAAAAATATAAAACTGGAAGAAGATGGAAGAGGGAAGAGAGGGGCTGTTTAAGAGGCTGGCAGTTTGCTTGGAAGATGGGTGCTTGGTCTTGGATGAGGGTGGCCTGGCAGCAAGGAGGGCATCTTGGCTTGAAGAAGGCTGGACGTCTTGGATTAGAGGGAAGAAAGAAATTAGTAGGGGTAGCTAGGGTTTGTAAAACTAGGGCACTCAAGTCTCACACACTCACTTCCAAAGAACAACACAAGCTAACACAAAAAAATTCACCAGAGTTTTATTTCATGAATAAGAGATTGATTACAAGAGGGGGAGGGGTGGTGTATTTATAGATTCACCCAAGGCCCTTTCCCTGTCAAAAATGGATTACAAGTTTGTATGGGACAAGGAGTACAAGGTTTGACTAGAATTAGGAAGACAAAGTTTGATTGAAATTATGAGGCCTAAATTCTAGTAAGACTTAGACATTGGACTCCTTGTAGAACTTAGAAGCTTTGACTTTTTTCATGGGCTTGGGCTGGGATAAAATCCTCTTGGGCTGGTTTGACTTTTCCACTACCTGGTTGGCTTGGATGAAATCTTCTTTGACTGGGTCAAAGCCTGGGCATCTTGGACTGGGTTAAAGGCTTGGGCACCAATTGCAGTGGGCCTAGGATGGGAGGGTGCCATGGGCTTGAGGGCTTAGACCTAGGCACTACTTCCTTGGGGATCTGGACTGGGAGCCATTCATCATGTGATCTTATGGGCTTGAGGCGCCTAGGGCCTGAAAAGCTAGGGTGCCATTGAAGGTGAAGCAATTCACGCAAGCAGGGCAGAAAGGATGCATTTTAAAATAATTTTAAAACATGCAAAGTGGAAGGCTCGGTAGATAGATCAAAACGATCTACCGATCTGCTCACAACAGGATCTAGCATAATGATCTAGCATGCAAGCAAAACATCAACAGAGAGAAAAATACAAAGATACAAAGTACCAAACCTTAATATCTCTGAAAGTACTGAGAAGAAGGATGAGGGCGCTCGAGCCACACAAGTGTCTGCCCTCTACAAGTGATCCACACCAGGGCTCGACTCTGATCAACTCCCTCGGAGTGCTAGCTCTTCGGGATTCTTCGGGCCAATCTTCTACTTCCAAGAAGACAAGGAGGTATGGTGGAACCCTTCCCAAGAAACACTCTTCCCAAGACCTAGCTTGAATGCTAGGTTTCTCACACCCAATACTTAGTCCTCAATTAACCCTTCTTCTTCCTCTCTTTTCTTATATCTTGTTTTTGTAACCTTTAGCAGCCTCTATAATGACCATCATTTATAGGGGCAGCCATAAGAGGGAGAAAGAGGAAGGAGAGATTGGGGGAGAGAGTCAAGGGTCATTCCAAATGGGTCCAAGCCAAAGAAGGTAAGTACGACTATCATACCATGAATGCTTGGAGCCAAAACACCCAAATTCTTGAATTTCAAATTCAAAATTTGAAGTCAAACATTCTAGAAAATTCTTCCCAGAATTCTTTTCGTCATAGCAAATGTCGACACTTACAAAATGCCAAGTGTCGACGCTTCCCTAAGTGTCGACACTTACAAAAATCCAAGTGTCGACACTTAGAACATGGTCAAGCATATTGACCTCCGGTGACAGCAAACGATTCTCAATCATCGATCAGCCTTAAGATCAAATAGAAACCCCTATGGTGTGTGATCCCATAGGTTCGAACACTTAGCCAGTAGCACTGGAACATTTTCAATACTTGTCAAAGTCCTCATCTAGCAATGATACCTGAAGTCCGGATAGGTCAAAGATGCAGAGCACCTCACAAGAACCTTTGGCATATGGTTACCATATAATTCATCTCTTTGACCTTATAATGCTCAAGATGACCTAGGGTTCGACTGCCAATCCTAATATTGTCCATCCAGATCATGTCTCAACATTACAAGTTTTGTGACTCCTCACAAGAACTACACTGGCCAAGGATTTGCTAAATTGAGACATTATGAGTCATTCACTCCAAACTATTTGGAGGGCTCAATTCCATCCTGATCCACCACCACTTCACAAGTACTTGACTGCACCCAGAAACCTTCCATCACTAAATTGAAAATCCAGGTAGTCCAGCATCAAAGTACAGTGAGTTGCTTGCAAGCTGCCATGGTGACCTAAGGTTTGAGGGACACATATACCCTTATCCCTTCACGAGCAACCCTTTGGCAGAAGGGAGCTCCGTAGATGGTCACGTTCAATGAGATGTCACACATCTCACTTGCATGTCACACCAGTATCTTCACACTCTTTGGTTAAGAGGACAACCAACAAATGTGACATACAACAACCTAAACTTGATTCATCTTTGTCCTATAACAATATATCCTTTGGTTATGAACCAGTTTAAGAACTACTTGATGTATCCTCTCTATATCAAAAATAATGTAGTTCCAAGGACTCCATCACACAAGAGTTCTTTCCAAGAAAATGTAATTATGATGAACAACCAAAAGGGAATAACTTTTATTCATTAAAAAATCATATACTGATACAAGGCGTCTATAGCTTATACGATTGGCTTTGGAAGACAATTCCCGAAAACTCCCACTTGGACTAAAGCCAATCGGTATAGAATCTCATTCCCATTTTTCATTTAGAATAGTCGAACTCTTAAATTTTGATGGCCTTAGTGAAGGGGTTAGCCAGGTTCTCCTTTCCATCGATCTTTTGAAGGTCAATGTCACCTCATTCCATGATTTCTCGTAGCAGGTGATAGCATTGCAGAATAAGCTTTATGCAATGATGAGACTTTAGCTCTTTGGCTTGAGCAATGGCTCTAGTGCTGTCACAATACATCGAAACAAGATCATCCAAAGAAGGTGCCACTCCCAGCTCGCCAAAGAACTTCCTCAACCACACAGCTTCTTTTGCTGCATCTGATGCTGCAATGTACTCTACTTAGCAAACTGAGTTCGCCATAGTAGCTGCTTGGAACTTTTCCAGCAGACAGCTCCTCCATTCAAGGTAAAGATAAATCTTGATACAATCTTGCTATCATCCTTATCTGACTAGAAACTGGAGTCAGTATATCCCATAAGTTTTAAGTCAGATTCTTCATAAATTAGCCATTGGTCCTTAGTATTTTGTAAATACTTTAGGGTGGTCTTTACCACTTTTCAATGAGCTTCACCTGGGTTAGACTAGTATCTGCTCACTACACCCAGTGAGTATGCCATGTCTGGTCTAGTATATGTCATGGCATACATGATAGAACCCACTGTCGAAGCATATATGATTCTACTCATACATTCTCTCTTCAGGAGTTATCGCACAATTTCTTTTGGAGAGATCAATTCCAGTGCCTATTGGGAGATAGCCCTTCTTGAAATTTTTCATGCTAAACTTTTTCAACACGGTGTCAATGTACGTAGACTGGAACAGTCCCAGAAGTCTCTTAGATCTATCTCTATAGATCTTCATACCCGGTATGTAGGAGGTTTCACCCAAGTCTTTCATAAAGAACTGAGATGATAACCAGACCTTTATTCCTTATAGTGCTGGGATGCCTTTCCCGATTAAGAGAATGTCATCCACATATAGCACAAGGAATACAATCACAGAACCATTAGCCTATTTGTAAATGCAAGGTTCTTCTCCGTTCCTAATGAAGCTATATGACTAATACACTTATCAAGTCGCATGTTCTAACTCCTTGATGCTTGCTTCAATCCATAGATGGACTTTTGAAGCCTGCACACCTTTGACTCGTCTATGAATGTGAACCCTTCAGGTTGTATCATATACACCTCCTCTTCCAGCTCACCATTCAGGAAAGTTGTTCGGACATTGTTGACCCCTGGAATGATTTTGATGATCACAAAATATTGGAGCATGTATTTGATACTAATTCTTTCAAATTACTTGAGAGGTTTTGTAGGAAATTGGTTACCTTTAGTTTAAAATGATTTTCAAATTGATTGGAAGGTAATTCAATTATGTATGAAGTTTTATGGACTTGAACATGTAAATGCCCTAGTTTTATGACTCTTGTAATCTTGTAAAATGGGCTAAAAATTGTAAGATTAAGAGTATGTAGATTAGCTCTTATTTGATCAAATATTGAAGAGTTTTGGAAAAGCTTGAAGCATTAATTGAAGACTTTGCAAGAGCTAACTCATGGATCAAGAGCCGACTCGTTGTGGCATGGCATGGAGAAAATTTCAGAGTTTTAGTATCAAGAGCCGACTCCCATCCCAAGAGCTGACTCATGGAAGAAAATATTTTTCTGAAGCCTGAGATCTTGAGTCGACTCTAGCCCCAAGAGCCGACTTATCCAGAGTTATGAATTTTGATGGACTGAGAACTCGAGCCAACTCTGCCCTTAAGAGCCGACTCTAGGTATTCATCATTTTGAATTGACCTGGCAAGAGCCGACTCCAGCTTGAAGAGCCAACTCTTATAGAAATTTATTTTGGGCTGTCTAAGACTTCAAGCTGACTCGTGGACCTCGAGCTAACTCATGTAGCCATTTTTTGCACTCCAATAGCTAGTTGCTGAAGTTGATTTTTGAACTCCATTTCATCTCCAACAGCTCTTTCACGAATCCCTAGGCCCTACAACGGCTATATCTTATGAAAAACTATAAAAAGAATTGTTTTTGAAGGATTAAACAATAATTAGAGCATTTATTATGGAATTATCTTGAGATATTCAAGAGCTTTCAAGTCTTTCTCCCACCTACTTCAAGAGCTTTCAAGTTAGGATTCAAAGCTTTACCAACTCTACTCCATCATTGAATCCACTCATTGAAGAAGTAAAGAAGCAGCTTGAAGGACATTAAAGAGCATTCAAAGCTAGGCTTCATCTTGATCTACATCAGTAACACTTAAACAAACTTTGTTTGTTGTAGTTGCTTGTTTATCTTTTATTTATCCTTGTTTTCTCTCTAAGAACAGCAAGGGGTTGTGTCTTAATAAAGGGTTGTAGGTTTTTAGGTGAGCCTTATGAAAACCTAAGTTGGGTTCTTGGTGATCCCCGTATAAAATCAAGTGTTAGGGTTTTCTTTGGTAATGCCATTTAAAATCAAAGGGAGTTTGGGTTTCTTTGGTGATCTCAGTAAAACCAAAGTGTATAGGTTTGGAATGTGAACCTGGTAAAACAATCCGACTGTATTTCGGTTGGGGGATATAGTGGAAATCCCAAATGGTGCTTGGGTAGTGGACATAGGAGCCCGTTGCTCCGAACCACTCTAAATCTTTTGTGTTTGTGCTTGTGTTCTTATTGCTTTATTGCTTTTACTTAATTACTTCCACATTGCATATTGCACCACAACACTAAAAGAATTTCAAAGTGCACTTAATTGTGAAAAGTTTTTTTTTTAATCCCAATTCACCCCCCTCTTGGAAAGCCACCTGGGCAACAAGTGGTATCAGAGCGGATTCTCTGAAAGTTACTTAGAGTAAAGATATATGGCACATCCCATGAGCACTTCATTGACCAAAGGTCAATCCACAAATCGACCTCCACTTTTCACCAGAACCAATTATACATATTAGAAGGCAAGAATGAAAATATACATTCAAACCGTAGATTTTTATTTATGGAACATTATCTTGAAAGGACCTCACGCACCCACTGTTAGAGTAAATGATGTAGAGGTTCCCAAACTAGAAGAGGAATGGGATGAGAATGATATGAAATTAGCTGAGTTAAATGCCAAAGCAATGAACTTATTGTATTATGCTTTGGATCTAAATGAGTTTAACAGAATTTCAACTTATAATTCTGCTAAAAAAATTTGGGACAAGCTAGAAATCACACATGAAGGCACATCACAAGTTAAAATATCAAAAAGCAATCTTTTTGTGCATAATATAAGCTATTTAAAATGGATCCTAGTGAGACTATATATGCTATGTATACTCGCTTTACTAATATTATAAATGGTCTCAAAAGTCTAGGTAGAACTTACACTAATGCTAATCTTATTCAAAAAGTCTTGAGATCCTTTCCAGATAAATGGGAAGCTAAGGTGACAGCTATTCAAGAGGCGAAGGACCTAAACACTCTGCCACTGGATGAACTGCTTGGATCACTAATCACACATGAATTGCTATGCAACAAATGACTGAGGAAGATACCAAAAGAAAGAAAGCTATAGCATTTAAGGTTACAAAAGAAGATAAAAATGAAGACTTTGACTCATCGGATGATGATGATCTAGAAAATGATGAGATAGCCCTAGTAATGAATAAATTCAAAAGGTTTATGAGCAGAAGAAAAATAAATAGATGGATAAAGCAATTTAGAAAAGGAGATTTTGGGAAAGAAAGAGAAAGAGATAAAGAAATAGAGAAGGATAAAGATAAAGATCAAGTACCAATTTGCTACGGATGTAAGAAGCCAAGACACATTCGCCCTGACTGTCCTGAAGCAAAGAAAAAGATGATCACAAAAGGAAGAAGAAGGCAATGCTTGCAGCATGGAGTGACAGCGATGAATCTACATCCACTGAAGAGGATGAAGAGACAACGAAGACTGCATAAATCTATCTTATGGGTTTGGAGGATGAGGTAACTACTTCTGAACCTAATTTAGAATTTACATATGATGAGTTGCATAATGCATTTTGTGAATTATTAGCAGAATACAAAAAAGCTGGTTTGAGAATGAAAGCTTTGAAAAATCACTGTGATTCTATTGTAAAAGACAAAAATGAATTTTGTGAAAGAAACAAGATTTTGCAAAGAGAATTAAACATAGTTTATGAAAGACTTAAAATCACATAATTTGAAAAAGAAGAGCTTTTTGAGAAAAAGAATGGTTTAAAAAATGAAAATGATGATTTAAAGAAAGAAGTTCAAAAGTTCAAGCTTTTGGTTGAAAAACTAACCCTAAGTTCCAACAAGCTTGAATTAATCTTGAAAGATCAAAAAGAAATAAATAATAAATTTGGAATTGGTTATAAAGGTTCTATTTCAAACAAATTTTCTGTATCTACTTCATATGTTCCTAAGTTTATTACTTCAAAATAACTTAGACCTAAATTTGCATCGTCTCATGTTTATTATTCAAAGTCAAAAATTGTATGCTATGCATGTAATAACTTTGGTCATAAAGCATTTGAATGTCATTTGAAACATAATGACAAAAAGAAAATTAAGAAAGTTTGGGTTTCAAAAGGAACCATTTCCACTAACTTGCAAGGATCCAAGAAAGCTTGGGTACCTAAATTTGTTAAATGATTGTTTTGCAAAAGGATGTCTTGTAGCCACAAATATAAAGAAAAGATGGTATCTGGATAGTGGCTATTCAAGACACATGATGGGTGATATTGATCAATTCTTCATCCTAGAACAAAAGGATGGTGGAATGGTAACATTTGGTGAAAATCGAAAAGGAAGGATAATCGATATCGGTAAAATCAAAATTACTCCTTCTACATTTACTGAGAATGTGTTACTTTTATAAAAGTTAAAGCATAATCTTTTGAGTATTAGTCAGCTATGTGACATTGGTTTTAATATTTTTTTCAAGTCATCAATATGTATAGTAGTTGATCCACTTGATTCTAGTACTAAATTCGTTGGACACAGACTTGGTAATATTTATGTAGCAGATCTTAATGATCTAGCTATATCAAGCAACACAAGTCTTGTAGCAATGAATGACAAGAGCAAGGAATCAAGCTTTCTATGGCATAGGCGACTTGGACATGCTAGTATGGACACTATAGCTAAACCTATTTCAAAGGATTTAGTCAAAGGTTTGCCAAAATTTAAAGTTAAATTTGATTATGTTTGTGATGCTTGTCAGTTAGGAAAACAAGTAAGCGAAAGTTTTAAATACAAAAACATCATTTCTACTACTAGACCCTTAGAGCTACTTCACATGTACTTATTTGGACCTACTAGGACTACCAGCCTAGGTGGTATGAAATATGGCCTTGTGATTGTAGATGATTTTTCAAGATACACATGGATTTTGTTTATTGCACATAAAGATAAAACTTTCAAAGTATTCAAAAAGTTTTACAAAAGAGTTACAAATTTGAAAAATTTATCTATTTTTTCAATTCGTAGTGACCATGGAACCGAATTTGAAAATCAATATTTTGATCACTTTTGTACAAAGGACGGTATTGATCATAACTTCTCTGCACCTAGACACAACAGCAAAATGGTGTTGTAGAAAGAAAGAATCGTACTTTAGAAGAAAAGTCCAGAACAATGCTTTGTGAAGGAAATCTTCCAAAATACTTTTGGACAAAAGCTGTAAATACCGCATGTTATATTTTGAACAGAGTTTTGATTAGACCTATTATCAGAAAAACTCTCTATGAACTGTGAAACAATAGAAAACCTAATATTAAGTATTTTCATGTTTTCAGTTGTAAATGTTTTGTTCTTAACAATGGAAAGGATAATCTTGTTAAATTTGATGCAAAATTTGATGAGGCTATGTTTCTTGGATTTTCTCTAAATAGTAAAGCCTATCGTGTTTTCAATAAAAGAACTTTGACCGTCGACGAATCTGTATATGTAGTTTTCAATGAATCTGACATTATATCTTCTAGAAAGGAAGATTTTGCTGATATGATGCAGGTACACTAGAATATGGACTAAAATATTTGACTCTCAAAGACAAACAATCAAGTGAACTACATGAAGAAGAGGTAAGTAAAAATCATGATGATATATCAAAAGAATGGAGGTATGTACAATCACACCCTAAAGAATTAATTATAGGAGACCCATCTCAAGGTGTTAGAACTAGAGCTGCACATAGAGATACACATGACTTAATTGCTTTTGTTTCTCATGTAGAACCACACACTATAAAAGAAGCTGAAACTGATCCTAATTGGATATTAGCAGTGCATGATGAATTAAACCAATTTAGGAGAAATAATGTTTGGACCCTAGTAGAAAGACCTAATGACTATCCTGTTATAGGTACTAGGTGGGTTTATAGAAATAAACTAGATGAAGAATGAAATGCAATTAGAAATAAGGCTAGACTGGTTGCATAAGGATATAATCAAAAAGAGGGAATAGATTTTGATGAAACTTATGCACCAGTAGCTAGATTAGAAGCCATTAGATTACTACTAGCTTATGCATGCTTTATAAATTTTAAATTATTTCAAATGGATGTAAAGAGTGCATTTTTGAATGGTTTTCTATCTGAAGAGATTTTTGTTGAGCAACCACTGGGTTTTAATGATTACACTTTTCTAAATCATGTTTTCAAATTAAATAAAATTTTGTATGGTCTGAAACAGGCACCAAGAGCTTAGTATGACAGACTAAGCAAGTTTTTAATTGCAAATGATTTTGTAAGAGGTAGTGTTGACACCATACTGTTTATTCAAAGAAAAAATAATAATATCTTAGTTGTTCAAATATATGTTGATGATATTATTTTTGGATCTACTGATGAATCTTTGTGTCAAGATTTTGCTAAGCTAATGCAGGGAGAATTCTAGATGAGCTTGATGGGTAAGCTAAGTTACTTTCTTGGACTTCAAATCAAACAAACTAAAGAAGGTATCCTAATCAACCAGGCCAAGTACATCAAAGAGATTATCAAAAAATTTGGCATGGAATCAAGCAAAGAAATTGGAACACCCATGAGTCATGCATGTAGACTTGATAAAGATGAGAATGGCATAAATGTTGATCAAAAGTTATACCGAGGTATGATCGATTCATTACTTTATTTGATATCTAGTAGACCTAATATTTTATTTAGTGTTTGTATGTGTGCACATTTTCAATCTAATTTAAAAGAGTCACACATCATAGCTGTTAAAAGAATCATTAAATATCTAAAAGGTACATGCAATATAGGTTTATGATATTCTAAGTACACATCTTTGAAATTAATTAGTTATTCAGATGCTGAATATGGAGGCTGTAAAATTGATTGAAAAAGCATAAGTGGCACCTATCAATTTCTAGATGTTAACTTGATTTCTTGGCACTATCGAAAATAGAACTCTGTAGCACTATCTACTGCTGAGGCAGAATATGTAGCTATTGGGAGCTGTTATGCTCAAGTGTTATGAATCAAGCAATAACTAGAAGATTATGGTGCTGTCTAATTTAAAATTTCTATCAAATGTGACAATACTAGTGCTATTAATTTATCCAAAAATCCAATTCAGCACTCACAAACAAAGCACATAGAAATTAGACATCATTTTATTCGTGATCATGTTTTAAATAATGTTGTTGAATTAGAATTTGTACCTACTGAAGATTAACTTGCTGACATTTTTACTAAACCACTTAGTCTAGATAGATTTGAGAAAATTAGAGGTGAATTAGGGCTATGTGACCCATTATGAACATTTTGACCTAATTTTTTGAAAAATAAGGAAAAATTATCTAGGTATTGCAAATCTTTTTCTAGAGCATAGGACAACCTATTTTAATGTCTAAAAACCTATAGAAACTGATTTTGACCTTTTTTTGACTTTTGGGTTGCTTTTTGGCTCGAGCTGATTCGAGTCATCAGGCTATTTGGCGAGCCGACTCGAAGGTCGGGCTGAATGTTTTTATATAGGGTTTCGTTAGTTTGCTCTCACTATGTTTTTAGGTTTTGCTCTCTTCCACTTAGCTAACTCCTCTTTCCATCTTAGGAAAACTTCCTAAAACCCTTCCTAATCCATCCCAACTCTTAATCCTAGCTAGATGGCACCCCGTAAGGTCATAGCTAAGAAACCTCATCGGGTGGTTCGAATGGTCGTGGAAGAAAGGAGAACAAAACGGTGCTTGGACACCTCTAATCTTGAAGAAGAACAGCAAATGCAGCAAGAACAAGAGCCACAGGAACCCAGGCAACTGATTATAATGGAAAATCGTCAAGTAACTCCTGGTAGGTCCATTGATTTTAGTTTCTTGGAGCAAGAACAGTTACGCATTGGGGATTGGTTAGAGAAACAAGGTTGGAAGAAATTCTGTCTGTTGAATGTACCTACGTATCCCAATTTGGTCAGGTAATTTTTTGAAAATATGTCCTTAGGTGCATTTCATATCGAAGGAACTGTGAAGGGAAAGCACATTGAGGTTAGTGAAACAAAATTGTCAAGTATCCTAAATATTCCTAAAGAAGGTGAATGTTATTTGGTTTTAAAAGAGAAGCAGAAGATCCTAAGACTAATATTGGAAAGACCTAATATAAAGGGTGTTGTGCATGTTAGTGCAAATCAGTTATCATTGGAGATGAGACTGTTGCACAACATTATCAGTCAGATTTTCTTGCCTCGGACAGGGCAATTTGATTGGGTCAGTGAGCATGACCTTGTATTTATGAGATGTCTAATTGAGGGGGAGGCCCTCAATCTACCATTTATCATACTTTCATAGATGAGAGAGGTGGCTCGTAGGGCACGAGCTTGTCTACCGTATGGAATGGTCTTCACACTTTTATTTCAGGATGCCCTGGTAGATTTGATAGGTGAGGACAGCCGGCTACTGCTACACACTGACAGGTATACTCTGAAATCCCTTATTCGGATGGGATTTAGTAAAGTAAATAGTCATTGGATTCGGAAGACTTTAGGTATTCCGATCGCACTCTCAGATGATTCTGACGAGGACACTCGGGCAGTAGAGGGACTTGGTGAGGATGCAGATGCACATGCTAATGAGGCTGGACCGTCAGAGACAGCTCCTGCCACTCCTCGTTCACCACTCAGGAGATCTACAGCTATTAGACCTGATGCAGATGACAGACTACAAAGAGTACTGGATGAGATATCTTGTCTAAAATCTGATACTGATACCAGGATTGCTCTACTTCAGTCTGAGATGCAGCAGGGATTCCAGGATATTATGACCATTCTTAGATAGCTTACTGCAGCTAGCCAGTATGTACCGACGACTTCGACAGCAGCACCTGACACTGGCACTGGCACTGATCGAGAGCTGGGACAGGCGGCACATTTCAGTGACATACCTTCACATGCCACTCCTGCTGATGCTGAGGCCGAGGCTGGTATTGAGGTTCCAGGATCTGATGTTGGACATACTCCAGATACAGAGATACTATCTACTACCAGCACTTTGGCATTATCCTTTGATCCTCCGACTGTCAGACCCACTCCCATTATCATATCTTCAGAGACCAAAGTAAAAGCTAAAGCCAAAACTAAAGTTTCTAGGACTACCACTCCTACTAGGACTAGAATCAGTCCTCCACTAGTGAGGAAGACCTTAGTGGTGATGATCCTAGCCCATCTTTTTAATGTTTTTAGACTTTTATCTTGATGTTTTTAGGACTCTATGCTTGTTATATTTTGTTGTTATGATACCATTTTGTTGTGCTGAGGCATATCTGTAATGTATCACCTATGTACTCACTTTTTATATCTATATATATCTTTTTCATGCTACATGTCTATCTTTGTTATTATTGTGAATGTATGCTTTCTTATCTTTTATACCTTTTGTTGATGACTAAAAGGAGGAGAAGGGAGAATGTGCATGAATGAAAATGATATAATATGGAGAAGGGAGATTGACATGAAAATGATACGATGAGCTAGAATGTTGATTCATGAAAATTTGATGAAATTTTAAAAGAAATGCTATTACAATAGTAAGGGGGAGTTTTTGTTAAGTTTCTTGTTAAATTTTCATGAAATTCACTTCAAATATTTGGTAATTTTATAAGTTCCGATATGCATTGTATATTTGATACTCTTGATACATTATGTTTTGATACCTATTACTCATATGATACAGATAATACAGTGTATCGATACATATGATACTTGATGTTAATAGTGTTCAGTTTTATACATTTGATACATATGATACATTGTGATACACTGTATTGATACCTTGATACTTAATCTATGTGATACACATTATGTCTAATATCATTTGATAAATGTGAATATATTGTAATTGTAAAGTGCTTTTAAATTTTAATCATGCCCAGTGTTTTGTCATCATCAAAAAGGGGAAGATTGTTGACCCCTGGAATGATTTTGATGATCACAAAATATTAGAGCATGTATTTGATACTAATTATTTTAAATTACTTGAGAGGTTTTGCAGGAAATTGGTTACCTATAGTTTAAAATGATTTTCAAATTGATTGAAAGGTAATTCAATTATGTATGAAGTTTTATGGACTTGAACTTATAAATGCCCTAGTTTTATCAATCTTGTAATCTTGTAAAATGGGCTGAAAATTATAAGATTAAGAGTATGTAGATTAGCTCTTATTTGATTCAAATATTCAAGAGTTTTGAAGAAGCTTGAAGCATTAATTGAAGACTTTGCAAGAGCTGACTCATGGATCAAGAGCCGACTCGTTGTGGCAAGGCACGGAGAAAATTTTAGAGTTTCAGTATCAAAAGCTGACTCCCATCCTAAGAGCCAACTAATGGAAGAAAACAATTTTCTAAAGCCTGAGATCTTGAGTCGACTCTAGCCCCAAGAGCCAACTCGTCTAGAGTTATGAATTTTGATGGATTGAGAACTCGAGTCAACTCTATCCTGAAGAGCCAACTATAAGTATTCATAATTTTGAATTGACTTGGCAAGAGCTGACTCCAGCTTGAAGAGCCGAATCTTATAAAAATTTATTTTGTGCTGTCTGAGACTTCGAGCCGACTCATGGACCTCGAGCCGACTCGTGTAGCTATGTTTTGCAGTCCAACCGCTAGTTGCTGAAGTTGATTTTTGAACTCCATTTCGTCTCCAACAGCTCTTTCACGAATTTCTAGGCCCTACAATGGCTATATCTCTTGAAAAACTATAAAAGGGATTGTTTTTGAAGGATTAAACAATAATTAGAGCATTTATTATGGAATTATCTTGAGATATTGAAAAGCTTTCAAGTCTTTCACCCACCTACTTCAAGAGCTTTCAAGTTAGGATTCAAATTTTCTCCAACTCTACTCCATCATTGAATCCACTCATTGAAGAAGCAAAGAAGCAGCTTGAAGGGCATTAAAGAGCATTCAAAGCTAGGCTTCATCTTAATCTACATCTGCAATACTTAAACAAACTTGGTTTGTTGTAGTTGCTTGTTTATCTTTTATTTATCCTTGTTTGTTGTAGTTGCTTGTTTATCTTTTATTTATCCTTGTTTTCTCTCTAAGAACAGCAAGGGGCTGTGTCTTAAGAGAGGGTTGTAGATTTTTAGGTGAGCCTTGTGAAAGCCTGAGTTGGGTTCTTGGTGATCCCCGTATAAAACCAAGTGTTAGGGTTTTCTTTGGTAATCCCGTTTAAAACCAAAGGGAGTTTGGGTTTCTTTGGTGATCCCGGTAAAACCAAAGTATATAGGTTTGGATTGTGAGCCTAGTAAAATAATCTGACTATATTTCGGTTTGGGGATATAATGAAAATCCCAAGTGGTGCTTGGGTAATGGACGTAGGAGCTGGTTGCTCCGGACCACTCTAAATCTTTTATGTTTGTGCTTATGTTCTTATTGCTTTATTGCTTTTATTTAATTACTTCTGCATTGTATATTGCACTACAACACTAAAAGAATTTCAAAGTGCACATAATTGTGAAAAGTTTTTTTTTTAATCCCAATTCACCCCTCTCTTGGGAAGCCACCTAGGCAACAGATATCCATTTGCTAGATTTCATAGTCAAAGTGTGCTGCTAAAGTAAGCATGATCTGAATGGACTTGAGCATTGCCACAGCAGAGAACGTCTCATCATAGTCAATACCATAATGTTGATGATATCCTTTGGCAACCAGATGGGCTTTATAGGTCTCCACCTGCCCGTCTGCACCCCTTTTTCTCTTGAAAATCTATTTGCACGCAATGGATTTTATCCCTTCAGGCGGATCAACCAATGTCCATACATTTTTTATCTCCATAGATTCCATTTTGGATTTCATTGCTTCTAGCCATTTCTTAGAGTCGGACCTCTACATCATATCCATATAGGTGATCGAAACCTCATTGTTCTCATCGAGTTCAATAGGATCACCTTCCTGGACCAACAAACCGTAGTATCTGTCCGATCGACTCGATACCCTACCGGATCTCCTTAATGGTTCCTGTGTGGGCTATGGGTATGATCTAATCACAGTCGATTCTATATTGTCCCTTAAGTGTGTCGGCTCTTCTACTTGTTGAACTTCACTAAGTTCACTCTTAGCAGCAACAGCCCCTTTACTAAGGAACTCCTTTTCTAAAAAGATAGCCTTAAGATAGATGAACAACTTTTGTTCCTCGGCTAAGTAGAAGAAATACCCCTTAGATTCTTTTGGATACCCAACAAATAGGCATCGGTCAGACCTAGGTCCAAGTTTGTCTGTTTCCAAACATTTTACATAAGCTAGGCACCCCTAGACCCGAAGGTGTGATAGTGTCGGCTTACGTCCAGTCCATATCTCATATGTTGTTCTACTAACGGACTTACTTGGAGCCCTATCTAGAAGGTAACAGGCTGATTCTAGAGCATATCCCCAAAAGGATATTTGCAGAGAAGCAAAGCCCATCATGGACCGAACCATGTCTAATAGGGTTCGATTCCTCCTCTCAGACACTCCATTTAATTGAGGTGTCCCTGGAGGTGTCCACTGAGAGAGAATCCCATTCTCCTCGAGATATGTCAGAAACTTACCCGAAAGGTATTCATTGCTCGATCAAATTGAAGGATTTTGATACACATTCCAGTTTGTTTTTCTACTTCACTACGATACCGTTTCAACATTTCAAATGATTCAGATTTATGCCTCATTAAGAAGATGTAACCATACCTCGAAAAGTCATCTGCAAATGTAATGAAATAAATGTACCCACCCCTGGCACTAACATACATGGGTCTGCATATATCAGTATGTACCAGACTCAGAATCTCACAGGCTCATTCACCTTTTCCAGTAAAAGGTGACTTTGTCATTTTTTCAAGAAGACAGGATTCACAAGTTGGAAGTGAACTATCTTCACTAAAATCAAGGAGACCCTCGCTTTTCAACCTATTTATCCTTTTCCTGTTTATATGACCTAGCCTACAATGCCACAAGTACACTTTGCTGACATTATCTATCCTAGGATGTTTGCTAGATGTGTACATTACACTAACAGGTCATGATAGTACATAAATGCCATCATGCATTTGTCCAATCAAAACTACAAAACCATTCCAAATGATTTTGCAAATATCATTCTTTATTGATAGTTCATAACCATACATGGTCAATTGGCCTACAGAAATGACATTCAAAATAAAAGATGACAAAATTGATACTCATTCAAAATAATAGTATAGGGCTCGAAAACAAGTTTGAGGACTCCCAACGCCAGGACTAGAACTCGGCTTCTATTTTCCATGTTCAAGAATCTCTCACCATCCTCGAATATTCTACTAACTTGAAGTCCCTGTAAAGCATTGCAAATGTGAATTGGACTTCCTGTATCCAATACCCAGTTAGTAGTATCATGGATAGAGAAACTACAAGGTGTTATCATATAAATACCTTGTCCAGGACCATCCTACTGCTTTCATTTCTTGGACCTCTTTGGGTCAAGGGACGTAATGTAAAGAGGACAGTTCCTCTTTCAGCGACCCTGCTTCTTGCAGAAGAAGCACTCCGCATGGCTTTTATCAGCCTTCACCCTCTTGGCCTGACTAGTGAAAGGGATATGCCCTACAATCCAATCTATGTTGTATCTCCCAAACCATAGTAATTGACAATATTCTAATAAAGGCATTATTTTTCATCATACGCTGTGTTTATATTATATGATGAACCCCATAGATTAGGGCTATGATTTTAGGGTTATGATGAGATCATAACAGTGAGACCTAAAGTCTTAAAACCTTAATCTAAAATATTCCTAGTCAAAGGAACCCTAAGCAGGGGATCAGGATTTTTTCGGTAAGACTAGCACATCCCATGTATACTAGAGAGGGTGACTGCTCTCACAGTCACTTGTGTATGACACTAATACTAGGATGTGGGTGCTCATTAGAGAATGAGTTCACTGATATGATCCAACTTGAGAATATCTAATGGAGTCTTAGCTACATGTCAATAGAAGGTTCTCATAGTGGGAGTGGTACAAGTTATCCTTTGACCTGAGACTGCCATAAGTACCTTATGTACATGAACCCATGCTTTGGTTCAATTCTAATCATGACACTGAGTCATGCACAGGATTGATACTGGGAATGGTGAATTGGATATGAAGGTAATGAGTAGGTCAACAAGAAATCGATCACTCTTAGTAAGAGGAGATTACATCCAGCTAGTTATCAATCGGATGATGATTCAGGAAATCTTTGATCAAAGTAAAGATATTAGAGATGATTTCTAATATCAAGATAATTGAATAATCAATATAAGATTGAGCTAGAAATGAATGTAATATTGGAATTGACATATATCCATATCAATAATTATATTCTAGGTGCAGGCTGATCGAAGGATTTAATTATACGGTAACTTTCTACTGAATGGTAGTTTTGGTATTTCACCAGAATTTCCATATCTTTCGGGTAGACATGACACGTTGCTAGACGTCAATCTTGTCTTGTGGGTTGATTAAATTTAATGATCACTTATTAGGAAGAGTCCTAATTGATCATAATCGGGTAAGCCCGATTTGACCTAAATCGATTAGAAAGAGTTCTAATCAGATTAGGTCAACTTGTATTCGAACCCACTGCTAGCTAGATGTGGAACCCAATGGGTCACACACTTAAGAGAATTGATCAAGGGTTTAATTTTGTAATTAAATCATTTTGCATGATGACACTCTAGCAGGTGTTGCAAATCCTAGCTTCTATTCGAATTAGATTTGTATTAGAGTTCCGAATTGGTTCAATTTGGGTTCTAATTGGATCTAATTAGACCCTAATTGAGTTTATAGGGATTATGGCTAACTCTATTGGCTAACCATGCACCTAGGCTGGCCCCCCACCCGCTCCTTAGCATTTTCATGCCAAAATTCTAAGAGTCCATGCGCTAATGGACTCTTGGCACGCCATTTGGAAGAGTCCATGGTGCATGGACTCTTGGTGTGCCCCACTTAATTCTCTGATGAATTAAGATGGGGTGGCCTCCTTTCTTAGAGTTAGCACCTCAGATATGCCCCCTTGGATGGGAATCCAACGGTTGATGGGTTTTTAAGAAAGGAAGAAAGTGCCTGTTGCTTCCCGGTTGTGCGAAATAACATCTCTTCGGAGATTTAAATTCGCGACTCCTTTCTTTTAGTAACATCGTGACTTTTCCTTTAAGAAAGGCCATGGGTTTTATCCGGAAGGCCGTGAGAAGGAAGGATGGGGTGTGAGAAAATAGGGAAGGGGTGTGAGAAAAAAGGGAATGGTGTTTACGGAGAGTTGTGTTCTTTTGAGAAGACATCTTTTTGTAGTCTATTTAAGGAACAGAGGCCTCAGATGTTTTGGCTAATGTACAACAGAGTTTTTTTTTATTTGTCTTTTCTTTCCAGGAGACTGATTCCTCCTTAGCTTATTTAGGACACAAGAGTTTCCCTTTTACAGAGTTCTCTTCTCTGTTAAAACTTAAGTCTAAAACAAGAGATAGGAAGAATCTCTCGAACGGTAAAAGAAAAGAAGATATACTCTGTTTCCTATTTCCTTTACATTAAGACATTAGTGTCTTAAATCCTCCTCCTCCTTCAAGACAAGAGTGTATTCTTAGGACAAGGTCTTAAGAAAGGGAGAGGAAGAAGAAAGAAAGGAAGTAAGAAGTCCCTGCCATGGAGTTTTTCAGCCATAGTCATCTTGAGTTCTGGGAGAAGAATTCAAGTGAAGGAACCTTTTTGAAGAAGCGAGCATCTTGATCAATTTTCTTGTGGATCACCATTGGAGGGTGGACATTTGGACACTTTGTGAATTCAAAAGGGTCATTCAACATCAAGTTTTGATCCTACATCAAAATTGGGTTTAGCGATAACAGGTTGGTGCCCTAATTTTAATAGTGTAGGTTTGCATGTTTCTCATATGTTTTAATCCTGAATAAGGAGATCCTGGCTAAGGGTTTTGGTGTAAATTTCATCATTTTGAAATTATCTTTCCGCTGCGTTGCACCAGAATCCTTTCAGTGGTATCAAAGCCACCCTTATTACAGTTAAAACATATGAAAATTATTTATATGTCTTTTTGTTGTAGTGTCGCATGTTAGGGTTTTTAAACCCTTGAATGCTGATAGACTTAGCACATTTATGGGATGCATGTATGTTTGAGAATCTATGTTTGATGTGTGTCACTAATTAGGGTTTTTCACTTAAATCCTAATTATTATAAAGATATGTTTAGTTTTGAAGTCATCATACTGAAATAAGGTTGCCATAGCATAATGGTGGATCCATTATGTGGTAAATGGTTGTCCTAGTATGATGACACACTTAGCACATATTTTCTTATTTATAAGAATGATATGTTGATTATGATACATTCTATAAGGATGTGCTAGCAATTTATAAATCCCTCCTTTTAAAAATTATATTAAGTCTTAGTATATTTAACTAATAAGCATCACTAGTCATGATGTACATTTGATCATTCGGTGTCTAGAAAGGTGGTTCTGGGAAGGTAAAGAGAATTGTGATTTTTAATTGGTTCCGTTGACTGACCTGGCCAATTTTTATTGGTGTCTAGGAAAGCAACGGGGGGACTCCCACATCTCTTCCACTTGCCTGGCCAATTTGATTAAATCTAAATCTTGACTAAAATGCTTAGTGTTAAAAATACTATATATTGGCCTTCCTTCATGCTGGATCATTATTGTGTTATAAAACATATTAGGTTTGTTGTGTTATCTGCAAGACCTAATATGGTGATTGACATGATACTAGTCTAGTGCATAGATATGCTTACAGTATATTCAGTATAATGCTTTGTTGTGTTATCTGCAAGGGCATTATATTTGAGTATTGACTGTATAGAAATGAAAGGGTCTTGACTTAACTAGAACATTATAGTTTGTTGTGTTTTCTGCAAGACTAATAATGTTCTAGAGGCCAAGTTACATCTTGAGAATTATATGAGATATAATTGGAAGAGTTTCCTACCTTTGAGCTTGTAAAAGATTTGTTGTGTTTTCTGCAAGATCTTTTGTAAGTTATTAGGATCTCAATCTCACTAAGAAAAATCGATCAGGGTTCTTCTCGATTATCATAGTGAGGGCTATGATTTTTGATAAAATAGTGGGACACATAATTAAATTGAAGACTTAATTTAATTATGTAAGTCATTTCATGGTTGTTTGCTTATGTATTGTTCTTTATTAAATATAGATAAATGGCATCTTCATTATCACTGCAAAGTATCTTAGATACCAACAACTGACTGGTCCGAACTATGTGGACTGGTTGAGAAATTTAAAGATTGTACTGAGTTCAGAAAAACTTTCTTATATTCTTGATACCCCTAATCTTAATCCACTAGGGGACGATGCCATACAGGAAGATATTGCCATATACAAAATATGGCAGAATGACTCCCTCACTGTCAAGTGTATCATACTAGCCTCTATGACCAATGAGTTACAAAGACAGCATGAAAGCATGGATACTCAATCCATAATGCTCAATTTAAAAGAGCTTTATGGAGAACATAGCGGAACTGCTAGATATGAAATATCTAAGCAGCTATTCTGTGCTAGGATGACAGAGGGAACATCCATTTAGGATCATGTTATGAAGGTAATTGACTTAATCACTAGATTGGGTCAATTAGGTTTTATCATGGATGGGGAGTTGAATCAGGATTTAATCCTGTAATCACTCTCGGAGTCATTTTCTCAGTTTGTCTTGAATTATCACATGAACAAACTGAACACTTACTTGCCTGAGCTATTAAATATGTTAAAAACAGCGGAGAGCCACGTTAAGAAAGATAAGGCTCCACTTCTTCTTGTTGATAAGACCAATAAGAAGAAATCAGGCAAAAAGGATTTTAATAGGAGGCTAAACCCTAAGAGTGGCATCAATAAGAATAAGAAAGGAAAGAAGGCCTCAAAACAGTCAACCTGTTTCTTTTATGGCAAAGCGGGACATTGGAAAAGGAATTGCAAGGCTTACCTTGCAACTGTGAAGCTTGGTGCATTAGATGCGCCAAAAGGTATGTATGAGATACATGCTATATTGACATTAAATTCATCTATATCAAATACTTGGGTATTGGATACCGCTTGTGGTTACCATATATGCAAATCTTTGTAGGACCACCACAAGCTTAAAGTATTGAAGGAAGGTGACTTCAATCTCTACGATGCTAGTGGTGATATCATCCAAGTAGAAGCTATAGGGACCTATATTCTGAAGTTGCCTTCAGGGAAGATCTTGGAGTTAGAAAATTGTTATTATATGCCTAAGATTATTAGGAACATTATATCTATTCCTTTGTTGTTAAAATAAGGATATGTATTAGATGTAACGAGCACTGGTTACTCGATAATGTTGTCTCATAAAATTATTTGTTCTGGCATATTTAGCAATGGGCTCTTAACTCTTTCTTCCAATGATAGTGTTTTTCATGTCAATAATAAAAGAAAAAGAGAAGACTTTAATAATACTTTACTTTGGCATCATCGACTTGGTTATATTAATGAGTCTAGGATAAGCAAGTTATACAAGGAAAAATTCCTTGATCCTTATGAGTATGAATCATTAGGAACTTGCGAATCATGTCTCATGGGTAAGATGACCAAGACTCCATTTACTAGACATGGAGAAAGGTCAACTGAGTTATTAGGACTTATACATACTGATGTATGTGGTCCAATGACAACTCAGGCTAGAGGTGGATACTCATATTTTATCACTTTTACAGATGATTTATCTAGGTCGGATGTGTGTATCTTATGAAACATAAATCTGAAGCCTTTGATAAATTTAAGGAGTATCAAAGTATGGTCGAAAAATAAATCGAGAAAAGTATTAAAGTTCTTCGTTCTGATCGAGGAGGAGAATACTTATCCACGGAGTTTTTAGACTATCTTAAAGTTAATGGAATTCTTTCTGAATGGACCCCTCCTTATACACCACACCTAAATGGTATAGCTGAAAGGAGTAATCGTACCTTATTAGATATGGTATGATCCATGATGTGCTTCACAAATTTACCCATTTCCTTCTGGGGTCATGCCCTAGAAACTACTGTTTACATTCTGAACAAGGTACCTTCTAAATCCGTTGTTAGTACTCCATATGAAATTTGGAGTGGAAAGAAACCGTATCTTAAATATTTTAAGGTATGGGGATGTCCAGCTTATATTAAAAGAAATTTTGGACATAAGTTGGAACCTAGAGCGGATAAATGTTTATTTGTAGAATATCCTAGAAAGGGTAGAGGATATCTGTTTTACCATCCTACTGAACAAAAGATTTTTGTCAGCAGGCATGCCACTTTTCTAGAAAAAGAGTTCATTTTAGAAAAGGGCAATGGTAGAACTATTAAACTTGGAGAAGTACAAGAAACACAGATAGACAGTTCTCAACCATTAAAACATATAGTTAGGACAGAACCAGAACACAAAACTCCTACCCTAGGTCTGATAGAGTACCACGGGCACCTGAGAGGTATGGTTTTATTATTGAAAATAATGATGCCCAAGTCATTCAAAATGATGAACCTCTGACCTATACAGAAGCTAACTTGAGTACTGATTCAGATAGATGGCAAGAAGCCATGGAATCCGAGATAGACTCTATGTATGTAAACCAGTATGGTCTTTGGTCGATGCACCAGAGGGTGTTAATCCTATTGGGTGCAAATGAGTCTATAAGAAAAAGATTGGGGCTGATGGCCAAGTTGAAACCTATAAAGCCAGATTAGTGGCAAAAGGTTTTAGACAAAGACAGGGAATTGATTATGATGAAACATTCTCACCCGTTGCCATGCTCAAATCAATCTGGATTTTACTTGCTATAGCAGCATACCATGATTATGAGATCTGGCAGATGGATGTGAAGACTGCATTCCTCAATGGTTTCCTTGAGGAAGAAGTCTACATGTCACAGCCAGAAGGTTTTATTTCAAAGAATAAATCTAATCAAGTATGCAAGCTAAAGAAATCCATTTATGGATTAAAGCAAGCTTCAAGGAGTTGGAACATCTGCTTTGATGAAACTATTAAAAAGTTTGGTTTTATCAAAAATGTGGATGAACCCTGTGTTTATAAGAAGACTAGTGGGAGTAACATAGTCTTCTTGGTTCTGTATGTAGATGACATACTCCTCATTAGGAATGATATCCCAATGTTGCAATCAGTCAAGGTTTGGCTATCAAACCAGTTTTCCATGAAAGATTTGGAAGAAGCATCCTATATACTAGGTATTAAGATCTATAGAGATAGATCTAAGAGGATGCTAGGTTTATCCCAATCTAGGTACATTGACTTAGTGTTGAAATGATTCAGCATGGATGGAAATAAAAGAGGTTATCTTTCTATGAGTCAAGGCATACATCTTTCTAAAAGGATGTCTCCTAAGATACCTGAAGAAAGAAATAGAATGAATTCTATACCTTATGCTTCGGCAATAGGGTCCATAATGTATGCCATGTTATGTACCAGGCCTGATGTGGCATATGCTTTAGGCATTGTCAGTAGGTTTCAGGCTGATCCAGGAGAGGATCATTGGAAAGTAGTTAAAAATATTCTTAAGTACCTGAGAAGGACTAAGGATATTTTTCTGGTTTATGGTGGTTCTGATCTTAAACTAGAAGCTTATTCTGATTCTAGTTTTCAATCAGACCCTGATGATAGCAAATCCATTTCGGGATATGTTTTTACCTTAAATGGTGGAGCAGTGAGTTGGAAGAGTACCAAGCAGCAGACTGTAACTGACTCAACCACAGAGGTAGAATACATAGCTGTCAGTGAAGCTGCCAAGGAAGCAATCTGGATGAAGAAGTTCATCACAGAGTTGGGTGTTGTTCCTGAGATTGAAAACCCAGCGCCACTTTACTGTGACAACACTGGGGCTGTTGCTCAAGCTAAGGAACCAAGAGCTCATCATAAGTCCAAGCACATTCTGAGATGCTTCCATCTCGTCCGAGAAATAGTAGAGAGACAAGATGTCTACATAAATAGAGTTGATACAAAGAATAATGTAGCAAACCCATTCACTAAGGCTCTACCACAGCAAGAGTTTGATCGCCACCTCGAGTGTATGGGATTAAGATTTAAAGGTGATTGGCTTTAGTGCAAGTGGGAGATTGAAAGAGATATGCCCTACAAGCCAATCTATGTTGTATCTCCCAAACCATTGTAATTGACAATATTCTAATAAAGGCATTATTTTTCATCATACGCTGTGTTTATATTATATGATGAACCCCATAGATTAAGGCTATGATTTTAGGGTTATGATGAGATCATACCAGTGAGACCTAAAGTCTTAAAACCTTAATCTAAAATACTCCTAGTCAAAGGAATCCTAAATAGGGGATCAGGGTTTTTCCGGTAAGACTAGCACATCCCATGTATACTGGAGTGGGTGACTGCTCTCATAGTCACTTGTGTATGACACTAATACTAGGATATGGGTGCTTATTAGAGAATGAGTTCACTGATATGATCCAACTTGAGAACATCTAATGGAGTCTTAGCTACATGTCAATAGAAGGTTCTCATAGTGGGAGTGGTACAAGTAATCCTTTGACCTGAGACTGCCATAAGTACCTTATGTACATGAACCCATGCTTTGGTTCAATTCTAATCATGACACTGAGTCATGCACAGGATTGATACTGGGAATGGTGAATTGGATATGAAGGTAATGAGTAGGTCAACAAGGAATCGATCACTCTTAGTAAGAGAAGATTGCATCCAACTAGTTATCAATCGGATGATGATTCAGGAAATCTTTGATCAAAGTAAAGATATTAGAGATGATTTCTAATATCAAGATAATTGAATCATCAATATAAGATTGAGCTAGAAATGAATGTAATATTGAAATTGACATATATCCATATCCATAATTATATTCTGGGTGCAGGCTGATCGAAGGATTTAATTATACGGTAACTTTCTACTGAAGGGTAGTTTTGGTATTTCACCAGAATTTCCATATCTTCCGGGTAGACATGACACGTTGCTAGATGTCAATCTTGTCTTGTGGGTTGATTAAATTGAATGATCACTTATTAGGAAGAGTCCTAATTGATCATAATTGGGTAAGCCCGATTTGACCTAAATCGATTAGAAAGAGTTCAAATCAAATTAGGTCAACTTGTATTCGAACCCACTGCTGGCTAGATGTGGAACCCAATGGTTCACGCACTTAAGAGAATTGATCAAGGGTTTAATTTTGTAATTAAATCATTTTGCATGATGACACTCTAGCAGGTGTTGCAAATCCTAGCTTCTATTCGAATTAGATTCGAATTAGGGTTCCGAATTGGTTCAATTTGGGTTCTAATTGGATCTAATTAGACCCTAATTGAGTTTATAGGGATTATGGCTAACCCTATTGGCTAACCATGCACCTAGGCTGGCCCCCCACCCGCCCCTTAGCATTTTCATGCCAAAATGCCAAGAGTCCATGCGCTAATGGACTCTTGGCGTGCCATTTGGAAGAGTCCATGGCGCATGGACTCTTGGCGCGCCCCACTTAATTCTCCGATGAATTAAGATGGGGCGGGCTCTTTTCTTAGAGTTAGCGCCTCAGATATGCCCCCTTGGATGGGATTCCAACGGTTGATGGGTTTTTAAGAAAGGAAGAAAGTGCCTGTTGCTTTCCGGTTGCGCGAAATAACATCTCTTTGGAGATTTAAATTCGTGACTCCTTTCTTTTTAAAACATCGTGACTTTTCCTTTATGAAAGGCCATGGGTTTATCCGGAAGGCAGTGAGAAGGAAGGATGGGGTGTGAGAAAATAGGGAAGGGGTGTGAGAAAAAAGGGAATGGTGTTTACGGAGAGTTGTGTTCTTTTGAGAAGACATCTTTTTGTAGTCTATTTAAGGAACAGAGGCCTCGAGTGTTTTGGCTAATGTACAACAGAGTTTTTTTTTATTTGTCTTTTCTTTCCAGGAGACTGATTCCTCCTTAGCTTGTTTAGGACACAAGAGTTTCCCTTTTACAGAGTTCTCTTCTCTGTTGAAACTCAAGTCTAAAACAAGAGATAAGAAGAATCTCTCGAACAGTAAAAGAAAAGAAGATATACTCTGTTTCCTATTTCCTTTACATTAAGACATTAGTGTCTTAAATCCTCCTCCTCCTTCAAGACAAGAGTGTATTCTTAGGACAAGGTCTTAAGAAAGGGAGAGGAAGAAGAAAGAAAAGAAGTAAGAAGTCCCTGTCGTGGAGTTTTTCAGCCATAGTCATCTTGAGTTCTGGGAGAAGAATTCAAGTGAAGGAACCTTTTTGAAGAAGCGAGCATCTTGATCAATTTTCTTGTGGATCACCATTGGAGGGTGGACATTTGGACGCCTGGTGAATTCAAAAGGGTCATTCAACATCAAGTTTTGATCCTACATCAAAATTGGGTTTAGCGATAACAAGTTGGTGCCCTAATTTTAATAGTGTAGGTTTGCATGTTTCTCATATGTTTTAATCCTGAATAAGGAGATCCTGGCTAAGGGTTTTTGTATAAATTTCATCATTTTGAAATTATCTTTCCGCTGTGTTGCACCGGAATCCTTTCAACTGGCCCAAAAGCATTTAGTACCTTTTTCCCTTTATTTTTTTTTTCCTTTCTTAAAGGGACGACACCCTCTCGAAGATCCTCTCACTAGATTCACCACCCCTTTGTTCAGTTGGTGGTCTTTCTCAAAAGTCTGCAGCAACCCCAACAAACCATGGTAGTTAATTGTAGACTTATTCATTATATAATGATCGAGAAAATCTAAATAAGAAGAGGGGAAGGAATTCAGAATCGCATCCTTTCCAAGCTGTTCATGCAAGGGACATCCGAGCTTTCCCAGGTGCTCAGTCATCTTGATCATGTATAATACATGATTAGTGATCGAGGCTCCATCACGCATCCACCGTTGTATATAGCATAGGAGACCTTGTACCTCTCAACGTCTTTTGATGTCCTAAAGGACTCCTTCAACCTTTGAAGGATTTCCTCTGGCTGGGCTTCTTCGAACTTGTGACTGAACTCATCATTCATCATTGCTAATATTATGTATTAGATAGTGGTCCTGTCAGGGAGCCACTTCTGATAATATCTCTGACCGAACCCCAAGCATTGGGAGCAGTGGTTTCAAGTACCGGATCTAATATCACATACAAGATCCATTCACGCTCCAGGACAATCCTGAGCCTTCGATACTAGCTATCGAAGTTGGGTCCATTAAGCTTCTCGTTGTCGATAAAAGACTGGAGCGATAGGTTGAAAGATATCTAAAAAGAAAACCAAAGCTAATTTGTGTATATGAATTATTAATCTAAAGACATGGACTTCAGTCTAAAGGTCCTTCCCATTATTTTGTTCAGACTGGTAGCCTCTACCTCCAATCCGATGAACTACTTTAATTTTCTAGTGGGAACCATAGTCCAATAGACAACACATGAGCCCGACTTTTGCCGGACCACCCATGCTTGTCTAAAGGTAGGTTCTTCCAATTACTTCTCCAAGTAACCTCTAGTATTTGGGTTTTGCCCTAAGGTACACTTCAATCAGCCTTTGGTCCTCCTGTTGAAGGTCCTAGTTAGGTCCAACCATTAACATGACAAAATTCAATGCTTCTAACTAACGAATAGTCAAGCCCGACTTTGGCCAGCCCACTTGACCACTGTTAAGAGAGTCGCACTGAGCCATCATATTAGGAACAACAATTCTAATAGCCCGATGAACACTCAATCTTTGAATCTGCCGATGAACACCCAACTACTAGACCCATTACCATCCTACTTAATAGGAGGCTAAGACTAGGTTATCCCTATAACTTTGTCCTTTTAAGGACCTAATAATTTAGAGGGTTTAATTTTAATGTAACAGATGAAGAGATGAGAAGACATGGATCAACCTCCCATTGACCAAATCAGCAAACAAGGAGGGTTACACATAACTAATGATCCATGGGTACCTAAAATCAGTCAAGATTGATTAACCTTAGGTGACAAGGGTTAACACGAGTCAATGAGCTATCTAATCAATTTTGATTGACCACATTGACTAGGTAAGTGAGATCATGGGTTGGGTTCTGCCATTAACCGTCTTGCCTTAGACACCAATAGAGTTGGCCAGGTTAGAGGTAGCCCCAAAGAACCATGATCAAAATGCCAAACTTACCTAGACACCAATTGGTTCATCAAAGTTGATTAGACTAGCCTAAAGACTCGAGCTTTTCACTGAGCCACAAATTAGGTCCATTTAGATTTATGGACTAATCAATCTAACTATTAAAGATATCTATAGAGAAGAAATCCTAACTCAACATTTGATTAGATTAGTTCTCTACTTAGTCCAATGGATCTAAACTTAGGTCTAACCCAATTATGGATCCAAAAGAAGCTAACCCATGACCCTTAAGGCTTATTGAAATGACTTAAAATCTTTGAATCACATTCCTAGAGTTCTTAGTCATACTTAATTTTCAATTAAGTTCAATAGCTTTAAATAAATTAAAATAATTTTAATTTACAAATATAAAATAATTTTACAACAAATCAAAATTTGAATTCACTATTTTTCTGCATTTTCACCCCAAGTGTCGACTCACCAGGAGCAAGTGTCGACACTAGGTGTCGACACTTGGGTCAACACCAGGCCTGAGATAGGAAGAAAATAGAATGCCAGATTTTCTGTACTTGCTCATGAGTCAACACTTCCAAGGCCAAGTGTCGACTCACGAGCCTAAGTGTCGACACTTCCTGATCAAGTGTCGACACTTCAACCTGAGATAGGAAAAAAAATAGTAATTTCAAATCCAAAGTATCTCCAAACTTTCAACAAATCCGATCAAAACTTAACTCTTAGATCTTATATAAAGTTATTTTACGATCATGTCATTAGATTAAAATAATTTTTAATCTATATTTTCCTTCTTCTTTTCCTTTTCAAGAGTCAATCACATCGGCACCCCTACACACCATAGGAGATCCCATTGAATAGGAAGAGAGGGTCTTGCAGCCCTACTTCTCTCCTATGACCGGACGGCCATGGTGAAGTACTCAATCCAAGTACTTTAAGAAAGGTGATGTTAAAGCATGCTAGCATCATTATACTACAAAAAAGAACCTATTGCTTTGATACCATTGAAGGTGAAGCAGTTCACGCAAGCAAGGCAGAAAGGATGCATTTTAAAATAATTTTAAAACATGCACAGCTGAAGGCTCGGTAGATAGATCAAAATGATCTACCGATTTGCCCATAACAGGATCTAGCATAACGGTCTAGAATGCAAGCAAAACATCAACAGAGAAAAAAATACAAAGATTCAAAGTACCATACCTTAATATCTCTGAAAGTACTAAGAAGAAGGATGAGGGCGCTCGAGCCACACAAGTGTCTGGCCTCTACAGGTGATCCACACTAGGGCTCGACTCTGATCAACTCCCTCGATGCGCTAGCTCGTCGGGATCCTTCAAGCCGATCTTCATCTTTCGGGAAGACGAGGAGTGTGAAACCTTCCTAAGAAACACTCTTCCCAAGACCTAGCTTGACTGCTAGGTTTCTCGCACCCAATCCCTAGCCCTCACTAAACCCTTCTTCTTCCTCGCTTATCTTTTCTCTTGCTATTGTAACCTTTAGCAGCCTCTACAATGACCTTCATTTATAGGGGCAGCCATAAGAGGGAGAAAGAGGAAGGAGGAGTGATTGGGGGAGAGTGTCAAGGATCATTCTAAATGGGTTCAAGCCAAAGAAGGTAAGTATGACTATCATACCAAGAATGCTTAGAGCCAAAATGCCTAAATGTTTGAATTTCAAATTCAAAATTTGAAGTCAAACATTATGGAAAATTCTTCCCAGAATTTTACTCATCACACCAAGTGTCGACACTTACAAAATGCCAAGTGTCGACACTTACAAAAATCCAAGTATCGATACTTGGAACATGGTCAATCATATTGACCTCCGATGATGGCAAACGATTCTCAATCATCGATCAGCCTTAAGATCATATAGAAACTCCTATGGTGTGTGACCCCATAGGTTCTAACACTAAGCCGGTAGCACTGGAATATTTTTAGTACCAGTCAAAGTCCTCATATAGCAATGATACCCGACAACCGGATAGGTCAAAGATACAGAAAACCTCACAAGAACCTCAGGCATATGGTTACCATATAATTCATCTCTTTGACCTTATAATGCTAATGATGACCTAGGGTTCGATCGCCAACCCTAATATGGTCCATCTAGATCATGTCTCAACTTTACAAGTTCTGTGAATCCTCCCAATAACTACCCTGGCCAAAGATTTACTAAATTGAGACATAGTGAATCATTCACTCCAAACTATTTGAAGGGGTCAATTTGATGCAGAACGAAATAAGAGATGATGCGATGCGGAAGTAAATTAAGACTAGTTCTTTTTTTTTTTTTTTATATTTTCAGAAGTCGGCTTTGACTCAAAGGAAAGTTAAACTAAATTGAAAGAAACTATGTAATAATTGAAAGCACAATTTAAAGAAACTAGGTTATCAGAGTAGTTCAGAAGTAAAGGATCGCTGGGGGTTGAGAAACTCCCAGACCTAGGGTTTCGCTCTGAACTTTCAACAGGATAGAAGTAAAGAGAAGAGAAGGGTTACAGACCAGGCAGTGATCTTCACAGAGTTAGTGGAAGGACTCTCTTGAGCAGATTGTTGGATCCCCGGATTCAGATATCTTCACAATGGATCCTCCAATACTGGCCCTTTGGCAGAGTTAGCTTCTTCTGAACTCAAGATCTGGGAAAGAAGAAGAAAAGTTATGGAACTAGATACTCAATGAAGGATTTACCAGATAGTAGAACTTGAAAGCTGATGTTGCTGAAATCCTGATTCTCCTGGAATGCTGATCTAACTTTCTCTGGGATTTGCTCTGTCTTCAAAGTAGCCGAACTGGACCTGGATGCTGGTGGTCGGCCTCTTCTTGGAGAGAGGGGCCATGAGAGATGGGGTAGGCTAGGGTTTGGTGGAGTGAAGAGGATGATGGGCGGCTAGGGTTTGGAAGTGAAGTGGCTAACCTAGGGTTTTGGGGTTGGAGATCTCACACCTCCTCAAGGTTCCTAGGGAACCTGGATTTACTCCCTCATGGAGCTCAACACCTGGATGCAAGTGCGGAAGAGAGAAACATAAAGTTGCTCACACAAAATTTGAATTCATTCATCAGTTGTTTCAAAACTTACAAGAGGGGTATATTTTATAGGACTTTACAAGAGGTCAGGGTTTTACATCTTCCCATGTGGGACTAATAGGATGGATCTTCAAATTAGGTTTGTAGAATCAATTCCTTCCCATATGGGCAGCCAAGAGGTTCCATAAATGTTGATTGAAAGCTTCAAATGGTAAGTAGGTGGCACCTCCTAGCCTTGCTCTTCAAGAAATATTTTTTTCCTTCCATGGCTCAACTCTTTTGGACACCTCCTTTTCTTTCTCCCCAAGTCATGGCTCTTCCCAACTTTGCTTTGGGCTTTTTAGGCATGGATTGGGCGCCCCCTTGAAGTGCTCCCCAAGAAATGCCTCTTTCCTCCTTTAGCTTGGCCTTTTAAGGTACATATGGGGTGCCTCCTTGATTTTGGCTTCAATAAAATTTCTTGCTCCCTTGGGTGTGGGGACCAAGACACTGGGATGGATTTGTGGCGCCTCCTGGACTCTGGCGTGTGGCTGGGAGTGTGGCACCCACTTGCTTGGGCTTGGGAGAAAATGTGACACCCTGGAGAAGACCTAAACCACTACTAGGACTTGAACTGAGTCAACATGACTCAACAAAATTTAAATTGCAGGGACATATAGACTCAACTAAAATTGAGTTGACCAAGTCAACCCTTATTACAAAACCAGAAAACCCTAATTCTTCGAGCAAGGTCAATCAGAGATCCAGATGGAGCCCTGAAGTCTTCTTCTGAGTCTGGTGCCCGTACCACAATTCCATCATGATCCACCACTACTTCACAAGTACTTGACTGCATCCAAAAACCTTCAATCATTGGATTAGAAATCTAGGTAGTTTGGCATCAAAGTATAATGAGTTGCTTGCAAGCTATCATGGTGAACTCAGGTCTGAGGGACACATATACCCATATCCCTTGCGAGCAACCCTTTGGTAGAAGGGGGCTTCGTAGATGGTCATATTCAATGAGATGTCACACATCTTACTTGAATGTCACACCAGTGTCTCCACACTCCTTGGTTAAGAGGACAACCAACAAATGTGACATACAATAATCTACACTTGATACATCGTTGTCCTATAACAATGTATCCTTTGGTTGTGAACCAATTTAAGAACTACTTGATAAATCATCTCTATATCAAAAATAATGTAGTTCCAAGGACTCCATCACACAAGAGTTCTTTCTAGGAAAATGTAATTATGATGAATAGCCAAAAGGGAGTAACTTTTATTCATTAAAAAATCATATACTGATATAAGATAGTACAACATCTACAGCCTAGACGATTGGCTTTGGGACATAATTCCCAATAGCCATCTCCTAGAGGGCTTGGGTGGCATGAAGGGAGTCCAGATGTTGGGCAAGTGACTTGAGTGTGGGTCCACTGGTTCCTCCTCTTGAATGAAACACACACAAGTCTTGACTAAACTAAAACAACTGAACTCAAATGACAAAACTCAATGGACTTACTGAATCCAACTGACTCACTGTATTACAGGACTCAAAAATAAATTCTATTACAGGACTTAAAATTGACAAACATATGACTTAGAGAATAAATTGAAGCTTGAAGTCTATGTCTGATCTAATGTCCCCATCACACAAGATCTTTTGGACAAAAAATTTTCAACCTTACTCAGGAGTTATAATATCGAGTAACTCTTTGTTGTTATGTTGCCATCCATAGGTGGGCCTGGTTTTGAATCTCCTTTAGTAGGTCAAGGTTAGCTCTTAGTCAGCTTAAGTTGCTTGACTCATTAAAGTTTTTGATCCACATAGTTGGGAGTCCAATCTTGACTGAGATCACTGCTTTAGTACCAAAGGTTAAACTGAAGGGAGTCTCATTCATTGAAGTCCCGGGTAGCTCATCTATCCATCTGCCTTTGGCTTGTCTAGCTTGGTTATGAGCTCTTGAAGAATGATCCAATTTATGACTTTTACTTCTTGATAGATCATGATGTTGTCGTTAAGACACCATGATTATCATTTTAAAATCCAACTTTTAATTAATTAAACTTTCATAGAAAATAGTGAGTCAGGTTGAATCCATGGAGAAGGCAGTGCTTAGGATAATTTAAAATTTTTGATTTAAAAAAAAATATTTTAAAGTGAAGAAATGGAAATTAAAAGTATGAAAGAAAATTAAAACTCAATACATTCGATCTGTTAATAAGATCTTAGCATCTACTTGCAAGAAAAGTAAAAGATAGGAATTCAAATTGCATAAAAATAAGTTTTGTATTAATTAAAATCTAATTACAAAGAAATAATAAATAAATAAATAAAGAAAATTAGTAATAAAGCATCTGAAGTTGATTCGCTATAGTCTCGTCGGGAAGTTGGTTGATGTTACTTTGCTTTCTTCCATCATACTTCATGGAGCGAACTGGGCTTCCTCTTCTTCTTGCTCTTTAGATCTTGATCTTAGAGATGGAATAGGCTTGAAGATGGTGTAGGGATAGAACTCTTCTTTAAGAAACCTCATTCTTAGAGGTCAATCTGTAACCCAAGCTATACCCTCTACTTGTATCATACCCTCTCTCTAGGATGCCTTTCACTTATAGCATGGGACCCTTTAAATAGAGCTTGAAGAAGGCCAAATCAGTGTAAGACTATGAGTCGGACTTGTAGTAGAATTATTGTTTAGCCCATAGCCATTAGTGTTGGGAATTATGTCCCAAAGCTAATCGTCTAGGCTGTAGACGGTTATGCTAATTTTGTAATTGTATATAAATTTTTAATGAATAAAAGTTATTCTTTTGGTTGTTCATCACATGTGCATTTTCTTGAAAAGAACTCTTGTGTGATGGAGTCCTGAGAACTACATTATTTTGATATAGAGAGGATATATCAAGTAGTTCTTAAACTGGCTCACAACCAAAGGATATATTGTTATAGGATGACGATGTATCAAGCATAGGTTGTTATATGTCATATTTGTTGGTTGTCCTCTTAACCAAGGAGTGTGGAGATACTGGTGTGACATACAAGTGAAATGTGTGACATCTCACTGAACATGACCATCTGCGGAGCTCCCTTCTAACAAAGGATTGCTCGCGAAGGGATATTGGTATATGTGTCCCTCAGACCTAAGGTCACCATGGTAGCTTGCAAGCAACTCACTGTACTTTGGTACCAGACCACCTAAATTTTGAATCCAGTGATGAAAAGTATCTGGGTACAATCAAGTACTTATGGAGCAGTGGTAAATAAAGATAGAATTGACCCTTCCAAATAATTTGGAGTGAATGACTCACTGTGTCTTAATTTAGCAAAACCTTGGCCACGATAGTACTTATGAGGAGTCACAGAACTTGTAAAGTTGAGACATGATCTGCATGAACCAAATTAGGGTTGGCAATCAAATCCTTGGTCATCCTGGGCATTATGAGGTCAAAGGGATGAATTATGCGATAACCATATGCCAGAGATTCTTGTAAGTTGTTATGCAATCTTCAACCTATCCGGCCGTCGGGTATCATTGCTAGATGAGGACTTTGGTTGGTACTGGAAATGTTCTAGTGCTACTAGCTTAGTGTTCGAACCTATTGGGTCACACACCATAGGAGTATCTATCTGATCTTAAGGCTGATCGATGATTAAGAATCATTTGCTGTCACTAGTGATCAATATGATTGATCATGTGTCGACACTTGAGGGGGTTGACACTTGGCTATGACAAGAAGTATTTTTGAAAGTCTTTTCTGGATGAGCCGACTCAACCCCTGCTCAAGCCGACCATTCAATGTTTTGGATGAGCTGACTCGACCCCTACTCGAGCGGACTTGTTCCTACTAAAAGAACAGTCCAACTGTTCTATGTTCTGCATGAGCCAACTCGACCATTGCTCGAGTTGACTCGTCTCTGCTCGACCAGAAAATCCTAAATGGTATTTCTGGGAAGCTTTTTGAGAAGGTTTTAACTTGGTTTGATTTTTGAATTCAAGCTATTTTGGCTCTAAACTTTCATGGAATGATTGTCACTCCTTCCTAATGCGGTTAGAGCCAAATTTGTATGCTCTTTAACCTTCTCCCCCAATCACTCCTCCTTCCTCTTTCTCCCTCTCTTGGTTGCCTCTATAAATAAAGGATATTTTAGGGGCTGCTAGTTGGTTGAAGAACTAGAAGAGAAAAGGAATTTTGTGAGGACTTGAGATTGGGTGTGAGAATACCTAGCATTCAAGCTAGGTTTTTGGAAGAGAGAAAGTTAGGAAGGGTTCCACCTCTCCTCCTTGTCTTCCTAGAAGAAGAAGATCGGCCCGAAGGATCCCAAGGAGCTAGCACTCTGAGGGAGTTGATCAGTGTCGAGCCCTGGTATGGATTACCTATAGAGGCCAAATACGTGTGTTGCTTGAGCGCTTTACCCTTTTCCACAGTATTTTCAAAGGTATAACGGTAAGGTACTTTTATTTCTTTGATTATTTTTCTTACTCTTAATGTATATTGCATGCTGCATTATTTTACTAGATCCTGTTACTAGTAGATTGGTAGATCATTTTGATCGATCTACCAAGCCTTCCGCTATTCATTTTAAAATTATTTTAAAATACTTTTTTTCTACCTCGCATGTTTTTTCTTTCAAATGGTATCAAAGCACAGGTTTTCTTCTTAGTATTATAGTGCTAACATGCTTTAACATCATTATTTTTTTTCAAGTACTTGGATTGAGTGCTTCACCATGGCCGTCCAGTTATAGGAGAGAAGTTGGGCTGCAAGACCCTCTCTTTCCATTCAATGGGGTCTCGTATGGTGTGTAGGGCTATTGCTTCTGATTGACTCATGAAAAAGAAAATAAGAGAAAATGTAGATTAAAAAATATTTTAATCTAATGTTATGATCATAAAATAAATTTAGATAAGATCTAAGAGTTTTATTTTAATTATGTTTAATCTCTAACTTTGAATAGTTCAAGTAAGATGCATGAAATTGAAGTCACTATTTTTTGCCCATGTACACGAGCTGACTTGACACTTGCTCGAGCCGACTCGACTCTTGCTCGAGCCGACTCGTTTATGTAGGTAGAACAGTCTGTCTGTTCTAGTTCCAGATGAGCTGACTCGATCCCTGCTTGAGCTGACTCATCTCCGCTAATAGATGAATCTGTTAGTTTCTGGTTCTGGACGAGCCGACTCACATTCTACATGAGTCGACTCGACCAGAATACCCTGAAACAGTGAATTCAAATTTGCTTGTAAAATTATTTTACATTCTTAATTAAAAATGTTTCAATTAATTAAGGTTATTGGACTTATTTGAGACTTAAGTTATATTGAATGACAAAAACCCTTGGAATATGATTCAAAGATTTTAAGTCATTTCAATAAGCCTTAAGGGTCATAGGTTAGCTTCTTTTGGGTCCTTAATTGGATTAGACTTAAGTTTAGATGCATTGGACTAAATAGAGAACTAATCTAATCAAATATTGAGTTAAGATTTTTTCTCTATAGATCTCTCTAATAGTTAGATTGATTAGTCTATAGATCTAAATGGACCTAATTTTCTGGCTCAGCGGTTAGCCCGAGTCTTTAGGCTAGTTTAATCGACTTTGATGAACCAATTGGTGTCTAGGTAAGTTTGGCAATTTGATCATGGTTCTTTGGGGCTACCTCTTATCTGGCCACCTCGGTTGGTGTCTAAGGCAAGATGGTTAATGGTAGAACCCAACACATAATCTCACTTACCTAGCCAATGTGGTTGATCAGAATTAATTGGATAGCTCATTGACTCGTGTTAACCCATGTCACCCAAGGTTAATCAGTCTTGACTGGTTTTAGGTGCCCATGGATCATTAGTTATGTGTAACCCTCCTTGATTACTGAT
This sequence comes from Areca catechu, assembly GCA_021397845.1. Taxonomy (NCBI): domain Eukaryota; kingdom Viridiplantae; phylum Streptophyta; class Magnoliopsida; order Arecales; family Arecaceae; genus Areca; species Areca catechu. The sequence continues at coordinate 172,981,758 of CM038051.1, read as the reverse complement.
GTGGTCAGTGGGAGGTTGATCCATATCTTTTCATCTCTTCTTTTGTCATATTAAATTTAAATCCTCTAAATTATTAGGTCCATAAAATGATGAAGTTATAGGGATTACCAAGTCCTAGTCTCCCATTAAGTGGGATGGTAATGGATCCAATAGTTGGGTGTTCATGGCAGATCCAAAGATCGAGTGTTCATCGGGCTATTGGAATTACTATTCCTAATATGATGGCTTAGTGCGACTCTCTTAATGGTGGTCAGGTGGGCCAGCCAAAGTTGGGCATGACTATTCGTTAGCTAGAACCATTGAATTTTGTTATGTTAATGGTTGGACCTAATCGAGAACTTCAATAGGAGGCCCAAAGGCTAATTGAAGTGCACCTTGGGGCAAAAACCTAAATACTAGAGGTTACTTGGAGAAGTAATCGGTTGAAGAACCTACCTTTAGAAACACATGGGTGGGCTGGCCAAAGTCGGGCTCATGTGTTCTCTATTGGACTCTAGTACCCACTAATGAATTAAAGTAATTCATCGGATTAGAGGTAGAGACTACCAGTATGAACAATTAGTGGAAGGGGCCTTTAGATTAAAGTCCATATCTTAGGTTAATAATTCACATACACTAATTAGTCTTTGGTTTTCCTTTCAGATGTCTTCCAACCTGTCCTCCGGTCTCTTCTCGATAACGAGAAGCTTAAAGTCCCAACTTCGATAGCTAGTATCGAAGGCTTAGGATTGTCCTAGAGCATGAACGGATCTTGTATGTGATATCGGATTTGGCACTTGAAATCCCTGCTTCTAATGCTTGGGGTTCGGTCAGAGATACTTATTAGAAGTGGCTCTCTGATAGGACCACTGTCTAATGCATAATGTTGGCAGTGATGAACGATGAGTTCAGTCACAAATTCAAAGAAGCCCAGCTAGAAGAAATCCTTCAAAGGTTGAAGGAGTCTTTCAAGACACCAGACATTGTTGAGAGGTACAGGGTCTCCTATGCTATTTTTAATTCACGGATGCATGATGGGGCCTCAGTCATTGATCATGTATTGTACATGATCGAGATGATCAAGTGCCTAGGCAAGCTCGGATGTCCCTTGCATGAATAGCTTAGGAAGGATGTGATTTTGAATTCCGTCCCCTCTTCATATCTAGATTTTCTTAATCATTATAGAATGAATAAGCCTACAGTTAACTACCACGGTCTGTTAGGGTTGCTGCGGACTTATGAAAAAGACCACCATCTGAACAAAGAGATGGTGAATCTAGTGGGGCGATCATCAGTAGGGCGTCATCCCTTTAAAAAAGGAAAAAAAAAAAGTAAAAGGAAACAGGTACAGAATGCTTAGGGGCCCTATCAGGCCAAGAAGGAGAAGGCTGATAAGAGCTAAGTAGAGTGCTTCTTCTGCAAGAAGTGGGGACATTGGAAGAGAAATTGTCCTCTTTACATTGCGTCCCTTGACCCGAATAGGTCCAAGAAGAGGAAGCAACCAAAAGTACTGAACAAAGTATTTATATGATAACACCTTGTAGTTTCTCTATCTGTGATACTACTAACTGGGTATTAGATACAGGAAGTCCAATTCACATTTGCAATTCTTTGCAGGGACTTCAAGTTAGTAGGAGATTCGAGGATGGTGAGAGATTCTTGAACGTGGAAAATGGAAGCCAAGTTACAGTCCTCGTGTTAGGAGTCCTCAAACTTGTTTTTGAGTCTTGTACCATCATTTTGAATAAGTGTCATTATTGTCCATCTTTTATCTTGAATGTCATTTATGTAAGCCAATTGGCCATGTATGTTTATGAACTATCAATAAAGAATGACATTTGCAAAATCATTTGGAATGGTTCTATAGTGATGAATAGATATATGAATAATGGCATTTATGTACTATCATGACCTGTTAGTGTAATGTACACGACTAGCAAATGCCCTAGGATAGATGATGTCAGCGATGCATACCTATGGCATTATAGGCTTGGTCATATTAACAAGAACATGATAAACAGGTTGAAGTGCGAGGGTCTCCTCGACTTTAGTGAAAGTGGTTCACTTCCAACCTATGAGTCTTATCTTCTTGGAAAGATGACAAAATCATCTTTTACTAGAAAAGGTGAACGAGTCAAAGAAATTCTAAGTCTGGTACATACTGATATATGTGGACCCATGAATATTAGTGCCAGAGGTGGGTACAGTTATTTCATTACATTTATAGATGACCTTTCGAGGTACAGTTATGTCTTCTTGATGAGACATAAATCTAAGTCATTTGAAATGTTCAAATGATATCGTAATGAAGTAGAAAAATAAACTAGAAGATGTATCAAAACCCTTCAATCAGATTGAGGTGATGAAAATCTTTCCAAGGAGTTTCTGACATATCTCGAGGAGAATGGGATTCTCTCTTAGTGGACATCCTAGGGACACCTCAGTTAAATGGAGTGTATGAAATGAGGAATCGAACCCTGTTAGACATGGTTTAGTCTATGATGGGCTTTGCTTCTCTACTGCTATTCTTTTGGGGATATGCTATGGAATCAGCCTGTTACCTTTTGAATAAGACTCCAAGTAAATATGTTAACAAAATCCCATATGAGATATGGACTAGACGTAAGCCGATACTCTCACACCTACGGATCTGGGGCTTCCCGGCTTATGTAAAATATTTGAAAATAGACAAACTTGGACCTAGGACTGACTGGTGCCTATTTGTTGGGTGTCCAAAAGAGTCTAAGAGGTATCACTTCTACTTGGCCGAGGAACAAAAGTTGTTCGTCAATCTTAGGGCTATCTTTCTGGAAAAGGAATTCCTTGGTGAATGAACTGTAGCCGCTAAGATTGAACTTATTGAAGTTCAACAAGTAGAAGAACTGGCACACTTAAGGGATAACATAGAACCTGTTGTGATTAGATCACACCCTGAGCCCTTGCAGGAACCATTAAAGAGATCCTGTAGGGTACCGAGTCGACCGGACAGATACTACAGTTTCTTGGTTCGGGATAATGATCCCATTGAACTTGATGAGAATGATGAGGATTCGATCACCTATATGGATGCAATACAGAGGTCTGACTCTAAAAAATGGCTGGGAGCCATGAAATCCAAAATGGAATCCTTGGAAATCAACAATGTATGGACATTGGTTGATCCGCCTGAAGGGATAAAATCTATTGAGTGTAAATGGATTTTCAAGAGGAAAAGGGGCACAAACGAGTAGGTGGAGACCTATAAATCCTGTCTGGTTACCAAAGGATATCGTCAACGTTATGGTATTGACTATGATGAGACATTCTCTCCTGAGGCAATGCTCAAGTCCATTCAGATCATGCTTGCTTTAGCGGCACTCTTTGACTACGAAATCTAGCAAATAGATGTCCGAACAGCTTTCCTGAATGGTGAGCTAGAAGAAGAGGTGTATATGATATAACATGAAGGGTTCATATCCACAGATGAGTCAAAGGTGTGCAAGCTTCAAAAATTTATCTATGGGCTGAAATAAGCATCACGAAGTTGGAACATGCGATTTAATAAGTGTATCAAATCGTATGGCTTCGTTAGGAATGGAGAAGAACCTTACATTTACAAGTGGGCTAATGGTTCTGTGATTGTGTTCCTTGTATTATATATGGATGACATTCTCTTAATCGGGAATGACATCCCAGTACTACAAGGAATAAAGGTATGGTTGTCATCTCAATTTTCTATGAAGGACTTGGGTCAAGCCTCTTATATAGTGGGTATGAAGATTTAAAGAGATAGATCTAAGAAGCTTCTGGGAATGTCCCAGTCTATGTACATCGACACTGTGTTGAAGCGGTTCAGCATGGAAAATTCCAAGCAAGGCTATCTGCTGATAGGCACTGGAATTGCTTTCTCCAAGAAGGATTGTGTAACAACTACTGAGGAGAGAGAGCATATGTGTAGAATCCCGTATGCTTCGGTAGTGGGTTCTATCATGTACTCCATGATGTGTACCAGACCAGACATGGCATACTCACTAAACATAGTGAGCAGATACCAATCTGACCCAGGTGAAGCTTATTGGAAAGTGGTAAAGACCATCCTTAAATATTTAGAAAATACTAAGGACCAATGACTGATTTATGGAGAACCTGACTTAAAACTTGTGTGATGCGGCAAGCATATGATTAATGATTTGATTAGTGTTTGTAGAGCAATGAAACCTAATTACACTAGCATTGTACTCATCATAATAAGTCTTAAGAATTACATGAAAAGGGACTATTACATGATTAGACACAATCCTAAAACTAAGAAGGAAGAAGATCTAGACAATAGGGGCTAATGATTGAGGACTTGCCTTGTTAAAGCATATGATTAATGATTTGATTAGTGTTTGTAGAGCAATGAAACCTAATTACACTAGCATTGTACTCATCATAATAAGTCTTAAGGATTACATGAAAAGGGACTATTACATGATTAGACACCATCCTAAAACTAAGAAGGAAGAAGATGTAGACAATAGGGGCTAATGATTGAGGACTTGCCTTGTTGAGCTTTCCAACCTTCTAATGATTTCAAACCTTGAAACTACCGATGCTCTGGATTGGAGAACTTGGATAACAGAGATCAGAATGCTGGGCTTGGGCTTCAGCTTGTTGGTTCATTGTCAAGGGGAACCCTGTTCACAACTCAAAGACTTCGAAGGACCCTGCAATGAAGATCAAAAGTTAAGGAAGAAAAAAAGCAGGCATATGGGTGGGATGGAATAATTTATGAGCAAGGAAGGAAGTCTGAGATGGTTTAGCCGACTCCAATGTATCCTTCTTGAACTTGGCGTTGGATGGCTTGGAGAAGAAAGTAGATTCGAGTGGGGGGGGGGGGGGCTTAGGAACAATCACTCAAAGAAATAACATAAGACTACAACTTCAACTTCAACTTCATTTTTCATTCATCTCATCAATAGATTTACAATGGGATGTCCAAGGGCTTAAAACAAGCCTTACAACTCATTTGTAATTTGAAACCCATAGATTAAGGAGGATTACAAGGGGGGTTGGAGGATTTGGTGGAGGGTTTAGTTAGAAAGGATTTGGGAGGGATGTGGGGGGAGTTGGAGGATTTGGTGGAGGGCTTGGAGGGATGTGGCCGACCTCCTTGAATTTGAATCTCCCTTGTTGGCACCCAAAGGGTGATGAAGTGGCTGGTGAGGTGGCACCTCTGGCTGATGACGTGGCATGGTGAGGTGGTCTTCTAATTTCAAGATGACATGTGGCGCCAAGTGGTCCTAGTTGATGGTCCTTTTCTCTTGCTTGGTGGTGTGTCTTCTCTTCTTCATGGGGTCAAATTCTGGGGTCTAGATTTTAAGTCTTGCTGCTGGCTTTCATGGCTTTAAGACTTGAATAGACTTAACTCAACTGAATTAGACTTAACTCAACTGAATTAAACTCAACTGACTTAGACTTTAAAACTTGAAATGAACTTACAGGAAATGAAATTTTAAAAGTAATTACAGGACTCAATAAACACTCTTGATTTGAAACTCAAAATTAATTACAGGACACTTAAAAAGGAAATGACTCCTTGTTGGAGTGAAGTTTCTTTCAGTTTCTGGTGTCCACACCATTGTGGGATATGCTGACTCCAGTTTCTAGTTAGATAAGAATGATAGCAAGAGTGTATCAGGTTTCTTTTTTACCTTAAATGGAGGAGCGATCTACTGGAAAAGTTCCAAGCAACCTACTGTGATGGACTCAGTATGTGAAGCAGAATCCTTGCAGCATTAGATGCAGCGAAGGAAGTAGTGTGGTTGCGAAAGTTCCTTGGCAAGCTGGGAGTGGCACCTTTCCTGGATGGTCCAATTTTGGTGTATTGTGATAGCATTGGAGCGATTACTCAAGCCAAAGACCTGAAGTCTCATCACCGTATAAAGCACATTCTGTAGCGCTATCACCATGTGCAAGAGATCGTGGAATGAGGTGACATTGACCTTCAGAAGATCGATGGAAAGGAAAACCTGGCTGACCCCTTTACTAAAGCTATTGGAATTCAAGAGTTCGACGGTTGTAGATGAAAAATGGGAATGACATTCTGTACCGATTGGCTTTAGTCCAAGTGGGAGTTGTTGGGAATTGTGTCCCAAAGCCAATCATCTAGGCTGTAGAAGGTTGTGCTAATTTTGTAATTGTATATGAATTTTTAATGAATAAAAGTTATTCTTTAGGTTGTTCATCACATGTGCATTTTCTTGAAAAGAACTCTTATATGATGGAGTCCTTAGGACTATATTATTTTGATATAGACAAGATATATCAAGTAGTTCTTAAACTGGTTCACAACCAAAGGATACATTGTTATAGGACAACGATGTATCAAGCATAGGTTGTTGTATGTCACATTTGTTGGTTGTCCTCTTAACCAAAGAGTGTGAAGATACTGGTGTGACATGCAAGTGAAATGTGTGACATCTCACTAAACGTGACCATCTACGGAGCTCGCTTCTGCCAAAGGGTTGCTCGCAAAAGGATATGGATATATATGTCTCTCAGACCTGAGGTCACCATGGTAGCTTGCAAGCAACTCACAGTACCTTGGTGCCGGAACACCTCGATTTCTAATCTAGTGATAGAAGGATTCAGGGTGCAGTCAAGTACTTGAGGAGCGATGGTGGATCAAGATGGAATTGATCCCTTCAAAAAGTTTGGAGTGAATGACTCGCTGTGTCTCAATTTAGCAAAACCTTGGCTAGGGTAGTTCTTGTGAGGAATCATAGAACTAATAAAGTTGAGACATGATCTGGATAAACCAAATTAGGATTGGCTGTCGAATCATACATCATCCTGAGCATTATGTGGTCAAAGGGATGAAATATGCGGTAACCATATGCCAGAGGTTCTTGTAAGTTGCTCTGCAATCTTCGACCTATCCGACCATCGTGTATCATTAGTAGATAAGGACTTTGGCTGGTACTGAAAATATTTCAATGCTACTAGCTTAGTGTTCAAACATATGGGGGTCATACACCATAGGGTTCTCTATCTGATCTTAAGGCTGATCGACGATTAAGAATCGTTTGCTATCACTGGCGGTCAATATAATTGACCATGTGTCGACACTTGAGGGGGTTGACACTTGGCTATGACAAGAAGTATTTTTGGAAGTCTTTTCTAGATGAGTTGACTCGATCCCTGCTCGAGCTGACTCGTTCTATGTTCTGGACTGGCTGACTCGACCCCTGCTCGAGCCGACTCTTTCCTACTGAAAGAACAGTCTGACTATTCTGTGTTCTGGATGAGCCAACTTGACCCTTGCTCGAGTCGACTCGTCTCTGCTCGACCAGAAAATCTTGAATGGTATTTCTAGAAAGCTTTTTGAGAAGGTTTTGACCTAGTTTGAATTTCAAATTCAAGCTGTTTTGGCTCTAAACTTTCATGGAATGACTGTCATTCCTTCCTAATATGGTTAGAACCAAATTGGTATGCTCCTTGACCTTATCCCCTAATCACTCCTCCTTTTTCTTTCTCCCTCTCTTAGCTGCCTGGTGGGGATACCAAGATCAAACATAGATCACTGGATCCCATATGGTTTACTGATTAAAGTTTCAAGACTTTAGTCATGTGTTATAATTTTGTAAGAAAGTAAGATTAAGTTGTAATAAGGTGAGACTAGTTGATTTATCTCTACCTAGTCCAGTATATTAAGTCTTGTTCATCAGTATGAGTCTACTTTTTGTATCAGAGAGGAGGTTACACTATTTTGGAGTTCTACCAGGCCTCATCTAGGAGTCAGAGGCCACTACATCAGATTATTGGATTTTGTGTGACACCATAGGATCCAAGATGCCATCTAGAAACCTGATTCTTTTCAGATGCCCTCCAGATGCCCAGATTCCCTTCCAGATACCAGAGTATATTCCCAGACCAGGGAATCCATGATTCCAGAGGATCACCTACATCCTAGCCCAAACAAATTAAGCCCAGGCACCAAGCCCAAGCCCTTAAGAAGCAAGATACCATGGAATATTCCTGCTACCAGGCTACCAAGCCATCCCAACTTCCAGAGGCCCAAGACCATGCTCCCAAGCTACTTTGGGCCAGCCCCTTGCTGCTCCTAGAAGCCCAACACACCCTCCTAGGCATCCTTGAAGTGTTGACCTAGTCCAAGAGGTGTCCTTAAGTGAGAAGGAGAAGACTAGTCTAACCTAGTTAGGATTTATGTTCCTACTTGTTTTAAAATTTGTACTTCAAAATTTGTACTTCTAACCTAGCTAGGAGAAGGACTTGTAATCTAACTAGGAAAAGGCTTGTTAACCTAAGTGTAATCCTAGTTAAGAAAGGGCATGGGAACTCTATAAATACCCCATCCCTCCCCCTCTTGTAAGCAACTTTTTTTTCATGAAATCAAAAAAATACTACTGAATTGCTTCTAGACTGGTGTCTTATTTTTTTCTTTCTGTTCTTGTTCTTGGTTTCTTGCCTTGGCTGACCCCTTGCCCTTGCAAACCCCATGCCGTAGCAAAAAATCAACTTCCAAGCAACAGCCATGCCCCAGTTGAAGATCCCTCAGGCATCCAAGAAGAAGAAGCCATCTTCTCCTTCTAACTGCCAGCTCTTGCAGCCTTGATTCCCCTTTCTTCTTTCCATCAACTTCCTTTCTAATTATTTTGTTGTTTCTTACTGAACTCTGACATTTTGCAGATCCCCGAGTTTTTTCCTTTCCTCAGAGGAGGCCCCTCTTGCCTCCACAACCACCTAGATCTGCCTCAGATTCAAGGAAAACTGCAGCTTCATCATCTAGGCTCTGACCTGAGTGCTAGAGATCTCTTCATCGACTGAATCCTCAATCTTTGACTGGTAAAATCCTTTCCTTCTCTTAATTTCTGATTTATTTGAAGATTTCAATCCTAATCTAGGAATTTCTCAATTTCTGGGTCCTGAGATTCATTAGTTTGCATGAGAATTTTGCGGGTATGCTTGTTTCTGGCATTGCTAGTCCTTATACTGAACTTTGCTTATCTTTTGGGTTCTTAACCACGAAATTAAAATTCCAAAAATTCCAAAAAAATCAGTTTTCTATTTTTCTACATCTCTAGAGTCATCCTGCATCAGTTTGGTATTAGAGAGAGTTTAGGATAGTTTTTATCAACATTAGACTCACAAACCCTAATTTTTGCATCCTGTCCACTACATTAGGTGTCTAGGTTTCATCTGATCTCGGCATCTTAGACATTTTATTTTTTTATGAAATTTTTAATTTGTGTCCTATATTTAGTCCTGATAATTATCATGATTTTTGATTAATTTAACAAAATACCTAACTTTCTAAAATTTGGCATATTAGAAACCCTAACTAAAATTCTAATAATTCTGTATCAGTCTGAAAATCCTAGGATTTGCATCATCATATGATTTTTGTTTAGCATAAAACTTGGTAGAGTTCATCAGCATCGTCCATCCTATATTATAGAATTTTTTTTTATTTTTTTATGGATCAAAATCTATGCCAAATTCTGTATCATTTGAAATCCTAATTTTTTTTATTTTTGCATACTTAACTCAACCTAACCTAATCAACTTCCACACACCCCAATCCCAAGCCAAACTTTGTTTGATAACCCCGGTTAACTTAAAATTAACTTGACATCCCATAAATTAATTTAAAAAATATTTTATTTTCAGATTATTTTAGATTGCATCAGGATCATTGAATGTTCATCATCTTCTTAATCTAATCTTAAGGGCAATCACTATCTAACATCAGGGCAGGATTTCATCACCTGTCTTGGGCCCAAAACAACCCTCATCATTTTAACCTAAACCTAATTAAAATTAATTAGACCTAATTTTTCCTAGAGGGCTAGGTGACACCAACAAGTCGGGTCCGGATTGTGTGAGCCAACTAGTACATTTAATCCTGTGGCTATTACTGAAATCTGGTGTCTAAGGCTGAGGGTCCATAGTCAAACGACCTAAGTAGTGTTGTGGTTTTTGATTGGGTCCCTGCGAAAGCAAGGGGGGCCTTCCACACTCTCACCCTCTACCTGGCCAGAGGAAGGATTAGCTATTGGGTTAACTGTAAGTTGAGCTGATCCATTCAGTTGTGACTCTAGGTCTAAGAAACCCTAGTTTGTACTAGCCTTTTGCATTCTTGACTACATCATGACACTTTGTTTGATTGTTTGTATGACCATTAGATTAGGAAACCAATGCCAATAGCCTTAATCCAACCCTATGGGAACCCCATACTATGACCCATGACCCTGAACCCTATAACTTTAGATCCCATGACCCTGAACCCTATAACTCTAGATCCTATGATCCTGAACCCTATAACTCTAGATCCTATGACCCTGAACCCTATAACTCAAGATCCTATGACCCTGAACCCTATAACCCTAGATCCTATGACCCAAAATCCTATGGCACATACCCAAAACCCAAACCCTATTACCCTTCCAGTCCCTACTACCCTAGTTTCTATTTACCCAGATGTACTGACTCCAGTACTAGGATCACCAACTTTTAGTAGAGTGGTGGGATTTGAGATAGGATAACAAAATTGTGTCTGAGTACATTATCCATTTTGATGACTATTATAGGATATGTTACATAGTTGAACTTGAGTTTAAAGTCATATCTAGGTTTAAAGCTGGCCTACGTAAGGATATCCAAGGTGAATTATGTCGATGGCAAATTCGAGATCTAGATGATGCCTATCACATAGCTTTGGAATTTGAGTCATCCTAGAGAACTAAACCTAGGAGATCCACAACTTATAGATCTGAACCAACCTCCTATGAGCCTAATAGGATTAGTACCCCTATGATGGGGGACGATAATGTGGTAGGATCATTGGTGAGCCTAGAAGTCACCTAGATTAGGGTACCTTTTTTTTTCAGATTTTTTTTGTAAGGGAGTGGTGAAGGAAATAATGGGATGAAAGACATGGATCAGGATATCATGGACTTTCGGACTCAAACTAATGAAGAGACCTCTCACCTCTAGGGCATACCACCCTCCTCGATACTTCGAGGTGTTAGGGTGAATCTCAAAGGTCATGAGGGGATAAAGAAAATGGAATTGGAAGGGGGATAACTAGGGTCTCTTGCCCACTCCAAACAGAGGTAGAACCAAGAACACTTTTTCTTTCAAAAAATCATATTCTTCGTTACTATTCAATTACTAGAGTGGGATGCCTTTTTATAGGCTTACAAGACTTAGGATCCATACATAAAAAATTTCTTTTATTTATTATTTATTTTATTTATTTAATCCAAAACCAGCTTTGAGATTCATGTAGAATTATTTCTGCACCAGGATTTGTGCAAGTCCTCATGTGATTGTGGAACAGAGAGTAGTGGATGGAACTCAAGGCTTTGATTCAGTGATCAGCGGACGGGGCGGAGGACGGGCGTGGATAGGATGGCGTAGGGTGGACGGTTTGCAATGGCAGTTGCCCAGAGAGCGTCGACATCGGAGCGGGAGATCAATCTGCCACCAGTTCGGAAGATCCATTCTTTGATGATGAAGAATCCCATGATATGGGCGAAGTGGGTCTAACATGCCATCAATAGTAGCATCGATGGTGGAGGGCGGCGATGGAGGACATGGGCTAGCGGATTTGCAGGAGGCCGGTGGACTTGGAGGAGGATGGTGGATTTGGAGGCGGTACTCGAGAGGAGGAGCACAATGGCGGAGGAGAGCTCAGATTCATCGCAGCAGGGGGTTTCTATCGAAGCACTACGAGGAGGTGAAGGAGCACTGGAAGAAGAACCTTGCCTTCTTGGACTACTACAAGAAGATGCTGGGCTGCACGGAGCCACTGCCCAAGTGGATCGACATCGACGTCAAGGAGTTCATCGCCTCTGATTACATCTACAACCCCTAGTTGAAAGCTTTAAGGGAATAAAGGAAGTATGTAATTGTTGGGGCACTCCTTGGTACAGCACATCTAGGAGGAGTTTCCTGGAAATATTCAAAGAGCCCATATGGTTTTGTTTTGGCTACCGGGTTCGAAGCCCTCTGTGGTGTTGTCTTTGGATCTGAAGTTGCAGAACACTGGAAGCAGCTCTTTTAGTTTAGTCTCCCGAATAAAATAGCATGCTGTGATGACAAAATCCAAAGAAATTTTGATGTCTCGAAGTTTTATTTTTCAGTATGATGGGCTATGGAGATGGTGGCGGAAGCCATCGTGGTAGGAGGTGGCCAGGCGGCACAGTCAGAGTAGCAGTGGCGGACTGTGGCATGGGAGAGAGGGGCAGATGGCCGTGGGTGATTTCGGTGGGATTCGCTGGCATTCCCACGAGAAGATCGATGCCGGGGGGAGGTGGACGGCCATCGGGGTCGCCGGTGGTCGGGCATGGCAGATCTAGGATCGGTGGGAAAAAAGAATGGATGTTCTGGGCGATGGATGGAGGAAGATGATGACAGGGATTAATAGAGGGATAAGTCTGGGATAAGTCTGGAATAAAATAGGAATAATGAGGATAGGTGGAATAGATAAATTAAGAAAATATGGAATAAAAATAAAAAAAATCTAGAAAAGAAAAAGAAAAATCTAGATGGGTTTTGATGTTCCCATCATTCCCTTGGGATGGGGAAAACTCGACTCCGTCGAGTCAGGCTCGATGCATCATCTTTTTTTTCACTTTCTTTTTTTTTTCATCCCTAATCCTCTTCCACAGTGATACCAAGTTGATGGGGGACGATAATGGGGTAGGATCGTTGGTGAGCCTGAAGTCACCTAGATTAGGGTACTTTTTTTTTTGGGTTTTTTTGTAAGGGAGTGGTGAAGGAAATAATGGGATGAAAGATAGGGATCTGGATCTCATGGACTTTAGGACTCACACTAATGAAGAGACCTCTTACCTCTAGGACATTCCACCCTCCTCGAAACTTGGAGGTGTTAGGGTGAATCTCAAAGGTCATGAGGGGATAAGAAAATGGAATGGGAAGGGGGATAACTAGGGCCTCTCACCCACTCCTAACGGAGGTAGAAGCAAGAACACTTTTTCTTTCAAAAATTCATATTCTTCATTACTATTCAATTACAAGAAGGGGGTTCCTTTTTATAGGCTTACAAGACTTAGGATCCATACATGGAAAATTTATTTTATTATTTATTTATTTAATTATTTATTTCATTTATTTATTTATTTTAATCCTAAACCTGTAGCTTTGAGATTCGTATAGAAATGTTTCTGCATCAGGATCTGTGCAAGTCCTCCTATGACCGTGGAACAGAGAGCAGTGGACAGAACTCAAGGCTTTGATTCAGTGATCGGTGGACGGGGTGGAGGACAGGGCACGGGTAGGATGGTGGGGGCGAGGCAGAGGGCGGACGGTTCATAATGGTAGTCGCCCAGAGAGCTTCAACATCAGAGCGGGAGATCAATCCGCCACCAGTTCGCAGGATCCGGTCCTTGACGATGAAGAATCCTGCGATCTGGGTGAAGAGGGTCTAACATGCCATCAATAGCAGCATCGATGGCAGAGGGCGGCGATAGAGGACATGGGCCAGCGGATTTGTAGGAGGCCGGTGGATTTGGAGGCGGTACTCGCTGGGAGGAGCATGATGGCATACGAGAGCTCAGATTCATCATAGCGGGGTGTTTCTATTGAAGCACTACGAGGAGGTGAAGGAGCACTGGAAGAAGAACCTTGCATTCTTGGACTACTACAAGAAGATGCTGGGCCGTGCTGAGCCACTGCCCAAGTGGACAGTCGTCGACGTCGAGGAGTTCATCAACTCCGATCCCGTCTACGGCCCCTAGTTGAAAGCTTTAAGGGAATCAAGGATGTATGTAATTGTTGGGGTGCTCCTTGGTGGAGCACATCTCGGAGGAGTTTCCAGGAAATATTCAAAGAGCCCAAATGGTTTTGTTTTGGCTACTGGGTTCGGAGCCCTCTGTGGTGTTGTCTTTGGATTTGAAGTTGCAGAACACTGGAAGCAGCTCTTTTATTTTTCATTATGATGGGCTGTGGAGATGGCAGCAAAAGCCATCGTGGAAGGAGGTGGCTAGGCGGCATGGTCGGAGAAGCAGGGGTGGATGGCATCACGGGGGAGAGGGGTGGATGGTTGTGGGCAGTTCCTGTGGGATTCACCGATGTTCCCACGAGATCGACACCGGGCGAGAGGTGGACGACCGTTGGGGTCACCGGTGGTCGGGCATGGCAGATCCAGGACTGGCGGGAAAAAAAATGGATGTTCTGGGCGATGGATTGAGGAAGATGATGATAGGAATAACAGAGGGATAAGTCTGGAATAAAATAGGAATAACAAGGATAGGTGGAATAGCTGGAATAATAAAATATGGAATAAAAATTATAAAAATCTAGAAAAGAAAAAGAAAAACCCAGAAGGGTTTTGATGTCCCCATCACCCTAGCTATCGGTCTAGTGCCTGTTAAGTTTCCCTCAGTCAACCTGAATCCTATAGGATTGATACCCCTAGATTTGAACCCATAACCTTTGAACTTATAACCTTTAAACCCATAACCTATGAACCCAGAACCCTTAGTTTACCCACCCTTATTATCCCAGACCCTAGTCAATTTCACATTAGTCAAACCCCTCTTACCACCCCATTGGTTCACCAAGATGACTTAGAAGAAGAAATATATGAGGCTGACCCAAGCTTAGTAGAGGAGTATGAGGATAATGAGTCCATTAAAGATTTAGAAGAAGAGATACCTATAGGTGACCTAGAGTTAGGAGTCAACCCAGAATTAGTTGACCCAATGGAAACCCAGTTAGAAGTCAACCTAGAGTTAGTTGAATCAGAAGTCCAGTACAACCAACCTAGTTCAACCATGGAGTCCAATTTTGAAACCCTCTTTAAGGCCATGATGGAACAATTTGACCAAATGAACCGTAGGTTGGACCAAACTAATATCCAGGTAGAAGCCAAACCAGTGTTAGTTGATCCAGTAGATATCCAGGTTGAAGCCACCCTAGAGTTAGCTGACCTTAACCACACCCAACATGTAGTGGAAGAACCCTTAAAGGAAGAAGACCATGAGGAATCCAATCCTACAATTAACATCTTACCTGAGGAGCCACTAGAAGAAAACCCAATTAGAGAGCCTGGTCCTTTGATTTACGAGCCAGAAGAGTTTATTAAGGACTTGACCACTTTGAATCAGTACCCTCAGGATGAAATCATTCCATTGACTCCAATTGATCTTTTCCCTGAAATCAACAATCCTTTCTTTCATTATGTAGACCCTTTAGATAGACATCAACACCATAAGATCAACCTCATTAGTCTAGGACTAATTCCTGATACCCCTTCCTACATCCTATTCTACCCGATTAATCCCGAACACTTTTCTTATTCCTTACCTAATCAGACTAATCCTGAATCCACTTCTTATTTTTTACCCTTTTCTAAAACTTTTCATGATTTTCTAACCCTTAGATTATATTTCATTGAGGTTTGCATACTGCATTCATTCATCGAGTCTGTCATGTTTGCTTCCGATTCTGGAAGACCCTCTGGCATCTACTAAGAGTTCATATCACATTTTCATGTGCATGTCATGATAGGATCAAACCTAAAGAGTCTATAGTCTGTTAGGTTTTGTCCTGAAAAGTCCAATAAAATTTCCTTCAATAGGAAAGCCTAGTCGAGTATTTTAGGTGTTAGTTTCGAATCGAATAAATTTATAACCCTGATTCATCTGTCCACATATACACTAGCCTCTACACAGCATTTGCATCTGAAAATTAGTTAAAAGCTAAACATAATTAATGAACCTTATAAGAACTTGGCTAATTCTCGAAAGAGATATAAAGAATTTGTAGAGGATCATGTGATTATTAAGGAATTTCATGCTCGCAAAGCTAGCCCATCCAAATTAATGAAGCGCAATGGACCTAATGACTATGTGCTTGAGAGACCACCTGATTTAGGTATTAGCTCCACCTTCATCATCTCAGACTTTGTAGAGTATAGGGACCCAGCAGAGATACCTAGTGAGCCCTTTGAGCCACTCCCTTTCTTTGTGAGTGAACCCACCCCAGAGTGTCCGCAAACAATTTGGCATTTTGGTGAGGAAAAGATTAAGAGAATCCTGGATGATCAAGCTATCAGTACCCAAGATAGAGGCTATTAGAGGTATTTGGTCCGTTGGCAAGGTCGGCCAGAATCTGAGAACTTGTGGAGCACTGGTGAGGATCTGCAGTGCCTCAACCCAGACCCTCGAGCACGAAGAGCCAAATTGATCCATACTCGATGGGGTCAAGTTCCTCCCACCAAGGGAGAATTGGTGGGGATACCAGGATCAGACACAAATCACTGGATTCCATATGGTATACTGATTAAAGTTTCAAGACTTTAGTCATGTGTCACGATTTTATAAGAAAGTAAGATTGAGTTGTAATAAAGTGAGACTAGTTGATTTATCTCGACCTAGTCCAGTATATTGAGTCTTGTACATCAGTATAAGTCCAGTATGAGTCCACTTTTTATACTGGAGAGAAGGTTACGCTATTTTGGAATTCAACCAGGCCTTATCCAGGAGTCAGAGAATACTACATCAGATTATTGGATTTTGTGTGACACCACAGGATCCAAGATGTCTTCCAGAAACCCTGATTCCTTCCAGATGCCCAGATTTCCTTCCAGATGCCAGAGTATATTCCCAAACCAGGGCATGCCTGATTCCAGAGGTCCACCTACATCCTAGCCCAAAGAAATTTAGCCCAGGTTCCAATCCCAAGCCCTTAAGAAGCAAGATACCAGGAAATATTTTTGCTACCAGGCCACCCCAGCTTCTAGAGGCCCAGGCCCATGCGCCCAAGCCCTTTTGGGCCAGCCCCTTGCTGCTCCTAGAATCCCAACATGCTCCCCTAGGCATCTTTGAAGTGTTGACCAAGTCCAAGAGGTGTCTTTAAGTGAGAAGGAGAAGACTAGTCTAACCTAGTTAGGATTTATGTTCCTACTTGTTTTAAAATTTGTATTTTTAACCTAGCTAGGAGAAGGACTTGTAATCTAACTAGGAAAAGGCTTGTTAACCTAAGTGTAATCCTAGTTAGGAGAGGGCATGGGAACTCTATAAATACCCCAACCCTCTCCCTCTTGTAAGCAACTTTTTTTTCATGAAATCAAAAAAACTCTACTGAATTGCTTCCAGACTGGTGTCTTATTTTTTTCTTTGTGTTCTTGTTCTTGGTTTCTTGCCTTGGCTGACCCCTTGCCCTTGCAAACACTATGCCCGAGCAGCAAATCAACTTCTAGACATCAACGACGCCCCAGTCGAAGAGCCCTCAAGCATCCAAGAAGAGGAAGCCATCTTCTCCTTCTAGCCACCAGCCCTTGGAGCCTTAATTCCCCTTTCTTCTTTCTATCAACTTCCTTTCTAATTATTTTATTGTTTCTTATTGACCTCTGACATTTTGCAGATCCCTGAGGTGTTTTCCCTTCTTAGAGGAGGCCCCTATTGCCTCTAGGACCGCCCAAATCTGTCTCAGATTCAAGGAAAATTGTAGCTTCATCATCCAGGCTCTAATCTGAGTGCGAGAGATCTCTTAATCGGCTAAATCCTCAATTTTTGACTGGTAAAATCCTTTTCTTCTCTTAATTTCTGATTTGGTTGAAGATTTCTATCCTAAGCTGAGAATTTCTCAATTTTCTGGTCCTGAGATTCATTTGTTTGCATGAGAATTTTGCGAGTATGCTTGTTTCTGCCATTTCTAGTCCTTATGCTGAACTTTGCTTATCTTTCGGGTACTTAACCACGAAATTAAAATTCTAAAACTTCTAGAAAAATGAGTTTTCTATTTTTTTGCATCCCTAGAGTCATCCTGTATCACTGCCTCTATAAATAAAGGTTGTTTTAGGGGCTACTGGTTGGTTGAAGAACTAGAAGAGAAAAGGGGTTTTGTGAGGACTTGTGATTGGGTGTGAGAATACCTAGCATTCAAGCTAGGTCTTGGGAAAGGAGAAAGTTAGGAAGGGTTCCACTCTCCTTCTTGTCTTCCGAGAAGAAGAAGATCGACCTGAAGGATCCCAAACAGCTAGCACTCCAAGGGAGTTGATCAGTGTCGAGCCCCAGTGTGGATTACCTGTAGAGGCCAGATACGTGTGTGGCTCGAGTGCTTTACCCTTTTCCATAGTATTTTCAAAGGTATAATGGTAAGGTACTTTTATATCTTTGATTATTTTTCTTGCTCTTGATGTATATTGCATGCTGCATTATCTTACTAGATCCTGTTGCTAGCAGATTAGTAGATCATTTTGATCGATCTTCCAAGCCTTCCATAATTCATTTTAAAATTATTTTAAAATACTTTCTTTCTGCCTAGCATAATTTTTCCTTCAATTAGATCACCTTATATCACTCCAAAATTAACTTTGTCTGCACTAAGATTTGTTAGACTTAATGAAGGTTATCAGTTTGCTACAAATCAAGCTCAATTACTACTGAAATCACATGTTATATTGATATCAAAAGTCTTCTCCTAGTAAAGTGATATTGTGGCCATTAGATCTGAAATCCTGGGACCTACTATCACATGAATCTAGGCTTGAGTCATGCCCGAAAATCCTTCTATCATTTTGAAATTGATGTCCTCCATTGGGTTGTGCACTTGGTAGTGGAAGGTGTTAGAGAGGTGGATGAAGGTGGCGATAGCAACCTCAGAATGGTGAGGAGGCATTGGCACAAGTGAAGGATGAGCAACGGTGCGGGTGAAGGATGAGCAGTGGCATGGGTAGAGGATGAGTGGTGGCACGGGTCGAGGTTGAGTGATGTCACGAGCTGAGATGGAAGGATGGTGGTGATGGAGGCTAAGGTGTGGCAGGGAGGAATAGGGAGGAGTAGCAATGGCATGGCAACGATGAAGAGGGTGATAGTAGTGGCCATGGGCAATGGTGGAGAGGAGAAGAAGATGGATGGCTAGGCTGAGAGGAAGCGATGATGGGCCATGATGGGGGTAGGGCTAAGCATTTGGATGGCTGGTATTGGTTGTGGGGAAGAAGACGTTGGTGTCAGGCAAAGGAGAGGGTGGTTAATCAAGTTGGCAACACTGGGTAGAGGTAGAAGGAAGCTAGCGATGGCTTGGGAAGAATGACCGATGAAGCATTGATGGCTGGTTAGAGGTGGCAGGCATAGTAGTGGTGTTGGGTTGGGAATATGGCAACATCGAAGGTGGCTCGAGATGGTGACAGGATAGTGGCTGGCAGGGCAGAGATGATGGCTGGTGGTAGTAGCTTGGCATCATGGTGGCGAGGAAGACTAGTAGCATCTCGAAAGTTTTGGCAACCGAAATCCCTCTATGGTCCATGTCTTAGAGCCATGGAATGATAAAAATGGCATCTTATGGACCGTATAAGCTTCTATAGACCAAGCAGCAAGTTTGTGATGGACTGATTATGATGCGGGACTAATATGCATGCAATTCTTTTTGTATGTTTTATATGTGGGGTTAGGTGATTAATTCCAGAATTTCAGATCAAAATTAGTTATAGGGAATTTTATATGAATTTTTGAAGCCAAGCATGCAGATTAGAACCTAGAAAAGTACTAAAGAAGGATCGCTGGGGCTAAGAAGCCTCGGTTAGGGCAAGTTCTCCTACAATATAAAGACTGGAGGTAGAGGGGGTGTACCTGACAATGTCTGAAGTGCTCGATGATGATCGCAGCAAAGGGATCTCTCGTTCCTCGATGGATGCGGCCTGGAAAAACGAGCCAAAGACCCGCGGATACCCGGCTTTCTGCTCGGTGATCCGATTGAGGCTTGGCTGGAGTCGTTTGATTCGTAGGAACTCGGGGACCTGCAAACGACCTGTCAGGGGTTAGAAAACTCAGAGGAAATCAAGAAAATAAAGGAAAATAGCAAAGGGAAGAAAGTTTTGGAGGGGGCTGAAAGGATGGTTTGCGGCAGGAAGATGATTGCAAACACCGGGAAGAAGAACTCTCAAACCCCTTTATGCACACAGCAGGGTAATCACACAAAACAATAGAAAAACTCAAGGTTTATTTCATATCAAAAATCTTCCTTCATATAATAGGCTAGGGTCCTATAAATAGACCTTTAACCTTGGGCTCCAAGTAAGGGCACATAAGTCTTTACATAAGAATCCTTTTCCCTCTCAAATCCTAGCTAGAAAATAAGGAAACATTAGGTAGAAAAATCCCTAAAAATTCTCTTGACTTGGCCAAAACTCCAAGGACACCTAGGGGGGCGTGTTGGGCTTCTAGGAGCAGCAAGAGGCTGGCCCAAAGGGGCTCGGGCGCATGGGTTTGGGCCTCTGGAAGCTGGGGTGGCCTGGTAGCCAGGTAGCAGGAATATTCTCTGGTATCTTGCTTCTTAGGGGCTTGGACTTGGCGCCTGGGCTTGATTTCTTTGGGCTAGGATGCAGATGGACCTCTAAAATCATGGATGCCTTGGTATATGAATATATTTTGGCATCTGGAAGGGAATCTGGGCATCTGGAGGGCATCTGCAAGGAATTAGGGTTTTCTGAATTTTTTCTCCTGGGGTCTTCAAATCTTCAAGATGGGTTGGACTTGGGCTATACTTCCATGTCTTCAATCTAGTTGGACTTGGTCTTCACTTGTATGATGTGGTCTTGAGTCTTCAATATGGTTGAATAGGACTCAAAAAAATAAAATTAGCTCGACATGAGCTGACTAACACTAGACTGAACTAGCTCAACATGAGCTGACTATTACAGAATTGAAACTCAAAAGACTCAAATAATAACTAAAATGGACTCAAATGGGCTAAGCCCTTATTACAGATGAACTCATTAATTATTGATCAATTCACAGAGGGTTGAAAAGCCTCTATCTTATTCTGGTGCCTCCGGTGTCCCCACCAATTCTCCCGGGATGGGAGGAACTCGACCCTATCGAGTGAAGATCAGATTGGCTCACATATCTCTCGAGAAGGTCTGGGTTGAGGTGTTGCAAATCCTATCGAGAAATCAATGAATCGTCCGACTCTGGCCGGCCTTGCCATCGGACCAGGAAGCATTGATAGTCATGGCCTCGGGTCGTGATGGCTTGATCATCCAGGATACGCTCGATCCGTTCTCCTCTCTCAGGTCAATTTGTTAGTGGACACTCTGGGTTAGGGTCACTCACAATGAAAAGGAATAGGTCCAAAGGCCTCACTAGGTATCGCTACCGGTTCCCTATACTCAACCAGGTCTGTAATATTGAAGGTTGAACTAATGCCCATATCCGAAGGCAAGTCTAATACATAGGCATTTGATCCAATCCTTCTCTATAACTTTAAAAGGTCCGGCTCTGCGAGCATGAAGCTTCTTTTAGGCCTAAGCCTAACCAAGATAGAATCCACTACATCAAATTCTTTGATCCATCTTCGGGAATTAGCCAGTTTGTTTAAAATTAGTGTAGGTGGTGAACATGCTGGGCACATGCAAACTCCTAACAAAAGATTCAAAGGACTCATACTAACACCTAACAGACTTGACTATGCATTTCTATAGAAGGAAATTTTATTGAACTCTTTGGATCTAAACCTAAGAGATTATAGGTTCCCTAGGTTTGATCCTAGCTTGACATGCACATGAAAATTTACAGTGAACTCCTAGCAAATTCCAAAGAGTATGCAAGAAGTAAGATGCAAACCTAACATGCATGATGAATGCATGCAGTATGCTAATCTCAGTTAAATGCAATCTAATAATCCTAGAAATGCTGGAGGTGCCAGGAAAGGACAGAAAATAGGAAGTGGGTTCAGAATTAGTTTGGTAGGGTAGGGAAAAAGGTTCAAGGTTAGTTGAATAAAGATCGATATAAGAAGGCATCTCAGGGACTAATCATAGACTAATGAGGCTAACCTTACGAGGTTGCGGTATATCTATGGGGTTTGCATAATGAAAGGATTGGTTACTAATCTCAAGGAAGAGGTCCTTAATGGGAACTATAGGAGGAGGCTCATCTTGAGGGTACTGATTCAAAGAGATCAGGTCCTTAATAAATTCTTCAGGTTCTTGTATTTTAGGACTAGACTCTATAATTTGGCTCTTCTCTATGGTTTCCTCAGGTAAGGCTCTAGCAGCAGTACCTAGGTTCTCTTCCTCTATTTGTTCTTCCACTATAGCTTTAGGTTGGATGTGGTCAAGGTCAATTAGCTCTGGGTTGGTTTCTACCTGAGTATCTACTGGGTCAGCTAATTCGAGGTCTACTAAAGGTGTCTCCTCTTCTCCCTCATACTCATCCACTAGGCTCATATCAGCTTCATACACTTCCGCGTTAATGTAAGCCTTGTGAATCTCAGGAATGGTTGGAGAAGGTCGGCTAGCAGAAAATTGGTTAGGTTCTGGTCTCTGATTATGGGTACTACTCCTAGTAGGTTCAGGTTGTATAAGGGGTAGTGGCTCACTACTGGGTTCATATTTAGGGATACTAACCCTATGGGGTTCAAGTTGACTAAGGGAAGCATGACTAGTACTAGGCTGATACTTAGGGGTTATGGGTTCTCTAGGTTCATAGGACAAGGGTGCAGACCTATGGGTCATGGGATTATAGGATCTGGGGTCATAGGATTTTGGATCAGCTCTATGACTAGGTTCTAAGGATGGATCATGGTATGGGGTCCTCCTAAGGTTGGGCTCCCTATATGGGTCAGGATATTGGGTTCTCCTAGGGTTGGACTCCCTATATGGGTTAGAATATTGGGTTCTCCTAGGGTTGGGCTCCCTATATGGGTCAGAGTATTGGGTTCTCCTAGGATTGAACTCCCTATATGGGTCAGAGTATTGGGTTCTCCTAGGATTGGACTCCCAATATGGGTCAGAGTATTGGGTTCTCCTGGATTCAGTATCATAATAAGGGTCATGGTAAGGGGTTCTTCTAGGTTCAGTATCATAATAAGGGTCATGATAAGGGGTTCTTCTAGGTTCAGTATTATAGTATGGGTCAGGCTTAGGGGCTCTCCTAGGTTCAACCTCTCAGTATGGATCAGGGTTT
Organism: Areca catechu; assembly: GCA_021397845.1. Taxonomy (NCBI): domain Eukaryota; kingdom Viridiplantae; phylum Streptophyta; class Magnoliopsida; order Arecales; family Arecaceae; genus Areca; species Areca catechu. The sequence continues at coordinate 172,958,857 of CM038051.1, read as the reverse complement.
GGGGTCCTCCTAGGTTGATGATTGTAGTACAGGTCAGGATAAGGGGCTCTCCTAGGTTCGACCTCATGGTATAGATCAGGGTTTGGGGTTCTCCTAGGTTGAGGGGACTAAGGATCTGGCTCAGACTGTGATCCATGGGTTCTTTCTAGGGTCCCTACATGGCCTTCTAACTGATCAAACCTATTGGCAAGATGGTCAATTCTATTATTGGTTTGGGTACCAGACTGAGTTAACTGGATCTTCTGGGTAGTCATCTGGGTAGCCATCTGGGCTATTTGGTCTATAAGGGCTTGAATCCTAGCTTCCTGCTTATCCATGGGTTCAGGGAGATGGTGGATGAGATGGGACTCCTAATCTAATGCTCATGCAAGACTCGATCAAACCGACTATAGCTGACTAGACCTAGAGTCAAAAACTGGATGCTCAATCAGGGTGGCAAACTAGCCTATAGTAACCCTGTACTCAGCTAAGCAGGTGTAAGGGGATTGTTAGGTCCCTGATTGCCAATCCTAGACATCAATCAGAGATTGGCCAGGTAGGTGGACTAGCACACAAGCCCTTTGGGATTGAATCCCTAAACCACCGTTCTAGACACTGAGCACAAGGCACACACAGGTTAACTTGACACGGTGATCTAACATTAGCCCGGACCCGACCAGTTGGTGTCCCTAGCCCACTAGGGCAAATTAAGTCTAGTTAATTTTAGGTTAAGGCTTGGGACCAAATGCAAGGGATGTGGTTTTGGGCTAAGGAGAGGTGATCAAATCCTCCTCCCATCTGATATAGCAAGAGTGCCCTTAAAAGTAAATTATGCAATGATGGCAGGCAGATGAGGATGCAAATTAGGGTTTAGATATTTTTTTGGTATTTTTGGAGAATATGTAATTTTTTTTTTGTATTTTCTTAAATAGATGAAAACTTGCAAATTATGGCCTAATATGCAGGAAATATACTAAAATTAAAATATATGCAAAAGATGCTCAACAAAACCCTAAAACTTCCAAACTTGTCTTGCTGAAAAAATAGAGCCAAAAATTTGCAGGCTGTATTTCGGCGTGCAGAAACTTCACAGGCCGAAATAAAATCTGAAAAAATTTTGAAAATTACTGTGAGTTATGAAGAATCCAGAAAAAGAAATTTCAAAATTTTTGGGGTTCTTTTAGGGAGAAAAAATTTAAATAATAGAGCATATACGGACTGAAAAATTATAGAAAATAAGCCCTAATCTAAGCTCTGATACCAAATGATGCGGGACTAATATGCATGCAATTCTTTTTGTATGTTTTATATGTGGGGTTAGGTGATTAATTCCCAAATTTCAGATCAAAATTAGTTATAATAAATTTTATATGAGTTTTTGAAGCCAAGCATGCAGATTAGAACCTAGAAAAGTACTAAAGAAGGATCGCCGGGGCTGAGAAGCCTCGGTTAGGGCAAGCTCTCCTACAATATAAAGACTGGAGGTAGAGGGGTTGTAACTGACAACGTCTGAAGTGCTCGGTGATGATCGTAGTGAAGGGATCTCTCATTCCTCGATGGATGCGGCCTGGAAAACCAAGCTAAAGACCCGCGGATACCCGGCTTTCTGCTCGATGGTCCGATTGAGGCTTGGCTGGAGTTGTTGGATTTGTAGGAACTCAGGGACCTGAAAACGACCTGTCAAGGGTTAGAGAACTCAAAGGAAATCAAGAAAACAAAGGAAAATTGCAAAGGGAAGAAAGTTTTGGAGGGGGCTGGAAGGATGGTTGGCGGCAGGAAGATGATTGCAAACACCGGGAAGAAGAACTCTCAAACCCCTTTATGCACACAGCAGGGTAATCACACAAAACAATAGAAACACTCAAGGTTTATTTCATATCAAAAATCTTCCTTCATACAAAAGGCTAGGGTCCTTTAAATAGACCCTTAACCTTGGGCTCCAAGTAAGGGCACATAAGTCTTTACATAAGAATCCTTTTCCCTCTCAAACCCTAGCTAGAAAATAAGGAAACATTAGGTAGAAAAATCCCTAAAAATTCTCTTGACTTGGCCAACACTCCAAGGACACCTAGGGGGGCGTGTTGGGCTTCTAGGAGCAGCAAGAGGCTGGCCCAAAGGGGCTCGGGCGCATGGGTTTGGGCCTCTGGAAGCTGGGGTGGCCTGGTAGCCAGGTAGCAGGAATATTCTCTGGTATCTTGCTTCTTAGGGGCTTGGACTTGGCGCCTGGGCTTGATTTCTTTGGGCTAGGATGCAGATGGACCTCTAAAATCATGGACGCCTTGGTATATGAATATATTTTGGCATCTAGAAGGGAATCTGTGTATCTGGAGGGCATTTGCAAGGAATCACGGTTTTCTGAATTTTTCCTCCTGGGGTCTTCAAATCTTCAATCTGGGTTGGACTTGGGCTATACTTCCATGTCTTCAATCTGGTTGGACTTGGTCTTCACTTGTATGATGTGGTCTTGAGTCTTCAATATGGTTGAATAGGACTCAAAAAAATAAAATTAGCTCGACATGAGCTGACTAACACTGGACTGAACTAGCTCAACATAAGCTGACTAGTATAGAACTGAAACTCAAAAGACTCAAATAATAACTAAAATGGACTCAGATGGGCTAAGCCCTTATTACAGATGAACTCATAAATTATTGATCAATTCATAGAGGGTTGAAAAGCCTCTGTCTTATTCTGGTGCCTCCGGTGTCCCCACCAGATTACTTTAAAATCTATGCAAAACTTTATTCTATTAGTTTTTCCTTGATTCAAGATCCATTCAAACTTTGATTTGCATGTTATTTGATCCATTGGATTTTACAAATTGAGCTCTTCATATTGGCAAGCTTTTTAATCAGTGACCCAATCAATTTTCCTAGGTTTTGGAGTTTTAAAAATTTTCATCAATCTTATTATACCTGTCAAAGAGGAAGAAACACAAATTAAACTTTTTGTTAAATATTTTAATGGTGTGTAGTTTTTTGGCTCAACATCTACTTATCATAAATGCTTAATTTCATCTTTTTCAAATATATTTTAAAAATAGTTAATTTTGCGAGAAGGTCTAGTTTAATTACGAAATTAAAATTTTTAGAAGATGTTAGCACCAATAATTATTTAAAATACTTAAAATAAATATATAAATATGTGATTTATCACACCCCCAACTTACTCATTGCTAGTTCCTAAGCAATGTAATAGGCATATAAGTATTAAATGTTGGGATTTGGTTAGGGTGTAGCGGAAGATCGGGTTTCAAAATTTTCATTATTGAAATCCTGATCGGCTACAACCCTAAACCCTTGGACCACTTGATCGTGATAACTAATAAATCAAAATTTTAGGATTATAGAAAAATACTTGGAGTGCTATACTCCTTTATTTCCAAGAGGCACACAAGTGTATGCCCTCCAGAGGTGATCCACATAGGAACTGTGATGCAGACACTAGATCAAACAGAGATTACCAGGCCCTTTATGGATTTTTTATTAGGGTTTTGAGTCCCTTGAGTCCTGTAGTAAAAATTGAGTCCTGTAATAAAGTAAGTGGCGGGCGCACCAGGATCAGACACGGATTACTGGGCCCTATCTGGTTTACTTAGTCATATGTCACAATTTGGTAATCAAGTAAGATTGAGTCATGTAATAAGTTGAAGCTAGTTGATTTGTCTCATCCTTAATCCTGTACCAGTCCAATTTTTTTACAAGAAAGAAGGATACGTTATTTTGAAGTTCCACCAAGCCTCATCCAGGAGCCTGAGTCTTTCACATCTGCCAAGTGGGCCTGTTTGCCATCCCAGGGTCTAAGATTCCTTTCAGAAGCCCAGATGTCCTCCAGATGCCTTGATACCCTCCAGATGCCAGGCACCCCTTGATTCCAGGAATATTCCAGCACCCCAGGCCAAGAGATTCCAAGCCAGGAGTCAAGCCCATGAGCCCTAGAACCAAGATTCCAAGGAATATGCCAATACTAGGGCATCCCAGTTTCTAGGGCCCAAAGCCCATGTGCCAATTCCAATGTGGCCGGCCCCTTGCTGCTCCTTGAAGCCCACACACCAAAAAGAGGAGGCATCCAAGAGTTTGACCAAGTCCAAGGAGGAAGAAGGAGTTCCATTCACTTAAGGAGAACTAGTTTTATTTTACTTCAAAGTGTATTCTCCTAAGCAAACTTGTATTCCCTCTCCCTCTCTACTTTGTATTCCTATCCTAACTAGAAGAGGACTTGGGGAACATCTATAAATACCCCACCACTCCCCCTCTTGTAAGTAATCTTTATTCATGATATCAAAACTTTGATGAATTATATTTAAGATTGTTCTTATGTTCTTGTGTTACTTTGTTCTTGTGTTGAGGTGTGAGTGTCCTTTGTTGACTCCGTTATTGATTTTGATGATTAGCAAAATGCTTATTTATAAGTTGAGTACTAATAATTTCTTTGAAGTATGTTTTTATAGAAAAAGGTGCTCATCAATTTGACAAATGTTGTTTGATTGAAGAAGTCCAAATTTAGATGAAAGATCTACTCAAAGAAGACTTTGACAGTTGAAGATTGCTTGAATGGATACATGAGTTCAACACAAACTTGATTCAGCACAAGTTCAAATGCTTTGAGAGAATCACAGTGATGTGTCGACACAAACCAATACACAAAGAAAGTTTTAGATGGCATGGCTGAAGTGTCAATACATGGACTTGAAGTGTTGACTCAAAGTGTCGACACATGGATCAGCTCTTCGCCTATGTTTTTTTGGTTATAGAACTTGCTGAAGTTGAAGATCTGTGTGAAGTGTCGACACATGGATGCCAAGTGTCGACTCACCTGAAGAAGTGTTGACATATCTAAGATTTCCAGAAAGTTACATTGAAGATATTTGAACTAGGTATCGACTAAAGGAGTACATGTATCGATCCGAAGTGTCAACTCATAGCCTAAAGTGTTGACACATGGAGTTCTAGAAACAGTAACGGCTAGTTTTTCAAATACAGAACTTATCCATCTTGGCTCCCAATGGCTAGTTTTTCATGTCTAATGGCTAGAAACCGAGTTTTAGGCCTTGGGAAGGTATTTATATGACTCAAATCAAATCAAAACATATGGGAATGAAAAAGGAATAACCAAGAGAGAAAAAAAGAAGAGCATTCACTCCTATTCATTGAGTTCAACCACCTTCAAGCAAAAGCAAGTCTCCAAGCATTCAAGAGCCTTCAAAAGCATTCAAGATCAATCATTCTTAAGCAATTTAAAAGGCTTCATCAAGTTGGAGGCATCACTAAATCGAGCTTCAAAGAGATACCCACTTTTTATTAGAAAGCTTTCATTATTTCTCCACTTCAAACTATATTTGTTGTAAGGGTTCTTGGTTAGCCTATTACAAAACCAAGGGAGGTTATTGGTGAGCCTTTGAAAACTAATTAGGTTCTTGGTTAGCCCATAAAATTAAGAGAGGTTGGTGGTGAGCCTTAAAACCATTTAGATTCTTGGTTAGCCCATAAAACCAAGTAAGGTTTTAACTTGTGAGCCTTGTGAAAACAAGTTAGGTTTTGATTAGTGAGCCCGAAAAACTAATCGGCTATAATTGGTTAAGATTATAGTGAATTCCTAAGGGGATCTTGGGGAGTGGATGTAGGTGCATTGGATAAGCACCGAACCACTATACTTTCTTTTGTTTGTGATTGCTTATCTATTCTATTTTCTCTTTCTTTTATTGCTCTATATTTTCGCTGCACATTTATATAAGAGCACATCACTTGCATTCATAGTACTTAGTTTAATTGTTGAGTTGGATTACATAATCGTACATTCCATTACTAATTTTTGGAGACCCAATTCACCCCCCTCTTGGATTGCTTATTAGGCAACATCCTTGAGTGCCCTAATCTTCTAAGCCCTAGCCGACCAAGCTTGCTTCCTTCAAGCCCTAAGATGCCAAGGAAAAGGAAGCCCTAGGCCACCCAAGCCGCCCACATCCAAAACCCTAATATCTTCCTTTCTAACCCTAGTTTTATAATTCCACTTTTTAATTATTTTTTAACTAATCCTTTGATGCTTGCAGGATCCCCGTGGTATTCACCTCCAAGGAGGAGGCCCTCTTTGCCTTCAGGACCGATCCTAGATAGCTGATTGACTCGATGTCTAAAGGTTTGTCTTCTAGGTGTCGATTCAGAGTTCTATGCGATCTTTTCGTCGAACGGATCATCAAATCCCTGCTGGTACAATCCTTCCCCCTCCTAACTTCTGATTTACTGAATGTACGCTATCCTAAACTGGGGGTTTCTCAATCTCTAGGATCCTATATTTTCTTTTTTTGCATGAGTCCTTATGCGGGTATAATGATTCTTTTGGCATTACTAGTTTGCTGCTATGCTTTACCTGATTTTCGGGTTATTAGCCTACAAATTAAATTCTAAAAAAATATAAAAAAATTAGTTTTTATTTTTCCTACCATTATGGTAGCCTTAGGATCATCTTGCATCAGTTTTGTATCATAGCTAGTTTAGGATAGCTTACATCTTCACCAAAAAACACAAAAATATGCATTTCTATTTTTTCTTCAATTGTAGTAGGTGTCTGAGATTTGGTCTTGTTAATCATCATAGGAGCCTTATTTTTCATTGAAATTTGCATGACATGTTCGCTTTACAGTCTTGATAATTATCATAGTTTTTAATTATTTTTATAGAAAAAAAAGATTATAAAATTTGGCATCCTAGAAACCCTAACTAGAATCTTGAACTTTCTGCATATAGTCTGATAACCCTAAGTTTTGCATCATCATCAAAATTTTGCATTGCATGAAATTTGGTAGGGATCATCTTCAATGTTATTCCTCTGTCTTGGAATTTCTATGAATTTTTCTACATCAAAAACTAAATCAAAGTCTGCTTCCAAACAAACCTTAAATTCTGTTTTGCATACTTGATGAAACTAAACCTAATTAACTTCCAAACCATACCTCACCCAAGCCCTAATTTTGTTTGCTAACTTAATAAACATAAAACTAATTTGCCACCTCATAAAAAAAGATAAAAATATTTTATTTTTCTGATTGTTAGTAGATTGCATTAGGACCATCGAATGTTATCATCTATATTAAACTAATCTTAAGGGCACTTTCACTATCTCAGATCAGGATAGGAGGTTACAACCTATCCTGGGCCCAAAACAACCTCTTTGCATTCTCATCCAAGCCTTAATTAAAATTAATTAGACTTAATTTTCCCTAGTGGGCTAGGTGACACCAACAGGTCGGGTCCGAATTGTGTGGGCCAACTAGTGCATTCAATTCACCAACCATTACTGGAATCTGGTATCTAAGGCTGGGGGTCCATAGTCAAATGACCTAAGTGATGTTGTGGTTTTTAATTGAGTTTTTGTGAAAGTAGGAGGGGCCACCCAAACTTCCACCCCCTATCTGGCCAGAGGAAGAATTAGTTGTTGAGTTGGGTGTAAGTTGAGTCGATCCACTCAGTTTTGGCTCTAGGTGTAGTGGTGGGGACACTAGAGGCACCAGAATTAAACAGAGGCTTCTTAACCATCTGTGGATTAATTAGCAGCATCTGAGTCCATTTGTAATAAAGGCTTAGTCCATCTGAATTATCTTTTAATTACTTGAGTCATGTACTAGTCAGGTCATATTGAGCTAGTCATCTTTCAGAGTTTAGTACATGCCAGTCCAAGTACAAGTGAAGACATGCCAACCCAAGTACAAGTGAAGACCAACTATTCCAAGTGAAGTCGAACCCAACTTGAAGCTATGAAGACCATGGGAGGCCTAGGAGAATAAATCAGAAGCCCGGAAGACACATCGGAAGCCTTGCAGCCTTGGACCGTAGCCTGAAGCAAATTGGGCTAGCTAGGGCCCAGGAGGAGAACCAAGGGGCACCAAGCTTATGGTCACCTTCACCTTGGTCAGCCACTTAGAGTCACCCCTCTTGGCCGACCAAGGCAAGTGAGAGAGGGAGAGAATTAAGGTATTTTTCTACCTAGCCTACCACATATTCTAGCTAGAGTTGGGGTTGGATTAAAATTCCTATGTAAAGTCTTTTTAAACCTTACTTGGGGGCAATGTCTTAGAGTCTATTTAAGAGACTCTAATCTCTTGTATGAAATAAATTTTTCATGAAATAATATTGAGTTTACAACCTTGTTGTGTGCTAGCTGTTGTGTGCTAAAAAAGGATTTTGTGTGAGCCCTTCTTCTTCCCGGAGTCCTGCGCCTACCTCTAGTCTCCATCTACCACTCCAAGCCCTAGCCATCCCCTTCAAACACCATTTTCCCTTTGCTAGTTTTTCAATTAACTCTCCACCCGTTCTTTGTTCTCTAACCCTAGAATGGCTATTTGCAGGTCCCTCGATTTTTATGAATCAAACGACTCTAGCCGGGCTGCAACTGGATCATCGAGCAGAAAGTCGGGAATCAACAGGTCTCCGACTTGATTTTTCAAGCTATATCCAGGAGAGAGAGAGAGATCCCTTCGCATACGATCTACACCAGGTTCATCAACCGTTGTCAAGTACACCCCTATTGCCTACCAGATGCTTTATTAAGGATGAACTAGCCCAATCGAGACTTCTCAGCCTCGGTGATCCACTTTCTTCTTGCTTTTAGGTTCTACTTTGCATGCTTTAGCATCTTATTTTTTCATAGTTTTCTCTACTTAGATTCATGGCTTTTTCTTTGAGAATTAGATTCACAACTTAACCTAAAAAAATACAAAAATATACTTGCATACAATTTTAGTTCTGCATCATGTAGGAAACCCTAGCTTGTACTAACCCCATTATGCTTTGTTGCATCATTTCACCTTGATTGTTTGTTTATTGAGTGCATGACCACTAGACTAGGAACCTAATACCAAAAGCCCAAACTCCAACCTAGTTCAACCATGGAGTCTAGTCTTGAAACTCTTATAAGAACAATTGATGCGGGACGACACTAATACAAAACATGCATGGAAAATAGTAAAATGATTTTTTAATAATTTTTTTATAATTTTATTTGTAGGCTAGATTTCCAAAATAAGGTAAGAACTAGCAGAAAGACTAGCAGTACAAGGAATCATCGGATCACAGGCAAACTCATGCAAACTAATGTAATATCCAAGACTCGAGAATTGAAAAACTCCTGGTTTAGGATAGTTTATCTTTATCAAATTAGATAATCAGAGAAGGGAAGGTTTTTTACCAGTCAAAGATTGAAAATCAATAGCAGAAGAGATCACTCACAACTCTGATTAGAGCCTTGAAGAAGGAGCCATGTTTTTGTTGAATCTAATGGCAGATCTGGGCAGTCTGGGCAGCAAAGAAGGCCTCCTCAGGGAAGGGGGAAGCACCTCGGGGATCCTGCAAGCATTAGGGTTAATCAAAACAGCAATTAAAAATTAAGAAAAGGAATTAGGGTTTGAAGGAAATTAGGATTGGGGCTAAAAGCTAGTAGCCTGGGAAGAAGAAGCTCCTAGACTTGGACGGAAGCAAGGGCTTCAATTCCTTGGATGTGGCTGATCTTTAGGGATGCAAAGGGATGCTAGGGCAGCAGAGTTTCAATCCAGGAACATAAGGAGAGCACTCAAAGAGAGAACCAAAACTCTAACACAAGGCAATTGATCATAATTTCAACAAGGTTTATTCATAAGAAAAAGATGCTTACAAGAGGAGGAGGGGTGGGGTACTTATAGAGTTCCCATGCCCTCACTAACCATGGCTACACTTGGGTTACAAATCCTCTTCTAAATTGGAATACAAGTCTTCTCCTAGCTAGGTTAGAATTACAAAGTTTAAAAGGATTAGAAATCCAAACTAGATTAGGAAAAGGCTTGGTCTTCTCCCACATTTCTTTAACTTGGACCTAGTCAAACACCTTGGGTGTGTGGGCTTTAGGGAAGCAAGGGGGAGGTCGGCCATGGGCTTGGAGAGCTTGGGCTTGGGCCCCCTGGAAGCTGGGGCACCTGGTTCTCTGGGCTTGTATATTCCTAGTATCAAAAGGGAATCTTGGTTCTCTTGTTTTGGGCTTGCTTCCTGGGCTTGAGTTTGGAGGCCTGGAGTGTTGGGATAGCCTGGTAAATATGAGCTCCAGGCATCTAGAATATTCTAGAAGCATCTGGAGGGAATTTGGCATCTGAATTTGCACTCAAAAAAAATCAATTCACAATCAGGGCACCTGGGTGTTGATTGAGCTCTTCTAAGCTGGTGTAACTACTTTTAGCTTCAGAATGAGGTCTGGTAGAACTCCAAAATAGCATAGACTCCTCTCTTGTACAAGAAGTGATCTCACATTGGACTCATACTAGTATACAGGACTTAATGTACTGGACTAGGTTGAGGGTTGAGACAAATCAACTAACCTCAACTTATTACAGGACTCAATTCTAGTTGATTATAAAATTTGACACATGGCTGGTAAACCAAATAGGGTCCAGTAATCTGTGTCTGATCCTAATGCTCCGACCAATTCTATCAGGGTGGGAGAAACTGGACCCGTCGAGTGTGGGATAACTTGGCTCTCACAGTGCTCGAGTAGGTCTGGGTTGAGGCACTACAGATCCTCACGGGTGATCCACGAGTCCTCAGATTCTGGCCAACCTTGCCACCAGACCAAATACCTCTGATAGACTCTATTCCGGGTACATATGGCTTGATCATTCAGGATTCTCTCGATCTTTTCCTCACTATTTGGCCAATTGGTTAGTGGACACTTTAAGGTGGGTTATCTCTCAAAGGGAGGGATAGGCTTAAGATGCTCGATAGGTATCACTACTGGCTCCCTAGACTCTATAAGATCTGAGATGATGAAGGTGGAGCTAATACCTAAATCAGGTAGTATCTCATGCACATAGGCATTGGGTCTACCGATATTCATTATCTTGGATGGGATAGCTTCGTGAGCAGAAAATTCTTTATAATTGCAAAATCTCCTACAAAACTCTTTATCTCTTTTTTGGAAATTAGCCAAGTTGTTATTTAGTTCAGTAGTTATGTTCAACTTTTGACTAATTTCTATATGCATATACTATGTGGAGGGTAGTGCAGGTGCAGACATGTAATTCAGGCTGTGCCTTTATTGGACTTAACTAATACCTAATAGACTCGACTAGACATCCCTATCAAAGGATGTTTTATTGGACTCTAATGGACAAATCCTAATAGATTATAAACTCTTTAGGTTTGATCATATCATGGAATACACATGAAAATTTATTATGTACTCCTAGCAAATGCCACAAAGTATACCAAAAGTAATATGCAAACCTAGCATGGTGGTGTGGTATGCATGATGAGGATGCAATCATGTGACTCTAAAGGAGATTAACCAAAATTTAACTAGCAATTCCTACTTGCATATGAGTGATTCAACATATAAGATCAAGGAGATCTAAATAAGAAACCCTAAATGCTTATACTTAAACCTAGCTAGGAGGACTATCAAAATCTTAAAGAAATAGGACAAGGTTAGAATTCGCACACAAGTCAATCTAGCCCTATTTAATGATCCCGATCTTAAAATACTAGGAGTTCAAGCATTGAAATCTCAAGCACAAGGGATTCACTCTTAAGGTTCTCAAATGAAAGATCATACCATATAAGATGGACCTTCTAACTTTCTGGTTTGTAGCAAGTAATCCTTCCTCTTAGATCTGGAGCCTAGAGAACCCTGCAACAAAGAAACCAAGATGATTAGAAACTTAATTAGAAGTGAGAAGATTGATGAAACTCAAAAGGAGAGTTTGTTGGAAATGATCCTTGGCGCCATGGTGGAAGCTTGTGTTGGTGTTGATCTTTTTCTTGTGAGGATGTCCTTAATTTGCTTTGAAGGAAGAGGATTGCTTGGAAGATGAAGAGTAAAAGAGAAGGATTAGGGAGAAGAAATGATGGAGGAGAGGAAGAGGTTCACTTAGGCACAAAGATCCACATAGGCACATAGAAACACATAGAAAATTTCTGAAAAAAAATTGTATTCATTCATCCATCCCTTTTTACAAGAAGACTAAGAGTCTTTTATAGACTATCAAGCCATTTTGAATTCCAACTACACCAAATATCATGGAGAAAAATTTGTGGAGAAAAATATGGGGCATCCCATGAAGAGTGGAGGAAGTTGTGGAGGAGGTTGTAGCCAATTCAATTTCAAATTCCCCTTTTCTTCTCTTGGGCGGCAACCTTGGATGGTGAGGTGGCATGTGTGATGTGGCAGCAATCTTGGATGGTGAGGTGGCATGTGTGATGTGGCAGCAACCTTGGATGATGAGGTGGCATGTGTCATGTGGCATGTGGTCCCCACTTGAGGTGGCTTTGGTCTTGCTTTGGAGTATAAGTCTTGAGTCTTCTTTAGTCTTCAAATGTGGTTTGGTTTGATTCTTCATGGATTGGACCTGACTCATTTGGACCCAACTCTCAAATACAAGGTTAATCAGGCTGGACTAGTCCCAACATAAAATTGAAATGGACTCGAATTACATAATTATTTGGATTCAAAATTAAAGAAAGGTTACCGGACTCTCTAGTCCAACCATAAAGATTCGGAATGGGCTTGAATTTGTTGGAGTCTCTTTCTGATTCTGGTGCCCGCACCAATTCTCCCCGGGTGGGATGAACTCGACCCTGTCGAGTGATAAGTTTCTAATATATCTGGGTCGATTTGTTGTAGGTCCTCTTTGGTGATCCAGGAATCTTCAGATTCAGGACGTCCTTGCCATCGAACCAGATAGCGTTGGTAGCCCTTATTTCTAGTAGTGATGATCTGGTCATTCAAGATCCTTTCAATTCTTTCCTTTCGCTCAGGAATATTTGGTGGTGGACACTCAATTGGCATTTCACTCTCAAGAGAAGTGTTAGGACCAAAAGGTTCATCCGGTATCAATGCAGGTTCCTTGTATTCTTTCAGATCGGAAACATTAAATGTAGAACTAATGCCATAACTAGGTGATAAGTCTACTACATAAGCATTAGGTCCAATTTTCTTTATTATTTTGAAGGGTCCGGCTCCCCGGGCATGGAGTTTCTTCATAGTTCCCGGAGGAAACCTTTCTGGTTTAAGCCTAATCATTACAGAGTCTCCTTCATTAAATTCCTTTAACCGTTTATGTGAATTAGCCATATGCCTATAGAGTTCATTGCTTGTTTGAATCTTCTGACTAATCTCCTTGTGCAAACCCTTAACATGCTATGCATATGACTCAGCAGACTCAGATATTCGTGTATGTACTGGTAATGGAATTAGGTCTAAAGGTTTCCTAGGTCTGTATCCATGGACCACTTCGAATGGACTTTTCCCAATAGACCTATTAATCGAACTGTTGTAGGTAAATTCAGCACGAGGAAGTAGTAAGTCCCAGTTTCCTAGGTTGTCGCCGACTAAACATCTTAAGAGATTTCCTAAGCTTCGATTTACTACTTCAGTTTGGCCATCGGTTTGAGGATGATAGGCCGTAGAGAATTTCAGCTTAGTACCTAACATGTGCCAGAGGGTTTTCCAGAAGTAGCTAGTGAACTTGACATCTCTATCTGACACAATGGTCTTGGGTAAACCATGAAGCTTAACCACCTGATCTAAGAAAAGCTTGGCCACTTTCGAAGCGTCTAAAGTTTGAGAACACGGGATGAAGTGCGCCATTTTGGAGAAACGATCGACAACCACAAAAACAGAGTCATGTTTCCTAGAAGTTTTAGGTAGACCTACCACAAAATCCATACTGATATCTTGCCATGGACCATCAGGGACAGGTAAGGGCATGTACAGACCGGTGTTCTGTCTTTGCTGTTTTGCAACAGCACAGGTCCGACACTGAGCTACGATCTGGGTAACGTTCTTTTTAAGACCAGGCCAAAAAAATTGTTCTTCCATTGCTAGGATGGTTTTGTTCCTACCAAAATGTCCCGCTAAACCTCCAGCATGGACTTCCCAGATCAGAAATTCCCTAACAGAGGTCTTGGGAATACATAACTGATTTCCTTTGAAAAGGTATCTATCTAACAGTGTATAATCACTAGGCTCACTAGATGGTTTTTGTTGGAGGGACTGATAGATGTGACCAAAATCAGGACATGTGGGATATTCATCTTTCAATCTATCGAACCCTACTACTTCAGTGCTCACAGAGGTTAACAACATAGAATGGCGGCTCAATGCATCGGCAACCCTATTTTCAGTACCGGCACGATGTTTCAAAACGAACGTGTAAGCTTGTATGAATTCTACCCATTTCCCGTGCCTAGGGTTTAATTTCTTTTGAGAACTAAGGAACCTAAGAGCTTCGTGATCAGAGAACAGGACAAACTCGTGGGGTAGAAGATAATGCCTCCAAAATCGTAGAGCTTGAACGACAGCATACAGTTCCTTATCATACGTGGAATACCTTAGTCTCGCCTCATTTAACTTTTCACTGAAGTATGCTACTGGGTGATTCTCTTGACTCAAGACACCTCCAATTCCGACCCCAGAAGCATCACAAGCAACCTCAAACACCTTGGTAAAATTGGGTAACCTTAAGACAGGTGCTTGTGTCATTTTCTCCTTAATTGTTAGGAAGGCCTTACCTGCTGCTTTAGTCCACTCGAAATTTCCCTTCCTAATACAATCAGTGATTGGAGCCACTATCGTACTGAACCCTCTAATGAATCTCCTATAGAAGGTGGCTAAACCATGGAAACTACGGACATCATGGATATTCTTGGGTACAGGCCACTCTACTATTGACTGAATTTTCGCAGGGTCAGCGGACACCCCTTCAGATGTGACTACGAATCCTAGAAATATAACTCTATTTGTCAGGAAATCACACTTCTTGATATTGGCATAGAGACTATCTTTTCTCAGGACTTGACAAACTTGCTTCAGGTGGGTTAAGTGGTCTGCCTTTGTTTTGCTATATATAAGTATATCATCAAAATAGACCACTACAAATCTTCCGATAAAAACCTTTAACACCTGATTCATTATTCTCATAAAAGTGCTGGGTGCATTGGACAGACCGAACGGCATGACTAACCACTCATATAATCCATCTTTAGTCTTAAAAGCGGTCTTCCATTCGTCTCCAGGCCTAACCCTAACCTGGTGATAGCCACTTTTTAGGTCTATCTTGGAAAAAATTGTCGATCCAGCTATCATATCTAACATGTCGTCTAGTCTTGGGATTGGGAATCTATACTTTACAGTGATCTTATTAATGGCACGGCTATCTATACACATCCTCCAGGTGCCATCTTTCTTAGGGGTCAGCAGAGCAGGGACTGCACATGGACTTAAGCTTTCCTTAATAAACCCCTTCCTAAGAAGTTCACCCACTTGCCTTTGCAGTTCCTGGTGTTCAGTTGGGTTCATCCTATAGTGAGGCAAATTAGGTAAAGTCGCTCCAGGGATTAAATCTATTGCGTGTTGTATGTCTCTTAAAGGTGGGAGGTTATCGGGGAGATCTTCTGGAAACACATCCTCAAATTCTTTCAATAATTGGACCACCTCTTGAGGGTGTTCTACAGGCTTGTGGTCCTTAATTTCCTTAGCAGCTACTACCCAAATAGGTGCTCCCTCCATGATATCTTGCTCTAATTCTTTTGCACCTATTAAATTTAATCCAGTCTTCTTATCTTTCAAGCTGCTAGCTCCTCTCTTGACATTATCCTTAGGCTGGGTTGGATGAATGACAATTTTCTTGCCATTGAAATTGAAAGCACAGGAGTTTGATCGACCAAAGATGGTCACATCATGATCAAACAGCCATGGCCTACCTAAGATGATGCTACTTACCCCCATAGGAAGCACATCACACCAGATCTTTCCCTGATAGGATTGAAGCTGGACTTGAACCTGACATCTTGACTTGATTGGTATAGAAGTGGAATCGATCCAGGATACCTTATATGGATTGGGATGTGGTACAATGGATAATCCTAGACTTTTGGCTGCGTTAGTGGAAATGGCATTGACACAGCTTCCACTATCGATGACGATCTTACAGACCTTTTCTCCTATCCTAACAAATGTGTGTAGGATGCTAGTTCTACGCCAGTCTTCTTGCTCCTTGGTCTGTGTCATGATACGTCTCACAACTCCTAGCAAATCTGATGAGTCTATGTTCTCTTCATCTCCTTCATACTCATCAGCCAAGCAATCCCCTGCTTCATAAACCTCCTCTTCATCATTCTCCAGGGGTTCTGATTCACCTTCTTCTACCTCCCCTATATGTAAAGCTCTAGAGGGACATTGGCTCATGAAATGACCTGGTTTATGACACTTATAGCAGACTCGCTCCCTCTCACCTCGAACTTCAGGGCTCTTTCCTTTGTCTTCTCTAGGAATTAGGGGAATGGCAGGGTTGTGCCTAGGGGTTGGATTCGAGCTGGATCTTGGTCTATTGGTTGTACCAGGGACTGAACTAGGCCTACTAACAAGAGGGTTAAACCTAATAGGTTCAGGTTGTCTAAATGTAGCTCTCCTTTGAAACCTCTCATAGTCCGTGGCAACTTGGTATGCCTGATCTAAATCATGGACTTCCCTTAAAAACAGTTCCCCTTTTATATCATCATTCAACCCTGATCTAAACCTTGATAAAGTGGCTGCTTCAGACTCGACTACGTTGCATCGCATCACAAACTCATCAAATTTAGCAACGTATTCAGAAACGGTCTTGTTACCCTGTGTCAATCATTGCCACTGATCTAATAACCTTTGCTGATAAGACATAGGCAGATATTTCTCTCTAAGTTTTCTCTTCATATCTCTCCATGTTGCTATAGGTAAATCTCCCCTTTGCCTTGATATGCGTTCCACGTTTCCCTAATATAACCGAGCCTGACGAACTAGTCTGATTCTGGCAAACTTAAATCTTCTCTCTTCAGACATATCATACCAGTCAAAATACTGGTCCATGTCAGCCTCCCAGTCTATGTACACCTTAGGATCTAAGCTTCCCTCAAAGGTTGGTGCATCTAGACGGATGTTCCTTAGGGCCCGATCATCCTGATCAAAAGTATCATAGTGAGGCCTTCTAGGAGGTGGCTCTGGAGTATGATCAACATAATCCTGATGCGGTCTTCTTTGAATTGGATCAGGTGTGTGTTCCTGTCGTTGGGCTCTAGGATGAACTGAAGGTAATCTGGGTGAAGGTGGTTCAGTTGTGGTCAACCTAGCTTCTTCTAGGGCTCCTACCCTTTCCTCGAACTGACCAAATTTAGCATCCAAACAGTCCATCTTCTCGATCATAGATCTCATAAGGCTTTCCATACTAGTATCCATGGATGAACTAGGTTGGGCTTGTGAAGGGTGGTAAGGTGTGCCTGACCTAGTTGTCATGCAAACAATTAGACTCAGACCTGAACTACGAGTTTTCTAAACCGGTTAGTCCAAATAAACTGAGTTGACTAGATACAATCAAATCAACAGCTACTCTCTTCCACTGGCCAGTCAGGAGGTGGGTCTATGGGAGGTTCCCCCAGCTTTCACTGGGTCCTAATTAAAAATCACAAGAACCGCTTAGGCTTGAGCCACTTAACCTCTATCCTTGACACCAGCTTCCAATAATAGATGAAGAAATGGGTTGCACAAGCTTTCCCAATTGAATTGAACTGGACCTAGAGTTCCAAGCTAGTTGCCTAATCAAGGTGGCAAGCTAGATTGTAGTAACTCTATACTTGGCCAGGTTTTAGAACAAGGGGAGTGTGAGATCCTGTCTCTGGCCTACCTAGGCCCGGTGGAATTGGCCCGATAGATGGATCAGCACCCAAGCCCTTAGTCCCAATTCTAGACACCAAGTAATAGGGCACACACAAGACTAGTTGACACAATGAGTTGACAATAACCCGGGCTCGACCAAATTGATGTTCCTAACCCACTAGGGCAATTAATGTCTAATCAATTTTAGTTAGGGATTGGATCGATATGCAATTTGATGATTTTTGGGCTAGGGACAGGTGATGAAATCCTGACCCTATGTCAATTTTATGCCCTTAATTTGATTTGTCATGAGATGCATGCAAATTTCAAATTTCAGGTGTAGAAGTAGTGTGTTGCAGTTTAAAAGTGATATTGATAAGTGCAAAAAAAAATATCAAAAAAATCTTAAAAAATCACAAAAAACTCCTAACTTATAGATGACATACCAGATGAAACGAAATTTCAAAATAAAATCTGTACTATTCTAGGTAGATTCTGAAATGAAGATAATGAAAAGGAACAGAACAGAACAGAAACCTTAATAACACTGATGGACTGCAGGAATTTTCATTTTTTTTGTAATTTCTTTCTCAGATTGAAATTTAAAACGGTGATAAACAACTTAAAATGGAACAGGAAAAAAAATATTCCAATGAGGAATGTGATACTTGCCTTTGGAGTTGCAGGCGGATTACAGTCAGCCTACAGAAAATACAGCAAGCAGAAAAAAAAAAAACAGAACGTGCCCAATGCAAAATTCACAAATGAAATCTAAGAAGTCCTTTGGCTTTCTTTTTCACGGGTCAATCACAATGGCACCCCGACACGCCTTAGGAGATCCCCGTGGAATGGGAAGAGAGGGTGTTTAAACCCTACTTTCTCCTAAGACCGGACGGCCTGGTAACGCCCCCGATCCAAGTACTTCAAGGACTTAATGCTATGCAATCAGGAACTTATTCTACCATGCTCTGATACCAAGATTGGTGTGGTATGCATGATGAGGATGCAATCATGTGACTCTAATGGAGATTAACCAAAATTTAACTAGCAATTCCTACTTGCATATGAGTGATTCAACATATAAGATCAAGGAGATCTAAATAAGAAACCCTAAATGCTTATACTTAAACCCAGCTAGGAGGACTATCAAAATCTTAAAGAAATAGGACAAGGTTAGAATTCGCACACAAGTCAAGCTAGCCCTATTTAATGATCCCGATCTTAAAATACTAGGAGTTCAAGCATTGAAATCTCAAGCACAAGGGATTCACTCTTAAGGTTCTCAAATGAAAGATCATACCATATAAGATGGACCTTCTAACTTTCTGGTTTGTAGCAAGTAATCCTTCCTCTTAGATCTGGAGCCTAGAGAACCCTGCAACAAAGAAACCAAGATGATTAGAAACTTAATTAGAAGTGAGAAGATTGATGAAACTCAAAAGGAGAGTTTGTTGGAAATGATCCTTGGCGCCATGGTGGAAGCTTGTGTTGGTGTTGATCTTTTTCTTGTGGGGATGTCCTTAATTCGCTTTGAAGGAAGAGGATTGCTTGGAAGATGAAGAGTAAAAGAGAAGGATTAGGGAGAAGAAATGATGGAGGAGAGGAAGAGGTTCACTTAGGCACAAAGATCCACATAGGCACATAGAAACACATAGAAAATTTCTGAAAAAAAATTGTATTCATTCATCCATCCCTTTTTACAAGAAGACTAAGAGTCTTTTATTGACTATCAAGCCATTTTGAATTCCAACTACACCAAATATCATGGAGAAAAATTTGTGGAGAAAAATATGGGGCATCCCATGAAGAGTGGAGGAAGTTGTGGAGGAGGTTGTAGCCAATTCAATTTCAAATTCTCCTTTTCTTCTCTTGGGCGGCAACCTTGGATGGTGAGGTGGCATGTGTGATGTGGCAGCAATCTTGGATGGTGAGGTGGCATGTGTGATGTGGCAGCAACCTTGGATGATGAGGTGGCATGTGTCATGTGGCATGTGGTCCCCACTTGAGGTGGCTTTGGTCTTGCTTTGGAGTATAAGTCTTGAGTCTTCTTTAGTCTTCAAATGTGGTTTGGTTTGATTCTTCATGGATTGGACTTGACTCATTTGGACCCAACTCTCAAATACAAGGTTAATCAGGCTGGACTAGTCCCAACATAAAATTGAAATGGACTCGAATTACATAATTATTTGGATTCAAAATTAAAGAAAGGTTACCGGACTCTCTAGTCCAACCATAAAGATTCGGAATGGGCTTGAATTGGTTGGAGTCTCTTTCTGATTCTGGTGCCCGCACCACATGGGCAATAAATGAATGCAACATGCAAACCTCTACATGATGCAAGTGAATGGTTAAAGAAATATAAAAAAACTCAAGAAAGGGCAAAAAATACGAGGTGGATTCAGGGTTAGTTTGATAGGATAGAAAGTAAGAAAAGGGTTCAGGGTTAATTGGATAGACTAGGATATAAGAAGGGGTGTCAGGGATTAATCCTAAACTAATAAGATAGACCTTAAGGGGTTGGTGTCTATCTACTGGGTCTACCTTATTGGTGCGGACACCAAAGGCACCAGAATAAGGTAGAGGCTTCTCAACCCTTTGTGGATCACTTAAATGACATTCGAATCCACTGTAATAAATCTTAGTCCAGCTGAGTTGTTTTCATTTAAGTCCTGTAATTATTTAGCTCATGTTGAGCTAGTCCAGTCCAATGTTAGTCAGCTCATGTCGAGCTAATTTTATTTTTGAGTCATGTTCAACCATATTGAAGACTCAAGACCACATCATACAAGTGAAGACCGAGTCCAACCTGATTGAAGACATGGATGTTGAGCCTGAGTCCAACCTAGCTAGAAGACATGAAGATCCCCGGAGGAGAATTAAAACAAGTGCAAACCTGAAGCCTGGAGACCAGCCAGAAGGAAACTGGGCCAGCCCAGGCCTAGGGAGAAATTAGGGCGCCCCTCCTTAGAATTACCTTCCCCTTGGTCGGCCACTTATGGTCACCCCCTTGGCCGACCAAGACAAGGAGAGGGAGTCCCATTCCATTTAAAATTTTTCTACCTAGGTTGCCATGTATTCCTAGTTAGAGTTTGAAAGGGAAAATGAGTCCTATGTAAAGTCTAAAGTACCCTTACTTGGGGCCCAAGGTTAAGGGTCTATTTAAGGGACCCTAGCCTCTTGTATAAAGTTAGAATTTTTTATGAATGAAAACCTTGAGTTCTTCTTTTCAGTTGTGTGATACCCTGCTATGTGCATAAAGGGGTTTGTGAGAGTTCTTCTTTCCAGTGTTTGCAATCATCTTCTTGCTGCCAACAAACCCTCCAGATCCCTGGACGCCCACTCCAAAAGAAGCCTTCCCTTGCTATTTTTCCTTTGTTTTCTTGTTCATTTATGAATTTTCTAACCCCTGACAGGTCATTTGCAGGTCCCTGAGTTCCTACGAATCCAACGACTCCAGCCAAGCCTCAATCGGATCACCGAGCAGAAAGTCGGGTATCCGCGGGTCTTTGGCTCGATTTTCCAGGCCGCATCCATCGAGAAACGAGAGACCCCTTCGCTGCGATCTTCACAGACGTTGTCAGGTACACCCCTCTACCTCCAGTAGTTTTATTGTAGGAGAACTTGCCCTAACCGAGGCTTCTCAGCCCCGGCGGTCCTTCTTTGCTACTTTTCTAGGTCCTAATCTGCATGCTAATCTTCAAAAAACTCATACAAAATTCTCTACAAATAATTTTTATCTGAAATTTGGGAATTAATCACCTAACTCAACATGTAAAACATACAAAAGAAATGGCATGCATATTAGTCCCCCATCACTTATGGAAGAATGGGTCACTAGTTTTAAGGAAAAGATCTTCAATTAGGATCAAGGAAGTGACTTCATCTTGAGGGTACTGGGTGAGATAAGCCAAGTCCTCAATGAACTCTTTTGGCTCAAGAAATTTAGGACTATGCTCTACAATTGGGTCTTCTTCTAAAGTCTACTCTAATTGCTCTTCCATTGTAGCTTAGGTGTGATCTGGGTTATCTAATTCTAGGTCAGCCACTAACTGATTATGGTCAAGGTTAGCTAAATCTAGATTGGCTACTACTTGGGTATGGTCAGGGTCGACTGATTCTAGGGTGGCTTCCACCTGGGTGTCTATTTATTCAACTAATTCTGGGTTGGTTTCTATTGGGGTTTGGTTATAGTCAACTACTTCTGGATCTTCTATAGGGTACTCTTCTAGATCTTTAATAGACTCATACTCCTCTACCAGACTTAGGTCAGCCTCATATATTTCTTCTTCTAAGTCATCTTGGTGAACCAATGAGGTGGTAAGAGTGGTTTGGCTAATGAGAAATTGACTAGGGTCTAGGATAACAGGGGTGGGTAAACTAAGGGTTATGGGTTCAAAGGTTTTGGGTTTAAAGGTTATGGGTTTAAAGGCTATGGGTTCAAAGGTTATGGGTTCAAATCTAGGGTTATCAATCCTATAAGGTTCAGGTCGACTGAGGGATATTGGGTTACTACTGGGTTCATATTTAGGGACTATGGGTTCTTGGGGTTCAGCTCTATAGGTCTTGCCTAAGGTTCCTACTTGGTTGAATCTTTGGTTCATTTGGTCAAGCTTAGTATCGGATTGGTCAAACCTATTGCTTATATGGGCTAACTGGTTTTGGGTTTCGGTGTTGGACTGGGTTATTTGGGTAAGCTAGGCTTGGGTTTGGGTATTGGCTTGGTTCATTTGGGAGATAATATGATCACTCATGGCCTTCATCATGGCCTCAAAATTGAAATCCATAGTTGGGTTTGGTTAGGGTTTAGACTTTTGATATTGCGTTCCTAGTATGGTGATCATACACAAATCAAATAATCAAAATGAAATGATGCAACCAAGCATGCAAAGAGAAGGAAAAGGCTAGTGTAATCTAGGGTTTCCTAGACCTAGAGCTAGAAACTGGGTGGGTCAGCTCAACTTACACCTAACCCAATATCTAGTCCTTTTACTAGCCAGGTAGGGGGTGGGAGTGTGAGAGGCCCCCCTGCTTTCACAGGAACCTAATTAAAAACTACAACACCACTTAGATCGTTTGACTCTGGACCCCCAGCCTTAGACACCAGCTTTTAGTAATAGCTAAAGGATTAAATGCACTAGTTGGCCCACACAGCTCGAACCCGACCTGATGATATCTCCTTGCCCTCTAGGGCAAATTAGGTCTAATTTATTTTAATTAGGCTTGGGTTAGTATGATGATGGTTGTTTTGGGCCCAAGACAGGTGATGAAATCCTGCCCTGATCTGAGATAGAGAATTGCCCTTAAGATTAAGTTAAGAATGATGGCAATCGATGGCCTTGATGCAATCTAAAACAATCAGAAAATAAAATACTTTTTTAATGATTAATGATGTGTCAAGTTAGGTTTAAGTTAACTGGGGTTATCAAACAAAGTTTGGCTTGGGATTGGGGGTTTGGTAGTTGATTAGGTTAGGTTGAGTCAAGATGTAGAATGTAGCAGAAATCAATGAATTAATGTTTCAGTGGTTTCAGAGTTTGACATAGATCATGATGTGTAAAAAAATCAAAAAATATCTAAAAAAGAGGATGCATGGTGGTGATAAAACCTACCAAATTTCATTTAGAAAAAAAATCATATGATGATGCAAACCTAGGGTTTTTTGGACTGCTACAGAAATTATCAGGATTCTGTTAGAGTTTCTATTATACCAAATTTTAGAGATTTAGGGTTTTATTAAAATTAATTAAAAAATTTGATAATTACTAGGACTGAGTAGAAGACATGTAGTGAAAATGTCAAAGAAAAATAAAATGTTTATGATGCCGAAATTAGATGGAAACTAGATACCTAATGTAGTGGACAGAATGCAGAATTAGGGTTTGTGAATGCAAAGCAAATAAAAAACTATCCTAAACCCGCTCTAATACCAAACTAATGTAGGATGACTCTAAGACTACTAAACATGCAAAGAAAATAGTAAAATAATTTTTTTGTGATTTTTTATAATTTTATTTGTAGGCTAGATTCCCAAAATATAGTAAGAACTAGCGGAAAGACTAGCAGTGCAAAAAATCATCGGATCACAGGAAAACTCATGCAAACTAATGGAATAGCCAGGACTCGAGAGTTGAGAAACTCCTGGTTTATGATAGTTTATCTTCATCAAATCAGAAAATCAGAGAAGGGAAGGTTTCTTACCGGTCAGAGATTGATATTCAATAGCAGAAGAGATCACTCACAACTATGTCGGAGCCTGGAAGAAGAAGCCTTGTTTCCCTTGAATATGATGGTGGATCTGAGCGGTCTGGGCAACAAAGAAGGCCTCCTCAGGTGAGGGGGAAGCACCTCGGGGATCCTACAAGTATCAGGGTTAATCAAAACAGCAATTAAAAATTAAGAAAAGGAATTCGGGTTTGAAGGAAATCAGGATTAGGGCTAAAAGCTGGCAGCCGAGGAAGAAGAAGCTCTTGGACTTGGATGGCAGGAAGGGCTTCAATTCCATGGGCATGGCTGATCTCCAGGGATGCAAACGGATGCTAGGGCAGCAGGGTTTCAATCCAGGAACACAAGGAGAGCACTCAAAGAGTGAACCAAAACTCTAACACAAGGTAATTGATCACAATTTCAACAAGGTTTATTCATAAGAAAAAGATGCTTACAAGAGGGGGAGGGGTGGGGTATTTATAGAGTTTCCATACCCTCACTAACTATGCTTATACTTGGATTAAAAATCCTCTTCCAAATTGGAATACAAGCCCTCTCCTAGATAGGTTAGAATTAATAAGTCTAAAAGGATTAGAAATCCCAACTAGGTTAGGAAAAGGCTTGGTCTTCTCCCACTTTTCTTCAACTTGGACCTAGTCAAACTCCTTGGACGCCCACTCCTTGGGAGTGTGGGCTTTAGGGCAGCAAGGGGGAGGTCCGCCATGGGCTTGGAGAGCTTGGGCCCCTTGGAGGCTGGGGCGCCTGGTTCCCTGGGCTAGTATATTCCCGGTATCAAAAGGGAATCTTGGTTCTGTTTTTTTGGGCTTGCTTCCTGGGCATGAATTTGGAGGCCTGGAGTGCTGGGATAGCCTGGCAAACATGAGCTCCTAGCATATGGAATATTTTGAAAGCATCTGGAGGGAATTTGGCATCTGAAATGGCACCCAGGGAATATCAGGGCACAATCAAGGCACTTGGGTGTCGAATGAGCTCCCCTAAGCTGGTGTAACTACTTCTGGCTTCAGAATAAGGTCTGGTGGAACTCCAAAATAGCATAGCCTCCTCTCTTGTACAAGAAGTGAACTCACACTAGACTCATACTAGTATACAGGACTCAATATACTAAAGTAGGTTGAGGGTTGAGACAAATCAACTAACCTCAACTTATTACAGGACTCAATTCTAGTTGATTACAAAATTTGACACATGGCTACGTAAACCAAATAGGGCCCAGTAATCTGTGTCTGATCCTGGTGCCCCCACCAACCATGAATGAATAATTGAATCATAAGCTTGACCAAACCAATACCCAGATGAACCAATTGACCCAATCCCAAAACCAAATGAACCATAGATTCGACCAAGTAGACTAAAGATTTGACTAGCTGACCCAATCCAATCATCAAGCAATCCATAAGATTGACCAGTTAACCACTAGGTTAGACCAAGTAGAGAATTGATAAGTGGTGGGGACACCTGAGGCACCAGAATAAGACAGAGGCTTTTTCAACCCTCTGTAAATTGATCAATAATTTATGAGTCCATCTGTAACAAGGGCTTAGCTCATCTGGGTCCATTTTAGTTGTTATTTAAGTATTTTTAGTTGTTATTTCAGTTCTGTACTAGTCAGCTCATGTTGAGCTAGTTCAGTCCAATGCTAGTCAGCTCATGTTGAGCTAATTTTATTTTTTTTGAGTCCTGTTCAAGCATACTGAAGACTCAAGACTATATCATACAAGTGAAGACCAAGTCCAACTAGATTGAAGACATGGAAGTATAGCACAAGTCCAACCCAGCTTGAATATTTGAAGACCCCAGGAGGAAAATTCAGAAAACCCTGATTTCTTGCAGATGCCCTCCAGATGCCCAGATTCCCTTCCAGATGCCAAAGTATATTCATAGATAAGGGCATCCATGATTCCAGAGGTCCATCTGCATCCTAGCCCTAAGAAATCAAGCCCAGGTGCCAAGCCCAAGCCCCTAAGAAGCAAGATACCAGGGAATATTCCTGCTACCTGGCTACCAGGCCACCCCAGCTTCCAGAGGCCCAAACCCATGCACCCGAGCCCCTTTGGGCCGGCCTTTTGCTGCTCCTAGAAGCCCAACACGCCCCCCTAGGCATCCTTGGAGTCTTGACCAAGTCAAGAAAATTTTTAGGGATTTTTCTACCTAATATTTCCTTATTTTCTAGCTAGGGTTTGAGAGAGAAAAGGATTCTTATGTAAAGACTTATGTACCCTTACTTGGAGCCCAATGTTAAGGGTCTATTTAAGGGACCCTAGCCTCTTGTATGAAGGAGAATTTTTGATAAATGAAAACCTTGAGTTCTTCTATTGAGTGGTGTGATACCCTGCTGTGTGCATAAAGGGGTTTGTGAGAGTTCTTCTTCCCGGTGTTTGCAATCATCTTCCTGCTGCCAACAAACCCTCCAGATCCTTGGACGCCCACTCCAAAAGAAGCCTTCCCTTGCTATTTTTACTTTGTTTTCTTGTTCCTTTGTAAGCTTTCTAACCCCTGACAGGTCGTTTGCAGGTCCCTGAGTTCCTACGAATCCAACGACTCCAGCCAAGCCTCAATCGGATCACCGAGCAGAAAGCCGGGTATCCGCGGGTCTTTGGCTCGGTTTTCCAGGCCGCATCCATCGAGAAATGAGAGACCTCTTCGCTGCGATCTTCACAGACATTGTCAGGTACACCCCTCTACCTCCAGTAGTTTTATTGTAGGAGAACTTGCCCTAACCGAGGCTTCTCAGCCCCAGCAGTCCTTCTTTGCTACTTTTCTAGGTCCTAATCTGCATGCTGATCTTCAAAAATTCATACAAAATTCCCTACAAATAATTTTGATCTTAAATTTGGGAATTAATCACCTAACGCAACATGTAAAATATACAAAAGAAATGGCATGCATATTAGTTCCCCATCATTTGGTATCAGAGCTTAGATTAGGGCTTGTTTTCTGTAATTTTTTAGTCCGTATATACTCTGTTATTTTAATTATTTCTTCTTGATAAAAACTAAAAAAAATATAAAATTTATTTTTCTGTATTCGTCATAATTCACAGTAATTTTAAGAATTTTCGTAGATTTTATTATGGCATGTGAACTTTCTGCAGGCCGAAATACAGCATGCAAATTTTTGGCCCTATTTTTTTTTCAGCAAGACAAGTTTGGAAGTTTTAGGGTTTTGTTTAGCATCTTTTGCATATCTTTTAATTTTAGTATATTTCTTGCATATTAGGCCATGATTTGCAAGTTTTCTTCTATTTTAAGAAAATACCAAAAAAAATAAAAAAAAATAAAATTACATATTCTCCAAAAGAAAATACCAAAAACATCTAACCCTAATTTGCATCATTTGCCTGCCATCATTGCATAATCTACTTTTAAGGGCACTCTTTCTATATCAAATGAGGGGAGGATTTGATCACCTCTCCTTAGCCCAAAACCACATCCCTTGCATTTTGTCCCAAGCCTTAACCTAAAATTAACTAGACTTAATTTGCCCTAGTGGGCTAGGGACACCAACTGGTCGGGTCCGGGCTAGTATTAGATCACTGCGTCAAGTTAACCTGTGTGTGCCTTATGCTCAGTGTCTAGAATGGTGGTTTAGGGATTCAATCCCGAAGGGCTAGTGCTGGTCCGCCTACCTGGCCAATCTCTGATTGGTGTCTAGGATTGGCAATCAGGGACCTAACACTCTCCTTACACTTGCCTGGCTAAGTACAGGGTTACTATAGGCTAGTTTGCCACCCTGATTGAGCATCTAGTTTGGACTCTAGGTCTAGTCAGCTATAGTCGGTCTGATTGAGTCTTGCATGAGTACTAGATCAGGAGTTTCATATCACCCACCTCCTTCACAAATGTCTGAACCCATGAAAAATTTACAATCTCAAATAAAAGCCCTAGCTGATCAAATGGCCCAGATGGCTACCCAGATAACTACCCAGATGACCCAGTTAACTCAGTCTCGTATTCAAACCAATGATAGAATTGAACATCTTGCCAATAGGTTTGATCAGTTAAAAGTCCGGGTTGGGACCCCAAGAAAAACCCATGGGTCACAGTCTGAGCCAGATCCTGATTCCCCTCAACCTAGGAGGACCCCAAACCCTGATCTATACCATGAGGTCGAACCTAGGAGAGCCCCTTATCCTGACCAGTACTACAATCCTCAACCTAGGAGGACCCCAAACCCTGATCCATACCTTGAGGCTGAACCTAGGAGAGCCCATCGTCATGACCCAATCCCTAAGGTTAGTCCTAGAAGACCCAATCAGGATTTTATAAACCAGGAAGAAAGATCCTATTTACCCTCTCCCTACAAGCCTAGTATACCTACAACCTATAGATCTTATGACTCCAAATCCTATGAACCTAGAACCTATGAATCCATAACCTATGAACCTAGATCCTATGACTCTAGATCCCATGATCATAGATCCTATGCACCCACACCCTATGAGCCTAGTAGACCCAACACCCAATATTCTGACCCATATAGGGAGTCCAACCCTAGGAGGACCCAATATTCTGACCTATATAGGGAGTCCAACCCTAGGAGAATCCAGTATTCTGACCCATATAGGGAGTCCAATCCTAGGAGGACCCAATATCCTGACCCATATAGAGAGCCCAACCTTAGGAGGACCCCATACCTTGATCCATCCTTAGAACCT
Source organism: Areca catechu (assembly GCA_021397845.1). Classification (NCBI taxonomy): domain Eukaryota; kingdom Viridiplantae; phylum Streptophyta; class Magnoliopsida; order Arecales; family Arecaceae; genus Areca; species Areca catechu. The sequence continues at coordinate 172,930,359 of CM038051.1, read as the reverse complement.
GATCATAGAGCTGACCCAAAATCATATGACCCCAGATCCTATAATCCCATGACCCATAGATCTGCACCCTTGTCCTATGAGCCTAGAGAACCCATAACCCCTAAGTATCAGCCTAGTACTAGTCATGCTTCCTCTAGTTAACTTGAACCCCATAGGATTAGTATCCCTAAATATGAACCCAATAGTGAGCCACTACCTCTTATACAACCTGAACCTACTAGGAGTAGTACCCATAATCAGGGACCAGAACCTAACCAATTTCCTGCTAGCCGACCTTCTCCAACCATTCCTGAGATTTGCAAGGCTTACATTAACGCGGAAGTGTATGAAACTGATGTGAGCCTAGTGGATGAGTATGAGGGAGAAGATGAGACACCTTTAGATAACCTAGAATTAGTTGACCCAATAGATACCCAGGTAGAAGCCAACCTAGAGATAGTTGACCTTGACCACATCCAACCTAAAGCTATAGTGGAAGAACAAATAGAGGAAGAGAACCTAGGTACTGCTACTAGAGCCTTACCTAAGGAAACCGAAGAGGAGAGCCAAATTATAGAGTCTAGTCCTAAAATACAAGAACCAGAGGAATTTATTAAGGACCTGATCTCTTTGAATCAGTACCCTCAGGATGAGCCTCCTCCTATAGTTCCCATTAGGGATCTCTTCCTTGAGATTAGTAACCCATCATTCCATTATGCAAACCCCATAGATATACCGCAATCTCGTACGGTTAGCCTCATTAGTCTAGGATTAGTCCCTGACATGCCTTTTTATATCGAACTTTATCCAACTAACCTTGAACCTTTTTTCCTACCCTACCAAACTAATTCTGAATCCACTTCCTATTTTCTGTCCTTTCCTGACACCTCCAGCATTTCTAGGATTATTAGATTGCATTTAATAGAGATTAGCGTACTGCATGCATTCATTACGCATGTTAGGTTTGCATTATACTTCTGGCATACCCTCTGGCATTTGCTTGGACTCCATTGTAAATACTCTTGTGCACACCACACTAGGGTCAGACCTAGAGAGTCTATAGTCTCTTAGGTTTAGGCCCATAAAAGTCTAATAAATTTCCTTCGATAGGAATGCAAAGTCGAGTGTATTAGGTGTTAGTTTGAGTCCTTTGCATCATCTTGTTAGGAGTCTGCATGTGCCTAACATGTTCACCACCCGCACTAATGTTAAACAAACTGGCTAATTCCTGAAGATGGATCAAAGAACTTGATGTAGTGGATTCTATCTTAGTTAGGCTTAGGCCTAAAAGAAGCTTCATGCTCGCAGAGCCGGACCTTTTAAAGTGATAGAGAAGGTTGGATCAAATGCCTAGGTGTTAGACTTGCCTTCGGATTTGGGCATTAGTTCTACCTTCAATATTACAGACCTGGTTGAGTATAGGGAACCGGCAGCGCTACCTAGTGAGGCCTTTGGACCTATTCCTTTTCATTGTGAGTGACCCTAACCTAGAGTGTCCACAAACAAATTTGGCCTGAGAGAGGAGAACGGATCGAGCGTATCCTGGACAATGAAGCCATCACGACCCAGGGCCATGACTATCAATGCTTCCTGGTCCGATGGCAAGGCCGGCCAGAGTCGGACGATTCGTGGATTTCTCGAGATGACTTGCAACACCTCAACCCAGACCTTCTCGAGAGATATGTGAGCTAGTCTGACCTTCACTCGACAGGGTCGAGTTCCTCCCACCCTGGGAGAATTAGTGGGGACACCTGAGGCACCAGAATAAGACAGAGGCTTTTTCAACCCTCTGTAAATTGATCAATAATTTATGAGTCCATCTGTAATAAGGGCTTAGCTCATCTGAGTCCATTTTAGTTGTTATTTGAGTATTTTTAGTTATTATTTCAGTTCTGTACTAGTCAGCTCATGTTGAGCTAGTTCAGTCCAATGCTAGTCAGCTCATGTTGAGCTAATTTTATTTTTTTTGAGTCCTGTCCAAGCATACTGAAGACTCAAGACTATATCATACAAGTGAATACCAAGTCCAACTAGATTGAAGACATGAAAGTATAGCACAAGTCCAACCCAGCTTGAAGATTTGAAGACCCCAGGAGGAAAATTCAGAAAACCCTAATTTCTTGCAGATGCCCTCTAGATGCCCAGATTTCCTTCCAGATGCCAAAGTATATTCATAGATAAGGGCATCCATGATTTCAGAGGTCCATCTGCATCCTAGCCCAAAGAAATCAAGCCCAGGTGCCAAGCCCAAGCCCCTAAGAAGCAAGATACCAGGGAATATTCCTGTTACTGGCTACTAGGCCACCCCAGCTTCCAGAGGCCCAAACCCATGCACCCGAGCCCCTTTGGGCTGGCCCTTTGCTGCTCCTAGAAGCCCAACATGCCCCCCTAGGCATCCTTGGAGTCTTGACCAAGTCAAGAAAATTTTTAGGGATTTTTCTACCTAATATTTCCATATTTTCTAGCTAGGGTTTGAGAGGGAAAATGATTCTTATGTAAAGACTTATGTACCCTTACTTGGAGCCCAAGGTTAAGGGTCTATTTAAGGGACCCTAGCCTCTTGTATGAAGGAGAATTTTTGATGAATGAAAACCTTGAGTTCTTCTATTGAGTGGTGTGTTACCCTGCTGTGTGCATAAAGGGGTTTGTGAGAGTTCATCTTCCCGGTGTTTGCAATCATCTTCCTGCTGCCAACAAACCCTCCAGATCCCTGGATGCCCACTCCAAAAGAAGCCTTCCCTTGCTATTTTTACTTTGTTTTATTGTTCCTTTGTGAGCTTTCTAACCCCTGACAAGTCGTTTGTAGGTCCCTGAGTTCCTACGAATCCAACGACTCCAGCCAAGCCTCAATCAGATCACCGAGCAGAAAGCCGGGTATCCGTGGGTCTTTGGCTTGGTTTTCCAAGCCGCATCCGTCGAGGAATGAGAGACCCCTTCGTTGCGATCTTCACAGATGTTGTCAGGTACACCCCTCTACCTCCAGTAGTTATATTGTAGGAGAACTTGCCCTAACCGAGGCTTCTCAGTCCCGGCGGTCCTTCTTTGCTACTTTTCTAGGTCCTAATCTGCATGCTGATCTTCAAAAATTCATACAAAATTCCCTACAAATAATTTTGATCTGAAATTTGGGAATTAATCACCTAACTCAACATGTAAAACATACAAAAAAAATGGCATGCATATTAGTTCCCCATCAATAAGGTACCATAGAAAGAACCCAAGAGTCCAATACCGAACCTGATCTTGAGTCACCTTGTTCCACCTCTCATAGCCCTAGGGGAACCTTAAATAAAGACCACTTTATGGAACCCAACCCTAGGAGAACCCAAAACCAGGTTCAATTTATGGAACCCAACCCTAGGAGAGTCCAAAACCCTGACCCAATCCTAGAACTGAAGGGAAACTAGTGCATCGGATGCCTACCCTAGGCATGCTACACTAGATAGTAGGTATTGCATTATTAAATTTCTTTAAACATGCATACGGAAAAACCTACTCATGCACAGGATCAAACATAAAATGATGCTGAAATAGATACACAGGCATGTAAAGGCAAGTACAATAATTATAAACAACATGATAATAGCTAGATCTAAGCATGCATGATAACAAAAATAAATAATATACCTGATCAAAGCAGGAAGAAGCCGACTCCCTCAGTCTTCAGAATAGATTAGCAGCAAATTAAGGTAGCCGGTTGAACTCCTTCAACAATAAAATAGATCTACAACGACAAGAAGAGATCGATCCAATCTCTCGAAGGTGTCCAAATGTCCACCCTCTAGAGTTTCCATGCACGGGCTTTCGCTGATCCAACTCCAGGATAGATGCTAGTCCTCTGGGAATCAACAAATAGGTCATGGCTAAGTGGAACAGGGAAAACCAAACAAATTGCCATGGACGACCTTCTCCAAGACTGCCAAAACTCCACTAAGAGCATGCACCGGGAAAACAAAATCAGGGAAGGAAAAACACCATATGCTGTACAAACTTCTGCAATCAGTTTTTCCCATCCCAAAAACTCTCTTTGCTCCTCTCTTAAGGCCTGTTACAACCCCTCTCACAGAAGATAATTAATCACTCTGTTTCTTCCCCTCTCAACCTCTCTCATGACCTTTAACCCCGAAAATCAGAGAGGCTGAGAACAAATCGTGAAAGCCCTGTTCTTCACCTCTCAAGCACGCCCAGCTTCTCCCTCTCATGCACGCCCTGTTTTTCTTCTCTCGCATGGCCTGCTACTTCTTCTCACCACCTCATGCACGGCATACAAGCAGAACCGATTGGAGGCGGAGAACGAACCCGTGAAGGAGAAAAAAACATAAAGGCTTGGAAGATGCATGAAGGCCATGTGAGAGAGTTCAGATCAAAACAAAACTCCATTGCACGGCTCCTTTGAAAGGCTCTTGATTTGGATCGGTTACAAAAGTAGGGAACCGCTGGAAGAGAACAAGGGAGCCAAACACCGTGAAAACAAAAGATCAAGAGAAAGGAATGCCGAGCGGGAGAAAACCATGGAGAGATCCATTTCCGATCGTTGGGCAAAGGATCAAAATCTAAAATCCAAGATGCATTCAAACTTCAAGCAATCCTTATCCATTTACACGTTAAAAACAAGTTCAGGGGAAGAGGGAAAAACCGTGAAAAACCGAGACCGTGAAATCATCCCATGTAATAAACCCATAATGCACATAGCAGGGCTCTCACATAGATGCGCTGGGATGACTCTTAAAGGACATGAGGGGATAAAGAAGATGAGATAGGGGATAACTAGGGTGCTCACCGAACCCATAATGCACACAGCAGGGAACCCCTCACACCCTTCATCGAACCAATAATGCACACTGCAAGGAACGAAGGCAAACAAACCTCATCCCAAAACCAGAACTATAACCAATAGAGAACCAAAGATTTATATCAAATCAACTCTCTCTCTAACTATTACAGGGGGGAAGGGGCCTTTATATAGAAAAACCAAAACCCTCAGTTTCTTAGCCTCTAAGAAAACTAAAAAAGGAAAATAAATTAAATCAAAATTCGTGTTGCATCAAAAATGGTGCTGATTTGCTTTGAGAAGCATGTCGACTTGATGATCTGCTCTAGAAAGCATGCTGCTCTGAAAATGGGACTGCTCTAAAATCCATGCAAACACCAACTCACGGTCGAGCGGAGGATCGATCAACCGACGGAGCACACGACCAGTGACCGGGAAGCAGGCGGCGGACGGGGCCAGCGGATGATGAGCGGCGGCCGGCCGGTGGTGGGCTGCAGGCGGGGCAGCACAGGGGAAATGGCATGGCATGCCCAGCATGCCGTTTGGTCTCCTACGGCCGTGGGAGACCTCCTTGGTGCCGGCGAGGCCTCCGGCAGCCCAGTAAGTGGCGGACCGGCAACGGGCTACGGCAGGCGGGAGGAGGCGCAGGTGGGCGGTGGCGCAGGCGGGCGATGGTGCAGGGGCAGCACGGTACGGAAGCCGTGCCGCTTGGGCTTCCCATGGCCATGGGGCCCAAGGGCGCCGGCAGGGGCCCTCCGGTGGCCGGGCATGAGCCGACGGGCGGCGGGCGGATGGCCGGTGGTAGGCCGGTAACGGCAGGCTGCGACGGCGATCGTGGGACGTGGGCTATGGTTGGTCTTCCCACGACCGTTCATCTTCCATGGGCAAGGGCAGTGGCTTCTCCGATGAGGGCGAGGGCCAGCGAGCGGCGACGACGGTCCGGCATGGGCGGCCGGGGGTCGGGCGGCCCGGATCTTGGGCCGGAGGGGGCGATGGCTAGGGTTTTGAATTTTTTTTAAAATCACGGGAAGAAGATGGAATAAGGCTGGAATAAGGTAGGAATAATATTTTGATAAAGGTGGAATAGAGGGAATAGGTGGAATAGTGGGAATAGGAAAAAATAAAAAAATGCGAGAAAATAAGAAAAAAATAGAAAAATACCCGGACCTGCCCTGGATCCCATCAGAGAGCCTTCCACACGCCCACCTCTTACCTGACCAGTGGACAGGGTAATTGTTTGATTTGTTGTAAGTTGAGCTGACTCATTCTACCTGAGCTGCTAGGTCTAGAAGCCCCTAGAATGCTTTGTGTGCTTGATTGCATGACCACTAGATTAGGAGCCTAATACCATCAATCTCAATCCCAACCAAATTTAACCTTGGAGTCCAACCTTGAAACCCGATTGAGGGCCCTTACATAATAGATTGCCCAATTGACCACCCAAATGAACAATCAGTTTAACCAGGTAAAGGCACGTGTTGGAACCCTAGAAAGAACCCATGAGTCTCATTCTGAACTCGAACCTAAGTCACCCCTCCCCATAGCTCCCAACAGTAGGAGACCCCCACACCATGACCCAATCTGGGAACTCAATCCCATGAGATCCCCACACCATGACCCAATTTGGGAACCCAATCCTAGGAGACCCAATCATGATTTCTTGGACCAAGATGAAAGAGCCATTAGGAATATCAGGTTAGAAGAACCAACTTTTGATGGCAGCCTGATGCGGGACTAACTAGATGCGAAGATGAGGAATGATGCAAGTGGCTTTTTTCTTCTTTTGTGATTTTAAAGTTTTTTTATGGATTTAGGATTCCCCAAGAAAAAACAATAGCAGATCTAAGGATTCGATAATAAGAACTACTAGCACGTAAATTAGCCCCTAAGCAAGGATAAAAAGAGGACCCCGGGATTGAGAAACCCTGTAGGACTTAGCTCTCAAATCAATATCTACTTAGGAGTTCTACGGTTGCAAACCTCAAAAGCTCTGAAGCATTAGATGCCGAGTTCACTCACTCTAATGGATGCGATCTGGATGATCGAGCCTTCAACCCCCACATATGCACCGGCTTTCTGTCCGAAGGTCCCGAAGGCAAGGAAAACCGACTCCGTATTCGTGGTACCTGGAGGACCTACGAGCAATCAAGGGAAGGATTAGGAATCAACAAGTAGCAGGAAGAAATAAAGGAAGACATATTGAAGATGATGTCGATGGTGGGTCATCTTGTTGGGTGCCTAGATGGAACATCTAGTGGCCTCCGAACTCGAAGATGGAAGACGGATTTGCAGAAGAGAAATTAACTCGAGGCCTCACACATCTCGATGCCCGAAGGTGAAGGTGCTCCCTCACGGAGATCGACGTTCTTATGGAATGAAGGCAACTAACAAAGAGAATGGCTTTCAAATATTTTTTTTTCATTCATCATCATTCATTAAGCTTACAAGGGAGGGGGTAAGGTCCTTTATATAGGCACCTTAGACCCTTTCAAAATTTGAATGAAAAAATACATTTCTTCTCTTGCTAAGGCACCAAAAAATATATTCAAAAATCCTAAAATTTTGAAATTCAAACTCCTTGGCCGACCAAAGCTTCTTGGATTTGGGCATGGCATGATAATGGGCTTGGAAGAAGGAATTTGGCTCCCTTGGACTTGGAATGTTGACCTTCAATTTTGGGAAGAAGGCATGATGCAAGGCTTGTGTCTCCCTCTTTCCTTTGTTGCTCACCCTTCTTTGGAGAGAAGCTTGAAATGAGACTTGGATCAAGGCCTTTGTCTTCAACCTTTCCTTGGTTGCTCACCCTTCTTTGGAGAGAAGCTTGAAATGAGGCTTGGATCAAGGCCTTTGTCTTCAACCTTTCCTTGGTTGCCCAAGACTCCTTTGGTAAGTGGCTTGATGGAGGGAGGGAAAGGAGAAAAGAATATTTGATATGTCTCCATTTGGCAAGATGAGGTGGTGCCACATGGGATGGTGAAGTGGTGCCACATGGGGTGGTGAAGTGGCACCCAAGGGTTGAAATGTTGACCTTCAAGGCATAGCCCAATAGTAGTTGAGCTGGAGTCAAAGACCACTTCGACTTGGACCCAGACTCGGACTGGACTCAATACAGGATTGGACTCAATACAAGACACAACTTGACCAAATTAGTTAATTTACAGGACTAAACAAAAATAATTGAGACTAAATTCATGACTAAAAATTACAATGCTTAGGCTTGAAGCCTTATTACAGAACCCAAAAATTGAAACCCTAATTAGAGGTCCGGTACCCACACCAATTCTCCCAGGATGGGAGGAACTCGACCCTGTCGAGTAAGGATTTATTTGGCTTTGATATTGTTCCAGAAGGTCGGGGTCGAGGTGCTGCAAGTCCTCTCGGGTATCCTACGAATCATCAGACTTTGGTTGGCCTTTCAATCGAACCAAGTAATGCTGATAAACTTTGCCCCGGGTGGTCATAGGTTGATCATCCAGGACACGCTCGATCCACTCTCCTCTCTCAAGTAAAATTGGAGGTGGATCTCTGGGTCAGGTTTGCTCTCAAATGAAAGGTTAGGCCCAAATGGCTTGCTGGGTATGTTTGCTGGTTCCCTATACTCAACTAAGTCCAGGATATTGAAAGCCGAGCTATTGCCATGATCCAGAGTAGCTCAGGCACATAGGCATTAGGGCCAACTCTCCTTATCACTCTAAAGGGGCCAGCTCCACGAGCATAATGTTTCTTAATGGTTCCTGGTAGAAACCATTCAGGCATAAGCCTAACCATTATAGAATCCCTTTGATCAAACTCTTTGGTTCTCTTTCGGGAATCAGCCAAATTGTTTTAAAATTTATACTTAATGTAGAATTCTAACATGATACAAAATGCAGACTTAACTAAGCATTCCTATTGAGAGAAATTTTATTGGGCTCCTAGGGTCTAAACCTAATACACTACTGACTCTCTAGGTAGAAGTAGGTAGAAAATGGGATGGGCTCTAGCAAATGCCATGGATCCCTAGGAAATGCCATGAGGTATACTAGAAGTAGGTAGAAAATGGGATGGGCTCTAGGGATTCATGCAACCTAGAAATCTCAGCAAAATGTATCCCCATGGCTCTAGAAACGTGAGAAGGCTCAAGGAAGGGTAGGAAAAAAGAATCGGAGTCTTGGGGTGGCTTATGGGAAATATGAAACAGACCTTGGTTATTCAGGATGACCTTAAAATTTGGACAATGGCCTATGGGTGCACTGGTCCTAACCTCATGATTAGTACTAGGAGGATCTATAAGTGCAAGTTCTAGAGTAGGCAGGGTGCTCCTAGAAGGTGGAAGGTTATCAGGAAGGTCTTTGGAAAGTTTATCTTGAAAGTCCTCTAAACTAATGTCTACTTCTTGTTCATGGACCTTCTCTATGGGCATTACTTGAGAACCTTCACTTTCATCGACTTTGTTTGATCCTGGCTCGGTCATTTCTTCTTCAAATTTCGTAGTGAGTTCAAGATCATTATCCCTTGATTCCTTAATGATTTCAACTTTGGGCCCATCTTCATCACACTTCTCCACTAAACTTGATTCAGGGATTTCCTCTTGGGATTCCTTAATAGGCTCAGGGGTTTCTTCACTTAAATTCTCAGTGGGCTTAATCTTTCCTCCCTGAAGTTCTTTCGAAGGCTTTTCTCCTTGGGTCAATTCATGAGTTTCTCTAGTGGTAGGGGTTCCCTCAGTATTCTCCTTCTCTAACTCCTTGTCACTAATTAGGTTGACTACAGGTTTCTTTTCCTTAAGGCTACTTGATTCTCTTTTAACCTGGTCCATGAACTCCTAATTGGGTCACCTAGGGTGAACCTCTCGGGCTGGGTTAGGGTGTGGGACTCTTCCGGACTCAGCTTCTAAGGAGGGATCATGTTAAGGGAATCTCATAGGGTGGGGAGGTGATTCAATCTCTGATTTAGTGTGAGGCTCCTGGGTCTTCTCCAGAGTTTCTAGCCTTGTTATGAATTTATCAAACTTATCAAATCTATTGTTCATCCGACCTAACTGTTCCATGATGACCTTTAATTGATCATTGACATCGTTCTCCATGGGTTCACTTGATTGGGAATGATGGGGGTGATAGGGGACTCCTGATCTAGTCGACATGCAACACACAACAAAAGATGTTATGGGTTTGCTAGACCTAAAAGATCAAACCAAATATTAGGTCAAGAAGACAATCTTGGTGGTAGTAACTTGGCACCTGGCCAGGTAAGTGTAAGGTTGGTGGAGGTTCCTCTTTGCTTTCCTTAGATACCAATTTGAAATTGGCCAGGTAAGCGAACTAACCCACCTTCTTTCGGGCTCTTGTCCCTGAACCACTTGCCTAGACACCAGATACTCAAGCACACACAAACAAGTTGTCTAAATTGGCTTGACACTTGGATCGACCCAACTTCGTGGGTGTCCCTAGCTCACTAGAGCAAGTTAAGTGTCTACTCAATTTTAATTAGAGGTTGGGTCCGATATGCAGGGTGGTTGTTTTTGGGCTAAGGAAAGGTAATGACTTCCTTTCCTTATCTTTTGATATTGATGCCCTTAAATGAATTATGAAAATGATAGTACACAAATGATCTAATGAGATGTATCTAAGTTATGTTTTTTTAGATTTTTTTTTTTTGATGGATGATAACAGAAATAAGATGATGGAAATGACAAGAGATGAAGCTAAATGCAAAATTAACTATTTGAGAAATGAAAACATGAAAAGATGCACTTGCTGAAAAAATCACAGAATAGATTTTGCTCTCATGTGGAATTCTGGCTTCTAGAAATTCTACAAGCTTCAATAAAATCTAAGAAAATTATCAAAAATACTTTCAATTATGTGTGATCTAAAAAAACAAAAAACAGAGAGTTTGGATGTTCCTACAAATAGCAACGCCTAAAAAAATAGACCATGTATGGAAAGAAAAAAATACAGAAATTAAAAGAAGATGAGATCTAATGATGCAAAAATTTTCTTTTGGATTTTTAAAACTTTTCTTCTTGTGATCCCCTTCGAAGGTCAACCACAATGGCACCCCTACATGCCTTAGGAGATCACCATGGAATGGGAGGAGAGGGTCTTGAAACCCTACTTTTCTCCTAAGACCGGATGGCCTGGTGAAGTACCTAATCTAGGTACCTAAGAAGTGCTAAGTCCTAACCATGCTCTAATACTAAACATGATGCAGGACTAACTAGATGTGAAGATGAGGAATGATGCAAGTGTTTTTTTTTTTTTTTGTGATTTTTAAGTTTTCTTATGGATTTAGGATTCCCAAAGAAAAGACAACAGCAGATCTAGAGATTTGATAATGATAAGAACTACTAGCACGTAAATTAGCCCCTAAGCAAGGATAAAAAGAGGACCCCGGGATTGAAAAATCCCGTAGAACTTAGCTCTCGAATCAATATCTACTTAATAGTTCTAGGGTTGGAAACCTCAAAAGCTCTGAAGCGCCTGATGCCGAGTTCACTCGCTCTTGCGGATGCGATCTAGATGATCGAGCCTTCAACCCCTGCGAATGCGCCAGCTTTTTGTCTGAAGGTCCCAAAGGCAAGGAAAACTGACTCCGTATTCAAGGTACCTGGAGGACCAATGAGCAATCAAAGGAAGGATTAGGAATCAACAAGTAGCAGGAAGAAATAAAGGAAGAAAGGTTGGAGATGATGTTGATTGTGGGTCTCCTAGATGAAACATCCAGTGGCCTCCGAACTCGAAGATGGAAGATGGATTTGTGGAAGAGAAAGTAACTCGAGGCCTCACACCTCTCGACGCCCGAAGGCGAAGGTGCTCCCTCACGGAGATCAAAATTCTTAAGGAATGAAGGCAACTAACAAAGAGAATGGCTCTCAAATATTTCTTTTCATTCATCATCATTCATTAACCTTACAAGGGAGGGGGTAAGGTCCTTTATATAGGCACCTTAGACCCTTTCAAAATTTGAATAAAAAAACACATTTCTTCTCTTGCTAAGGCGCCAAAAAATATATTCAAAAATCCCAAAATTTTGAAATTCAAACTCCTTGGCCGACCAAAGCTTCTTGGATTTGGGCGTGGCATGATAATGGGCTTGGAAGAAGGAATCTGGCTCCCTTGGACTTGGAAAGTTGACCTTCAATTTTGGGAAGAAGGCATGATGCAAGGCTTGTGTCTCCCTCTTTCATTGGTTGCTCACCCTTCTTTGGAGAGAAGCTTGAAATGAGGCTTGGATCAAGGCCTTTGTCTTCAACCTTTCCTTGGTGGCTCACCCTTCTCTAGAGAGAAGCTTGAAATGAGGCTTGGATCAAGGCCTTTTTCTTCAACCTTTCCTTGGTTGCCCAAGACTCCTTTAGTAAGTGGCTTGATGGAGGGAGGGAAAGGAGGAAAGAATATTTGATGTGTCTCTATTTGGCAAGATGAGGTGGCACCACATGGGATGGTGAAGTGGCGCCACATGGGGTGGTGAAGTGGCACCCGAGGGTTGAAATGTTCACCTTCAAGGCTTGGCCCAATAGTAGTTGAGCTGGACTGGTGCGGGCACCATACTCAGAAGAAGACTTCAGAGCTCCATCTGGATCTCTGATTAACCTTGCCCGAAAAAAAATTAGGGTTTTTGGTTTGTAATAAGAGTTGACTATATCAACTCAATTTAGTTTGAGTCTACATTACCTGCATTTTATTTTGTTGAGTCATGTTGACTCAGTAGTGGACTAGGGTTTCAACCTGGGGTGTTACATTTTCTCCCAAGACCAAGCAAGTGGACACCACACTCCCAGCCACACTCCCAGCCATACGCCTGAGTCTATGGGGCGCCATATCTACATCCAGCAGCCTTTGGTCCCCACTCCACAGATAGCAGCTTTCTTCTCTCATGCGCCAGATGAGGAGAAATCCACCAAGAGTCCACAAATCAAGGGGGCGGCCAAGACTTTCCCAAGAGAACCAAAGTAAAGATGGGAAGAAATTTTCTTGGAGAGAACTTCAAGGAGGCGCCCACTACCTGCCAAAAAAATCCAAAACAAAGATGGGAAGGACCTTGACTTAGGGAGGAAGAAAAGGAGGAGTCCAAAAGAGTTGATCCATGGAAGGAAAAAAATTCTCTTGAAGATCCATACAAGAAGGCGCCATCTACCTGCCTTTTATAACCCAAAATCAAATTTTTTGGTACTTTGGCCGACCATATGTGTATGATTTTTCCTGATTTGTAGATCCCCTCCTTTAGTCCCACATGGGAAGATGTAAAACCCTACTCCCTCATAAAGCCTTATAAATTAAACCCCTCTTGTAAGTTTAAATCAATCAGATGAATGAAGCCAAATTTTTTTGTGAGCAAACTTTGTGTTTTCTCTCTTCCGCACTTGCATCCAGGTGTTGAGCTCCATGAGGGAGTAAATCCGGGTTCCCCAGGAACCTTGAGGAGGTGTGAGATCTCCAAAACCCAAACCTTAGGTTAGCCACTCCACTCCCAAACCCTAGCCGCCATCACCCTTCTCTTTCCACCAAGCCCTAGTCTATTCCACTTCTCACGGCCACCCTCTCCAAGTCCAGGCCGGCCACCAGCATCCAGCTCCAGTCCAGATACTTCAGATCTACAGCAGTTCTAAGAGGAAGTCAGATCGGCCTCCAGGAGAATCCTGATTTCAGCAACTTCAGCTTTCAAGTTCTTCAACCTGGTAAATCTTTTCTTGAGTATCTGAAATCCATCACTTGTTCATCTTCTTTCCCAGATCTTGAGTCCAGGAGAAGCCGACCAAACCACAAGACCAGTATTGGAGGATCCATTGCGAAGATAGCCGACTCCGAAGATCCCACAATATGCTCGAGAGAGTTCTTCCACCAAAATCCTGAGAAGATCACTGTCTGGTTAGTAAACCATCTCTCCTCTCTATTTCTGTTCTGTTGAAAGTTCAGAGCGAAACCCTAGGTCTGGGAGTTTCTCAACCCCCAGCGATCCGTTACTTCTGAATTACTCTGATAATTTAGTTTCTTCTAAACTGTGCTTTCAATCCTTACCTAGTTTCCTTCAACTTAGTTTAGCTTTACTTTGAGTCAAAGCCAATTTCTGAAATTTAAAAAAAAAAAAAAAAGAATTAATCTTAAATTTACTTCTGCATACGCTTCTTTGTTCTTTGTTCTGCATCATTTTTGGTATCAGAGCCCTGTCTAGGGTTTCTGTTTGATTGCTTGTTTGAGTCCCTCTCTTTTTACTTTGTCTGCTCGAAGTAGACTCCCCAGGACGTCCGGTCCTAGGAATGAAGCGAGGTGCAAACCTCCTCTTCCCATTCCACGGGGTGTTCCTAGGGCGTGTAGGGGATCCGTTGGGTTACAACTTCGTAGCAGAAATTGTAAACGGGGAAGTGCTCTGTTTTTAGCCTGTAATTGCCCTGTTGCAGGAATTATTTCTCACTTCAAGTAACTCCAAATTAAATGATTTTTATTTTGTTAAAACCAGTATAATTGAATCTAATTTGCATAATTTTCTCATGATTTATTGGTTTCCGTGCGATTTCTGAGAATTAAATTACTGCAACTCTATTTTTGTGTTCTGCAATCCATTTATTTTTTAGTGTACATCTCTTAATTCATCTTAAGGGCATTTGAGCATCTAAGATAAGGGGAGGAGTTGATAACCTCTCCTTAGCCCAAAACCACCACCCCTTCATTCGAACCTAAGCCTTTAATCTAAAATTGATTAGACCTAATTTGCCCTAGTGGGCTAGGGACAATAACAAGTCGGGTCAAGGCTAGTGTTGAGTCAGTTTGTCTGGTTACTCTGTGTGTGCTTTGTACTCAGTGTCTAGAACGATGGTTCAGGGATTCCATCCCGAAGGGCTTGTATGCTGGTCCGCCTACCTGGCCAATCGCTGATTGGTATCTAGGATTGGCATTCAGGGACCTAACACTCCCCTTACACCTGCCTGGCTGAGTTCTGAGTTACTACAGGCTAGCTTGCCACTCTGATTAGGCATCTAGTTTGGGCTCTAGGTCTAGTTAGCCCATAGTCGTTCAGTTGAGTCTCATTTTTGTGTGTTTGCCTGCATCATGTCTACCTGGAATGGAGTGCCCTACCAACCTGGTCAAACCCAACCTGATTTAGAAGCAATGGTTAGAGCTCTTACTGAGAGTATGAACAAACTGAGTCAGGATGTGACTACCACTGTTGCCCAATTTAAAGAACAAGTCCATGAGGATTTTGCCCAGCTTAGGGATCGAGTCCAAGTGCTAGAGGAACCTAGGCATCGGAACTGGACTCCTGACCCAGATTTTAATGTACCTCACCCACACCAAGAGCCTAGAAGACCTCTATACCGAGATCCTGAACCTAATCATAGGAGGCCTGACCCAGAACCTGAGGATAGAGATGATAGGTTCATTCGAAAAATCAAGTTAGATGCATCCACTTTTGATGGTAGCCTAAATCCTAAGGTGTATTCTGATTGGGAGGGTGAGATGGACCAGTACTTTGAGTGGTATGCCATGTCTGAGGAGAGGAAATTCAAGTTTGCCAAGATGAAATTAATACGTCAAGCTAGGTTATACTGGGGGAACATTGAGCTGACCACTAGAAGACGAAATGTAGAGCCCATAACCACTTGGCAGGGTATGAAAGAGAAACTTAGAGACAAGTACCTACCCATTTCATACCAGCAAAATCTGTTAGACCAATGGCAGACTTTGAAACAAGGGAACCGATCTGTTTCAGACTACATAACCACCTTTGACGAATACCTGATGAGATGTGATATGAGTGAAGCCCATGAGGTCACTTTGTCTAGATTTAGGGCTGGACTTAGGGAAGATATTAAGAGAGAGTTGTTTCTGAGAGAGGTTACTGACCAAGACCAAGCCTATCAGATTGCACTGAACACTGAGAAGTTTCAGAGAGGACCCATGCCATCTAGGGTTAGTGCCCCAATCCCAAGAAATGGACCTAGCCAGGTTACCCCTAGCAAGCCTAATCAGGGTATCCCCACCCCTAGGCCCATGGACAAAGGTAAGGCACCTGACACCCAGAGAACCCCTAGTATCGTCTGTTTTAAGTGCCAGAAGCCCGGTCATATCTCCACTCAGTGCACAGCCATAGCTTGTTTTAAGTGTCATAAGGTAGGTCATGTTTCTAGTCAGTGCCCTCGTAGATCCCTATATATAGAAGAGGGAGGAGAAGAGAATTCCGAGCCTAATGAGGAGTTTGAAGAAGAAGTTTATGAGGCCGGAATGAATTTGGTTGATGAGTATGAAGGAGAGGAAGAATCCACTGAATCTGACCACTTAGGGGTTGTGAGATGCATCCTGTCCCAGACTAAAGTTCAGGAAGATTGGCGTAGGACTAATATCCTACAAACTTTCCTTAAACTAGGGGATAAGGTTTGTAAAATCATCATAGATAGTGGGAGCTGTGTGAATGCCATTTCTACTAGCACTGTAAAAATGTTAGGCTTAACCCCAGTCCCCCACCCCAACCCCTATAAGGTTTCTTGGGTAGACTCTACCTCTATACCCATCCAGTCTAGATGTCAGGTCCAAATCCAAATGCAATCCTATCAAGAGAAGATTTGGTGTGATGTCTTGCCCATGGGGGTGAGCAGTATAATTCTTGGAAGACCTTGGTTGTATGATCATGATGCCACCCTCTTAGGAAAATCCAACACCTGTGTCTTTAGTTTCAATGGGAAGAAAATCACAATCCATTCAGTCCCTCCTAAGGACAAGGTAGCTAAAGGAACAAGTAAGGTCAGAGAAATGAAGACTGGAGTGAACCTAATTAGTTCCAAGGATCTAGAAGAAGAGATTCATAGTGGTTCACCCATTTGGATGTTGACTGCTAAAGAACTTAGGACTCCTACACCCTCAGAGCCTCCTCAGGAAGTTAAGCCTTTATTAGAAGAATTTGAGGATGTTTTTCCCGAGGATCTGCCAGACCACCTTCCACCTCTTAGGGATATTCAGCATTCCATAAATTTAGTCCCAGGAGCTACTTTACCCAACTTGCCCCATTATAGGATGAATCCATCGGAGCATAAAGAACTGCAAAAGCAGGTTGGCGAATTATTGAGGAAGGGGTTCATTAGAGAGAGTCTTAGCCCTTGTGCAGTCCCTACACTTCTAACCCCGAAGAAAGATGGCACGTGGAGGATGTGTGTTGACAGTCGTGCCATCAATAAAATCACAATCAAGTATAGGTTCCCCATCCCTAGACTAGATGACATGCTTGATATGATGGCCGGTGCCATGGTCTTTTCTAAAATTGATCTCAAGAGCGGCTATCATCAGGTTAGGATTAGACCAGGGGATGAGTGGAAAACAACCTTCAAAACTAAGGATGGTCTCTATGAATGGGTTGTTATGCCTTTTGGGTTGTCCAATGCCCCTAGTACTTTCATGAGGATTATGACCCAGGTACTTAGAGCTTTCATAGGGGAGTTTGTAGTGGTCTATTTTGATGACATCCTGATCTATAGTAAGACCCCTGCAGATCACCTAGGCCACCTTAGACAGGTCTGTCAAGTTTTGAGGAATGATAGTCTCTACGGTAATCTCAAGAAGTGTGAATTTATGACCAGTAGGATTATCTTCCTTGGATTTGTTGTAACCCCTGACGGCGTGGCTGCCGATCCTGAAAAGATTAGGTCCATAGTAGAATGGCCAGAGCCGACCAGTGTGCATGAAGTCAGAAGTTTCCATGGCTTGGCTACCTTCTATAGGCGATTCATCAAGGGGTTTAGTACCGTAGTTGCTCCTATCACAGACTGCATCAGGAAGGGAGAATTTCAGTGGACCAAAGCAGCCCATAAAGCCTTCCTAGATCTTAAGGATAGGATGACCCAAGCACCCATTTTGAGACTACCGGACTTTTCAAAGGTATTTGAGGTTGCCTGTGATGCTTCAGGAGTAGGTATAGGTGGAGTCCTAAGCCAAGAGAATCATCCCGTAGCATTCTTTAGTGAAAAACTTAATGATGCTAAGCTTAGGTATTCTACCTATGATAAGGAATTTTACGCGGTAGTGCAAGCTTTGCGTTACTGGAGACAATATTTACTACCGCAAGAATTTGTGCTGTTTTTGGACCATGAGGCTCTTAGATTCTTGAATTCTCAGAAGAAGCTTAACCCTAGGCATGCTAAGTGGGTAGAGTATATCCAGTCCTATACTTTTGTTTTGAAGCATAAGGCTGGGTCTGAAAATAAGGTAGCTGATGCCCTTAGTCGTCGATCTTTGTTGTTGAATTCTGTTAGGGCTGAAGTCTTAGGGTTTGAGCAAATCAAAGAAGAATATGAGTCATGTCCGGATTTGAAGACTGTATACCAGGATCTAACTCAAGGACCATCTAGTGAACATAAGGATTTTTTCCTTTTAGATGGCTTTCTGTTCTTTAAGAATAGGCTTTGCATCCCTAGAACCTCTCTTAGGGAATTCTTGATTTGGGAAACTCATGCTGGAGGTTTAGCTGGCCATTTCGAAAAAGATAAGACCACCCTGGCTATTGAAGACCATTTTTTCTGGCCTAGCTTAAAAAGAGATGTAGCACACATTGTGGCTAGGTGTCGGACCTGCGCTGTTGCCAAACAGCGAAAACAGAACACCGGCCTTTATACCCCACTCCCTGTCCCAGATCATCCTTGGCAAGATGTGAGCATGGACTTTGTGTTAGGTTTGCCTAAGACCCAGAGGAGGCATGACTCTATCTGTGTTGTAGTAGACCGATTTTCCAAGATGGCCCATTTCTTGCCTTGTTCCCAAACATTTGATGCGTCTAAGGTAGCCACCCTGTTCTTTAATGAGATAGTTCGACTCCATGGCCTACCCAAGACCATTATTTCAGATAGGGTTGCTCGGTTCACCAGCTATTTCTGGAAAACCCTTTGGCATAAGTTAGGGACGAAACTTAAGTTTTCAACTGCCTATCATCCCTAGACTGACGGCCAAACCGAAGTAGTGAACCATAGTTTAGGCAATCTGCTAAGGTGTCTTGTTGGTGAAAACATTAGGAACTGGGATTTGTACTTACCTAGAGCTGAATTTGCATATAATGACTCGGTCAATAGGTCTACGGGTAAGAGTCCATTTGAAATTGTGCATGGTTACAAACCCCACACACCTCTTGACCTAGCTCCTTTACCAGTCCACACACGGTTCTCCGAGTCTGCCGAAGTTTTTGCACAGCATATAAAAGACTTGCATAAAGAAATTCAAGCCAAAATAAATTTAAGTAATGAAACTTATAAGAAATTGGCTGATTCTCAAAGGCGAGTCAAAACTTTTGACGAAGGAGACTATGTAATGATTAGGTTAAGGCCTGAACGGTTTCCTCCTGGAACCGTTAGAAAGTTACATGCTAGGGGAGCTGGACCATTTAGAGTGGTAAAGAGAGTAGGATCCAATGCCTATGTGCTCGAGTTGCCTCCAGAACTAGGCATTAGCTCCACTTTCAACATTACAGACCTAGTAGAGTATAGGGAGCCAGCTGTGATTCCCAGTGAGGCTTTTGAACCTAATCCTGCTCTTGAGAGTGAACCTGACCCTGTGTGTCCACCAACAAATTGGCCTGTGAGGAAAGAGCAGATTGAAAAGATCCTGGATGATCAGGTTATCTCTACTCGTAATCGAGGATACCAAAGATACCTAGTCCGCTGGCTAGGAAGGCCAGATTCTGATGACTCTTGGATCTCCCGAGAAGAGTTACAAGAGCTAGACCCAGACCCCTTGGAGAGTTACCAGAGCCAACTGGATCCATACTCGACAGGGTCGAGTTCCTCCCACCCTGGGAGAATTGGTACGGGCACCAGACTCAGAAGAAGACTTCAGAGCTCTATCTGGATCTCTGATTAACCTTGCCCGAAAAAAATTAGGGTTTTTGGTTTGTAATAAGAGTTGACTAGATCAACTCAATTTAGCTTGAGTCTACATTACCTGCATTTTATTTTGTTGAGTCATGTTGACTCAGTAGTGGACTAGGGTTTCAACCTGGGGTGTTACATTTTCTCCCAAGACCAAGCAAGTGGACACCACACTCCCAGCCACACTCCCAGCCATACGCCTGAGTCCAGGGGGCGCCATATCTACATCCAGCAGCCTTTGGTCCCCAATCCACAGATAGCAGCTTCCTTCTCTCATGCGCCAGATGAGGAGAAATCCACCAAGAGTCCACAAATCAAGGGGGCGGCCAAGACTTTCCCAAGAGAACCAAAGTAAAGATGGGAAGAAATTTTCTTGGAGAGAACTTCAAGGAGGCGCCCACTACCTGCCAAAAAAATCCAAAACAAAGATGGGAAGGACCTTGACTTAGGGAGGAAGAAAAGGAGGAGTCCAAAAGAGTTGATCCATGGAAGGAAAAAAATTCTCTTGAAGATCCATGCAAGGAGGCGCCATCTACCTGCCTTTTATAACCCAAAATCAAATTTTTTGGTACTTTGGCCGACCATATGTGTATGATTTTTCCTGATTTGTAGATCCCCTCCTTTAGTCCCACATGGGAAGATGTAAAACCCTACTCCCTTGTAAAGCCTTATAAATTAAACCCCTCTTGTAAGTTTAAATCAATCAGATGAATGAAGCCAAATTTTTTTGTGAGCAAACTTTGTGTTTTCTCTCTTCCGCACTTGCATCCAGGTGTTGAGCTCCGTGAGGGAGTAAATCCGGGTTCCCCAGGAACCTTGAGGAGGTGTGAGATCTCCAAAACCCAAACCTTAGGTTAGCCACTCCACTCCCAAACCCTAGCCGCCATCACCCTTCTCTTTCCACCAAGCCCTAGTCTATTCCACTTCTCACGGCCACCCTCTCCAAGTCCAGGCTGGCCACCAGCATCCAGCTCCAGTCCAGATACTTCAGATCTACAGCAGTTCTAAGAGGAAGTCTGATCGGCCTCCAGGAGAATCCTGATTTCAGCAACTTCAGCTTTCAAGTTCTTCAACCTGGTAAATCTTTTCTTGAGTATCTGAAATCCATCACTTGTTCCTCTTCTTTCCCAGATCTTGAGTCCAGGAGAAGTCGACCAAGCCACAAGACCAGTACTGGAGGATCCATTACGAAGATAGCTGACTCCGAGGATCCCACAATCTGCTCGAGAGAGTTCTTCCACCAAAATCCTGAGAAGATCACTGTCTGGTTAATAAACCATCTCTCCTCTCTATTTCTGTTCTGTTGAAAGTTCAGAGCGAAACCCTAGGTCTGGGAGTTTCTCAACCCCCAGTGATCCGTTACTTCTGAACTACTCTGATAATTTAGTTTCTTCTAAACTGTGCTTTCAATCCTTACCTAGTTTCCTTCAACTTAGTTTAGCTTTACTTTGAGTCAAAGCCAATTTCTGAAATTAAAAAAAAAAAAAAAAAATTAATCTTAAATTTACTTTCGTATACGCTTTTTTGTTCTTTGTTCTGCATCATTTTTGGTATTAGAGCCCTGTCTAGGGTTTCTGTTTGATTGCTTGTTTGAGTCCCTCTCTTTTTACTTTGTCTGCTCGAAGTAGACTCCCCAGGACGTCCGGTCCTAGGAATGAAGCGAGGTGCAAACCTCCTCTTCCCATTCCATGGGGTGTTCCTAGGGCATGTAGGGGATCCGTTGGGTTACAACTTCATAGCAGAAATTGTAAACGGGGAAGTGCTCTGTTTTCAGCCCGTAATTACCCTGTTGCAGGAATTATTTCTCACTGCAGGTAACTCCAAATTTAATGATTTTTACTTTTTTGAAACTAGTATAATTGAAACTAATTTTCATAATTTTCTTATGATTTATTGGTTTTCGTGCGATTTCTGATAATTAAATTACTGCAACTCTATTTTTGTGTTCTGCAATCCATTTATTTTTGAGTGTACATCTCTTAATTCATCTTAAGGGCATTTGAGCATCTAAGATAAGGGGAGGAGTTGATAACCTCTCCTTAGCCCAAAACCACCACCCCTTCATTCGAACCTAAGCCTTTAATCTAAAATTGATTAGACCTAATTTGCCCTAGTGGGCTAGGGACATCAACAAGTCGGGTCAAGGCTAGTGTTGAGTCAGTTTGTCTGGTTACTTTGTGTGTGCTTTGTACTCAGTGTCTAGAATGGTGGTTCAGGGATTCCATCCCGAAGGGCTTGTGTGCTGGTCCGCCTACCTGGCCAATCTCTGATTGGTGTCTAGGATTGGCATTCAGGGACCTAACACTCCCCTTACACCTGCCTGGCTGAGTCTTGAGTTACTACAGGCTAGCTTGCCACTCTGATTGGGCATCTAGTTTGGGCTCTAGGTCTATTTAGCCCGTAGTCGTTCAGTTGAGTCTCATTTTTGGGTGTTTGCCTGCATCATGTCTACCCGGAATGGAGTGCCCTACCTACCTGGTCCAACCCAACCTGATTTAGAAGCCATGGTTAGAGCTTTTACTGAGAGTATGAACAAACTGAGTCAGGATGTGACTACCACTGTTGCCCAATTTAAAGAACAAGTCCATGAGGATTTTGCCCAGCTTAGGGATCGAGTCCAAGTGCTAGAAGAACCTAGGCATCGGAACTGGACTCCTGACCCAGATTTTAATGTACCTCACCCACACCAAGAGCCTAGAAGACCTCTATACCGAGATCCTGAACCTAATCATAGGAGGCCTAACCCAGAACCTGAGGATAGAGATGATAGGTTCATTCGAAACATCAAGTTAGATGCACCCACTTTTGATGGTAGCCTAAATCTTAAGGTGTATTCTGATTGGGAGGGTGAGATGGACCAGTACTTTGAGTGGTATGCCATGTCTGAGGAGAGGAAATTCAAGTTTGCCAAGATGAAATTAATACGTCAAGCTAGGTTATACTGGGGGAACATTGAGCTGACCACTAGAAGACGAAATGTAGAGCCCATAACCACTTGGCAGGATATGAAAGAGAATCTTAGAGACAAGTACCTACCCATTTCATACCAGCAAAATCTGTTAGACCAATGGCAGACTTTGAAACAAGGGAACCGATCTATTTCAGACTACATAACCACCTTTGACGAATACCTGATGAGATGTGATGTGAGTGAAGCCCATGAGGTCACTTTGTCTAGATTTAGGGCTGGACTTAGGGAAGATATTAAGAGAGAGTTGTTTCTGAGAGAGGTTACTGACCTAGACCAAGCCTATCAGATTGCACTGAACACTGAGAAGTTTCAGAGAGGACCCATGCCATCTAGGGTTAGTGCCCCAATCCCAAGAAATGGACCTAGCCAGGTTCCCCCTAGCAAGCCTAATCAGGGTATCCCCACCCCTAGGCCCATGGACAAAGGTAAGGCACCTGACACCCAGAGAACCCCTAGTATCGTCTGTTTTAAGTGCCAGAAGCCCGATCATATCTCCACTCAGTGCACAGCCATAGCTTGTTTTAAGTGTCATAAGGTAGGTCATGTTTCTAGCCAGTGCCCTCGTAGATCCCTATATATAGAAGAGGGAGGAGAAGAGAATTCCGAGCCTAATGAGGAGTTTGAAGAAGAAGTTTATGAGGCCGGAATGAATTTGGTTGATGAGTATGAAGGAGAGGAAGAATCCACTGAATCAGACCACTTAGGGGTTGTGAGATGCATCCTGTCCCAGACTAAAGTTCAGGAAGATTGGCGTAGGACTAACATCCTATAGACTTTCCTTAAACTAGGGGATAAGGTTTGTAAAATCATCATAGATAGTGGGAGCTGTGTGAATGCCATTTCTACTAGCACTGTAAAAATGTTAGGCTTAACCCCAGTCCCCCACCCCAACCCCTATAAGGTTTCTTGGGTAGACTCTACCTCTATACCCATCCAGTCTAGATGTCAGGTCCAAATCCAAATGCAATCCTATCAAGAGAAGATTTGGTGTGATGTCTTGCCCATGGGGGTGAGCAGTATAATTCTTGGAAGACCTTGGTTGTATGATCATGATGCCACCCTCTTAGGAAAATCCAACACCTGTGTCTTTAGTTTCAATGGGAAGAAAATCACAATCCATTCAGTCCCTCCTAAGGACAAGGTAGCTAAAGGAACAAGTAAGGTCAGAGAAATGAAGACTGGAGTGAACCTAATTAGTTCCAAGGATCTAGAACAAGAGATTCATAGTGGTTCACCCATTTGGATGTTGACTGCTAAGGAACTTAGGACTCCTACACCCTCAGAGCCTCCTCAGGAAGTTAAGCCTTTATTAGAAGAATTTGAGGATGTTTTTCCCGAGGATCTGCCAGACCACCTTCCATCTCTTAGGGATATTCAGCATTCCATAGATTTAGTCCCAGGAGCTACTTTACCCAACTTTCCCCATTATAGGATGAATCCATCGGAGCATAAAGAACTGCAAAAGCAGGTTGGCGAATTGTTGAGGAAGGGGTTCATTAGAGAGAGTCTTAGCCCTTGTGCAGTCCCTGCACTTCTAACCCCGAAGAAAGATGGCACGTGGAGGATGTGTGTTGACAGTCGTGCCATCAATAAAATCACAATCAAGTATAGGTTCCCCATCCCTAGACTAGATGACATGCTTGATATGATGGCCGGTACCATGGTCTTTTCTAAAATTGATCTCAAGAGCGGCTATCATCAGGTTAGGATTAGACCAGGAGATGAGTGGAAAACAGCCTTCAAAACTAAGGATGGTCTCTATGAATGGGTTGTTATGCCTTTTGGGTTGTCCAATGCCCCTAGTACTTTCATGAGGATTATGACCCAGGTACTTAGAGCTTTCATAGGAAAGTTTGTAGTGGTCTATTTTGATGACATCCTGATCTATAGTAAGACCCCTGCAGATCACCTAGGCCACCTTAGACAGGTCTGTCAAGTTTTGAGGAATGATAGTCTCTATGGTAATCTCAAGAAGTGTGAATTTATGACCAGTAGGATTATCTTCCTTGGATTTGTTGTAACCCCTGACGGCGTGGCTGCCGATCCTGAAAAGATTAGGTCCATAGTAGAATGGCCAGAGCCGACCAGTGTGCATGAAGTTAGAAGTTTCCATGGCTTGGCTACCTTCTATAGGCGATTCATCAAGGGGTTTAGTACCGTAGTTGCTCCTATCACAGACTGCATCAGGAAGGGAGAATTTCAGTGGACCAAAGCAGCCCATAAAGCCTTCCTAGATCTTAAGGATAGGATGACCCAGGCACCCATTTTGAGACTACCGGACTTTTCAAAGGTATTTGAGGTTGCCTGTGATGCTTCAGGAGTAGGTATAGGTGGAGTCCTAAGCCAAGAGAACCATCCCGTAGCATTATTTAGTGAAAAACTTAATGATGCTAAGCTTAGGTATTCTACCTATGATAAGGAATTTTACGCGGTAGTGCAAGCTTTGCGTTACTGGAGACATTATTTACTACCGCAAGAATTTGTGCTGTTTTCGAACCATGAGGCTCTTAGATTCTTGAATTCTCAGAAGAAGCTTAACCCTAGGCATGCTAAGTGGGTAGAGTATATCCAGTCCTATACTTTTATTTTGAATCATAAGGCTGGGTCTGAAAATAAGGTAGCTGATGCCCTTAGTCGTCGATCTTTGTTGTTGAATTCTGTTAGGGCTGAAGTCTTAGGGTTTGAGCAAATCAAAGAAGAATATGAGTCATGTCCGGATTTGAAGACTGTATACCAGGATCTAACTCAAGGACCATCTAGTGAACATAAGGATTATTCCCTTTTAGATGGCTTTCTATTCTTTAAGAATAGGCTTTGCATCCCTAGAACCTCTCTTAGGGAATTCTTGATTTGGGAAACTCATGCTGGAGGTTTAGCTGGCCATTTCGGAAAAGATAAGACCACCCTGGCTATTGAAGACCATTTTTTCTGGCCTAGCTTAAAAAGAGATGTAGCACACATTATGGCTAGGTGTCGGACCTGCGTTGTTGCCAAACAGCGAAAACAGAACACCTGCCTTTATACCCCACTCCCTGTCCCAGATCGTCCTTGGCAAGATGTGAGCATGGACTTTGTGTTAGGTTTGCCTAAGACCCAGAGAAGGCATGACTCTATCTGTGTTGTAGTAGACCAATTTTCCAAGATGGCCCATTTCTTGCCTTGTTCCCAAACATTTGATGCGTCTAAGGTAGCCACCCTATTCTTTAATGAGATAGTTCGACTCCATGGCCTACCCAAGACCATTGTTTCAGATAGGGATGTTCGATTCACCAGCTATTTCTGGAAAACCCTTTGGCATAAGTTAGGGACGAGACTTAAGTTTTCAACTGCCTATCATCCCCAGACTGATGGCCAAACCGAAGTAGTGAACCATAGTTTAGGCAATCTGCTAAGGTGTCTTGTTGGTGAAAACATTAGGAACTGGGATTTGTACTTACCTAGAGCTGAATTTGCATATAATGACTCGGTCAATAGGTCTACGGGTAAGAGTCCATTTGAAATTGTGCATGGTTACAAACCCCACACACCTCTTGACCTAGCTCCTTTACCAGTCCACACACGGGTCTCCGAGTCTGCCGAAGTTTTTGCACAGCATATAAAAGACTTGCATAAAGAAATTCAAGCCAAAATAAATTTAAGTAATGAAACTTATAAGAAATTGGCTGATTCTCAAAGGCGAGTCAAAACTTTTGACGAAGGAGACTATGTAATGATTAGGTTAAGGCCTGAACGGTTTCCTCCTAGAACCGTTAGAAAGTTACATGCTAGGGGAGCTGGACCATTTAGAGTGGTAAAGAGAGTAGGATCCAATGCCTATGTGCTCGAGTTGCCTCCAGAACTAGGCATTAGCTCCACTTTCAACATTACAGACCTAGTAGAGTATAGGGAGCCAGCTGTGATTCCCAGTGAGGCTTTTGAACCTAATCCTTCTCTTGAGAGTGAACCTGACCCTGTGTGTCCACCAACAAATTGGCCTGTGAGGAAAGAGCAGATTGAAAAGATCCTGGATGATCAGGTTATCTCTACTCGTAATCGAGGATACCAAAGATACCTGGTCCGCTGGCTAGGAAGGCCAGATTTTGATGACTCTTGGATCTCCCGAGAAGAGTTACAAGAGCTGGACCCAGACCTCTTGGAGAGATACCAGAGCCAACTGGATCCATACTCGACAGGGTCGAGTTCCTCCCACCCTGGGAGAATTGGTGCGGGCACCAGACTCAGAAGAAGACTTCAGAGCTCCATTTGGATCTCTGATTAACCTTGCCCGAAAAAAAATTAGGGTTTTTGGTTTGTAATAAGAGTTGACTAGATCAACTCAATTTAGCTTGAGTCTACATTACCTGTATTTTATTTTGTTGAGTCATGTTGACTCAGTAGTGGACTAGGATTTCAACCTGGGGTGTTACATTTTCTCCCAAGACCAAGCAAGTGGACACCACACTCCCAGCCACACTCCCAGCCATACGCCTGAGTCCAGGGGGCGCCATATCTACATCCAGCAGCCTTTGGTCCCCACTCCACAGATAGCAGCTTCCTTCTCTCATGCGCCAGATGAGGAGAAATCCACCAAGAGTCCACAAA
The DNA here is from genome assembly GCA_021397845.1 of Areca catechu. NCBI lineage: Eukaryota > Viridiplantae > Streptophyta > Magnoliopsida > Arecales > Arecaceae > Areca > Areca catechu. The sequence goes on along the minus strand of CM038051.1, from coordinate 172,903,239 downwards.
TCAAGGGGGCGGCCAAGACTTTCCCAAGAGAACCAAAGTAAAGATGGGAAGAAATTTTCTTGGAGAGAACTTCAAGGAGGTGCCCACTACCTGCCAAAAAAATCCAAAACAAAGATGGGAAGGACCTTGACTTAGGGAGGAAGAAAAGGAGGAGTCCAAAAGAGTTGATCCATGGAAGGAAAAAAATTCTCTTGAAGATCCATACAAGGAGGCGCCATCTACCTGCCTTTTATAACCCAAAATCAAATTTTTTGGTACTTTGGCCGACCATATGTGTATGATTTTTCCTGATTTGTAGATCCCCTCCTTTAGTCCCACATGGGAAGATGTAAAACCCTACTCCCTTGTAAAGCCTTATAAATTAAACCCCTCTTGTAAGTTTAAATCAATCAGATGAATGAAGCCAAATTTTTTTGTGAGAAAACTTTGTGTTTTCTCTCTTCCGCACTTGCATCCAGGTGTTGAGCTCCGTGAGGGAATAAATCCGGGTTCCCCAGGAACCTTGAAGAGGTGTGAGATCTCCAAAACCCAAACCTTAGGTTAGCCACTCCACTCCCAAATCCTAGCTGCCATCACCCTTCTCTTTCCACCAAGCCCTAGTCTATTCCACTTCTCACGGCTACCCTCTCCAAGTCCAGGCCGGCCACCAGCATCCAGCTCCAGTCCAGATACTTCAGATATACAGCAGTTCTAAGAGGAAGTCAGATCGGCCTCTAGGAGAATCCTGATTTCAGCAACTTCAGCTTTCAAGTTCTTCAACCTGGTAAATCTTTTCTTGAGTATCTGAAATCCATCACTTGTTCCTCTTCTTTCCCAGATCTTGAGTCCAGGAGAAGCTGACCAAACCACAAGACCAGTATTGGAGGATCCATTGCGAAGATAGCCGACTCCGAGGATCCCATAATCTGCTCGAGAGAGTTCTTCCACCAAAATCCTGAGAAGATCACTGTCTGGTTAGTAAACCATCTCTCCTCTCTATTTCTGTTCTGTTGAAAGTTCAGAGCGAAACCCTAGGTCTGGGAGTTTCTCAACCCCCAGCGATCCGTTACTTCTGAACTACTCTGATAATTTAGTTTCTTCTAAACTGTGCTTTCAATCCTTACCTAGTTTCCTTCAACTTAGTTTAGCTTTACTTTGAGTCAAAGCCAATTTCTGAAATTAAAAAAAAAAAAGAATTAATCTTAAATTTACTTCCGCATACGCTTCTTTGTTCTTTGTTCTGCTCATGGACTCAAAGACCACTCCGACTTGGACCTAGACTCGGACTGGACTCAATATAGGACTAAACTCAATACAGGACTCAACTTGACCAAATTGGTCAATGTACAGGACTAAACAAAAATAATTGAGACAAAATTCATGACTAAAAATTACAATGCTTAGGCTTGAAGCCTTATTACAGGATCCAAAAATTGAAACCCCAATCAGAGGTCTAGTGCCCATACCACAGCCTTGATCCTAAGGTCTACATAGATTGGAAAGGAGACATGGATCAATATTTTGAATGATATGAGATGACTGAGGAAAGGAAGTGTAAGTTTGCCAAACTCAGGTTAGTTCGCCAGGCTGGGCTATATTGGGGGAATGTTGAGCGCATAGTTAGGCAACAAAGAGAACTTCCCATAGTAACCTAGAGAGCCATGAAGCTGAAGCTTAGGGATACGTATCTTCCTGCATCGTATCATCAAAGACTCCTAGATCAATGGCAGAGGCTAAGTCAGGGAAATAGAACTGTGTTTGAGTACAAAGCCAAATTTGATGAGTTTGCCATGAGGTGTAGCATAAATGAGTTTGAATCTATGACCCTATCTAGGTTTAGGGCTGGACTACATGATGACATCTAGAGAGAACTATTCTTGAGAGAGGTCGATGACCTAGAGCAGGCTTATCAGATAGCTAGAGACTATGATAGATTCCAGAGGGGACCCATATTCCAGCAACTTGAACCCACTAGGAATAGTGCTCCTAATCCAAAACCAGGTCCTAGCTAAATACATCCAAGCCAATCTAGTCCTAGCACCCCATTGACCTATAAGGAAGATAAGGGTAAGGCACCTGAAGTCCAGAGGAATCCTAATCCCATTCTTAATTCTTATTTTAAGTGTCATAAAGTGGGACATTATGCTAGCCAATGCCCAACCCGATCCCTTCACATAGGTGAGCTAGAAGAAGGAGACCTTGAACCCACTGATGAGTTTGAAGAAGAAGTTTATGAAGCTTAGGTGAATTTAGTGGATGAATATGAAGGAGATGAGGAAGTGGTTGAGTCATCTGATCTATTGGGAGTTGTTAGGTGCATCCTAGCCCAAACCAAAACACAAGAGGACTGGCATAAGACCAACATCCTACAGACCTTTGTGAAGTTAGGGGATAAGGTATGCAAAATCATCATAGATAGTGGGAGCTGTGTGAATACCATCTCATCTAGTGCTATCAAAACCCTAGGCTTAACCCTAGTTCCCCATCCCAACCCCTATAAGGTATCTTGGATAGACTCAACTTCCATCCCCATCAAACTTAGATGCCAAGTCTTGATCTTGCTTCAATCCTATCAAGAGAAGGTGTGGTGTTATGTCCTTCCCATGGGATTGAGTAGCATTATCTTAGGTAGACGTTGGCTATATGACCATGATGCTATCCTATATGGCCGATCTAATTCATGTTCTTTTAATTTTCATGGGAAAAAGATTGTGATCAACCCAACACCACCTAAGGACAACATCAAGAGGGGATCTAGCAACTTAAGAGAAAAGAAATCTGGAGTAAACCTAATCACTGCTAAGAAATTAGAAAGTGAGATTACTAAGGGATCAACAATTTGGATGTTAACTACTAAGGAGGTTCATGATTAAACCCAGAAAGAGCACCCTCAAGAAGTTGACAAAATTTTAAATGAATTTGGGGATATATTTCGTGAAGATTTGCTTGATCAATTACAACCTTTGAGGGACGTGCAACATGCCATAGATTTAATCCCTGGAGCCACCCTCCTAAACCTCTCACATTATAGGATGAACCCTACTAAACATTTAGAGTTGCAAAAATAGGTTGGAGAGCTCCTTAGAAAAGAGTTTATTAGGGAGAGCCTAAGTCCATGTGCAGTACCTGCCCTACTGACCCCTAAAAAATATGGCACCTGGAGAATGTGTGTCGATAGTCGTGCCATAAATAAGATCACGATGAAGTATAGGTTCCCCATATCCCACTTGGGTGACTTGTTAGATATGATGGCTGGTGCAACCATTTTCTCAAAGATTGACCTTAAGAGCAGCTATCACCAGGTTAGGATTAGACCTGGGGATAAGTGAAAAACCACGTTCAAAACTAAGGATGGTCTTTATGAGTGGATAGTGATGCCTTTTGGATTGTCCAATTCTCCTGGTACCTTTATGAGGATCATGACTCAAGTCCTAAGGATGTTCATTAAAAAAATTATAGTGGTTTTCTTGATGATATCTTGATCTACAGTTGGACTAAGGAAGACCACCTAGACCACATTAGATAAGTCTATCAAGCCCTTCAGAAAAAGAGTCTCTATGCTAATTTAAAGAAGTGCGATTTTTGATCCATAGAGTCATCTTCCTAGGATTCGTAGTGACCCCCGAAAAAGTTTCAGCTAATCCAGAAAAGATTAGGTCCATAATGGAGCGGCCAGTAACTACTAGTGTTCATGATGTGCATAATTTTCATGGTCTAGCTATCTTCTATAGGCAATTTATTAAGGGATTTAGCTCCATAGTTGTACCCATTACTGACTACATTAAGAAGGAAACTTTTGAGCGGACCAAAGCTACAGATAGAGCCTTCCTAGACATTAAAGAGAAGATGACTCAAGCACCCATCCTGAGGTTACATGATTTTTCAAAGGTTTTCAAGGTTGCTTGCGATGCTTCAAGAGTAGGCATAGGAGAAGTACTGAGTCAAGAAAGTCACCCAGTAGCCTTCTTTAGTGAGAAACTCAATGAGGCTAAACTTAGATACTCAACCTATGATAAGGAATTCTATGCGGTAGTACAAGTCCTTAGATATTAGAGACATTACCTACTACCCCATGAGTTTGTTTTATATTCTAATCATAAAGCACTCCAATTCCTTAACTCCTAGAAGAAACTAAACCCTAGGCATGCTAAGTGGGTAGAATACCTTCAGGCTTATACCTTTGTGCTGAAACATCGTGCTGGTATTGAGAATAAGGTAGCTGATGCCCTTAGCCACTGATGGGGACCCAAGAGTCTATTTGAGTCCATTAGTACCAAGTCACTTATATTAAAGTGAGCCAATTGAGTCCTGTAATAAAGTGAGACAACTGAGTCCAATTAAGTCTACTTAGTCAGGTCCAGTCATTTTTAGTCCAGTCGAGTCCAATTGAGTCCATGTAATTTTCATTCAAGTCATGTTCAAGAGGAGAGTCAGCAGCCAGGAGATTCACCAGGCCCCCTCCAACCAGAGCTGCACTTCATGCACCTAGACCCTTTCATGCTGCCAAGCCCATAAGAGAGAGCTCCATTTCAAGACAAAGGCCCGTTGTTGACCAGGTCCACCAGGGTTTCTTGGCCCATGAGTTATGGTTTCTTAGCCCTTAAGTCATGTACCCTGGGGTGAATCTATAAATACCCCACCCCCTCTTGTATTTTTTTAATGCCATGGATTAATGAAATAATATTAAGTTTTCTCTTTACTCTGTACAAGCTATGTGCGCGCTGTGTGCGAGCTGTGTACCCAGGGTATCTATGGGATCCCTGATTTTCTATGTAATTGAGGGTATCTGTGTGATCCCTAGGGCATCTGTGTGAGCCCCTTTGCTATGTGCTTGTCATTCTAGGGAAATCTGTGTGAATCCCAGTTATCTTTCTAAACCCTTTGCCCTCTTTTTCTTCTTCCATGCAAACCCTAATCCCTTGGTGACTTCTCAGCTCGCCAACGATCTAACCCCAATCTCTATCCCGCATCAACTTGGTATCAGAGCCAGAGGATTAGGATTTTTCTTCATCCTCCCCGGCTCCATCTCTTTCCTCTCTTCTAGATCACCCCTCGCCAGACCCACCATTTTCTCTCTCCCTTGTTTCAACACCACCATCCCTGTTGCATGATCACTGCTGTTCCACTGTCGCACAGCACCCCCACCCAGGTCAAAGCTCCACCAATGCCCCCTACTATCGTGAATGCCTGATCATCCCGATCGGAACCATCGCTGCCCTCCACTCCTCCAATCGGTGCCTCCAAAGACATAGACCGTGGTTGACGATCCCGCCCAAACCCCATCCTCCACCATTCGATAGCTGATCTCACTAGAGCCGCCTAAGATTGCATCACCCACTGCCCACTCTCTTTCTCCTGGGACAAGGACCGCCTGATCATCAGTGATTCACAGCCACCAGTCTCCATCTCCAATCAAGCCCAGACCTGATCGGTGCCTCTAACAGATCGCTCCCTTCCCTGTCGATCGAATAACCAGGAAGACTCAACGATGTCACCTCTCATTGGACCTCCGACCATCCCTGTGCCATTCTCGACCGGAGCCCTACAGCCACTCCTTCCTGCCGGATCCTCCCTACTCCTGCGGCCACCGACAATGCTAGACTCCTCCATATGCATGCCCAGGCCAAGCCTCATTGTTTGCTACCTTCCCCAATTGGAGAGGTCCATGATCGGCAGAGGAGATCACCACTGCTAGACACTGAAATGGAACTATGCGTACCTCTCGGTCTTGCCACCGTCTTCCTCCCTAGAGACATTGTTGGCCACCGTCTTCACCCCCAAGCACTGGCTCCTTTGAGATCGCTGGCGAAGCCTCGCCAGACTCCCTTCATGAAGACCCCTATCCCGGCATGGCATGAATGTGAAGGCACCAAGCCCAGCATGAATGTCAATGCATATTCCCCTCCCTGTATTCGACTTCAGCACTGCATGATTTTTTGAGCTGCACGATTTTCAGAGTGCACAATTCTCAGAGCAACAAGAATTTTATAGTTTCATAGATCTTAGAGTAGCCAATAAAAAAAGAAAATATGAGGAAAAAAATCTGGAATTTATTTGAAAGAAAAAGTGAATCTAGCCTCTTTTGATTTGATTAGATTTGGTCCCATCAAAGTCCCTGCTGAGCTTGACTTGATGAAGTCGAGTTCTTCCCACCGTAATGGAATGATGAGGACCCGAGAGTCTATTTGAGTCCATTAGTACCGAGTCACTTGTATTAAAGTGAGCCAATTGAGTCTTGTAATAAAGTGAGACAACAGAGTCTAATTGAGTCCACATAGTCAGGTCTAGTCATTTTTAGTCCAGTTGAGTCCAATCGAGTCCATGTAGTTTTCATTCAGGTTATGTTCAAGAGGAGAGTCAGCAACCAGGAGATTCACCATGCCTCCCCAAATCAGAGCTGGCCTTCATGCACCTGGGCCCTTTCAGCCGCCAAGCCCGCAAGAGAGAGCCCAGTCCAAGACGAAGGCCCATTGTTGACCTGGTCTACCAGGGTTTCTTGGACCACAAGTTAGGGTTTCTTAGCCATCAAGTCATGTACCATAGGATGAATTTATAAATACCCCACCCCCTCTTGTATTTTTTGAATGCCATGGATTAATGAAATAATATTGAGTTTTTTCTTTGCTATGTACGAGCTGTGTGCAAGCTATGTGTGCTGTGTGCCCAGGGTATCTGTGTGATCCCTGATTTTCTATGTGATCCCTAGGGCATCTATGTGAGCCCCTTTGCTATGTGCTTGTCCTTCTAGGAGAATTCATCTGAACCCCAGTCATCTTTCTAAACCATTCACCCTCTTCTTTCTTCTTCCAGGCAAACCCTAATCCCCTGGTGACTTCTCAACTCGCCAGCAATCTAACCCTGATCTCTGTCCCATATCAGCTATCATTCCCTACTTCTGAATTTTATTTGGGATGAAGTCATAGGATTTTACTGACTAAAAGAAGAATATGAGATCTATCCTGACTTCAGTGAAATCTACCAATCTGTAAGACTAGGGCCATCTAGTTTGCATAGTGAGTACACCCTTTAGGATGGCTATCTTTTCAAGGACAATAGGCTGTGCATTCCTAGGACTTCACTTAGAGAGTTTCTAGTTTGGGAAACCCATGTAGGAGGTCTAGCTGGTCACTTTTGCAAAAATAAGATAATTCTAGCTGTAGAAGACCAGTTCTTTTGGACAAGTTTAAAAAGGGACATTGCCCAAATTGTGGCCAGGTGTCGAACTTGTGCTGTTGCCAAATAGTAAAAGCAAAACATTGAACTTTACACCCCTTTACATGTACCTAACTGCCCTTGGCAAGATATCAGTATGGATTTTATGTTAGGATTGCCTAAGACCTTAAGGAAACATGATGCAATCTATGTAGTGGTCGATAGGTTTTCCAAAATGGCTTATTTCATACCCTGCTCCCAAACCTTTGATGCCTCCAAGGTGGCCAAACTTTTTCTTGATCATGTGGTTGGTTACATGGCATTCCTAATACTATAGTGTCAGATAGGGATGTCCGTTTCACAAGTTACTTTTGGAAGACCCTTTGGCACTTGTTAGGGACCAAGCTTAAATTTTCCACCTCCTACCACACTCAAATGATTACCAGACCGAAGTAGTGTATCGCAGCCTTGGAAATTTGTTGAGATGTCTTGTAAGTGAGAACACTAGGACTTGGGACCTTTTGTTACCTAAAGCAGAATTTGCCTACAACAATTCAGTTAATAGGTCCATAGGCCAGAGCCCATTTGAGATTGTCCATGGTTATAAGCCTAACAAACCCCTAGACCTAATCCCCTTGCCCATACATTCACGACTCTTTGAGTCAACCGAGTCTTTTGCATAGCATGGTAGGGATCTATATAAGAAAATTAGTCAAAAGATTAATATGAGCAATGAAATTTATAAAAATATGGCTAATTCCTGAAAAAGAGTTAAAGAATTTGCTGAGAGAGATTATGTAATAATTAGGCTTAGGCCTGAGCAATTTCCTCTAGGGATCGTGAAGAAATTACATGCCTGTGGAGCTAGACCCTTCAAAGTGATAAAGAAAGTGGGATCTAATTCCTATGTTGATGCGGGATGAAGCTTTGATACCAAACATGATGCGGGACCACTAACTAAGATGATATGCAAGTGATTTTGTTTTTGTCGTTTTTATATTTTAGGGGATTGATCGATTCCTGAAATGAAACTAAGAGTAGATCTAGGAATTTGCATAATAACAAGAGACTTTAGCCTGCAGATATAGCCCCTAAACGGTGATAAAGAAAGGACCCCAGGATTGAGAAACCCCGTTAGGATTTAGCTCTAATTCAATACCCGACTAGGAGATTAGGGAGTGCAAACCTTTAAGATTTTGATGTGCCCGATGTTGAGTTCACTCACACTCACGGATGCAGCCTGGAAAATCAAGCCCTCGACCCGCTGATTTGCTGGCTTTTCGTCAGATGGTCTTGAAGGCAAGGAAGGCCGATTCCTTTGTCCGTGGTACCTGAAGGACCTGCGAGCAATCTAAAGATGAGTTAGAAAATACAGAAGGCATAAGAGAGTAAAGAATTGAAGGGAAAAAAGAGTGGAGGGTGGCGATCAAGAGGGACTCTTCTAGTTGGGCATCCAAGAAGAGCTTCCAGTGGGGCATCCCAGTCTTGGAGATGGACTGCTAGCTTGCATAGGAAAGAGATACTTAGGGCCTTCACCCCTCGATGTCCCGAAGGACAAAGGCACTCTCTCTCAGAGTTTCAAGTCTAGAGACAAGGGTAATGAAGAAGAAAATTTCAGAATTTTTTTTCATTTCATCAATCATCATTTACAAGAGGGTTAGGGCCCTTTTTATAAGCTCTAAGTCCTCATTTGAATTCAAATGAGAGGAGTTACAAAACATCATTCAAGGGGGCACCCAAAATCTAAATTTGTACTCTTGAAATTTGAAACTCTTGAAGCTTGGCCGACCTTGACTTGGTGGAAAGGCTTGATTTGGGGAGGGAAGGGATGATGCTGTCTTCATTAATCAAGGGGGTGCCCATTTGATTTTAGAATTCTTCCTTGGCCGACTATGATATTTGGAGAAAGGCTTGATATGTGGAGGGAATGGAGGTTGTTGTCTTCATGAATCAAGGGGGCACCCATTTGACTTTAAAATTCTTCCTTGGCCGACCATGATATTTGGAGAAAAGCTTGATATTTGGAGTGGGGTGGGGATGTTGTTAGCTTGGATCAAGGGGAGGTTTATTAGGGTGTGCAACATGGCTTTGGCTTTCAAAATCTCTATCTTGTCTTGGCCGCCCAAAGGAGCTTAGTGAAGTGGCGCCTATCCATGCCACATGGCACTAGTGATGTGGTACTCCATGAGCTGAAGTGGCACTCGTAACATGGCATGGGGAGGTTGCTTGAATTATCCACAATTTGGCTTGACTTTATTGCCCACTTGTGGACCCTTCTTCAAACTAGCTTTAGCCCTTCTTCAAATTGACTTGAGCTTGTGAACCAATTTGCCTAATTAGAGGACCAGTTGACCCTAACTTAACGAAATTAGCCAATATACAAGACTAAACCAAAAATTGAAACCAACTAGATACTAATTACATGACTCGAAAGCAAATTACTTAGGTTTTAAGCCTTATTACAAGATCCAAAAGATTAAGAACCCTAATCAGAGATCCATAGAGGGTTGAAAAGCCTCTGTCTAATCCTAGTGCCCGCACCAATTCTCCCGGGGTGGGAGAAACTCGATCTTGTTGAGTAAGGGTTGATCTGGCTTTGGTATTTCTCAAAAAGATCGGGTCATGGCACTCCAAGTCCTCTCGGGTAATCCATGAATCATCGGACTCCGGTCGGCCTTGCCAACAGACCAAGTAATGCTGATAGCCTTTGCCCCGGGTTTGATAGCTTGATCATCCAGGACATGCTCCTTCCATTCTCTTCTCTCAAGTACAATTGGAGGTGGACACTCAGGGTCGAGTTCACTCTCAAAGGATAGGTCAGGCCCAAATGGCTTGCTGGATATTGTTGTTGGTTCCCTATACTTGACTAAGTCTGAGATATTGAAAATCGAGCTAATGCCATAATCCGGGGTTAGCTCAAGCACCTAGACGTTAGGGCCAACTCTACTTATCACTTTAAAGGGGCCAGCTCCACGAGCATGAAGTTTCTTAACAGTCCCAGGTGGAAACCATTCAGGCCTAAGCCTAATCATTTAAGAATCCCCTATTTTGAACACTTTGGCTCGCTTTTAGGAATTAGCCAATCTTTTGTATGTATTATTACTTAGATTAATTTTTTGGCTAATCTCCTTATGCATGTCCCTAATATGCTATGCGAATCATTCTGTGGACTCTGAGACTCGTGCATGGATGGGTAGGGGAATCAGATCAAGAGGGTGATTAGGTTTGTACCCATTAACAACCTCTAAAGGACTTTTGCCTATGGTCCTATTCACTAAGCTATTATAGGCAAATTCAGCTCGAGGTAAGAGAAGGTCCTAATTTCCAATATGCTCACCTACCAGGCATCTTAACAGGTTCCCTAGGCTGTGGTTGACTACTTCAGTTTGGCCATCGATCTATGGGTGGTAGGCGGTGGAAAATTTGAGCTTGGTTCCTAGTAAGTGCCAAAGGGTCTTCCAAAAATAACTAGTGAAACGGACATCCCTATCGGACACTATGATTTTGGGAAGGCCATGTAACCTAACCACATGATCAAGGAATAGTTTGGCCACTTTGGAAGTATCTAAGGTCTGAGAGCAGGGTATGAAGTGAGCCATTTTAGAGAACCTATCAACCACTACACAAATTGAATCATGTCTCCTCAAGGTCTTAGGTAACCCTACCATAAAGTCCATGCTAAGATCCTGCCAAGCATGACTAGGTACGGGCAAAGGGGTGTATAGACCAGTATTTTGCTTCTATTGTTTGGCAAAAGTACAAGTTCAACACCTGGAAACAATGTGGGCAACATCCCTCTTTAGGCTTGGTCAAAAGAACTGGTCTTCTACTGCTAGAATGGTCTTTTCCCTACCAAAGTGACCAGCTAGACCTCCTGCATGGGTTTTCTAAACTAAGAATTGCCTAAGTGAAGTCCTGGGAATGCACAACCTATTTCCTTTGAAAAGGTAACCATCCTGGAGGGTGTACTCACTATGGGCACTAGATGGTTCTTGTCTCATGGACTAGAAGATTTCATCGAAGTCAAGACAGGATTTGTATTGCTCTTTCAATTGGTCAAATCAAATAACCTCAGTTCTAACAGTATTCAGCAATAGGGCACAATGGTTGAGGGCATCAGCTACCTTATTTTCAGTACTAGCATGATGTTTTAGCATAAAGGTATAGGCTTGGATGCACTCTACCTACATAGCGTGCCTAGGATTTAATCTTTTTTGGGAGTTTAGGAACCGGAGTGCTTCATGGTCAAAAAAAAGGATAAATTCTTGGGGCAGTAGGTAATGTCTCCAGTACCTAAGGGCTTGTACAACTGCATAAAATTCCTTATCATAGGTTGAGTACTTAATTTTGGCTTCATTGAGTTTCTCGCTAAACAAGGCCACAGGGTGATTTTCTTAACTAAGTACTCCTCCAATGCCCACTCCCGAAGCATCACAAGCAACCTCAAAGACTTTAGAAAAATCAGGCAATCTTAGGATAGGTGCTTGTATCATCTTATCCTTGATCTCTAATAAGGCTTTATTGGCAGCTCTGGTCCATTCAAAATTTCCCTTCCTAATACAGTCAGTGATGGGTGCCATGATGGAACTAAATCTTTGAATAAATCTTCTATAGAAGGTGGCTAGGCCATGGAAACTATGAACATCATGGACAATAGTAAGGACTAGCCACTCAGCTATAGCTTTAACCTTCTCAGGGTTAGCTGAGACGCTTTCAGGGGTGACTACAAAACCAAGAAAGATAACCCTATGTGTTATGAACTCACACTTCTTGGGGTTGGCATAAAGGCTAGTCTTCTTAAGGGTCTGACAGACTAGCTTGAGGTGGTTAAGGTGGTCTTCTTTGGTCCTGCTGTATACCAAAATGTCATCAAAGTACACCACTACAAATTTTCCAGTGAACTCTTTCAGGACCTGGGTCATGAATCTCATAATTGTGCTAGGTGCATTTGAGAGCCCAAAAGGCATTACTACCCATTCGAATAAACCATCCTTTGTCTTAAACACGGTCTTCAACTCATCCCCGGGTCTGATCCTAATTTGATGATAGCCACTCTTAAGGTCTATCTTGGAAAAGATTGTGGCATCGGCCATCATGTCTAGCATGTCATCCAAACGGGGGATGGGAAACCTATATTTCATTATGATTTTGTTGATGGCTCTGCTATCGACACACATTCTCCAGGTTCCATCTTTCTTAGGGGTTAGCAGTATAGGGACTGCACAAAGACTCAAGCTCTCCCTAAGGAAACCCTTCCTAAGTAATTCTCCCACTTGTTTTTGTAGTTCCTGGTGCTCGGTGGGGTTCATCCTATAGTGAGGAAGGTTTGGTAATGTGGCTCATGGGACCAAGTCTATAGCATGCTGGATGTCCCTAATGGGTGGTAGTTGATCAGGTAGTTCATCGAGAAAAACATCATCAAATTCCTTCAGAGCCTCAATTACTTCTTAGGAATGTTCTCTTTGGGTTGGCTTATGATTCTCTTTGGTGGCCAAGATCCAAATAGGGGCTCCCTCGGCAATTTCTTTTACTAACTCCTTGGCCTTGATCAGGTTAACTCCAGGCTTCTTTTCCTTTAGGCTACTAGATCATCTTTTAACTTGGTCCTTAGCTAGAGTTGTACTAATTACAAATTTCTTCCCATGGTGACTAAAGGCATAGGTATTGGTCCGACCAAAAAGGGTGACATCATGATCGTAAAGCCAGGGTCGACCTACGATAATGCTACTAACTCCCATGGAAAGGACATCACACCAAATCTTCTCCTCATATGATAGCAATTTGATCATGACTTGGCATCTAGACTTGATAGGTATGGAAGTCGAATCTATCCAAGAGACCTTATAAGGGTTGGGATGAGGAACTGGGGTCAATCATAGGGACTTCATAGTACGTAATGAGATGGCATTGACACAGTTCCCACTATCTACTATGATCTTGCACACCTTATCCCCTAACTTGATAAAGGTTTATAGGATGTTAGTCCTATGCCAATCTTCTTGCACTATGTTCTGTGTTAGGATGCACCTAACTTCTCCTAATAGGTCATTAGACTCGAGCAATTCTTCCTCTCCCTCATACTCTTCCAACAATTGATCCTCAGCTTCATAAACTTCTCCTTCTAGTTTAGCAATGGGTTCTAAATCATTTTCAGTTGGGTCTTCTATAAATAGGGCTTTGGAGGTGCACTAGCTAGCATAATGCCCTAGTTTATGGCATCTAAAGCATGTGTTAAAGGATTAGGGCTTCTCTGGACTTCAATTGACTTACCTTTATCCTCTCTACTGAAACTGGGTCGACTTGTGTTGGGTCGGCTCGGATGGGATCGGCTCGAGTTGGGTCAACTCGGGTAGACTTGACAAAATCCTTGGGTTTGGCTATGGTTCTTAAATGGTTCAGGTCTACGATTAGTGGGTGTCCTTTGGAAACGCTCATAGTTCCTAGCAATTAGGTAAGCCTGCTCTAAGTCCCGGGCTTTTCTAAAATAAAGCTCCCTTTGGATATCCTCATGTAGGCCAGCCCTAACTTAGACAGGATCACAGATTCATCTTCATTGATGTTACATCGCATGACATCCTCATCAAACTTTGCGATGTACTCGGCCATGCTCTTGTTTCCTTGATTCAATTTCTGCCATTGATCCAATAACCTCTAGTGGTAAGATAATGGGAGGTACTTATCTCTAAGCCTAGTTTTCATGGGCCCCCAGGTTGTTACGGGTTCTTGTCCTCTTAGCCTGATCATCCTCTCAATATTATTCCATTATAACCTAGCCTGGTGAACCAACCTAAGTTTAGCAAATTTGAACTTCATTCCTTTTGACATCGTATACCACTCAAAGTATTGTTCCAGGTCTCTCTCCCAATCTAAGTAAACTTTAGGATCTAAGCTGCCATCGAAGGTAGGTGCTTCTAGCTTGATGTTTTTGATGGCTCTCTCTTCCTGGTCCATGATCTCTTGATTGGGTCTCCTAGAGTGAACTTCTTGGGCCGGGTTAGGATGTGGGACTCTTCTGGGCTCAGCCTCTAAGGAGGGATCATGTTGAGGGAATTCCCTAGGGTGGAGAGGTGACTCAGACTCAGGTTCAGTGTGTGGTCCCTGGACCCTTTCTAGGGTTCCTAACCTGGTTTCAAAACCATCAAATCTTTGGGTCAACTTGGCAAGTTGCTCAGTGATGAGCCTAATTTGATTCTCAAGGATGTTCTCCTTGGGTTCACCTGACTGAGAGTGGTGGGGGTCATACGGGACTCCTGACCTAGTTGACATGCAACACACAAAGGAAGGTGCTACGGTTTTGCTAAACCTAGGAGTTCAAATAGAATGGGATAACTTACATGACACATAGCACAATAACTAGCCCTTTCACTGGCCAGGTAAGAGGTGGGAGTGTAGGAGGCCCCCCCCCACTTTCATAGGGACCCAATTAAGGAACCACAACACCACTTAGGTTGTTTGACATCAGACCTCTTGCCTTAAACACCAGGTTCCCAGTACTAATTGCAAGGTTGTATGCACCAATTTTACCATAATGGTTAAACCCGACTTGTTGATGTCCCTAAGGTATTAGGTTGCTAATTGATTTTAAGTTAGGCTTAGGTTCGAAATATAAGGGTGGTTGTTTTTGGGCTAAGGAAAGGTAATGACCTCCTTCCCTTATCTTATGATATTATCGCCCTTAATATAAGTTATGCATATGATGGCATACACATGAAACCTAATGAAGTGCACTAAAGTTTCTTTTATGTTTTAATGTGTATAGGTAGAAATATGAGTTGCTGAAAATTAAATGAGATGAACCTAAGTGCAAAAATTAAATATGCAGAAATGAAAGTATGCTGAAATTGGACTTGCTGGAATTTCAGGACAGATTTATTCTCAGGTAGTATTCAGGTGTGCAGAAAATCTACAGATTGAAATAAATTTTGAGAAAATTCTGAAAAATACTATCAATTATGTGGAATCCAGCAAAATAAGAATCAGAAGGATTTAAATTTCCTACATGCAAAAATAATTAAAATAACAAACTATGTACTGGTTGGACATGATGCAGAATTTAATGATGTAGAAATCTAATGTTGCAAAACTTAGTTATGCAAAAATTTCTTTAGGACCTAAGATACCTATCTCCTTGTTTTCTTCTTCGAGGGTCAATTACATCGGCACCCGTACATGCCATAGGAAATCCTCTTTGAATGAGATGTGAGGGTCTTGCAGCCCTACTTTTTTCTATGACCGGACATCCATGGTGAAGCACCCGATCCAAGTACTTTAAGAGAAACTAAGTCTTAACCATGCTCGATACCAAACATGATGTGGGATGAAGCTCTGTTACCAAACATGATGCAGGACTACTAACTAAGATGATATGCAGGTGATTTTCTTTTTGTTGTATTTATATTTTAGGGGATTGATCGATTCCCAAAATGAAGCTAAGAGTAGATCTAGGGATTTGCATAATAATAAGAGACTTTAGCCTGCAGATATAGCCCCTAAACAGTGATAAAGAAAGGACCCCGGGATTGAGAAATCCCAGTAGGACTTAGCTCCAATTCAATACCTGACTAGGAGATCAGGAAGTGCAAACCTTTAAAATTCTTAAGCACCCGATGTCAAGTTCGCTCACACTCATAGATGTGGCCTGGAAGATCAAGCCCTCGATCCTGCAGATTTACCAACTTTTTGTCAGATGGTGCTGAAGACAAGAAAGGCTGATTCCTTTGTCTGTGGTACCTGAAGGACCTACGAGCAACCTGAAGACGAGTTAGAAAATCGAGAAGGCATAAGAGAGTAAAGAATTGAAGGGGAAAAGGAGTGGAGGGTGGCAATCAAGAGGGACTCTTCTGGTTGGGCATCCAAGAAGAGCTTCCAGTGGGGCATCCCAATCTTGGAGATGGGCTGCTAGCTTACGTAGGAAGAAGACACTCAGGGCCGCTCACCCCTCAATGTCTCGAAGGACAAAGGCACTCTCTCTTAGAGTTCCAAGTCTAGAGATAAGGGCAATGAAGAAGAAAACTTTAGAATTTTTTTTCATTTCATCAATCATCATAAACAAGAGGGTTAGGGACCTTTTTATAAGCTTTAAGTCCTTATTTGAATTCAAATGAGAGGTGTTACAAACCATCAATCAAGGGGGTGCTCAAAATCTGAATTTGAACTCTTGAAATTTGAAACTCTTGAAGCTTGGCCGACCTTGACTTGGTGGAAAGGCTTGATTCGAGGAGGAAAGGTAGGATGTTGTCTTCATGAATCAAGGGGGCGGCCATTTAACATTAGAATTCTTCCTTGGCTGACCATGATATTTGGAGAAAGGCTTGATATGTGGAGGGAAGGGAGGATGTTGTCTTCATGAATCAAGGGGCCGCCCATTTGACTTTAAAATTCTTCCTTGGCCGACCATGATATTTGGAGAAAAGCTTGATATGTGGAGTGGGGTGGGGATGTTGTTGGCTTAGATCAAGGGGAGGTTTAATGGGGCATCCAACATGGCTTTGACTTTAAAAATTTCTATCTTGTCTTGGCCGCCCAAAGGATCTTGGTGAAGTGGTGCCTCCCCATGCCACGTGGCACTGGTGATGTGGCACACCATGAGCTGAAGTGGTGCTCCTAACTTGGCATGGAGAGGTGGCTTGAATCATCTATAATCGGGCTTGACTTGATTGCCCACTTGTGGACCCTTCTTTAAACTAGCTTGAGGCCATATTCAAATTGACTTGAGATTGTGAACCAATTCAGCTAATTACAGGATCAGTTGATCCTAACTTGACCAAATTGGCCAAAATATAAGACTAAACCAAAAATTGAAACCAACTAGATACTAATTACATAAGTCGAGAGCAAATTACTTTGGTTTTAAGCCTTATTATAGGACCCAAAAGATTATGAACCCTAATCAGATATCCATAGAGGGTTGAGGAGCCTCTGTCTAATCCTGGTGCCCACACCATATGTGCTTGAGTTACCACCCGAATAAGGCATTCACTCAACTTTCAATATCTCATACCTAGTTAAGTATAAGGAACCAGCAATGATACCCAGTGAGCCCTTTGGACCTAACCCTTCTCTTAAGAGTGAGCCCATCCTAAATTTTCCACCAACAAATTAGCCTGAGAGAGGAGAAAAGATTGAGCACACCTTGGATGACCAGCCATTAGTACCTGGAATAAAGGCTATCAACGGTACTTGGTTTGTTGGCAAGGTTGACCAGAATTTATGGACTCGTGGATCTCTCGAGAGGATCTACAATACCTCAACCCAGGCTTGCTGGAGCAATAGCAGAGCCGGATGGATCCTTACTCGATAGGGTCGAGTTCCTCCCACCCCGGGAGAATTGGTACGGGCACCAGGATCAGACAAAGATTATTGTGCCCTTTATGGATTTCTGATTAGGATTTTGAGTCCCTTGAGTCATGTAGTAAACATTGAGTCCTGTAATAAAGTGAGACAACTGAGTCTAGTAGAATTCACTAAGTCAATCAAGTTGAGTCTAGTTGTATTCAGTCTAAGCTACTAAGTCCCTTTGTGTGCCAATCTAGTCAAGTGAATAAAATTGAGTCCTATAAATTTTGACCTCATCAGTCAAGTACAAGAGGAGAGTCATCAGACCCCCACCCAGGCCATGCCTATTCATGCACCTGGGCCTCTACTCAAGTCCAACAAGCCCATGCGCTAGGCTCCTTCATGCTGCCCCAAACCACAAGATTGGTGCCCCTCCTAGTCCAAGTTCAATTGGCGCCCCAGGCCTTCCCCAGCCCAATATAGAGTTGGTGGCCCAGGCCTTCCCCAGCCCACCTGGAGTTCATGCACCAAGCCCATAAGGAGGCTGACCAGTTTGCATGGAATTGCTGCCCAAATCCATAAGGAGTGGCATCCCAATGTCCAAGCCCAAGAGGATGAGGTGTCCAAGTCCATGATGAGTCAATTTGACCAAGTCTAAGAAGGAGATGATGTCCAAATCCCACCAGGAGTCTAGTCTCTTAATTCTAATCAAATTTTGTACTCCCAGCCCTACTCGAACTTATAATCCAACCCTGATAGGGAGACGAGTGATCTATAAATACCCCTCCCCTCACCCTCTTGTATTCATGAATTATTGAATGAAAAGCTTGAGAGTTTTCTTTTAATTCCGTGCCTTTGTGCATTGATGCTCCGTGAGGGAGAGGGTGTGAGGCCCAATAGAACCTTCTATCTTTTTGCAACCAAGCCCTAGCTCTAGCCACCCCTTCCATCATCAAACCCAAGATGCCCTTCCATCTCCCATCTTGGCTGCCAACACCCATTGCCACCATCAAACCCTAGCCGCCCCTGTTCCAAGCCCTAGGCTGCCAGATCTTCAAGCATCCAGGCACCCTCTTCAGTAGCCAGGTCGCCCACATCAAGCCAGGAATCCATTAGTTCTAGGCCGCCAATCATCCTCCAACAATCCCTCCTAACTTTTGATACTTTCTAATCCCCATTTCCTAATTTTCCTACCATCTACAACCCTAACCTTTGATGTTTACAGGATCTCTTAAGTGAAATGACCCTTGGAAGAGGTCTTTCTTGCCCATCAAACTAGCTGATAAAAAGCTAATAGATCCATGGGAAAGCTGCTTCTTCATCCAGGCACCAATCTAGAGTGCTGAGAGACCCCTTCTACATCGAGGACAACATCATTGCCAAGTACAAAATGAAATCCCCATCTCTTAGTTATATTTTATTGAATTTGAGCATGCCTTATTAGTGGTTTCTTAAACCTAGGATCCTTTTCTATATATTTTTGTTTGGTTTAATCATGAGTATTAGTTTCTTGTCCTTACATGAAAATCCCAGATTGCTCTTAACTCTTTCTCAGGATTGAAATCTGATAAAAAAACTAAAATCATTGCTCCCTTTAATCTGAGTTTTTTTTTTATGTTCATCTCTTGCATGCATCCTGTTCCACATAAAACTGGACCAAGGAAGCACTCCTACCAAGTTTGCTTATTTGACTTGGACTCTTTCGATAGCCTTTTGGACTTTCACCCTTTGCTAGAACCCCTACCCTCCTGTAGAGCACTCAGAGACCTCTCTGAATCCTCTCTCAAAATTTGAATATCTCTCTTAATTTTCTTTATAGGGCCTTATTTAAAAATGACAAGTCTTGTTTTAAAAGGACAAGCCTTGTCTTAAAAAGACAAGGAAGAAAAATAGAAATGGATTTGTTTTGGATCAGAATTCAATACCTGGCATCAGATTACCAATGCCTATTTATAGTGAGGGATGAGGCACCTAGTAAGTCTCTTTCTCAGCCCCTTGATAAGACCCTTCAAGCAGGAGTCTTTTTGGTGAGAGGACTTATCATGAAATATCCTTTCATGCGCCAAGAGACATATAAATGTCCCTACATTTTTCTAGCAAATTCTCCACATGCCATGTAGCGTATTACCGGTTATAAGAAGGCTAAAAGGAATGGGAACCCAAGGGATGCATCAAAGAAATTAAGAGTCTTCAAACTTAAGTACTCTAGCCCCTTGAATTTGTGCCAAAATGAAGAGACGTGACCCTTCATTATGCATGCTTCTTTATCACACCAATTACCAATTTTTGACCAATCAAAGCCAATCCAATTGGGCATGGAGATAAGGGAAAAAGGCTTAACATTTATCTGGAAAAGGTGTTTTAAAAGTAGAAGGACTCTTGATCCTTCTGCACCCCTTCATCCTTGGTGCATGACAAAATTGGCACCAAGTGTATCTTCCATCTTAGACTCTCTCATAAGTCCAAGATAAGGCCCAAATAAATCCAGATAAATGTTGTCCTAATTAGGACACAACCTAATTTAAGTCTCACTTAAATTGGTTAGCCTAAATAGCAAGCTAATAAACCCAATCCAATTGGGTTAGGAGTTGGGCTGGCCAACATATGCTACTATGTCAATTAACTAGCCAATTAGGATCCTTTGACCCTAATAAAAATATAATTGACTTCCTTGGACAATCCCCTAATGTGTGTGACCCTTTGGGCTCCACATCTAGCCAGCAGTAGGTGATGCGGATATCAGGTCAATCCTAGTTCACTATGGGTCCCCAAGTTTTGATTCTCTTAGCCATGATTCTAATTTTATCTTTGAGTCTAATAATCAAGTCCTGTTAGCCCTTTGAGTCTTGTAAGTAGGGCTTATGTCAGTTGAGTCACTTGAAGTGCTATAATTAGGGTTTTGATCAGTTAAGCTCGATTGTACCCATTGAGTCCTGTATTTGGGCCTTCAGCTCTGTTACACTTGAGTCCTGTATCTAGAGTCGACTCATGCCATTAGGGCTCATGAGTCAAGCTTTGGATTACATTCAAGCTTAAATGATCGAGTTAGCTCATTGTGAGCCATTTGTCAATTTTGAGGTCTTAATCATGTGTCAATTTTGTAAATAATCCAGTCTAGTTAAGTTGAGACTAGAAGTCCAATTGAGTTGTCTCAACCCTAGTCCAGTCCAATTAAGTCCTATATGTATAAGTCCAGTTTTATACAAAAGAAGGAAAACCAGCCTCAAAGTAGAAGCCCATGAAGTCTCTCCACTTGAAGATTCCAGGCATATTCTTCTTCTAGGCACCCCAGCCCATAAGTCCAATTTCAAGTGAAGCCCATGGTGCCCTAGGTGTATTCCAATCCAACTTCAAATGGGTAACCATTTGATTCCAGCCCACTAGGGGACAAGTACCAAGCCCATGCGCCAACCATGGACCAAGCCCATGTGCCAAAATCCCAATTGGAGGATGCCCTTTGATGCAGGATGATCCTAGGACTGATGCAGATGAAGGAAAAATAGAAAATCTATTTTTTTTATAATTTTAAGGATTTAAGTTTGTAGGCTAATAACCCAAAAGAAAGTAAGAATTGCAGGCAAACATGTAATGAAATAAACTATCATACCCGCAAAAAGATACATGCAGAATAATAAAAGCTAGGATCCTGGGATTGAGAAACCCCTGGTTTAGGATAGCGTACCTTCAACCAGTCAAAAATCAGGAGGGTGAAGGTTTGTACTAGGTAGAGATTGAAGATCCACTTGAAGAAGAGTTCTCTCAACACTCAGGATTGTGCTTGGAAGACAAGCATGTAGTTCCCGAATCTGAAGGCAATCTGGGATGGCCCTAAAGGCATAGAGGGCCTCCTTCTCGGAGGTGAATACCATGGGGATCCTGCAAGCATCAGATGTCAGCCAATAAACAAATAAAAAAGTAAAGAAAGAGAACTAGGGTTTAGAAGAAAGAAGAAATCGGGGTTTTGGATGTGGCTAGCTTGATGCTTGAACAAGAACTCCTTGCTTGGGTGGCCAAGTGTACTTCTTCTTCGTCTGATTAGCGTTTGGAAGAAGAACACCTGGGGTGGCTAGGGCTTGGTAGAATTGGGGCACACCAATCTCAAACACTCACACACCAAAAAAGAACAAAAGGAACAAGCTCGAAAAATTTTAGCAAGGTATTATTTTATGATAAAAGTTACTTACAAGAGGGGGAGGGGTGAGGTATTTATAAATGATCCCCAAGTCCTCTCCTAGATAGGATAGGATTACAAAGTTGAGAGGGAAAGGGATTACAAGTTTGATTAAGATTAGGAGAATACACTTTGAATGAAACTAGTTCTCCTTATTCTACTTGGATTCCTTCTCCTCTTTTGACTTTGACAAGAGTCTTCCATTTGGGCTAGGACGCCAAGGGCTTTGGGCTTGAGTGTGTGGGCTTCAAGAGCAGCAAGGGTGGGCAGCCTCCTTTGGGTTGGCGCATGGGCTTTGGGCCCTAGAAACTGGGGTGCCTTGGTATCAGTGTGTGGGCTTCAAGAGCAGCAAGGGTGGGCAGCCTCCTTTGGGTTGGCGCATGGGCTTTGGGCCCTGGAAACTGGGGTGCCTTGGTATCAGCATATTCCTTGGAATCTTGGTTTTGGGGTTCATGGGCTTAACTCCTGGGCTTGGAATCTCTTGGCCTAGGTGGTGGCATATTTTTGAAATCATGAGATACCCTGATTTGGGAATATTCTCTAGCATCTGGAGGGTATCAAGTTATCTAGATGGCATCTGGGCATCTAGAAGGAATCTCGGATCCTGAGGTAGCAAACAAGGTTTAATAAGCTGATTTGAAGGCCTCTAGCTCTTGGATGAGGCTTGGTGGAACTCTAAAATAGGGTATCCTCTTTTTTTGTACAAAATTGAACTGGTACTAGACTAATACTCAAGTATAGGACTTAAAGACTAGACTAGGGTTGAGACAAATCAACTAGCCTTAACTTATTACAGGACTCAATCTTACTTGATTACAAAATTTGATACATGGCTAAGTAAACCAGATAGGGCCCAATAAACTATGTCTGATCCTGATACCCCCACCACCCTTGCTGCCCTAAAGTCCAAGCCCAATCCCATTTAGGTGTCCAAGCCCAAGAAGGAGCCTTTGACATAGTCAAAGAAGGAGAGAAGACCAATTCTAACAAGGAGATCCTATTTTATTTCTACTCAAATTGTGTACTCCTAGTTCTAAGCCACTTTGTAATCCTTCTCCCTATCAAATCTTGTATTCCTATCCTATCTGGGAGAGGGCAAGGGAACATCTATAAATACCCCACCCCTCCACCATCTTGTAACTAATGATCAATTATTATGAATGAATTTTTCTTGAGTTTTCCTCAAAGTTTGGTGTGAGTTTTCAGTGAGATTAAGGGTATCTATATGATCCATCAGGATTTCTCTTGAGTTTTTCTCAAAATTTTGAGTGAATTTCTATATGATTAAGGGTATCTGTGTGATCCCTCCGGGAATCTGTATGATCCTTGTGCCCTGCCTCTAAGCCGCTAGCCTTCTTCATCCCTTGGCCGCCCTCTTCAAACCTCTTCCCCTTCTTCTTTCAACTTTCTAACCTTTTCTTCCTTGTTTTCAAACTCGTGAATGGTAATTTGCAGGTCCCTCAGAGTTCACAAATCCAAGGATTCCATCTGACCAGCTTTCGAGCCACCGGATTGAAAGTCATGAATCCATAAGGTCGATAGCTTTGTTTTCCAAGCCGCATCTAAGAGCGTAGAGCAAACTTTTCACAGATCGATCTTCAAATCTCTACCAGGTACACCACCTAGACTCCTCTGGTAGTGGTATTGCAGAAGAGCTAGTCCTAACCAGGGCTTCTCAGCCTTGATAGTAATGTTTCTTCACTTTTAGGGTTTAGTTCTACATGCCTGTTTTTCTAAATTTCTCTAGAATTACTTTGTTTCTTGGCTTGAAACTTGGGATACAAACTCATAACATAATTTCTAATAACAAAACAACAATTGGCATGCATTATTAGTCCTACATCAGTAGGTCTAAGTCCAAGCTAATTCGATCCAATTAAACCAATTGACATAATTAGGTCAAATTGAGCTGACCTAAGTTACTAATTCGAACCAGCTTCCAAATTGACTCATGAATCCAATCCATTTGATTCATGAAAACTTACAAGACATGATTGATGTCTAGCAACATGTTATGCCTACCCGAAAGATAAAAAAATTGATAAAAATTATCAAAATATCCTTCAGTGGAAAGTTACCATGCAATTCAATCCTTCGATCTCCCTTTATCTCGAATAAGTGATAGGCATGGATAAATGTCAAACCTTAGTACTTAATCCTTTCAAATTTCACTTTGATAATGAAGAATTGATCAATGAAAGATTAAAAACCCTATCAAATCTCATCATGTTTCGAAAAAAGACTTCCTGAGTCATCATTCGAAGATATCACATGGAATAACTTCTCCGCTTACTAGGAGTGATCGATTCCTTGTTAACCTACTCATTACCTTCATACATAATCCACCATATCCAGAAGCACCCTGTGCATGACTTAATTACCATGAATGAGTATGCACCAAAACATGGGTTCATGTGCATAAGATACTATGGTAGTCTCAGGTCTAAGGATCACATGCATTACTCCCATTAAGAGAACATTCTTTTGACAAGTAAGACTTCTATTTGATGTTCTCTTATCGGATCAGTTTAGTGAACTCATAGCCTAATAAGCACCTACATCCTTGTATTAGTATCTCTACACAAGTTGCTATAAGACCACCATCCTCTCCATCGAGCATACATAAGATATGCTAGTCATACCAGATTTGTCGATCCCCGAATCGATTATCCAATGACTCAGAACATTTAGATTAGGATTTATAGGAACTTAGGTCGTACCATAATGATCTCCATCATAACCCTAATTTCATTTTCCTAACCTATGGGGTTCATCATAATCTTAATAAGATGCAATAGCATGATGAATCAAATGACTTTATTAATAAATAATACCAAAAATGAGCTGGAAGATCATAAAAATGTCCATGCAAAGATTGGATTTTAGGGCACAATTCTTTCAATCTCCTACTTGCACTAAAGCCAATCGCCTTTGTATTTTATACCCATACAATCTAAGTGGCGATCAAACTGCTGCTGTGGTAGTGCTTTAGTGAATGGGTTTGCTATGTTGTTCTTTGTATCTACTCGTTCGATGATAATATCTTATCTTTGATTAAGATGAAAGCATCTTAGGATGTTCTTGGGCTTATGATGAGACCTTGGTTCCTTAGCTTGTACAACAGCTCCAATGTTATCATAATAAAGTGGCACCGATTATTGTATAGTAGGAACCATACCCAATTTCCTGAAGAATTTTTTCATCCACATAGCTTCCTTTGTGACTTCACTTGTAGCTATATCTCTGCCTCAGTGACTGAGTCAGCTATAGTTTACTACTTTGTACTCTTCCAACTCATTGCACCACCATATAGGGTGAAGATATATCTTGATATGAATTTGCTATCATCTATATTTGACTGAAAACTAGAATTTGTATACCCTTCTAGTTTCAACTCTGATCCATCATATATTAGAAAAATATCTTTAGTCCTTCTCAAGTATTTAAGAATATTTTTCATAGATTTCCAATGATCCTCCCTTGGATCAACCTAGAACCTGCTTACTATGCCCAAGGCATAAGCAACATCAGGCCTGGTACATAACATGGCATACATAATTGATCCTACAGCCAAACTATAAGGAATCAAACTCATTCTCTCTCTTTCTTCTAGTGTCTTAGGAGACATCTTCTTGGAGAGATGTATGCCTTAACTCATGGGTAAGTAACCTTTCTTACTTTCCTTCATATTGAATATCTTCAACACTAAGTCAATATACCTAGATTGGGATAAGCCAAGCATCCTCTTAGATCTATCTCTATAGATCTTTATACCCAGTATATAGGATGCCTCTCCCAAATCCTTTATGGAAAACTATTTTGATTGCCAAGACATGACCGATTGCAATATTAGGATATCATTCCCAATGATGACTATGTCATTGATATACAAAACCAAGAAAACAAGGGCACTACCACTTGTCTTCTTGTACACACACGGTTCATCCACATTCTTGATGAAACCAAACTCTTTGATTGTTTCATCAAAGTGGATGTTCCAACTCCTCGATGCTTGCTTCAATTTATAAATGGATTTCCTAAACCTGCATACTTGGTTTGGTCTCTCACTTGAGACAAACCCCTCTGGTTGTGACATATAGACTTCTTTTTCAATATATTCATTAAGGAAAGTAGTCTTTACATCCATCTGCCAAAATTCATGGTTATAGTATGCAGCTATAACAAGCAATATCTGAATGGACTTGAGCATGGCTACTGGTGAAAAAGTTTATCATAGTCATTACCATGTCTTTGTTTGAAACTTTTTGCCACCATCCTAGCCTTGTAGGTCTCTATTTGACCATCTGCTCCAATCTTCTTCTTAAAGACCCATTTACATCCAATTGGGTTTACTCCCTCAGGTGGATCTACTAATGCCCAAACCTGATTCGAGTACATGGAGTCCATTTTAGATTTCATGGCTTCCAGCCATCTGTCAGAGTCTCTACTCTTGATAGTTTCGTATAGGTCATAAGATCATTATCCTGTATGATATTGGCTTCATTATCATTCCTAATAACAAAACCAGATCTAAGAGGTGCACTTTGCACTCTCTCTGACCTACAAAGAGGAGGTGTATGTTATGGTTGTTCTTGAACCTTAGAAACATCTAGTTGAGGAATTACTTTAGGTGTAGGTTGAACTTCTTCAAGTTCAAATATCCTCTCACTGCCCCTTTCTTGGATAAACTCCTTTTCCAAGAATGTGGCATGCCTATTAATAAAGACCTTTTGCATAGTAGGGTGGTAGAAAAGATAATCCATACCTTCTTTAGGATATCCTACAAATCTGTACTTGTCAGCCTTATCACTTAGCTTATGTCCAAAAACATTCCTAACATAAGTAGGGCAACCCCAAATCTTAAAATACTTAAGACTTGGCCTTTTCCCTTTCCATAATTTATATGGAGTGCTTTTAACTACCTTTGATCGCACCCTATTTAATATGTAGGTAGCAATATCTAGGGCATAACCCTAAAAGGATATAGGAAGATCTGTTAAGCATATCATGGACCGTACCATGTCCAATAAGGTTTGGTTCCTCATTTCTGGTACACCATTTAACTATGGTGTGTATGAAGGAGTCCATTAAAAGAGTATGCCTTTGTCTTTAAGATGACCGAGAAATTCACTAGACAAGAATTCTACTCCTCTATCAGATAAAAGGATTTTAATACTATGCCAAGTTTTTTTCTCAACCTCACTTTGATACTCTTTGAATTTATCAAAGGCTTCGGACTTATATTTCATAAGATACACATATTCGAATCTTGATAAGTCATCAGTAAAAATGATAAAATAAGAGTATCCTCCTCTGGCTTGGATTGTTATAAGACCACATACATCTATATGTACTAGACCTAACAACTTAGTTGCCCTTTCTCTATGTCTTGTGAATGGAGATTTGGTCATCTTACCCATGAGACAGGACTTACAAGTTCCTAATGACTCAAGATCAAAAGGTTCATAGAAATTTTATTTATATAACTTGTTTATCCTGGACTAACTGATATGACCCAAATGGTAGAACCAAAGATAAGTGACATTCATATCATCTTTCTTTCTTTTTTTATTTTCAACAAGCATAACTTCATCATCGAGTGACATAATCAAAAGACCATTTGCAAATGTACTACAACCAAAGAATTTCTTTGAAAAGAAAATCGAGCCCCCGTGGCTTGACAAATTTATTTCATAACCTTGTTTTAATAACAAAGGTACATAAATAATATTCTTTATAATGTTGGGTACATAACAACAATCTTTTAATTCAAGAATATTACCCGATGGCAATAATAGCAGATAGGTGCCAATAGCTTCAGCTTGAATGGGAACACCACTCATGCCAAACAGCTCGAAGTCACTCTTCTTCAAGTTTTTAGGTCTTTGTAACCCCTGCAATGACTTGTAGATATGAGACACACATGCGGTATCCAATATCCATGTATCAAAAGCTGAATAACTCAATGACAAAATTGTTTGTATCATGTACAAACCTTTTGATGCTCCACCATCATCATGCTTCATACTTGCAAGATACAACTTGCAATTCTTTTTCCAGTGCCCTTGCTTTTCATAATGATAGCAGGTCCCATCAGCAAAGGGCTTCCTTGCTTTCTTCCTCTTCTGGAAGCTACTCTTAAGGTTCCTTTTTCTCTTTGAACCACTCTTCATTAGCTACTTCTTCTTTCCATTAACTAGAAGAAGCTAAGCCTTATCACCTTTAAAGTGCCTCTATGTTGTCTTGAGCATATTCAGCAGCTCAGACAATGACATATTCAGTTTGTTCATGTAATAATTCATGACAAACTATGAGAAGGAATTTGGGAGTGACTGTAGGATCAAGTTCTAATTAAGCTCTCCATCCATCACAAACCCTAGTTGACCTAATGAGTGATCAGGTTAATCATCTTCAGGACATGTGCCTGAATAGAAGAGCCCTCACTCATCCATGCTCGGAATAATTGCTTCGATGTCTCATATCGAACAGTCCGACTATGCTCTCCATAAAGCTATTTAAGATTAAGCAATATGGACTGAGGTTCCATTTTCTCATGTTGCCTCTGTAATTTATTGCTCATAGAGGCCAACATGCTGCACTTGACAGTCATGCTATCTTTCTACCACATTTTATATGTGGCTCTTTCCTCCTCAATAGCATCCTCTCCTACCAGATCTAGGTTAGGAGGATCAAGGATATAGGCAATCTTTTCTTGAGCTAATATAATCCTTAGGTTCCTCAACCAATCCACATAATTCAAACCGATCAACTTGTTGGCATCCAAGATGCCTCGCAGTGAAAGAGTAGAAGCCATAATGTAAAATCTACATTAAGTAAAAAACAACTATAAGTAGACCACTCATGATGATATTTATAATTAGACAAGGACTTTTGCATCTAATTGTGTCTCCCACTATTTTCTTTCGAATACTATAACCCTCAACTATGATAAGCAAGAAACCTTGTCAAGGCTTCCATAGTGAGGTCGAGATCCTAATTCCTCATGAATACCTTGGTTAATCACCACTAACACCCATGAGTTCAAGGGTAGGAAAATTCCTTCCCAATTGCAACCCATGCAACTCTCAACATAACACCTGCCTTTAAGACACTTATAATCTTGTGTTAATCATAACAAAATATAATGTCTTAGTTTAGTTAGACCCTTCTTTTTCATACAGCCATGTTTGACAAATGTTGCCCTTGTGTCAATCACAACAAAGCAACACCACCAATCAAGCCATAAAGCATAAAAATGCACCAAGAAAAATATTATATCAAACTTTAAAGTGAGCCTTGTATCAATCACAACAAACCTACTATAGTTTTTGACATGGATTTGGCTTAGCATGAAGGAACGCAATTTGTAGTGTGCTTAATCAATTAGTGTTTCCAATTTAGGATTTAGATATGACCAAATTGGCTAGGTAAGTGGAAGAGATGAGGGGGTCCCCCTGTTGCTTTTCTTAGATACCAAGTAAATTAGCCAGGTTATATGATGAAACTAATTAAAAACCTCATTCCCTTTACCTTCCCAGAACCACTTGCCAAGACACCAATTGGCTGATCAAATCCTAATCGAATTTGTATCATGATTCACTTACACTATGACTAAATATAATTTTTTTGAGATCTTTTAAGGTCTCAAACACATCCTAATTAACCATGTCAACATGACACTCATTCCAGCAAATAAGCATATTAACCTTAATATAAATAACATGAGCATGATTATAACAATAATCCGTTCACCTCACTTGTTCATGGGATAAGGCCACAGTGGCATCCCTACATGCCATAGGAGACCTCATTGAATGGAAAGAAAAGACCATGAAACCCTAATTAGCTCCTATAATCAGACGGCCATGGTGACTAACCCAATCAGAAGTAGTTACTAGGATATAACATATCTCATATATAATATGAACTAATCATGCATCGATTCATAGCATCACAAGCAATCAACACTAAATAGATTACTAATTACATGCATCAAGGTATTTTTGATACCACTATTGGGATCAGGGCGAGGTGCAGTGGAAGATCAAGTTTCAAAATTTTTATTATTGAAACCCTGATCAACTAAAACACTAAACCCTAGGACCACTTAATCATGACAACTAATAAATCAAAACTTTATGATTATAGAAGAATACCTGGAGTGCTATATTCCTTTATTTCTATGAGGCATACAAGTGTATGCCCTTTAGAGGTTATCGACATAGGAACTGGATCAAGGAAGCACTCCTACAAAGCTTGCTTATTTGACTAGGACTCTTTCGATAACCTTTTGGACTTTCACCCTTTGCTGGAATCCCTACTTGGTGTGGACACCAGAGGCACCAAAATTAAGCAGAGTTTTCTCAACTCTCTGTGGTTATCTGATTAGTATTTTATGTATTTGAGTCCAATTTTGTAATAAAGGCTTAGCCTATTTTGAGTCTCTACTTTGGCCCTTGAGTCCTGTTTTGGGCCTTTAAACATTTGAGTCCTATATTTAGAATTCGTTCCATACCATTAGGATTTTGGATCAGTCTTGGGATATGTAAAATCAAGTCAAGTTTAGTAGAGTCTTGACTTAAGTCAGCTCGTATTTAGCCATTTATCATTTAAGTCCTGTAAGTCTTATATTGAGTCCAGTCCAGTTTAGCAAGAAGAAGACTCATGACACTCACGGACCCCAGCCAGAGTAATAATTTGACAACTTCAAGGAGTCCCCGTCATACTTGAATGTGCCACCTTGGATTGCATGAGAAGGACCTTGAGATCATCACCATTGAAGACCAGGATGATAATAGCATTAGCCCACTAGGAAGACGGATACATGAAGAAACCCTTAAGCCTGCCCGAGACTGAAGTGGGCCACCCAAGGTCCATGCTCTTCATGAATTTCAGTGCCCCACCCTTATGGTCACCACCATATGGTTGGCCACCTTAGGGTCACCCCCTTGGCCGACCAAAGCAAGGAGACAGAGCCTCGGTGGGAGTGGAATTCTAGGTAGGGTTTGGGTAGGTCTAAAACTCTTGTAAAATTTCTTGTATACCCTTTCTTATGGCCCAAGTTTTGTAAGTCTATATAAAGGACCCACCTATCATGTATTATGATTATTAATGAATGAAATTCTTGTGTTTTCTCAAATTACTGTGTGAAGGGTATATGTGTGATCCCTATTGCTGCCCCAAGCCATTATGCCCTGCCTCCAAGCCTCCAACAATAAACTCTAGCCGCCCCGTGCTACAAGCCCTGGATGCCCATCTCTTGGCCACCCACCTCCATCTTCTCTTTCCCTTGCTTCCTTCAGCCTTATACTCTATTTCTTCTTTGATTTCTAACCCTTGATAGGTGTTTTGCAGGTCTCTTTGTTTCCTTGAATTTAGGATTCCATCCGACCAGCTTTTGGATCACCAGATTGAAAGCCATGGATCCGTAGGGTCTTTAGCTTGATTTTCTAGGCCGCATCCAGGAGCGACGAGCAATCTCTTCATGGATTGATCTTCAAATCCCTATCAGGTACACCCTTTGACTCATCAATTACAGTATTGCAGAAGAGCTAGCCTTACCAGGGCTTCTTAGCCTTGGCGATCCTTCTCTTTCACTATTTAGGGTTTTTTTCTGCATGCCTCTACTTTTGATTTTCTGTATTCCCTTATTAACTTCTTCGCTCCAAATTCAAGATATAAACCCCTAACTAAATACTTAACCACAAAAAATTAGTTTGCATAAATAAGTAGTCCCGCATCATTTGGTATCAGAGCATCTTTTAGGGCTAATTTCTGCATCCCATCATTCCTACATATGATATGTTATTTTAATTGTTTCTAAATGTAGGTAGATCAGAAAGTCCTAATTCTTATTTTTGTAGATTCTCTGTAATTGTAAATATTTATAAAAATTCTTTCATGATTTATTTCAGTATGTAAAATTTTTTCACACATGATTACTACTTGAGAATAGTTTTACCCAAAAATTCCAGCAAGTCTAATTTCATCATATAGGTTCTTCAAACAATTGTTTCTACTTGTAGAAACATGATAAAATCCTGATTTTTGGTTTTCTGGAACCATCATAATTGAATTCAATTAATCATTATTTTTTCATGATTTTTTGGACTGCCTCTGTTCTGCAACCCTGTTTTTCTGCCCAAAAATTTCTGCTGCCAGATTTTAGCATGTTAGGATTTCATCATGTTTAATGTTTCTTTTCCATAATTTTGGTATAAATTATTTTTTTTGTCTATTTTCTGCATATTATATTTCTGCTAAAAAAAATACAAAAAAAAAAAAGAAAATACAAAAACATAGAAATCCTAATTACATCTTCCTATGTATGTCATCATGTGCATAAGCTACTATAAGGGCAATCTCAATATGTCAGATGGGGGGAGGATTTAATCACCTCTCGTTTGCATAAAACAACAACCCTTGCATTCGAGCCCAACCTAATTAAAATCAATTAGACCTAATTTGCTCTAGTGAGCTAGGGACACCAACAGGTCGGGTCCAACCTTTTTGGGAAAACTAGTTGCACTCAATTCAGCATTTATGTCTTGAAGCTGGTGTCTAGGCTGGGGGTCCAAAGTCAAACGACCTAAGCGGTGTTGCGGTTCCTTAATTGGATCCCTGCGAAAGCAGGGGGGCCTCCCACACTCCCACCTCCTACCTGGCCAGTGGAAAGCATAATTGTTGTCTTGGTTGTGATTCTGTCGACTCATTTTGTTTGGGCTCTAGATCTAGGAAGTCGTAGTCGATTCGTCTTTTAGTCTTGCATGTGCACTAGGTCAGGAGTTGCATATCATCTACCACACCCACAGTCGGTTGAACCCATGGCTAATCCAAATCTTGAAGCCCAGTTAGAGCCCTTACTGATCAAATATACTAGATGAACAAGAAGTATGACCAACTGGATTGCAAGTTTGATCAATTAACCCAGGCCAGTACCCAAATGAACCATAGGTTTGATCGAGTAGGAGACCAGTTAAGACCCTAGAGAAAACCCGTAGGATCCAAACTAGATCCAAACTTGAGCCACCTTTGCCCATGCCTCCCAACCCTAGGAGAACCCCATACCATGACCCATACTTGGAGCCCAACCCTAGGAGAGCCCCACACCCTGAACCAATCTGGGATCTTAGTGCAAGGAAACCCAATCATGATTTCTTTGACCAGGGTAAGAGACCCACTAGGTATATTGTGTTTGAAGCACCTAAATTTGGTGGTGATCCTGAGTTTGAGGATTCTCTTGTTTGGAAAAGAAATATGGACCTATATTTTGAAAGGCATATGAATTTTTATCCTGAAAGAAACCAGTTCAAGTTTGCTAAAGCTAAGTTAGTTCCCAGGCTAAGGTAGACTGGGATAAGTTTGAGAGTATGACTAGACAGAATGGAGAAACCCCTATAACTACCTGGAGAGCCATGAAAAGCAAACTTAGAGAAAAGTACCTATCCAGGTCCTGTGAACCCAGAACCTATGATTCTATATCCTATGCACCAAGATCCAATAAATCTGTAACCTATAGATCTGAACCCATGACCTATGAGCATAATGAGCCCATAGTCCATTGACCTGAACCCCATAAGGTTAGTACCCCTAGATATGAGCCCTGTAGTAAGCCACTACCCCTTAGGCAACCTGAACCTACTAGGATTAGTGCCCATAGTTAGAACCCAGGTATTAGTCAGGAACCCCTTAGTTGACACACCCCTGCCACCCCAGCCACTAGTCAAGTTTTCCTTAACCAACCCCCTCCTACCACCACATGGGTTCACAAGAAGGACATTGAAGAAGAAGTGTAAGAAGCTGATGCAAGCTTAGCAGATGAGTATGAGGAAGAAGAGGAAATACTTGTAGAAGACCTCGAATTAGTTGACCCAATAGATACCCAGGTAGAAGCCAACCCAAAGTTAGTTGACCCTGACCACACCCAGGCTGAACCTGCAGTGGAAGACCCATTAGAGGAAGAGAACCTTGATACTGCTACTAGAGTTCTACCTGAGGAGATACTAGAAGAACACCAAATTATAGAGCCCAGTCCTAAAATCTAGAAACCTGAGAACTTTATTGAGGACATGATCTCTTTAATTCAGAACCCTCAGGATGAATCCCCTCCTATCGTTACCATTGAAGACCTGTTCCTTGAAATTGTTAACCCATCCTTCCATAGCATGGACCTTTTCTTGCCCATAGATATAACTCAATGTTCATACATTAAGGTCAGTCTTTTTAGCCCAGAACTAGTCCCTGAATCCCCTTCCTATTTCCTACCATTCTCTGAGTCTTCTAATATTTTTGGAACCATTAGGTTACATTTTGTTGAGATTACCAGGTTGCATGAATCCTTAGAGCCCATCCCATTTGCTACCTACTTATGGAAGACCCTCTGGCATCTATTAGGAGTTCCTGTCATATTCTCATTTACATGTCACCCATCAACCATGACTTTGTTGGAATTCTCCTAGGAATAGTAAATTGCAATTAAACATGAATCAGCAGCCTGTCACAGCGAAAGCAGATAAAAAAATAATTTTATATCTAATCATGTAAATCATAAATAAATCTAATTTATTTATCATAAATTTCTAAAATGCTGAATAACATGAAAAAATATTAGATCTAAAATATAATTTATTTTAAGCATAAAATGCTTACCTGGATCGCTATCTGGGCTTGCTCTAAAAAGCATGCAGATCCACTACTAAAAAGTCGGGATTCTATCGGAGCCGTGCAATCGCCCGACCTCTGCTGGTATCCACACGAAATTCTTGCAACCGAGTCATAGAGGGCATCGGATTGCTAGATCCTTGCAGCCCTATCCTCTTTCAGCAAATCGCCCGCTTTAAAAACTATACCGATCCAAATCCGGACCAGCTTTCGGCTTCTATCTTGCAAATCAAACTATTCAAGATCTTTGGACCCTTTCCTCTCTTCTTTCTCTAGTAGAGCATCTCTTTAGATCTCACAGAAGAAAAGAGAAAACAAATAAGGGGAGAAGAATAGTATCTTGGTGTTAGGAGAGAGAACCCCTGATATAGCATCCAAGAGAAGAGAAGATGCCATAAATTAATTCATGGTGGAAGGAGAAAACTATTCATGCCAATAATCAGATCTCTTGGTCGGCCACATTTCTTCCTTTCTAAATTCAAGTTCTCCCATCCCTTTAATCCAAAACACCGGTGTTTCAATTTCAACTAGTTGAAAATTAAGAGGAGTGGAAGAGGACTCTTCCCTCTCTAATTTCCTTCATGCCAAACTAATATTAGCACCTTGGTTTTCACGCCCCATCTCAATTGTCACCCAAACTTAAGGGGCCCACTTGGTAGGCATGTGGAGGGAGGGGGAGACATGTAGAGAGAGTCCCAATCTAACTGGACTCTAGGTTTTGGTCCAAACTTAATGATTTTATAGTCAAACTGAAGCCGATTTTAAATCTGATCGAACCATTTAGAAGCGGACATTGACCCAAATCAATTAGAATTAATTAATTAAGTCTAACTTAATTAAATTAAATTAAATCTAATTTAAATTAATTAATAATTAATCTATAATCAATTAATTTTAACATTTATAATTAGGTCAAATATTAATTGTAACACTTACAATTAGGTCCAAATTGATTTGCCGATTGGTTACTTGAGCTCCTAATGTGTGTGACCCCTCAGGTCCTATCCTGTCTGGTAATGAGATTGCTATAATCTCCATTATACATCATCGAAACTCATTTTGATGGATTGAAATAATTTCATCTCAACCCTAATTAGGATCATCGATCTGAGTATGATCCTAACGGGCTCTCATAATCCACTAGTGACACCTAGTAGAATATAGTGGCAACCCAGCATAATAAGATTGGAATCCCTAGGTGTAGTTACCATGTGATTCGGTTCCTCTATCAAAATTCTGACATGATATTGGTTACGGATACTCGTCAAACCCATCAGTCATATGCTTAACCTAATTGACTCAAGTCTAATTGTGATACTAATGAAAGCACCTTTTCATTATCACCCTGCTATGGCCATAGACTTCTGGACTTAGTTTCATTAAGCTTGCATAGGATTATAGCTTACTACTAAGGCTGATAGATCCTTACAAGTGAACACCCTACTCCTGTAACAAAATTACTGCAACCAACGAACACCCCAAGGTCCCGTATGGATAGAAACTATGTGATTGTGCTGTCAAGCTACAACAACCTTATTGTGAGTAGCCAAGACACTCTAGGTCAAAGAACTATTCACACAACTTCAGTATCAGGAAGTTATCGACGAGTGAGTAGTCATCCGTATAACTTTCTGTACCTGGTCATGCTCAGTACCGTTGATCTCTATCAACTACCTCTACTCTTACTCTAGTGTCACCACACTGTAGGTCAGAGA
Organism: Areca catechu; assembly: GCA_021397845.1. NCBI lineage: Eukaryota > Viridiplantae > Streptophyta > Magnoliopsida > Arecales > Arecaceae > Areca > Areca catechu. The sequence goes on along the minus strand of CM038051.1, from coordinate 172,867,287 downwards.
CTCATCTACCCAGAAAGAAAAGTGATCTGTGCATCGATTTTAACAAATCAGTCACTGTCCTCGTGATATTCCAGCAATCAGGAGCCTTTAGGAGTTAATCTATAAAGACACATGTCTCAGATTCTCAACTCTTGAGAATATGTGTCATTGTACATTAACTCCATGGATGATTCATAGACATAACAATATGAATGAAACTAATGCATTTCTAATTAATAAAGAAAATTAAGTACAAAGTTCATGTCCTAAAATTAAAATGTGTCAAGCCAACATGGCTTTCTAGGCATACATCTAACAGACTCATGCCCTATGCCCGGTTGTAGTTAAGACCTAATAAATTTCCTTCGTTAGGAATGTATAGTCGAGTTTATTAGGTGTTGGTGTGAGTCCTTTGCATCACCTGTTAGGAGTCTGCATATGCCCAGCATGTTCACAATCTGCATAAGGACATTAGCCAAAAGATTAACTTATGTAATGTAACACTTAAAAAAAAAAGTTGGCTAATTCTCGAAAGTGAGCCAAGGAATTTAATGTAGGGGACTCTATTATGATTAGGCTTAGGCCTGAGTAGTTCACACTAGGGACCGTTAAGAAGCTTCATGCTCGTGGAGCTGGACCCTTTAGAGTGATAAAGAAGATCGGACCCAATGCCTATGTAGGGGACTCTATTATGATTAGGGGACTTTATTATGATTAGGCTTAGGCCTAATGTAGGGGACTCTATTATGATTAGGCTTAGGCCTGAGTAGTTCACACTAGGGACCGTTAAGGAATTTAATGTAGGGGACTCTATTATGATTAGGCTTAGGCCTGAGTAGTTCGCACTAGGGACCGTTAAGAAGCTTCATGCTCATGGAGCTGGACCCTTTAGAGTGATAAAGAAGGTCGGACCCAATGCCTATGTGCTAGATCTACCCCCGGATTTTGGCATTAGCTCTACCTTCAATATCACGAACATGGTTGAGTATAAGGAACCGATGGCGATTCCTAGTGAGGCCTTTGGACCTACCACATCCTTTAAGAGCAAACCTAATCTAGAGTGTCCACCTATAAATTTACTTAAGAGAGGAGAATGGATGGAGCGTATCCTGGACGATCAAGCTATCATGACCCGGGGTCGTAGCTATCAATGCTACCTGGTCCATTGGCAAGGTTGACCAGAATCTGATGATTTGTGGAGTACTCGAAAGGACTAGCAACACCTTGACCCAGACCTCCTTGAGCGATACCAGAGCCAGAGTGACCCGTACTCGATGGGGTCGTGTTCCTCCCACCTTCGGAGAATTGGTGCGGATAGATGCACCAGAGTTAGGTAGAGGCTTCTCAACCCTCTGTGGTTATCTGATTAGTATTTTCAATATTTGAGTCCAATTTTGTAATAAAGGCTTAGCCCATTTTGAGTTCCTACTTTGGCCCCTAAGTCCTATTTTGGGCCTTTAAACATTTGAGTCATGTATTTAGAATTCGTTCCATACCATTAGGATTTTGGATCAGTCTTGGGATATGCAAAGTCAAGTCAAGTTCAGTTGAGTCTTGAGTTAAGTCAGCTCATATTTAGCCATTTATCATTTAAGTCCTTTAAGTCTTACATTAAGTCCAATCCAGTTTAGCAAGAAGACTCATGACACTGACGGACCCTAGCCAGAGAATAATTTGACAACTTCAAGGAGTCCCCATCATACTTGAATGTGCCACCTTGGATTGCATGAGAAGGACCTTGAGATCATCACCATTGAAGACCAGGATGATAATAGCATCAGCCCACTAGGAAGACGGATACATGAAGAAACCCTGAAGCCTACCCGAGACTGAAGTGGGCCGCCCAAGGCCCATGCTCTTCATGAATTTCAGTGCCCCACCCTTATGGTCACCACCATATGGTCGGCCACCTTAGGATCACCCACTTGGCCGACCAAAGCAAAGAGAGAGAGCCTCGGTGGGAGTGGAATTCTAGGTAGGGTTTAGGTAGGTCTAAAACTCTTGTAAAATCCCTTATATACCCTTTCTTATGGCCCAAGTTTTGTAAGTCTATATAAAGGGCCTACCTATCATGTATTATGATTATTAATGAATGAAATTCTTGAGTTTTCTCAAATTACTATGTGAAGGCTATCTGTGTGATCCCTATTGCTGCCCCAAGCCATCTGCTTCCTGCCTCCAAGCCTCCAACAAGAAACTCTAGCCACCCCCAGCTACAAGCCCTGGATGCCCATCTCTTGGCCGCCCACCTCCATCTTCTCTTCCCCTTGCTTCCATCAACCTTCTACTCTATTTCTTCTTTGATTTCTAACCCTTGATAGGTGTTTTGCAGGTCCTTAGTTTTCACAAATTTAGGATTTCATCTGACCAGCTTTCGGGTCACCGGATTTTAAGCCACCAATCTGCAGGGTCTTTGCTTGATTTTCCAGGCCGCATCCAGGAGCGACGAGTGATCTCTTCATGGATTCATCTTCAAATCCTAACCAGGTACACCCCTTGACTCATCGATTATGGTATTGTAGAAGAGCTAGCCTTACCAGGGCTTCCTCGCCTTGGTGATCCTTCTCTTTCACTATTTAGGGTTTATATCTGCATGCCTATGCTTTTGATTTTCTATAGAATTCCTTGATTAACTTCTTGGCTCCAAATTCAGGATATAAACCTTTAACTTAATACTTAATCACAAAAAATTTGTTTGCATGCATAAGTAGTCCCTCATCACTACCCACCTGTAGAGTACTCGGAGGCCTCTCTGAATCCTCTCTCAGAATTTGAATATCCCTCCTAATTTTCTTCCTATGGCCTTGTCTTAAAATGACAAGTCTTGTCTTAAAAGGACAAGCCTTGTCTTAAAGAGACAAGCCTTGTCTTAAAAGGACAAGGAAGAAAAATATAAATGGACTTCTTTCATATCAGAATTCAATACCTGGCATTAGATTACCGATGCCTATTTATAGAGAGGGATGAGGTGCCTGATAAGTCTCTTTCTCAGCCCCTTGATAAGATCCTTCAAGTAGAATGAGTCTTTTGGGTGAGAGGACTTATCATGAAATGTCCTTTCATATTCCAAGAGATATATAAATGTCTCTTCATTTTTCCAGCAAATTCTCCACATGCCATGTGGCTTATTACCGGTTATAAGATGGCTAAAAGGCATGGGAACCCAAGAGATGCATTGAAGAAATTAAGAGTCTTCAAACAGAGGGACTCTGGCCCCTTAAATCTATGCCAAAATGAAGAGATGTGACCCTTAATGTTTATTTAGAAAAGGTGCTTTAAAATCAAAATGACTCGTGGTCCTTTTGCACCCCTTTAGCCTTTGCGCATGCCAAAATTGGTGCCAAGTGTTCCTTCCATCTTGGACTCTCTCATAAGTCCAAGATAAGGCCCAAATAAATCTAGATAAATGCTATCCTAATTAGGACACAACCCAATTTAAGTTCCACATAAATTGGTTAGCCGAAATAGCAAGCTAATAAACCCAATCCAAGTGGATTAGAAGTTGAGCTAGCCAACATATGCTAGTATGTCAACTAGCTAGCCAATTAGAATCTTTTGACCCTAATAAAAATACAATTGGATTTTTTGGCCAATTTCCTAATGTGTGTGATCCTTTAGGTTCCACATCTAGCCAGCAGTAGGTCTAGGTCCAAGCCAATTTGATCGAATCGAAACCAGTTGACCTAATTAGGTCAAATTGAGCTGACCTAAGTTGCTAATTAGAACCAGCTTCCGAATTGACTCATAAATCCAATTCATTTGATTCATGAAAATCTACAAGACTTGATTGAGATCTAACAATGAATCATGCCTACCTGGAGATGAGAAATTTGATAAAAATTACCAAAATACCCTACAAAATCATGCCTACCCAGAGATGAGAAATTTGATAGAAATTATCAAAATATCCTTCAGTGGAAAGTTACAATGTCATTCAATCCTTCGATCTCCCTTTATCTATAATAAGTGATGGGCATGGATAGTTGTCAAACCCAAGCACTTAATCCTTTTGAATCTTAATTCAATAATGAAGACTCGATTGATGAAACATTAGAAACCCTATCAAATCTCATCATGCTTCGATCAAAGACTTCCTGAGTCATCATTCAAAGAGATCATACGGGATAACTTCTTCCCTTACTAGGAGTGATCGATTCCTTGTTGACCTACTCATTACCTTCATACAAAATCCACCATATCTATAAGTACCCCGTACATGACTTAATTGCTATGAATGAGTATGCACCAAAATATGGATTCATGTGCATAAGATACTCTGGTAGTCTCTGGTCTAAGGTTCACATGCACAACTCCCACTAAGAGAATATTCTTTTGACAAGTAAATAAGACTTCCATTTGATGTTCTCTTGTCAAATCAGTTTAGCGAACTCATAGCCTAATGAGCACCCACATGCTTATATTAGTGTCTCTATACAAGTGGCTGTGAGACCAACCACCCTCTCCATCAAGCATATATAAATGTGCTAGTTGAAGGAAAACATGGTGCAGCAGAAGCCTACTCAAGGCATGCAATGCTAGGGAGCAGGTATTGCATAATTAAAAATTTTAAAAATGCAATGGAAAGTACCTACTCATGCACAGGATCTAACATATCATGATGCATGTAACAAAATATACATGCATGTATAGGCAAGTACAATAATTATAAATTATATGATAATAACTAGATCTAGGCATGCATGATATCCAAAAATAAAATATACCTGATCGAAGTCGACTCCCTCAGTCTTCAGATCAGATCAGCAATGATCGGTTGAACTCATTCAACAGCAAAATAAGATCTGTAGCAGCAAAATATATAGGTCGATGCAACCTCTCTAGGTGTCCAAGCATCCACCCTCTAGAGTATCCATGTCCAGGGCTCTCGCTGATTTGACTCCCAGATGGATGCTAGTCCACCAGGAATCCAAAAATAGGTTAGGATATGTGGAGCAAGAAAGTCAAACAGATTTCATGGACAGTCTTCTCCAAGACCGCCCAGACTCCACGAATAGCACACACTGGAAACTAAAGAATAGTGGAAGGGTTTCACGGGACACTTCAATGTTTTATCAACTCACAGCCAGTTGCAAACCCCTACTTTTCTCCTCCCATGGCCTTTCACCAAGATGTATGAAAAACAAAGAGAACTATGAAGGAGGGAAGATATATGAATTCCAAAAGCAGAGTGCTCTATTCAAACACCCTTCTCCTCTCTCTTTGTTTCTTCTTCACCTCCTATTGCTTCTCTCTTACTTCTTTCTTACTTCTCTCTTACTTCTTTCTTACTTCTCTCTTACTTCTTTCTTACTTCTCTCTTGGTGCTCCGAGCCTTCAACCAACAGGGTGTATTTATAGACAGAGAATTCAATCCGTGAAGGCAAGGGAAAATGATGGAAGAGGAATCCAGATCAGTGTAAAAGATTTTCAGATCTCCCAATCCAAAGAGAACTCTTGTTGTTCAAATCCCATACTAGTGTCAAACTAGGATCGAGAGGGAGGAAGTCATCATGGGAGAGATCACCGAGCGAACTCCTTCCAGTTCACATTGTTCCAATTCCAAACAAATAGCAACTCACTCACATGATAGTAGAGAAGTCCGTGAAGATGGATAAGACACATGAGAGAGAGCCCTTGTTCGGTTTAAATGCTGGGAACATGTACGAGAGATATACATCAAGAGGGGCAATCCAGATTGCCTTACTCGATCTCCAAGCTATCCATATCCAATGCATTCGGTCAAACATGGGAGGAGAAGCCACGTTGAACCAATCACCGTGTAAACCAACCAATTCAACCAGATCAAAATCCAGTTCACAAAAACCAAATAAAAAATTAGTTTATATAAAACCAAAACTTGGTTCACTTAGACCGCAATCCGACCAAACCCAACCATTAATAAAATCGGGTCCAGTCCTGGTCTTCCAAGAACAATTCCTGGTTGACCCAAACCCATCCTGGTCAATCCAAATCAGACTAGAAAAATCCAATGTGTGCTTAATCAGTTCATATGACCTAAATATCAAAACAATTTTCAATCGTTGATCGATTCTTCGGATTAGGAAGAAATCCTTTATGGCGTGTGACCTCATAGGCTCGAACCTAAACGGTAGTACTGGAACATTTCTAGTACCAGCACAAGATACTATCTAGCAATGGATCCCGGCATCCGGATAGGCTGAAGATGCAAGAGCAATCTATCGAACCTCTGGCATATGGTTATCGTATAATTCATCCCTTTGACCTCCAATGCTCTAAATGACCTAGGGTTAGACTGCCAACCCCAACTGAGTCAATCCACAATATGTCTCAATCTCGCAAGTCTAGTGACTCCTCTATGGGACTACCCCGGCCGAGGATTCGCTAAATTGAGACACTGCGAGACATTCAATCGAAACAATTTGGACAGGTCAATTCCATCTTGGTCCACCACTGCTCTATAAGTACTTGCCTGTACCCAGAAACCTTCCATCATCGGATTAGAAATCCGGGTAGTCTGGCACCAAAGTACAGGGAGTTGCTTGCAAGATACCATGGTGACCTCAGGTTGGAGGGACACATATACTCATATCCAATCGCAAGCAATCCTTTGGTAGAAAGGAGCTCCATGGAGTCACGTTCAATGAGATGTCATACATCCCACTTGCAAATCACAACAGTGTCACCACACTCCTTTGGTCAAGAAGACAACCAAACAATGTGAACCACAACAACCTACACTTACATTGCCATCCTATACAATATATCCTTTGGTTGTGAACCTGTTAAAGGACCACTCGATATATCCTCTTTATATCCAAGTTAGTGTAGTCCTAAGGACTTCATCACATAAACAGAGTTCATTACAGGAAAATAAAAATGCGATGAGCTACCAAAATAAAGTTTTATTAATTCATATACTAATTACAATACTGAGCACAACCACCTACAACCTAGGCAATTGGCTTTGGGACACAATTCCCAATACTAGTCTTACTAGATTCATTGATCTCTAAATCGATTATCCAATGACTAGGAATATTTTAGATTAGGGTTTAAAGAAACTTAGGTCTCACCATTATGATCTCCATCATAATCCTAATTCCATTGCCCTAACCTATGGAGTTCATCATAATCTTGATAAGATACAACTGTATGATGAATAAGTTCTGAATTTGAAAATCAAGATTTAAAAAATTTTTGTAATAAAAAAAAATTAAACATAATTTTTCTATACCTAGGACACCTCAACATAATGGGGTTGTAAAAAGAAAAAAATATACTTTAGAAGAAATGGCACACACTATGTTTTATGAAAATGATTTGCCAAGTTATTTTTGGGCTGAAGCAATTAATACTACTTGTTATATTTTAAATCATGTTTTAATTCATCCGATTTTAAAAAAAACTCCTTTTGATCTTTGGAATCAAAGAAAACCAACTTTAAAGTATTTTCATGTTTTTGGTTATAAATGCTTTATCATGAATAATGGTAAAGATAATTTAGGAAAATTTAATTATAAGTCTGATGAAGGTATCTTCTTAGGATACTCTACATCAAGCAGGGCATACAGAATTTTTAACAAGAGATCCTTAGTAGTAGAGGAGTCTGTATAAGTAGTCTTTGAAGAATCTGCTAACAAATTCTCTAGAAAAGATGATACTTCTGATGCATATGCAGGTGTTGAAAAGTTAAAGAAGCTGATATTGGATGACCAACTATCTCAACAAAGTGAAGAAGATCAAGACAAGAATGGAAGAGAAGACGCCATACAATCCATACCAAAGCATCAAGATCTATCTAAGGAGTGGAGGTATGCTCATGGACATCCTAAGGAGTTAATCCTAGGTAATCCATCAAAAGAGGTAAGAACAAGATCTTCAATTAGAAATGAATGTGATTATATTGCTTTTGTTTCTCAAGTTGAACCAAAATATTTTGAAGATGTTGAAAAAGACTCTAATTGGATTAATGCCATGCAAGAAGAATTAAATCAATTTGAAAGAAACAATGTTTGGACACTAATAGAAAGACCATCTAATATTTTAATTATTGGCACAAAATGGGTATTTAGGAATAAATTGGATAAAAATGGTATTGTAACTAGAAATAAAGCTAGGCTAGTTGCCAAAGGCTACAATCAGGAAGAAGAGATTTATTTTGATAAAACCTTTGCTCCTGTTGCTAAACTTGAGGCAATTAGATTACTTTTAGTATTTGCATGTTTTATGAACTTTAAATTATTTCAAATAGATATTAAAAGTGCTTTTCTAAATGGTTTTATTACCAAAGAAGTATTTGTTGAACAACCACCTAGATTTAAAAATCATGTACATCCTGATCATGTTTTTAAACTATACAAAGCACTTTATGGTTTAAAACAAGCACCCCGAGCATGGTATGAAAGACTCGGCAAGTTTTTAATTGAAAATAATTTCTCTAGAGACCATGTTGATACTACATTATTTCTAAATAAGAAAAATGATGATTTATTAGTAGTAAAAATTTATGTTGATGACATTATATTCGGTGCTACTAATGAACTTCTATGTCAAGAGTTTGCCAAGCTTATGCAAGGAGTGATCGAAATGAGCATGATGGAAGAACTCAGCTTTTTTCTCATACTCCAAATCAAGCAAACCAAAGATGAAATCTTCATCAACCAAGCTAGGTATACAAGAAAAATCTTAAAGAAGTTTGGGATGGAGACTACCAGATCAATAGGTACACCTATGAGCCCCTCTTGTAAACTTGATAAGGATGAACATGGTAAATCAATTGATCAAAAATTATATAGAAGAATGATTGGCTCTTTATTATATTTGATGCTAGTAGACCAGATATCATGTTTAGTATTTGTATGTATGCTAGATATCAGTTTGATCCTAAAGAATCTCATATGGTTGCTTTTAAGCGTATATTTAAATACTTGTCTGGTATAATTGATATTGGATTGTGGCATTCTAGAGATTCATCTATTGATTTAATTGGATATTTTGATGCTAATTTTGTCGGGAGTAAATTAGATAGAAAAAGTATAAGTGGGACTTGCCAATTTCTTAGAGTTAACTTAATCTCCTGGTTAGCAAGAAATAAACTTCAGTTACACTATCTATAGCTGAGACTGAGTATATTGCAACAGGAAGTTGTTGTGCTCAAATCTTGTGGATTAAACAATAACTTGAAGTTTTTGGAATCAAACTAATTAAAATACCTATAATATATGATAATACTAGTGCTATAAACTTAACTAAAAATCTTGTTCAGCACTCTAGAAGTAAGCATATTGAAATTAGGCATCATTTTATTAGAAATCATGTTGAAAATAATAATATTATGCTTGAATTTATTAGTACTGAAATACAACTAGCTGACATATTGACTAAGCTTCTCCAAGAAGATCGGTTCAATATGATTAGAAGAGAACTTGGGGTCATCAACCTTTTTGTTTGAAATTCCCAACTGTTCTAAATCTTTGAACCTTGTTTGATTAAAATTGCTTTTTAATCTTGTTCAAATTCCTTAAAATTCTTCCTATTTTGATCATTGATCCATTTCCTTTTTTTTTGGTTTTTAGTTGAAGTATCGACACTTGGAATTGTCGACACCTAGAAGTGTTGACACTTAACTCTATATCGTGGGTCAACACTTGAACGACAACAGACCGACCTAAAATAGGAAAAATGAATGGTTTTCTTCAAATTTCTCACTCCAGTTCAAGCCGACTCATTCCCTAACCAAGCTCCATCATCCTCTTCCCTCCAATCTTGGATTCAATCGACTAATTCTTCGATTGGGTTAGGTTCTATTCAGTTTTTTACTGTTCAGTCTCCTATTTCCACTATTCTTCATTCCATTTCATTGTGTTTCCACTATAGAAACCCTAGGTTTCTTCCCTTCTAGCATTTCCATCTTGTATCCTTAGAATAGGGCCTATGAAGCAAGTTGTTCGGCATCCAAGACCAACCATTCAGGAGGAAGAAAGGAGAACTAAAGCAAGGCATGTGGCCAGTGCAGTGGTTGAGCATGTTATTCCTGCTAGACCCCCAGTTTTTGCAGCAAATAGAATGGGATCGAAGACTATTATCAGTGGTCGCTAAGTGGACTTTGATTTCATAGATTAGCAGTACTTCAGGATAGGCCAGAGGCTGAGGGATGCAGGTTTGGCATCATTTTGTTCATTATCAGAGAGATTCTACTCGGGACTGATTAGAGAGTCTTATGGATCGCTTGCCTGAGGTAGTGATGGCTGGATTGCTCAGGTTTGAGACAGAGATGTTCTTGTATCAGCAAAGATTCTAAGTAGAGTATGAGACATTCCCATGAGAGGATCAGTTATGGATGCTCTAGTTGATAGGATCAGTGGACTCTGATAAATCTTTGAGATAGATGATCTTCCTAAGGGAGCCACTGTTGTAGCATCGAGGCTGATGCCTAAGATTAGGTTGTTGCACCATATAGTTGCCCAGATCCTTCTACCGAAGATCAGTCGATTCGACTTCATCATAGAGCGTGAGCTTCTGGTGATGGTATCTTTAGTACAGCACGCTCCAGTATGCCTCTCGGTACTTATGGTGCACCAGTTGACTGAGGCATCGATCAGTTAGAGATCACTTCACCGTATGGGGTATCAGCTTGTTAGAGGCCAGTAAAGATGACACATATCTGGACAGGTCACTGACAGAGATGATGAGGTAGCAGAGGAGGAGCACATCTTTTCAAGAGAGGCAGGGCCATCTGAGATTCACAGAGAGACATTTGAGACACAGCCCGAGCCTTCAGTGCAGCCTGAGCCAGCACAGACAGATATCCCTGGAGCTTCAGATAGACTAGAGGACAATGTCGCTCGCATTGTGACTGAGATGATGATCATTCATCAGCGAGTCGATAAGATTTATATGGAGATGAGGGAGAGCCATCGAGGACTAAGTGATGGCATCTCTGCCATTTTGTTTGCTTTGGCTAGACCTTTTTCAAGCAGAGCTCCTGCACCTTCAGCTCCAGTTGATTCACCTCCAGCACCACCTCCTCCAAGATCGGATTTGGATGATGATGAGACTGACTCTGCTGAGTTTGAGTTTGATGATCTGATGACAGAGCCAGCACCAGAGGTAGCAGTAGACCTTCCTAGGAGTCCTATTCCTGATCCATCTGGATCATCTTTTCAGACTCCGAACTTATCATCCTCACCTTCTAGATCTGATCCACATCCTACTTCCATTCATGCACCTACTTCTATCATACCATCAGCTTTTGATACTCCTATCATTCATTCTCCATCTTTGCATGCATCCTCTCTTATCAGGGAACTAGGATTCTATACCCCTGGTTTCCACCACCTTGACTCGGTACCTATCTTTGATCATACCCCCCTTCATAATGTTCTTCATACTTCCATTCCGGTCAGTGCAGTTCCTAATGCTGACATAGCTTCTACCTTTTTCACACCAGCTAGAGGCAGGACTTATGTTAAATGTAAAGGATGGGGACATCATGGCATGTTGAGACCGACCAGGACCCGTCTTGCTGATTTTCGATCCATGTGGCCTCTCTCTCATTCTTCTACTGATACTACACCGATCAAGATTGGATCATCGGATGACGAGGAATCTACTTAGGATAGTCTTTATGCTTAGATAGCTTATATTTCAGCACTCTTGTATACTCTTATGTTTGCTATCTTGTATTTTTACTTGTATCAATGTATGAAGTATACTTCAATGAATGAAATCTTTTTATATATATCAATGTTTTATTCTTAAATTGTATTGCTAAATTTCTATGATGATTTCATCTTTCCCTCTGCTCTAACCTTTTATATGTTGACAAAAAGGGGGATAATTAAGTGAGTAATAGGAGAGAAAATTGAATGTGATAAGTAAAAGAGTGAGATTTGTATAAGAGTTAGCAATGAAAGAAATTTAAATGTAAAAAAAAAGAAAAAAAAGTGCAATGAGTGAGGGGGAGTAATCCTTCCTTTGCTATTTTGTGTAAATTAATTGCTCAAATCTTTAATTTCAGCTTTTCCTTTATGAAAACTCATTGAAAATCAATTTTTCGAATCATCTTTTGAGGGGGAGTATTTTTAACTCTTCAATCTTTTATTCAAAAATTTATTTTTGATTACATTCACTATTGCTCTATGATGAATTTCTTATCTTAAAGCATGGTTTATCTTTGATACTCTTGTAGAGCATCATGATACATGAAATTGTTTTTAGCTCGGCTACTCTTATGGTCTTAATTCAATTCAAATGAGCTTTTAGACTTTATCTACTTACTACGATAGAAAATGCAATAAACTTTATGCTAATTAAAAATTCTTTTAAGAGCTTATTACATGAATTATACTTAAAGGTTTTCTCATCATCAAAAGGGGGAGATTGTTGACTCCGTTATTGATTTAGATAATAAGCAAAATATTTAAGTATAAGTTGAGTACTAACATGTTCCTTGAAGTGTGTTTAATAGAAAAAGGTACTCATTAAAAAAACTAAATTGGATTGCTTATCAAATGATGAAGAAGCCATTTATATGGATGAAAGATCAGTTATAAATGGACTTAAGTACTTGAGAAATGCTCGAAAGGACTTAAAGAGTTCAGCTCATAAAGGTTTCAGCAAAAGTTTCAATGAATGTTGAAGAAATCTCAGCAAGTGTTGACTTAAAGTATCGACTCATAGTTCAAGTGTCGACTCATGGCAGTGCAAGTGTCGACTCAAGCTGGCATGTAGAAAGAGTTTTAGATGGCATGGCTAAAGTATCGACTTATGCCATTCAAGTATTGACTCAAGGTGTTGACTCAAGGATAGACTCAAGGCCTGAGAAAAATTTCTTACAGAACATGCTAAAGTTGAAGACTTGCCTAAAGTGTTGACTCATGGATGTTAAGTATCGACTCAAGTGTCAACTCACCTGAAGAAGTATCGGCTCACTTGAGAATTCTAGAGAGCTTTAAAAAAAAATTTTGAACAAAGTATCGACTCATGGGACTTAAGTGTCGACTCTAAGTGTCGACTCATAGCTTGAAGTGTCGACACTTGGAGTTCTGGAAACATTAACGGCTAGCTTTTCAAATACAAAACTCGGCCCTCTTGGCTCCTAATGGCTAGTTTTTCATGTCTAACAATCATAAACCGACCTTGAGGCCTTGGGATGGTATTTAAGTGATTCAAATCAAATTGGAACATAAGAGGATAAGAAGATAATAAGAAAAAGAAAGAGAAGCAAGTGCATTCACTCCCATTCTTTGAAAGCAACTACCTTCAATCAAAAAGAAGTCTCCAAATATTCAAAGCTATCAAGAAGCATTCAAGTCCAACACTTTTGAGCATTGATTGAGGCTTCATCAAGTTCAAGACAAGCAACTTCTCTAAGCTTCAAAGAGATATCAGCTTTATATTAGAAAGCTTTTCTTGTTTACTTTACTTTATCTCATATATATGTTGTAAAGGTTTTTGGTGAGCCTAAGAACAAAACCAAGGAGGTTTTTGATTAGCCTAGTTGAAAACCAAGGAGATTTTTGATTAGCCTAGTTGAAAACCAAGGAGGTTATTGGTTAGCCTATTTGAAAACCAAGAAGATTTTTGATTAGCCTAGTTGAAAACTAAGGAGGTTATTGGTTAGCCTATTTGAAAACCAAGAAGGTTTTTGATAAGCCTAGTTGAAAACCAAGGAGGTTATTGGTTAGCCTTTAAAAACCAAGAGGTTTCTTTTGGTGAGCCTTGTAAAAATCAAAAGTGGTTTTGATTAGTGAGCCTGAAAAACTAATCGGCTGTAACCGTCGAAGATTATAGTGAATTCCCAAGTGGACCTTGGGGAATGGATGTAGGTGCATAGGAAAGCACCGAACCACTATACTTGGCTTGTGTTTGTGATTATCTCTTGCTTTCTTTACTTGCTCTTATATTTGTTGCATTTATATTTTTGCTGCATACTCTTCAAGAGCATACTATTTCACCTCACATTAGCACTTGATTTAATATTTATATTGGCACATATTCTTGCAAGTAATTTTTAGAAACCCAATTCACACCCCCTCTTGGGTTGCTTACTGGGCAACAGTCATTGCTAGGTAACACTAACCCTTCCCATCTCTCTTTGTCTAATTTTTGAAGATTGAACATGCACCTAATAGGCCTTCTTAGTCCTACAATCCTTTATTTGCTTTGTATCTTTGATAGTTCTAGCATGTGGGTAGGATTCTAACCAGTATGCGAAACCGTAACCTAGTCTAGTCTCCTTTCTGGAAATAAATCAATTAAAATCTAAAAAACATTATTTATTTTAATTTATTTTTTTTTATATTCATCCTTCTCATGTCTTTCCTCTGCATGCATCATGTTTAGAATCCCATCCCTTATCATGTTTCCTAGGCCCCATCATCTAGAGAACAAAGAAATATGAAAGGGAATGGAAAACAAGAGCTAGAATCATGCTCAAACCATGAGAAATAGAGGGAAATGAGAGGGCAACAGGCTCAAGCCCAAAAATAGAAGTTTTAGAACTGTAAACAGGGACAAACGAAAGCTAGGGCACAATGAGGGCAAGTGTCGGCTCGAAGGAGATGAAAAGAAAAAGACCATCGGCCCTGTTTAAAAATAGTTCATGCCAATCAAGTGTTGACACTTTAACGAGTGTCAAGTGTTGGCACTTCAGTGAGTCGACACTTCCAAGTGTTGACACATGAAGAAAATCAGAGAAAAACAAGAAAAAGCATAGAAAAATTAGGAGAGATAATTTGAATGGTCAATTATGATTGATCACGAGTTTCAAGATCATGAGGTCAAGAACCTTTTTAAAGTGAATTCCAAAGGTCATGCTGGATGATCGAGATCTAAACAAAAGGATCAATGACCCCTAATTCTCTTCAATCATATAGAATCTATCTTCATTGAGTGGCTTGGTTAGTATATCAGCTATTGTTTTTCAGTGTAGATAAATTCAAGCAAAATATCATTATTTTGAACATGATCTCTAATAAAATGATGCATAATCTCTATGTGTTTACTTCTAAAATGTTGCATGAGATTTTAGTTAAGTTGTTGCACTAGTATTGTCACATCTAATAGGTGTTTTAGTTAATTTAATGCCAAATCTTTGAGTTATTGTTTAATCTACAAGATTTGAGCACAACAACTTCTAGCTGTAATATACTTAGCTTTAGTTATAGATAGTGCAACTGAATTTTCTTTCTTGCTAAACTAGGAGATTAAATTAACTCCAAGAAATTAACAAGTTCCTGATGTTCTTTTTCTCTCTAGTTTACACCCAGCAAAATCAACATTAGAATAAGCAATCAATTCTATTGTAGAGTCCTTAGAGTACCATAAACCAATATTAATAGTACTAGATAGATATCTAAGTATACATTTCATAGCCAATAAATGAGATTCTTTAGGTTTAGACTGATACCTTGCACACATGCATACACTAAACATGATATCTGGCCTACTTGTAGTTAAATACAATAATTAGCTAATGATACCTCTATAACGTTTTTGATCAATACTCTTACCAGATTCATCTTTGTCAAGATTGCATGAAGGGCTCATTGATGTGCCAAGAGGTTTTTTCTTCTCTATTCCAAACCTTTTCAAAATTTCTTTGATGTACATAGCTTAGTTGATGAAGATCCCTTCTTTGGTTTGCTTGATTTAGAGTTCGAGGAAGTATCTTAATTCTTCCATCATACTCATTCGAACTTACCCTGCATAAGCTTAGCAAACTCTTGACAATGAGCTTCATTAGTGGCACCAAATATAATGTCATCAACATAAATTTGTACCACTAGGAGGTCATCAGCTTTTCTCTTTAGAAGTAAAGTAGTTTCTACATGTCCCCTAGTAAAGCCATTATGAATCAGAAATTTACTTAATCTTTCATACCAAGCATGTGGACCCTATTTTAAACCATAAAAAGCTTTATGCTATTTGAAAATATGGTCAGGCTATGCATGATCTTCAAAACTAGGAGGTTGTTCTACATATACCTTTTCTATTATGTATCCATTTAAAAATATACTTTTAACATCCATTTGAAATAAGTTAAAATTCATGAAACATGCAAATGCAAGTAAAAGTCTAATTGCTTAAAGTCTAGCAACATGAGCAAAAGTTTTATCAAAATCAATACCTTCCTCCTGATTGTAGCCTTTAGCAACTAGTCTAGTCTTATTCTTAGTAACAATTCCATTTTCATCCAACTTATTCTTATATACCCACTTAGTGCCTATTATGAAAGTATTGGATGGTCTTTCTACTAATGTCCAAACCTTATTTCTTTCAAATTGGTTTAGTTCTTCTTATATAGCATTCATCTAATTAGGATCATTTTTAGCTTCTTCTATACTTTTAGGTTCTACTTGAGATACAAAAGTAAGATAATAACATTCATTTCTAAAAAAAGATCGAGTTTTTGCCCCTTTTGATGGATCACCTATGATTAATTCCTTAGGGTGTCCATGAAGATACCTTAACTCCTTAGGTAGGTCCTTGTGCTTTGGTGAAGATTTTGAGATTTCTTCTTCATCCTCCTTACTTTGATCTTCCTCATTCTCTTTGGAAGGAGGATCATTTAAAGTCAGCTTCTCAAGTCTTTGAATGCATGCATCATCATCTAAAAGATCCTCTTCTCTAGGGAACTTGTTAATGGACTCATCAAGTACAACATGCATGGATTCTTCCATAATAAGTGTTCTTTTATTGAATACCCTATATGCCTTACTAGATGTTGAGTATCTTAAGAAGATACCTTCATCTGACTTGGCATCAAATTTACTTAATTTATCTTTACCATTGTTTAATATGAAACACCGGCATCCAAACATATGAAAATACTTAATGGTAGGTTTTCTTTCTTTCCAAAGTTCATAGGAAGTTTTCTTTAAAATCGATCGACTTAAAACTTAGTTTAAAATGTAACATGCAGTGTTGATTGCTTCAATCTAAAAATATTTAGGGAGGTCATTTTTACAAAGCATAGTACGTGCCATTTCTTCTAAAGATCTATTTTTCCTTTCTACTATCCCATTTTATCGAGGTTCCTAGGTACAAAAAATTATGTTTAATACATTTTTCATTGCAAAATTTTTCAAAATCTTAATTTTCAAATTTGATTCCATGATCACTTCTAATGCAAACAATAAACATACATTTTTCATTTGAAACTTTTTTTATAAAACTTTGTAAAAGCAAAGAAAGATTTATCTTTAGAGCTAAGAACAAAATCTAAGTAAAATGAGAGAAATCATCAACTATAACTAAACCATATCTCTTGCCTTCTAGGCTTGTGGTCCTAGTTAGCCCAAAAAGATTCATATGGAGTATTTCAAGAGGCCTAGTAGTTGAAACCATTCCCTTAGATTTGAAAGAAGTTCTTGTTTGTTTGCCATATTGGCAAGCATCACAAATCTTGTCTTTTTCAAATCTAAGTTTTGGCAAATCTTTGACTAAATCCTTTTTATATAATTTGAAAAGTAAATGCATGCTTGCATGCCCTAATCTATGATGCCATGACCAGCTAGTCTCATTGATTTCTGCATCCATTGCAACTAGGCATTCACCATCTTATATAGGAAGATTGTCAAGATACCTAGATAGATGTTACCATGCCTATGTCCAATGAGATTCAGCCCATCATCATTAAGACTAGATACCATGCAAAGTGATGATTCAAAAACAACTTTAAAACCTTTATTACAAAATTGGCTAATTCTTAGTAAATTATGCTTTAAACCTTCTACCAGTAACACATTATCAATAAAAGTAGATGGAGAAATGTAAACTTTACCAACACCAATGATTTTATCTTTTCCATTATCTCAAAAGATCACATTCCTCCCATTTAAAGCTTCAAGAGAGGTGAATTGCTTCACATCTTTCATTATATGTCTTGAGCAACCACTATCAAGGTACCATATTCTTCTTTTCTCCTTGGTTGCAAGACACACCTGCAAAAAAGATATCAAGTTGATACTTTAGGTACCCGATCCATCTTGGATCCTTTAGGGTTAGTATTGAAGGTTCCTTTTAGAATCCAAACTTTTCTTGATTTGTTTACCATTCTTAAATTACATTGATATGCCTTATGATCAAGTTTACTACAACTAAAACAAGTAATACTAGATGAAGGTCGAACAAAAAGATTCTTGAAATACTTTTGTTGTTTTTGAGATTTATACACCAAACCGGCTTTGTTAAAGACTGCATGTTGACTATTCAACAATAAATTCAGTTTTTTAGAACTAAACATGAATTTTTCAACAAAAGGCTTGACTCCATCAAGCTCTTCTTTAAACTTCTTATTCTCCAACTCAAGATCTTTGTTCTTCTTCATAAGCTCATCATTTGAAACAAAAACCGTGGGTCTTTTTAAAATTTCTATCTTTTTTAAGAGATCATTCTTTTCTTTTTCCAAAATAGCAACCTTGACTTTTAGTTCTTTGTTTTCATTTCCAAGAATATTATTTTCAAAAGAAGAAGAATCAGCATGCTTTTTCAACTTCTTGTGATTAATTTTTAATAATTTATATTCATGAAAAAGCTCATCAAAAACATCTCTAAGCTCTTCAAAAGTAAATTCAAATTCAGATTGTACCTCATTTTCATTTGCCATGAGACAAAGGTTGGCGACTTCTTGCTGCTCTTCCTTCGAACTAGAGTCTTCGCTTTCGCTCCAAGTAGCCATCATCGCCTTCTTCTTGTATTTCTTTTTGAGCTTCTTGAGGAGAGGACAATTGAACTTGTAATAACCAGTGTTCTTGCATTCAAAGCAAATGGGTTGGTTCTTCTCCTTCTACTTTACTTTATCCTTGTCCTTACCTTTATCCTTGCTAGGCTCTTCTTTGTATGGCTTCTTTTTGTATGAGGACTTCTTCTTCCTCATAAATCTCCTAAATTTCCTAGCCACTAGAGCCTCCTCATCTTCATCTTCACTTTCATTTGACTCCTTACTTAAAGGTTCCTTCGGTGTAGTGAATTTGAGGGCAATTATCTTCTTCTTTCTGTCTGCATCCATTACTTTTTACTTTAAGTTCAATTCATAGGTCTTGAGTGAACCAATTATTGTGTATCCAGATCAGCTCTGATACCACTTGTAGAGAATCTAGATTAGTGCCTATACCATGGAAGCAACGTGGAAGAGTTCTTGATGAAAGAAACCAGCAACCAAGAAACCTGCTCTTGGATTCCAAGATTTGCAAAGAGATAGAAGAAGAGATATAGGAGAAGAGATGTAGGAGAAAAGAGATATTGTTTTATTCCTTTGGAGATGAACCCCTTGTTACAATACAAGATATCGCCTCCTCTCACAAAACCAAGAAGAAACCTCACCTCTCCAAAATCATGAGCCACTCCTAAGAAGTCTCTCATGCTCACCTCTCTCTCACACAAGCCCCACGAACTCACCAAGATCGTGAGCCAACCCACGATCCCAAGTTCCCCCAAATCGTTGCCCCCTCCCTCCTTTATATAGATGGGTGAGTGGTTTAGTCCTTAGGCTATTAGGATTCCAAGGGTGGTTATGAAAGGGATATGCCCTACAAGCCAATCTATGTTGTATCTCCCAAACCATTGTAATTGACAATATTCTAATAAAGGCATTATTTTTTATCATACGCTGTGTTTATATTATATGATGAACCCCATAGATTAGGGCTATGATTTTAGGGTTATGATGAGATCATACCAGTGAGACCTAAAGTCTTAAAATCTTAATCTAAAATATTCCTAGTCAAAGAAACCCTGAGTAGGGGATCAGGGTTTTTCCGGTAAGACTAGCACATCCCATGTATACTGGAGAGGGTGACTGCTCTCACAGTCACTTGTGTATGACACTAATACTAAGATGTGGGTGCTCATTAGAGAATGAGTTCACTGATATGATCCAACTTGAGAACATCTAATGGAGTCTTAGCTACATGTCAATAGAAGGTTCTCATAGTGGGAGTGGTATAAGAAATCCTTTGACCTGAGACTGTCATAAGTACCTTATGTACATGAACCCATGCTTTGGTTCAATTCTAATCATGACACTGAGTCATGCACAGGATTGATACTGGAAATGGTGAATTGGATATGAAGGTAATGAGTAGGTCAATAAGGAATCGATCACTCTTAGTAAGAGGAGATTGCATCCAGCTAGTTATCAATCAGATGATGATTCAGGGAATCTTTGATCAAAGTAAAGATATTAGAGATAATTTCTAATATCAAGATAATTGAATCATCAATATAAGATTGAGCTAGAAACGAATGTAATATTGGAATTGACATATATCCATATCCATAATTATATTCTGGGTGCAGGCTGATCGAAGGATTTAATTGTACGGTAACTTTCTACTGGAGGGTAGTTTTGGTATTTCACCAGAATTTTCATATCTTCCGGGTAGACATGACACGTTGCTAGACGTCAATCTTGTCTTGTGGGTTTATTAAATTGAATGATCACTTATTAGGAAGAGTCCTAATTGATCATAATCGGGTAAGCCCGATTTGACCTAAATCGATTAGAAAGAGTTCTAATCAAATTAGGTCAACTTGTATTCGAACCCACTGCTGGCTAGATGTGGAACCCAATGGGTCACACACTTAAGAGAATTGATCAAGGGTTTAAATTTGTAATTAAATCATTTTGCATGATGACACTCTAGCAGGTGTTGCAAATCCTAGCTTCTATTCGAATTAGATTCAAATTAGGGTTCCGAATTGGTTCAATTTGGGTTCTAATTGGATCTAATTAGACCCTAATTGAGTTTATAGGGATTATGGCTAACCCTATTGGCTAACCATGCATCTAGGCTAGCCCCCCACCTACCCCTTAGCATTTTCATGCCAAAATGCCGAGAGTCCATGCGCTAATGGACTCTTGGCGCGCCATTTGGAAGAGTCCATGGCGCATGGACTCTTGGCGCGCCCCACTTAATTCTCCGATGAATTAAGATGGGGCGGCCTCCTTTCTTAGAGTTAGCGCCTCAGATATGCCCCCTTGGATGGGAATCCAACGGTTGATGGGTTTTTAAGAAAGGAAGAAAGCGCCTGTTGCTTCCCGGTCGCGCGAAATAACATCTCTTCAGAGATTTAAATTCGTGACTCCTTTCTTTTAAAAACATCGCGACTTTTCCTTTAAGAAAGGCCATGGGATTTATCTGGAAGGCCGTGAGAAGGAAGGATGGGGCGTGAGAAAATAGGGAAGGGGCATGAGAAAAAAAAGGGAATGGTGTTTACGGAGAGTTGTACAACAGAGGCCTTGGGTGTTTTGGCTAATGTACAACAGAGTTTTTTTTTTATTTATCTTTTCTTTCCAGGAGACTGATTCCTCCTTAGCTTGTTTAGGACACAAGAGTTTCCCTTTTACAGAGTTCTCTTCTCTATTGAAACTCAAGTCTAAAACAAGAGATAGGAAGAATCTCTCGAACGGTAAAAGAAAAGAAGATATACTCTGTTTCCTATTTCCTTTACATTAAGACATTAGTGTCTTAAATCCTCCTCCTCCTTCAAGACAAGAGTGTATTCTTAGGACAAGGTCTTAAGAAAGGGAGAGGAAGAAGAAAGAAAGGAAGTAAGAAGTCCCTGCCGTGGAGTTTTTCAGCCATAGTCATCTTGAGTTCTGGGAGAAGAATTCAAGTGAAGGAACCTTTTTGAAGAAGCGAGCATCTTGATCAATTTTCTTGTGGATAACCATTGGAGGGTGGACATTTGGACACCTGGTGAATTCTAAAGGGTCATTCAACATCAAGTTTTTGATCCTACATCAAATTAGGTTTAGCGATAACAGGTTGGTGCCCTAATTTTAATAGTGTAGGTTTGCATGTTTCTCATATGTTTTAATCCTGAATAAGGAGATCCTGGCTAAGGGTTTTGGTGTAAATTTCATCATTTTGAAATTATCTTTCTGCTGCGTTGCACCGGAATCCTTTCAGGTTACACTTCTTGGGTGGTTAGGCTCCTTGGGCCAAACCTAGTTAGGACTCCTTAGTTAGGCTTCTAAGCGGTTACAACCAACCAACTAACCAATCAACCTGTTGAACCCTTGAATGATTTTGATGATTACAAAATTTTGGAGCATGCACTTACTACTTTTCAAGTGCTTTACAAGTTTTTGTAGGATGATTTCATTGCTCAATTACAATGCCTATTATATGTCATGAGTTGTGTTGTAAATATGTCATGTAAAAAAGAGCCCAAAGAAAAATTAAAGAAATATTCTCTAAAATGGGTTACTTTTAAGTGATTTCATGTTTAAATTCCTTACAATCAATTATTAGTTGAGTTGGGAAGAATCTTGAATGATAAAATATTGCTGGATGAAATCTGGAGAAGAAATAAAAGCTTCACTAAAAAACCCATCCGAGCCGACTCGAGTAAAGGGAGCCGACTCTAGTTCATGGCATGCATGAAGGATACTGGCATGCAAAAATCTGAGCCGACTCGTTTAGTGCACCATTTCCTAAATCAGATATGCGAGCCGACCCGAAGGGAGTCCGAGCTGACTAATCCATTTAGTCAGGCATCTGAGTTGATCCTTCAAAGATCCGAGTCAACTCCTCCAGAGTTCATGAAAAATCAGTTTTGAGAGAACAGCCAGGAGAGCCAACTCCAATAAGAAGAGCTGACTCCTCAAGAGTACAGTTTTGAAGACCTATGAATTCGAGCCGACTGGAACTAAGGTGAGCTGACTCTTCCAGAATAAGGAATCAAGAATACTGTGAAACTGAGCCAACCCAAATAAGGTGAGGTGACTTGACCAGAGCTTCTCTTAGAATCCGAGCCAACTCGAGGGATCCAAGTCAACTCAAAGTTCGATTTTAGGCAGGTAACGGCTAGTTCCAGACCTTCAATCTTGAATTTGAAAAGTGCTCCAATGGTTAAATGTCACATCCCAATAGTCTACAATGACTATATCCACCTAAGAAGAGTACAAGACTCTATAAATGAGGAATTAGGATAACTTTTAAAAAGAGAATGCTTAGTTGGACTTTAAATGAGCTTGTAAGCAAGAGAGTACTAGAGAGCATTCAAGTGAATCTTCAAGACTTCATCAAGTCCAATCAGAAGCTTGAAGCATATATTGAAGAAGTTGAAGAAGCCATTAAAGAGCATTAAAGTGCAATTAAGAAGGCTTCTCTCGAGTTGCATCGGCAACCACCAGACAACATTAGTTTGTCATTTTGTTGCCTATTTTCTTTAACTCTTTTATGAGTTGGATTATTGGTGTGCCTAGTTTAAAAACTAGGTAGGTTCTTGGTTAGCCTGTTAAAAACCAAGTGTAGGTTTTTGGTGATCCTATTCAAAACCAAGTGTAGGTT
Source organism: Areca catechu (assembly GCA_021397845.1). Lineage (NCBI taxonomy): Eukaryota > Viridiplantae > Streptophyta > Magnoliopsida > Arecales > Arecaceae > Areca > Areca catechu. Next base: position 172,844,020 of record CM038051.1, on the reverse strand, counting down.
CTTGGTGATCCTGTGTAAAACCAAGTGTTGGATTCTTGGTGATCTTGTGTAAAACCAAGTGTTGGGTTTTTGGTTAGCCCGGTTGAAAAACCAAGTTGGGTTTTGGATTGTGAGCCTGGTAAAACAATCTGACGGTATTCCTGTAGTGAATATAGTGGAAATCCTAAATGGTATCTTGGATAGTGGATGTAGGAGTGAGGGTACTCCAAACCACTATAAATATGTTATGTTTGCATTATGCTATTTCTGTTTGTATTTACTTCCACTGTTAATTATTTGAAACACAGTACCTACCACTAAAGTAGATTTAAAAGAGCACATATCTGATTAATTTTTTAAATTCTCAATTCACCCCCATCTTGGAAAAGCCACTGGGCAACAACTTGTATAAGAGTGGTGTCTCTAAATTTAATTAGAGTAAAGATTGATGGCTCATCCCATGAGTACTTCTTTGGCCGAAGGCCAATCTACTAATAGACCTCCATTGTTCACTGGCATGAATTATTCATACTGGAAATCAAGCTGTTGATTTTTAGTTATGGAAGGTCATTCTTAAGGGTCCATAAATACCCATGATTAAAATTGATGGCGTGGATGTCCCAAAACCTGAAGAGGATTGGGATGAACATGACATGAAAGTGGGAGAATTGAATGCCAAAGCCATGAACTTACTATATTATGCTTTGGATGCAAATAAGTTCAATTGAATTTCTATTTTCTCATCTGCAAAAGAAATCTGGGATAAACTCGAAGTGACCGATGAAGGAATTTTCCAAGTAAAGACCTCCAAAATTAATCTTCTAGTACATAGCTATGAATTATTTAAGATGGAACAAATCAAAACTATCTCTTCCATGTTTTCATGATTTACAGATATTATTAATGGTTTGAAAAGTCTTGGCAGGGTTTACTCAAATGCAGACTGGGTACAGAAGATTCTAAGATCACTTCTGGATAAATGGGATCCCAAAGTAACTATCATCCAGGAAGCAAAAGATCTAAACACATTGACTTTGGATGAACTGCTGGGTTCTCTCACCACTCATGAATTGGCCATGCAGCAAAGAAATGAAGATGATCAGAAAAAGAAGAAAACAATTGCCTTCAAAGTTGCACCGAATTCAAAGAAATAAGATGAGGAATCGGAAGATGAATGCTCCTCCTCTGAAGATGATTTAGAAGATGAAGATATAGCCATGGTCATGAGGAGATTTAGAAGATTTATGGGAAAGAAGAAAAGAAGATATTTTAGAAAGTTTCATAAGAAAGGGGAATATAGTAAGGACAAGGACAGAAAAAGAAAAAGAAAAAAAGTGATCAAATGCCCATCTATTATGAGTGTAAGAAACCAGGGCCTATCCATCTCGATTGTCCTTTACTAAATAAAACTTTCAAGAAAAAGAAAAAGAAAGCAATGGTTGATACTTGGAGTGACAGCGAGGAGTTGACTTCAACAGAAGAGGAAGAGACCACAAAAACTGCAAACTTCTATCTTATGGGTCTCGAAGACGATATAACATCCCCCGAACCTTAAATAAAATTTACTTTTGATGAATTAAATTCTGCATTTCATGATTTGTTATCTGAGTTTAAAAAAGCTGGAGTAAAGATTAGAGCTTTAAAGAATATCAATGATTCTTTACTAAAAGAAAAGGAAGAGATTTTAGAAAAGAACAAGATATTGCAAAAAGAATTAACTACCTTTTCTAAAAACAACAAAGCTTTGAAAATTAAGAAAAACAAGGCTTTAAATGTTGAAAATTCTGAATTGAAAAAGGAGGTTGAAAAACTCAAGCCATTGGTTGAAAAACTTACATTAAATTTAAATAAGTTTGAGTTGATTTTAAAAGAGCAAAGAGATTCACAAAGTAAAGCTGGAATTGGTTACAACTCTTCAAATGCAAATGGAATTTTAGCTACCAAATTTATACCTTCAAAAGCTTATGTTCTAAAAGGTTTATCTCAAAAAGCTTTTGTATCAAATCCTTCAATATCCATTTCTAGAGCTTCAAAGTATATTCCTAAGTTTTCAAATAAAAAATCTTTGAAGTCAAATATTTGTAAATCTGCTTCACATACTTCTACATCTAGAACTTTAAAGTTTACTTCTTTTCAAAATTATAGAATTGTTTATTATGCATGCAAAGGGGTAGGACATAAGGCCTTTCAATGCAATATTTTTAGAAATGCTAAAAGTAAAGTAAGAAAGATTTGGGTTCCCAAAGGAACCACCTCTGCTAACCTGCAAGGATCCAAGGTAGCTTGGGTACCTAAAAGAACTTGTTGATTGTTTTACAGGAATGTCTTGCAGCCCAAAAATTGAAGAAAAGATGGTATATCAATAGTAGCTGTTCAAGATATATGATGGGTGACAAGGATTAATTCATCATCCTAGAGATGAAAGAAGGTGGTTTGGTAACCTTTAGAGATAATGACAAGGGAAAAATAATCGGTATTGGTAAGATCAAATTGACCCCCTCTACTTTTATTGAAAATGTATTGCTAGTAGATAAATTAAAGCATAATTTGTTAAGTATTAGTCAATTATATGATAAAGGCTTCAAGGTTGTCTTTGAATCATCTATGTGTATTGTAACAAACTCTCTTGATTCTAGCAACAAATTCATTAGACATAGACTTGAAAATATTTATGTGATAGATCTTAATAATCTAGCCATGTCCAGTAGTTCCAGTCCAGTAGCAATAAATATTAAGATCAAGGAGTCTTGTTTACTTTGGCATAGATGATTTGGTCATGCTAGCATGCATACCATTTCCATGTTAATTTTCAAGAATCTAGTTAGAGGTTTGCCTAAGTTCCAAGTTGATTTTGAACATATTTGCGATGCTTATCAAATGGATAAATAAACTAGGAAGAGTTTTAAATTCAAAAATATGATTTTAACTTCTAGACCCCTTGAGCTGCTTCACATGGACTTATTTGGACCAACTTGGACCATAAGCCTAGGTTGTATGAAATATACTCTTATGATAATAGATGATTTTTCAAGATTTACTTGGATCTTGTTTATTGCACATAAAGATGAGACTTTCAAAGTATTTCAAAAATTTCATGAGAATGTTTCAAATGAGAAAAATCTTTCAATCATATATATTAGAAGTAATCATGGCACTGAATTCCAAAATCAATTTTTCGATGACTATTGCACAGAAAATGGCATTGATCATAACTTCTCCACTCCTAGAACACCATAACAAAATGGTGTTGTAGAGAGGAAGAATAGGACTTTGGAAGAATAGCCCGAATAATGTTATGTGAAGGTAATCTTCCAAGGTACTTTTGGACAGAAATGGTGAACACTGCTTGTTATATCTTAAACCGTGTTTTGATTCGTCCAATTCTAAAGAAAACCCCCTATGAGCTTTGGAATGAAAAGAAACCTAATATTAATTATTTTCATATTTTTGGTTGTAAATGCTTTGTGTTGAATAATGGAAAAGATAATTTAGAAAAATTTGATGTTAAATCTGATGAAGTAATTTTTCTTGGTTATTCATTACATAGCAAAGCATATAGAGTATTTAATAAAAGAACTTTAACCGTAGAAGAATCAATGCATGTTATTTTTGATGAAACTAACACCTCACCTTCAAAGAAAAAAGAATGTATAGATAATGATGCAGGTACACTTCAAAAGAAAATGGAAGATATGAGCATACAAGAGAAACCAACTCAAGAAGGAAAAGAAGTGGTAAGTAAGGATCATGCTGATCTACCAAGGGAATGGAGGTATGTAACTTCTCATCCAAAAGATTTAATTATAGATGATCCTTCACAAGGTGTTAGGATTAGGTCATCACATAGAGATGCACATGATTACCTAGCCTTTGTATCACAAATAGAGCCACATAATTTAGAAGAGGCTGAAAATGACCCAAAGTGGATGATGGCCATGCATGAAGAACTAAACCAGTTTAAAAAAAATAATGTGTGGACTTTAGTTGATAGACCACCAGACCATCCCATTATAGGAACCAAATGGGTCTATAGAAATAAACTAGATGAACAAGGTAAAGTGATTAGAAACAAAGCAAGGTTGGTAGGCAAAGGATACAACCAAGAAGAAGGAATAGATTTTGATAAAACTTTTGCACCCATAGAAAGACTAGAGGCCATAAGATTATTACCTGCATTTGCTTGCTACATGAATTTCAAACTATTCCAAATGGATGTGAAAAGTGCTTTTTTAAATGGTTTTATATCTGAACAAGTTTTTGTAGAACAGCCACCAGGTTTTGAAAGTTATGCTTTTTCAAATCATGTATTTAAACTCAATAAAGCATTGTATGGACTTAAACAAGCACATAGAGCCTGGTATGATAGACTAAGCAAATTCCTACTTGAAAATGATTTTTCAAGAAGAAATGTAGATAAAACTCTTTTTATCAAAAAAAAAGATAATGATATATTAGTTGTACAAATCTATGTAGATGATATTATATTTGGTGCAACTAATGAAGAACTTTGTGGAGAATTTGCTAAGTTGATGTAGGATGAATTAGAGATGAGTCTAATGGGTGAACTAAACTATTTCCTTGAACTTCAAGTAAAATAATCAAAGGATGGGATGTTCATAAACCAAGCCAAATACATCAAAGAAATCATCAATAAGTTTGGTATAGAGACAAGCAAAGAAATGAGCACACCCATAAGCTTTACTTGTAGATTAGACAAAGATGAAGATGTCAACAATATTGATCAAAAGCTATATCGAGGTATGATCGGATCATTGTTGTACTTAATTGCTAGTAGACCTAATATCTTGTTTAGCATATGTGTTTGTACTAGATTTCAATATAATCCTAAAGAATTGCATATGCTTGCAGTAAAAGGAATCATAAGATATCTAAGAGGAACAAGTAATTTAGGTCTATAGTATTCAAAGCAATCTTCATTAATTTTAACTGGATTTTCTAATGCTGATTATGCTGGTTGTAAAATAGATAGAAAAAGCACTAGTGGCACATGCCAATTTCTAGGGTTGAATTTAATCTCATGGCAATATAAGAAACAAAACTCAGTAGCACTATCTACTATTGATGCAGAGTATGTTGCTGCTGGGAGTTGTTGTGCACAAGTGTTATGGATTAAATAACAACTAGAAGACTTTGGTGTTACACAATCTAAAATTCCTATCAAATGTGATAACACAAGTGCTATAAATTTATTAAAAAATCCTATTCAGCTCTCAAGAATATAGCACATTGAAATAAGACACCATTTCATAAGAGATCATATTTTAAATGGTGAGATTGAATTAGAATTTATTCCAACTGAAAACCAACTTATTGACATTTTCACTAAACCACTCAAGCAAGATAAATTTAAAATGATTAGAGGAGAATTAGGACTTTATGATCCTTTTTAGAAAACTTAACCTACTATCTTCAAAATTAAGGAAACATTATCTAGAAAGCCTCTTATATCAAAACAAGAACTTTGACCATCTCTCCTTGTAAATTCCAACCATTAAATTTCAATTCTAAACCTTTTTGACTCTTCTAGAGAGTTCTGGTTCGAGTTGACTCGAGCTACTATGCTCAAGTCAAGCTAACTCAAATTCCTGATTAAGTCCTTTTATATCTCTGCTCGAACCAACTTAAGAAAATTAGGGCTTGCCGAGCTGACTCGGATATCGAGCAAGCAATTTTTTATTAGAGCCGTAGGACTTAATCTAAGGTTTTATGCTTTAAGTGTTCACTTCTTGCTATCTTTGAACCCTTGTTTCCAACCTGAAAATTCCTTCCATCCTTCGAAACCTACCTTCTCTAGATGAACTCTTGCATTCTTCTTGAGCTCATGCAACGGATCTGAAAAGGGCTGTCGGCAAGAGATCACAACGAGCCGAACCTACTGCTGAAAGGGAAAGGAGGACCAAGAGATGGCAGGAAGAGCCGACTCATTTAATTGAAGTGGAACAACAAGAAATGGAATCGATTGCAACATCTTCTCCTTCAACACAAACTGTTTCTATGGCCAACCGACCAGTCACAAGTGGAAGATAGATAATCTTCACATTCTTGAAAGAGGTAGGGCTTCGGATTGAAGACTTAATCGAAGACTAAGGCTAGAGTTTCTTCTGTTACTTAAATGTTCCGACATATCCCAATTTGGTAAGATGCTTTTATAAAAATTTAAGATTGGAAGATCATCACATTAAGTCTGTAGTTAAGGGAAAGAGAATAATAGTGACAGAGGAAAGATTAAGTAGCATGCTTGAAATGCCAAATGAGGGTCTAAAGCATCTAATTCTAAAAGATAAACAGAAAACCCTCAAGACAATCTTGAATAGGGCTTATGGGAGTGGAATCGAGAATGTGATGGCTAATACCCTATCCCTTGAAATGAGATTACTGCACAACTTTTTAAGTAGGATCTTTCTCCCAAGAACTGGCAGGTCGGATTGGATAAGTGAGAGAGATCTCAGCTTTATGGGATATCTAATTAAGTGGGAGGCCCTCAATTTACCTCACATTATGCTACTCCAAATGAAAGAAAAAATCAGAAAAGTGAAGGCCTGTTTGCCATATGGAATGGTTTTTACTTTATTATTTCAGGCCTCCAGAGTGAACTTAGATGGTGAGGATGGTAGGCCACTTCATCACACTGATACTTACTCTTCCAAGTCTTTACAAAGAATGGGATACCAACTAACTGAAAGAGCTTGGAGGAAGAAAGGATCAGATCAGAGGACTATTGGATCTTCTAGCAATGATGAGGATGATGATGAGGAGCAGTTACCTACAGAGATTATCATTATTGCTGCTAATGAACCTACTATTCATGATGCTATTGAGTCAGAGCTTAGAGAGTATGAGTCCCAGGATCTCTCCAACATCTCCACCAGCACCTGCATCTCTACTGGCTCCACCACCTACACCTTCAGTGACAGCATCTGCTCAAGGACCATCTATTGACACTTTAGGAGCTTCATTGTCTCAGGCCTTCATTGCACATCATATGAGACTACTTTCTCAGACCCTGACTAGCACTTTTGGTTCGATGTCTGGCAACCTTCGTCAAACAATCGAAGCCAAACTTGAGGAGATATGTGGTGAGATTAGACTGCTTCATTCCAAGATGGACAGTGTTTAGTCCACATGACCTGCACCACAGGTGGATCTACAGTCAGTCATTGATTCTTTCAAAGCAGCTTTTAAAGACATTAAGAAATTTGTTGACCACAGTATTGAAGAATTCAAAATTGAACAGAGAGAAATGAGCTACAAGATGGGATTTATAGAACAAGGAAAGAAAGTAGAAGATGATTACACCAAAGGAGTAGTTCTTAGAGCTGAATTTGGAAGATTGAGAGGGTCAGCAGAGGCTTTTGCCAAAGCCCAAGCAAGTGAGCTAGTTGCCCTCAATACAGGAATCAAGAAGATAGAAGAAGAGCTTAATTCAGTTAGGGTGACCCTTTGTCAGCTATCCACCACTATTATAGCAGCCTACTCTTCTACTCCCAGACAGCCTGCACCTCCTCCTGTGTTTGATCCAAATCCTGTGTCATCTTGTCCACCTTCATCTTCTTGTCACCCTAGATAGCCTCCACCACATTCTTTAAAGGTAGAGGTTCTTCTAGTATTCCTAGGAGTTGGGAAGGTACATCTAGACCTATCAAGGTGGAATCTAGTGATAGTGATTAGATTCATCTTATGTATTTTTGAATGACTTGTATTGAAAATCTTGAATGAGAAAGTATTTCTTTTTCTACTCATTGTGTTTGAAAAGTGATTTGTGCAATATTATTATCTGTATATTTAAATCAAGACAAATTTTAATTAGAGTATCAAATTTCTAAGGATGTGAAGTTATCTCAAACAATATTAATAACATTCTCATTATGTTTTAAAAATCAAGCTTAGAGTACTTAACAAAGGGGAAGAAATAAATTGAATACCTTTTTGATTAATGACAAAAGGGGGGAGAATGGTATGTATATGAATGAGTGTGCATGGAAAATATACAAGGGGGAGAATGATATAAATATTGGAAGATTGGAAATTGGTATTTATTTTGCATAGAAACTTGCTTATATTTGCTCTGATAAATTTGCTCTGATTGCTTTGATATATATTCAACTAAATTATTCTGATATAATTTTAATTTCTCTAATATATTATCAATGGCTATCCATTATTAGCTCTAAACAAGCTCTAATATGGTATAGCTCTGATATATTATAGCTCTGATACATATTGAAAGATGAACAAGCTCTGATATATACTGAAAGCTCTGATATATATTAAACTTATTTCCAAAAGCTCTTATGTATATTGAACATATTCCTAAAGCTATGATACATTGTCAAATTCTTTTAAATACATTTCGATATACAACTCATACATGCCTATACTTATTTGCAAATATACTTTACATGTAATTGTAAAGCTTTACCATGCCCGGTGTTTTGTCATCATCAAAAAGGTAGAGATTGTTGAACCCTTGAATGATTTTGATGATAACAAAACATTGGAGCATGCACTTATGTTACTAACTACTTTTCAAATGCTTTACAAGTTTTTGTAGGATGATTTCATTGCTCAATTACAATACCTATATGTCATGAGTTGTGTTGTAAATGTATCATGTAAACAAGAGCCCAAAGAAAAATTAAAGAAATATTCTCTAAAATGGGTTACTTCTAAGTGATTTCAAGCTTAAATTCCTTAGAATCAATTATTAGTTGAGTTTGGAAGAATCTTGAATGATAAAATGTTGCTGGATGAAATATGAAGAAGAAACGAAAGCTTCACTAAAAAATTCATCCGAGCTGACTGGAGTAAAGGGAGCCGACTCTAGTTCATGGGATGCATGAAGGATACTGACATGTAAAAATCTGAGCCGACTCGTAGGAACCTGAGTCAACTCATCCAGTGCATCATTTCTTGAATCAGACAGGCGAGCCAACCCAAAAGGAGTCCGAGTTGACTCCTTCAGTGTTCATGAAAAATCAATTATGAAAAAGTATAGCTAGGCAAGCCGACTCCAATAAGAAGAGCTAACTACTCCAAAGTATAGTTTTGAAGACCTGTGAATCTGAGCCGACTCGAACTAAGGCGAGCCGACTCATCCAGAATAAGGAATCAAGAATATTGCAAAATCGAGCTGATTCGAATGAGGTGAGGTGACTCGACCAGAACTTCTCTGAGAATTCGAGCTGACTTGAGGGATCCGAGCTGACTCGAAGTTCGATTCCAAGCAGGTAATAGCTAGTTCCAGATTTTCAATTTTGAAATTAAAAAGTGCTCCAATGGTCAAATGTCATATCCCAATGGTCTACAATGACTATATCTACCTGAGAAGAGTACAAAACTCTATAAATGAGGGATTGGAACAACTTTTCAAAAGAGAATGCTTAGTTGAACATAAAATGAGCTTGTAAGCATGAGAGCACTAGAGAGCATTCAAGTCAGTCTTCAAGATTTCACCAACTCTAATCAAAAACTTGAAGCATATATTGAAGAAGTTGAAGAAGCCACTGAAGAACATTAAAGTGCAATTAAGAAGGCTACTCTTGAGCTGCATTGGCAACCATCAGATAATATTAGTTTGTCATTTTGTTGCTTATTTTCTTTAACTCTTTTATGAGTTATTGGGTTATTGGTGAGCCCGGTTTAAAAACCAAGTAGGTTCTTGGTTAGCCTACTCAAAACCAAGTGTAGGTTCTTGGTGATCCTGTTCAAAACCAAATGTAGGTTCTTGGTGATCATGTGTAAAACCAAGTTTTGGTTCTTGATGATCCTGTGTAAAACCAAGTGCTGGGTTCTTGGTGATCCTGTGTAAAATCAAGTGTTGGGTTCTTGGTGAGCCCGATTGAAAAACCAAGTTGGGTTTTGGATTATGAGCCTGGTAAAATAATCTGACTATATTCCAGTAGTGAATATAGTAGAAATCCCAAGTGATATCTTAGATAGTGGACGTAGGAGCGAGGGTGCTCTGAACCACTATAAATATACTATGTTTGCATTGTACTGTTTCTATTTGTGTTTACTTTTGCTATTAATTATTTGAAACACAACACCTATCACTAAAGTAGATTTAAAAGAGCACATATCTGATTAATTTTTTAAATTCCCAATTCACCCCCTCTTGGGAAAGTCACTTGGGCAAAACAACCAACTAAGCTAACCTACTAACCAACTGAATCCCCTTTCACACCTAGAGGCAACCGGCTAGTCCTGGTCCCAACGCCATAACCCAACTGATTTCTATTACAATGATGCAGAACAAATAAAGGGATGCGATGCGGAAGTAAATTAAGATTAACTAATTTTTTTGTTGTTTTTATATGTTTGTAGAAGTTGGCTTCAAATCAAAGAAAAGTTAACCTAACATTGAAAGATACTAATATGATAATTGAAAGCACAATTAAAGGAAACTAAATTATCAGAGTAGTTCAGAAGCAACGGATCGCTGGGGGTTGAGAAACTCCCAGACCTAGGGTTTCGCTCCGAACTTTCAACAGAACAGAAATAAAGAGAAGAGATGGTTTACCTAACCAGACAATGATCTTCACAGATTTTGGTGGAAGAACTCTCCCGAGCAGATTGTTGGATCCTCGGATTCAGATATCTTCGCAATGGATCCTCCAATACTGGTCCTTTGGCGGGTTGGCTTCTCCTGAACTCAAGATCTGGAAGAGAAGAAAAACAATTGATGGAATCAGAGAGTCAAGGGAAAAATTTACCAGGTTGATGAACTTGAGGATTGAAATTGCTGAAACTGGATTCTCCTGGAAGCTGATGTGATTTTCCTTGGAACTTGCTCTGGATCTGAAGTAGCCGGACTGGATCTGGATGAAGGTGGATGGCCTAGACTTGTAGAGAGAGAGAGGCCGTGGGAGATGGATGGAGCTAGGGTTTGATGGATTGAAAATAATGAAGGGCGGCTAGGGTTTTGGAATTTCAAGTGGCTAACCTAGGGTTTTGGATAAAGATGGAGATCTGTCACCTCCTCAAGGCTCCAATGGAACCTGGATTACCCCCTCACGGAGCTCAACACTTAGAATAGTACGGAAGAAGAGAAACCTAGGTCACTCAACACAAGAGAATAGCAAAAATAATTTTTCTTCATTGATTTTCAAAGTTACAAAGAGAGGTCTATTATATAGACCTAAAATTTTCTCCAAGCTTGTACAAATTCCCATGTGGGACTAAACTCCTCCAACCTCTAGATTAGGTAGAAAATCTTCTCTCTTGGCCGACCAAGAGTTCAAAAAAAACTGGGACGGCCATAAAGGAATTTTTTGTGGAATTTTTATGGCGCCTCCTTTGGAGTTGGATTTGGATTTGGAGTCCTCTTCTTCTTATGGCATTTCTTCTTTTCTTCCACTCCAAGTTAAGCTCCTTGATTTTGATTTGAACTTCAATTAGGAGTAGGTTGGATGTCCTTCTTTGATTTCTTCTCCAAGAGAAGTCCCTTTCCTTCTTTGCTTGGACAAACATGGCAGGTATGGGCGCCTCCTTTAAATTAGCTTCCAATTTGATTTTTTTCTTCTTTGGATGTGGGGACCATGACACTGGGATGCCTCTGTGGCGCCTCCTGGACTCTGGCATGTGCTCGGAGTGTGGCTGGGCGTGTGGCTTGGAGTGTGGCCTCCACTTGCTTGAACCTTGATTTGATTGGAAGACAAATGTGGCACCATTTTGGACCAAATTGAAACCACATCGGGACTTGCACCGAGTCAACATGACTCAACAAAATTTAAATGGTGACTCAAGAAATAAATAAAAATAAATAAACTGGTTGACCAGGTCAACCTTTATTACAAACCCTAATTTCTCGGGCAATGTCAATCAGAGATCCAAATGGAGCTCTGAAGTCTTCTTCTGAGTCTGGTGCCCGCACCAATTCTCCCAGGATGGGAGGAACTCGACCCTGTCGAGTAAGGCTCAAGTTGGCTCTGGTATCTCTCCAAGAGGTCTGGGTCCAATTCTTGTAATTCTTCTCGGGAGATCCAAGAGTCATCAGAATCTGGCCTTCCTTGCCAGCGGACCAGGTACCTTTGGTATCCTCGATTACGAGTAGAGATAACCTGATCATCCAGGATCTTTTCAATCTGCTCTTTCCTCATAGGCCAGTTTGTTGGTGGACACACAGGGTCGGGATCACTCTCAATGATAGGGTTAGGCTCAAAAGGCGCACTAGGAATCACAACTGGCTTCCTGTACTCTATTAAGTCTGTAATGTTGAAAGTAGAGCTAATGCCTAGTTCTGGAGGCAACTCGAGCACATAGGCATTGGATCCTACTCTCTTTACCACTCTAAATGGTCCAGCTCCCCTAGCATGTAACTTTCTAACGGTTCCAGGAGGAAACCATTCAGGTCTTAACCTAATCATCACATAGTCTCCCTCAACAAAAGATTTGACTCGCCTTTGAGTATCAGCCAACTTCTTATAAGTTTCATTACTTAAATTTATTTTGGCATGAATTTCTTTATGCAAGTCTCTTACATGCTGTGCAAAATTCTCAGCAGATTCGGAGACTCTAGTGTGGACAGGTAAAGGGACTAGGTCAAGAGGTGTGTGAGGTTTGTACCCATGTATAATTTCAAATGGACTCTTACCCGTAGACCTATTGACCGAGTCATTGTACGCAAATTCTGCCCTTGGTAGGTATAAATCCCAATTTCTGGTGTTTTCACCAACAAGACATCTCAGCAGATTTCCTAGGCTACGGTTCACTACTTCAGTTTGGCCATCAGTTTGGGGATGATAGGCAGTTGAAAACTTAAGTTTTGTCCCTAACTTATGCCAAAGGGTCTTCCAAAAGTAACTGGTGAACCGGACATCCCTATCTGAAACGATTGTCTTAGGTAGGCCATGGAGTCTAACTATCTCATTGAAGAAAAGTGTGGCTACCTTAGACGCATCAAAGGTTTGGGAACAAGGCAAGAAGTGGGCCATTTTAGAGAATCGGTCGACTACGACACAGATAGAATCATGTCTCCTCTGGGTCTTAGGTAAACCTAACACAAAATCCATACTCACATCTTGCCAAGGACGATCTGGGACAGGGAGTGGGGTATAAAGGCCAGTGTTTTGTTTTCGCTGTTTGGCAACAGCGCAGGTTCGACATCTAGCTACAATATTAGCTACATCCCTTTTCAAGCTAGGCCAGAAAAAGTGGTCTTCAATAGCTAGAATGGTCTTGTCTTTTCCAAAATGGCCGGCTAAACCTCCAGCATGGATTTCCCAAATCAAAAATTCCCTAAGAGAAGTTCTAGGGATGCAAAGCCTATTTTTGAAGAACAAAAAACCATCTACAAGGGTATAATCCTGGTGATTACTAGATGGTCCTTGAACTAGATCCTGATACACAGTTGTGAAATCCGGACAAGACTCATATTCCTCTTTGATTTGCTCAAACCCTATGACCTCAGTTCTAACAGAAGTTAATAACAGAGATCGGCGACTAAGGGCATCAGCTACCTTATTCTCAACTCCAGCCTTATGTTTCAGGACAAAAGTATAGGACTGGATATATTCTACCCACTTAGCATGCCTAGGGTTAAGCTTCTTTTGGGAGTTCAGAAATCTAAGAGCCTCATGGTCCGAAAATAGTACAAATTCCTGCGGTAGCAAATAATGTCTCCAGTAACGCAAAGTTTACACCACCGCATAAAATTCCTTATCATAGGTAGAATACCTAAGCTTAGCATCATTAAGTTTTTCACTAAAGAATGCTATGGGATGATTCTCTTGGCTTAGGACTCCACCTATTCCAACACCTGAAGCATCACAGGCAACCTCAAATACTTTAGAAAAATCGGGTAATCTCAGAATGGGTGCCTGGGTCATTTTATCCTTAAGATCTAGGAAGGCTTTATGGGCTGACTTAGTCTAATGAAATTCTCCCTTCCTAATACAATCAGTGATAGGAGCAGCTAAAGTACTAAACCCCTTGATGAATCGCCTATAGAAGGTAGCCAAGCCGTGGAAACTTCTAACTTCATGCACATTGGTTGGCTCTGGCCAGTCTACTATGGACCTAATCTTCTCAGGATCGGCCGTCACGCCGTCAGGGGTTACTACAAAACCAAGAAAGATAACTCTACTAGTCATGAATTCACACTTCTTAAGATTACCGTAGAGTCTATCATTCCTCAAAACTTGGCAGACTGCTCTAAGGTGGCCTAGGTGATCTGCTGGGGTCTTACTATAGATCAGGATGTCATCAAAATAGACCACCACAAATTTTCCTATGAAAGCTCTAAGTACCTGGGTCATAATTCTCATGAAAGTACTAGGGGCATTGGACAACCCAAAAGGCATAACAACCCATTCATAAAGACCATCCTTAGTTTTGAAAGCAGTTTTCCATTCATCCCCGGGTCTAATCCTAACCTGATGATAGCCGCTTTTGAGATCAATCTTAGAAAAAACCATTGCACCAGCCATCATATCAAGCATGTCATCTAGTCTAGGGATGGGAAACCTATATTTGATTGTAATTTTATTGATGGCACGACTGTCAACACACATCCTCCACGTGCCATCTTTCTTTGGGGTCAGTAAGGCTGGGACTGCACAAGGGCTAAGACTTTCTCTAATAAACCCCTTCCTCAATAATTCTCCAACCTGCTTTTGCAGTTCTTCATGCTCAGATGGATTCATCCTGTAATGGGGCAAGTTGGGCAAAGTCACTCCTGGGATTAGATCTATGGCATGCTGGATATCCCTAAGAGGTGGAAGGTGGTCTGGCAAATCCTCGGGAAAGACATCCTCAAATTCTTTTAACACAGGTTTAACTTCTTGAGGAGGCTCTGAGGGTTCCGAAGTTCTAAGTTCCTTAGCAGTCAACATCCAGATGGGTGAACCACTATGAATTTCTTATTCTAGATCCTTAGCACTGATTAGGTTCACTCCAGTTTTCATCTCCTTAACCTTACCGGCTCCTTTAGTTACCTTGTCCTTAGGGGGAACTGAATGGATCGTAATCTTCTTCCCATTGAAACTAAAGACACAGGTATTGGATTTTCCTAAGAGGGTGGCATCATGATCATACAACCAAGGTCTTCCGAGAATTATACTGCTCACCCCCATGGGTAAGACATCGCACCAAATCTTTTCGTGATAAGATTGCATTTGGATTTGGACTTGACATCTAGACTGGATGGGTATGAAGGTAGAATCTACCCAAGAAACCTTATAGGGGTTGGGATGGGAAACTGGGATTAAGCCTAACATCTTGACAGTGCTAGTAGAGATGGCATTTACACAGCTCCCACTATCTATGATGATCTTACATACCTTATCCCCTAATTTAAGAAAAGTCTGTAGGATGTTAGTCCTACGCCAATCCTCTTGAACTAGATTCTGGGATCGGATGCATCTTACAACTCCTAATTGGTCAGATTCATTGGGTTCCTCCTCTCCCTCATACTCCTCAACCAAATTCATTCCGGCCTCATAAACTTCTTCTTCAAATTCCTCACTGGGCTCGGAATTATCATTCTCTCCCTCTTCTATGTAAAGGGATCTACGTGGGCACTGGCTAGCAACATGACCTACCTTATGACACTTGAAACAGGCTATGGCAGTACACTGACTGGAAATGTAACCTGGTTTCTAACACTTAAAACAGGTGATATTTGAACTAGGGGTTCTCTGGGTGTCAGATGCCTTACCTTTGTCCATGGGCCTAGGGGTAGAAGTACCCTGAAAAGGTTTACTAGGGATAACTTGGCTAGGTCCATTCCTTGGGATTGGGGTACTAACCCTAGAAGGTATAGGTCCTCTCTGAAATTTCTCAGTGTTCAGTGCAATCTGGTAGGCTTGGTCTAGATCCGTAACCTCTCTCAGAAATAGTTCTCTCTTGATATCTTCCCTCAGTCCAGCCCTAAATCTAGACAAAGTGACTTCGTGGGCTTCACTCACATCACATCTCATTAGGTATTCATCAAAAGTAGCTATGTAGTCTGAGACAGATCGGTTTCCTTGTTTCAGGTTTTGCCATTGGTCTAACAGGTTTCGCTGG